>OW121687.1:8797278-9448007 GCA_933228735.2 Amblyteles armatorius | reverse complement strand
GAATAATGGTGAAAATCGAGCAGCAGCGTTGAATACAAGAAAAAAATGTACTGTTCGCTTTCGGTAGAGCTTAATGAGGGAAATATGACTGTAGAATAATTTTCTATGATGGAGGAGTGATTCGTGTTAAATAAATCATCCTTTATTCCCGGGGCTGCCGACTCGTTCGACCGTTCCCTCGTCCGATAAATAAGCGATGGAATGTGCGGATGTGGATGGAAAATCTTCCGAGGGCTTCCGAGGAGCCTCGTTGTTCGGCGGTGATAATAACGCTTCATCTATCGATGATTTCGTACATTTATTTTTCCCTCCGACCTTCGGCGTTATACCTGCGTTATCGGCGCACGGATTTATCGCCGAGGGGATTAGATTCCGATGGGAGGGGGACCGCGATGGAGGCCCAACGAGGGGGCGGGAAGGGAGCTTCCCGTTGAAGAGTGAAATATTTATCGCGAGGAATTTCTGATATCGCCGATAGATCGGCTGCCCTCGCGCCTCGCGATCCTCTCCATCATTACTCATTCATCCGTGGATCTCGTTCTTTCGGCACGCGTCTCGATATCGAATTAGCCGCTGTTTGTCCTGCCGGCGAATCTTCGAACGGCATATTCACTGCGCAATAATTCCGAAACGAAATGGAAACACAATATGTGGAATAAATTTTATATAGAATGGAAAAATTGTGTATTTCAATGTTATATTTAATATTCATATATTACTGGCGGTCATGTTGGCACGGGGCGCTTCGGGCTCTCGCATAGTTCATAGAACGGGAAAATTCATTCGGTATGGGATGAAATTTCAGAATTTCAAACTCCATTCCATACGTTATGAAAACCGCAATGCTGGGGATAACCGCTCAGGGGGGGGGGGGGGGGGGGGGGAGAGAAATTTGTACTAACAATCCAACCCACAATTTTCCAAAATATATATAAGATAATGAGATATTATGTAATTTTCTATGTTGTAACGACCGAACGAATGAATAACGCGCGTATTTGGTTTTGGGGCGGATATTATTAATAATGATGAACGTTAATTATCCCGATCCCGTAATGTGACGCGTCCATTCGCTTTGAAGGTCTCGTCCAGACTCGCGGACATGACGATCGATGTTGCATCGATTGTCCGTTTGCTCGTCTCTATTGTTAAACCTAACTAACATCGTGTGCATTAACGAATAGTCTGCTACATATTCGTTACAATATGTTCAATGAATCATTGATATAGAAAAGCTGAATTTAATATATCGTGGGTATATTTTTTTGGTACACTTAATTTCCATTGAGTGAACGAGATGAGGCAACGGCGACATCGCACGATCATTCAAAATCAGCCTGCCCGCATCCAGAAAATACCAATTTACTTAATGGGAACACCGCAAATAAATATATATTTAATTCACATAAATATCCATTTAATTCGAATAAAAAAAAAATTTATTAAAACAAACACTTATTAGGGGAGGGGGCAAATAAATTCTTTTTCTGGGTCGGTGAGAGCGGGGCAAAATGGGACAGTGATGCAAAACGGGATAATGGGTCAAAACAGGATTGAAAATCCGGATCTATCGTTAGGACAAAACGGGGCATCAAAAAATGATGGGGAAAATTGAATTTTGCCCGCTGCCCCATTTTGCCCTACTCTCTCCCTACGCCGATACCTCATCGTCTCCCGAATAACGCCCAGTTTCAACTATCGAAATCTTAATTTCGATATCTCGCCCCCACATCATATGCCCGGGACGTGCCGGAAGTGCCGCGGAGCGTCAAGAAAGAAAAGCCCTCGAGCATGTGAAGAGGAAGTGGTGGTAAAAAATCGATCGACCCGATCCCTGCACGGAATCATGGAGAATTCCCGAAAGGGGATTTACTTCCGGCTTTTCACTTCCGTATTCCCTCGTACCACCTCGCGGACGTTTCGCGGGGTTATAGTGCAAAGAGGGCACACGAAGCGTTGTCGGGGGTGCTGGAGCGGACTCGGAGCGGGGGCCAGTGAGTGCCTATTCATTCTTTTCACTCTCATGGCCGCAACAACAGACTCGAGAAAAGCTCCGCATCGCTCTGGGGTAACACAGAGGAACGATGGACTCGGGGGGGGAGGGGGAGGGGGGGGGGGGCGGGGTTGTGAGGAAGAGGGAAAACGAGAAAGCAGATCCGTGTGGGGTTCCGCTGAAAGGAACACGCGATGTTGTTGCAGAGGCGAGGGCGGTTCGGTGGGCGATAGTAGAAAATCCCGTGTGCTCTCCCGTAGAATCGTTTCGATGATCGACCATGCTATCGCAACCTTGCCCTATCTCTTACCCCCGGTCGACCGGTTCCACGCGTATGGAGAGCTTTTCTTTTGAATGGTTTCCTTCTACCATCCTTTTTTTTTTTGCTTTTTTTCCTGATTTTTTTTTATCGGATCCGAACCGCTCGGTAAGCTCCTTGCGAACGAGCGGCTTCACTAGCAGTCACCAATTATTCTTCGAGAGCAAAATGTCGATACGAATCGAACCTCTCCGGACGCCGGGTAGAAGAGGTTTCGTCGAACACTCGACAAAAACTGTTTCCAACTCGAATATGCATGGAAATAAAATAAAAATAAAACCTAACGATAGCCCATTAAAATCTCTCATCCTCGGATAGGTGCGCTCGAGCGGTGCTTCTGTACACCCAGAAAAAGGATTTATTAAAATCAAATAATGTTCGATCTTCAAATGACGTTTATTGAGATAAAATAAATGTTTACTTGCGTTTTAAAAAATCATTACTGGATTTAAAAAACGGCTATTCTTTGGTGTATGTAAAAGAATTTATTCAAAGATTTGTACTTTAATATAACTATTTATTCGCGCCAAAGAAATTATATGTTTGACGTTGAGACAAACGTGGCTATTATCCGGTAGCGCGCATTGCAGACTCGTCAACGCGTCAGTCGTCCGAAAACATCTCTCGCTGATACATTGTGAACGAAAATTTATAAATTTAATGTACCCGACTCGAAGTTTTTATGCAAAAACTGATGCATTACGTTCAATGTACAATTATGATGAAAAATTGATGTACTTTTCCATTGAAATTAAAGTAAATTATTAAAAATAAAATATTTCGAATGTTTTTAAGACACTGAACGTGAATTTTTCATCACAATTGTACATTAAATTTGAAATTTTTTGTAATAGTGCATACATCACATTATTCTCTTACGATAGAAACTAGCAGTTCTATCACGAAATTAAAAAAAAAAATTTACATAGATATCCGTTTATTAGATCCAAATAAACACTATCAAATAATAAGAAAAATACTATCAAACAAATAAATATATAAGAAATTAATAAACGCTCTATTAGTTTTCGAAGCAACTAAACATTTTTCTCCGTCCTTAATAAAATTTCATCAATCGGAATAAACTTTTTCCAGGTGTATAATTTCTCGACGGCACCGATCGCGGTATTTCGTTTACGGCAAAACGATCTGGCGTAGCGAAGCACGCGATACCGAAACATTTTCCCGGATACACTCGAGGTCTCCACTTCAGCGACGGGGAAAAAAATCGATCGAGCTGTTGCCCACCGTGACCATTTCGTGTGTACCGTTCGGTAGTTACTTTACATTTCGTTCTATATCAGGATTATACATACTCCATATTTTATCATCGGGTTGGCGATCGTAAGAGGAAAGGCGGGTGAGAATTCCCACGCGGGAATAATTTATTCCTATCGGGTGATCGGGTGATTTCTAGTCGGGGAAAGAGGCGGTCGTACGGCTCTCCCGTTCGTTCGTTTCGCACGCCGAAACACAAAGCAACGAGTCTCCGAGGTGCGGAATCTCCGCGCGGCGCACGTCGAATTGAAAGTAATGTGCGACACACGCGTAGAACAATTTTTTTTCGAGCTCCGCTCCGAGAGAGCTACGAGCCCGGAAAAAAATCGTCACTTTGACGATCGACCATGCATATAGCGAGAAAAAAAAAAACAGCCGTACGGTACACCGGAGGATCGCATTCCGTTTCTTCGCCGCCCGGACGTTCCGACACGACGATCGCGCGTACATCGGTACGAGAAAAATCCGACAAGATTTTTCACGGATGAGCGGACCGGGGGCGTCCGACGAGGCGGCGTGTAAACCGAGCGCCTCTCCCTCGGATCAGAAAATATTACGCGTTATAGATTAAAAAAGCGGCAGCAACAGCGACGCGGGGAGTAAAAAATAAGAACAAAAAACCTGCTCGGAAACAGGAACGAAATGAAACGAAACGAGCTGCGCCGCTCCCCGGTGGATACTCGTCAGGTAGATAATATAAAAAAACTGTCGAGTCCCGGGGTGGCTGATAAAAAAAAAAGTGAGCGAAAACAGAGAGCGAGCGAGACGCAAAAAAAAAAAAGATGATAAATCAACGAACGAGGCTGATGCGCGTTTGCGGCTTGTCAGAGATATTTATTAAAAGCAGTACCTGCCTAGGTACAGGAAGACAAGATGATGAGTGCGAGGAGTGGGGGGCGCGGATGTCCGGGGGTGGGGGGAGGTTTAGGGTGAGAAGGAGTAAAGAGCGAGGAGCCACAGAGAACACCGATGATTGCTAGGAAATAAAGTGCCCGGAGGGGTTGACACATGGGAAATCTTCCGCGGCGAGCGGGGGAGGAGAGAGGGGGAGTGACGCTGCACAGGAAGAAAGCGATGGAAGAGGAGAAAAAGGGGCCTCCGACGAGGTGTGAGGCGCGAGAAGACACCAGAAGTAGCGGCAACCCTCCAGCAGGAATTCGAAAGCTTCCCCCCCCCCCCCCCCCCCCCCCCCCCCACCTCCCTACATAGGTACGACGAAGAGGGACAATTTTCCCTCGGCTCGGTGGGAATAAAGAGGGAGGAAGAGGGATGAGCCTCACGTACACACGCTCGCGTGTTTTCCTCCCTTTCGCCGGGTTACCGTACGCTTCCTTCGGGGCCCGCCGGTGCGGAGCTCACCTTTCTCACCGTCCGGGCGTCACCGGGAGGGAGGAGGACGGCGAGTCTCGCGAGTCTCCGTACCGATCCTCCGGTGTTACCCCGTGACTACCGAGTAATGGATTTGAGGATTTCCACGCGCCACTGGGTCATAGCTTCGATTTATCTGCCATCACGCGAGCTTCTCCCTCCGCCCGCTCCGACCCACCCCGCTGTAACGACCCATATTTTCTCCCGTCGTTCTCCCCCGGCCTGCCGGCTCTCTCCCTCGGCCTCCCGGCTCTTCCCGCTCGCAGTGTCTTCCTCTCATTTCCTTCCATATCAATCCCTCCGCGTCCCGCCGCCCTCTCTTCGTCCCTCTTCGTACCTCCGGCTCACCCCAGTCTCGCCGCCCTTCCTCTCTTTACCCATTTCATTTTATCTTATTCCGCTTCTTTCATCTCCTCGACGTCTCTCACCGACCCCCCGCTCGTTGGGGCTCTTGATGTTCGAATCCGGTCGCGCCGAATGTTTCCGTAACACGGGGACGTGTAACGAAGTGTATATTCTTCCTCCCGCCTCCCACCTCGGGCCTTACACGTTTTCCATCTGCTTCGCACTTAAGCCACGAACGTGGAGGTGAACGGAGGATAGGTAAACGGAGATGAGGTCGGGCGCGGGGGGGCGGTGCAGGAAGTACGATGTTTCGAGAATTCAGGTCGGATTGGAGAGCCGGCAAGGTTGACGCGCGAGGCTCGGGCGGAAGGCGAACGGGGGGTGATGGGAACCTCGCCGAGCCAAGAGGATGTATAACGGTAGCGGTGTGGCAAAACTGGAAACGGTTTGCCGGGAGGTATAACGCTGCCTGGTTTCTGTCTAATCTCGCGGTTCGTTTTATTCCCCCGGCGATTTGTCCGCGAAGCTATCTCGGCGAACGTTAAATCCACCCACCGAGGCAATTTGGATATTGCTCTCGTCCGATTTAAGCTCCGCCACTCCCCGGGCGCCAGCCGAGTGCTGGCACAGAGCACGTCAGGGACGGATACATGTAAGAGCGTACGGACGTAAGCCGACCGAGATACACGTACGGGGACTCGGTCGTGTGTACGCGCACGTACAGCGGGAAAGCGAGGCGGAGGAGACAATCGGGGTTGTGCGGGAAAGAGGAAAACGATTCGGGAGGAGAAACTCCACGGGGAGAGGCGAGGAGGATGGACAACGGAAGAACCGGGCCTACGGCATTGGATAAACCAAAAAGAATTTTTTTTAATAAAGGGGAGGCGGGGAAATATTAAAAGAAATTTGAGGGAGGAAGAGGAGGCGTATGGCTTTGGGACACGGCCTCGGGGGAGCTTCCGGTCAGCGGGTGGGGGACGGGGCAAAACGGAATAAAGAGGCAAAACGCCTAAAAGCCTAAAAGCCAAAACGCCTAAAGAGGCAAAACGCCTAAAAGGATAAGAGTCGCATGTCTCAACTATTTTAATTACTCAGCCATTGAAATCTCAAAATTTTTTTCGTTACGAAAACATAGTTTCCTCCATGAAGTAAGCGATAGTCCGTCTTGCCCAGTCCCTCCTCTCCCTCTCTCTCTCTCCCCAGCAGCCGAAAGGGCGAGATGGATAATGGCTCGCGTCGAAAGCTATCCGCAACATTTTTCATCTCGGCCTAGATTTGTCTCGATCCGATGGACACGGAAGCGGAGCGAGGGAGCAAAAAACACGCGGCCGGAGGAGGAGCAGAGCGGAGAAGTACGAGAGGGCACATCGATGTTCTCTGCAGCGGATAAGAGAATTGATGACGCATCGATAAGACATCGGGGGGGGGGGGGGGATCCTGCGGTAATCCGTTCGTGTAGGAAATATCCGTCGATTTTCTACTGCACCGCCGCACGCGATCGAGCCTCCTTTTTCTTTTCATTAATTAACCGTTTCGGCCGCGGCGCGTCTCGTTTCTTTCAATTTACCTCACGCTATTGTATCCCATCCGCTGATCGAGTATCGTCCCTTGGAACGCGGTCGGGCCGCGGTTGCCGGCTGCGGGATCTCGTAATAGCCGTGCAAGGAACCCGAGAGGAACCACAGGGACGAGCGAGGATACCGGGAACAGCGGAGAGAGTTGATGATACAAAGAGGGGATCCTAACGGAATTATATACCGAGTAATACGATCCCCCCGGAGCGCCGCCTGGAAGGCACGGCAGAAGCGAGAAATCGGGGTACTCGCGCCGCCGAGCTCGAGAGAGCAGCTCTCGAGATCTCGGTGTATTATCGTCCGACGTGAATATTACATTCCGGTGGAGTCGTTCGCGAGACACTCGCGAGCCTTAATCGCATTAACGCGGTTAATCGAATCATCCGATTACGCATCTTCGTGCTCGCCCGATGGTGGCTTTGTTTTTTTTAAATTCATTTTTATTTAATTTTTTCGTCTGCAAAGATTTGCCCGACGGTGCGATGAGAAGCGAGCCGAAATAACAAGATGTGACATAAACACTACAAGAATAAATCGTAAATTTAATGGATTGGAACTCGAAACGTGCTTACATTAATTACATTAATTGAAAATTGATGTACTTTTTTTTGTAAAATTGAAATTGCAGATATTAAAATTACAAATTTTTTAGCTCACATTTACAATAATTTTCATTAAAAATAAAAATTTTACTGTAAAATCGCAACGCACTGGTGTTTGAAATTTCAGAAACATTTTATGTAATAAAAGCTTCCAATACCGTTCATTAATTTTCAAACATTTTTTTGGAGTGAAGACCTCGGTATTACCGTCCGACGTGAATATTACATTCCAGTGGAGTCGTTCGCGAGACACTGGCGAGCCTTAATCGCATTAACGTAGTTAATCGAATTATGCGATTACGCACACTGAGAAAAATGATGGTATTTCCTACTATAACGAATAGTTCCCAGGGGGGAAGTCTATATAGATAGTTTGTGATAGTATATACTCAATTGATTAAACTTCAATTATAGTTACAACTATAATTTTTGTTCATTGTCGTAACTGTAAAATGTAGACGTCCCCCCTGGGAACTATTTACTACGTAAGTTTTTCTCAGTGCATCTTCGTGTTCGCCCGATGTCAACTTTGTTTTTTTATTTATATCAATTTTATTTTTTGATCTGCAAAGATTCGTCCGACGGTGCGATGAGGAGCGAGCCGAAATAACAAGAAGGGATACAACTTTCTCGGGTGGAAAGGGAAGTAACGATCGGACGGCGTGAGGCGCGATGCTGTTGGGACAAGCACGTGCCCGGGTGCGGATTAATCGAAGAGTTTATCGGATAGGAGGTGAAAGAGGGGGCCTCGGGGAGGCTCGTATGAGGGTAGGAACGTCCGGTCGCCGATAAATCGAAGCCACCTGAGAGCTAATTTCGAACACGAGTCGATCGAGAATCGATTAAACTTGGCGTTCCTGTCTGTATCCCATCGTCTCCGCCGCTCGCGCGGGAGTCCTTTGATACACGATCTCTTAACTCCCAATTACTCTGAATAACTTGGGAGCTTGTCGTCCCGGGCACGCTTATGCTCGTCTCGGCTCATAAGGGAGAGGAGATATGAGCTAGATCGGGGAGAGCTGGGAACGGCCGAGGAGCAGCCGAAACGCCTCTCGATGTTCGTCTGCGCGACAAACACCGTTGAGCGCACGTAACTCTGTACACATATGTGTGTTTATGTGTAACGACAGCACGGTCTGTTTGGTACAGAGTGGAAAGTTTGGCGCGGAGTAACAAACTCCCCTAATCGGAACTTCCGGCCGGCGGCTTTGAAATTTTTATTGATTCTCCAAAAAATGATATCAATAGCAACTGTAAAAAAATTTAGATTGAAAATTAAACAACGGTACTAGAAGGTTTCTTGCATAAATTGTTTCTGAAATTTCAAACACATTTGCGTTGCAACGTTGCAGTAAATTTTTTATTTTTATTAAATGTTTTGTTAATTTTGGGCGAAAGATTTGTAATTTTAATATCTGGTATTTTGATTTCACAAAAAAGTATGTTATTGTTCTATTAATGTATGTTATGAAAGCGAATTTCGAGTTCCAGTACGTTGAATTTACAGTTTATTTTTACCGTTTACCTTTAAAGTGTCCGTGACTGTACTGTAAAAATGAATTGTAAATTTAATGTACTGGAACTGGAAATTTACTTACATTACTTACATCAATTGCACATTAATGTACATTTTTGTACACAACGCGTGGCTCCGACTACGCGTCTGTTTGGCCCGTTTCGGTACGTATTCGGGCGGTGACTTATAAAGGCTTAAAATACCAGATATAAAAATTACAAATTATTTGCCGGAAATTAACAAAGAATTGTATTAAAAATGAAAATTTAACTGCAAAATTGTAAAAAAGACCCACACTAAGTGCGGGCTCTCATGCCGTTGTTCAGTGCCCTAATACACACAGAACAAACAAAACAATAGCGCGGACGAGTTGCCGAGTGATTGCGCCTTAATTAAAATAAGCAAGACGCGGAACGAGGAATATCATGGAGAACGGAGAAAGGCCAAGGAGCGGCTGAAACGCCTCTCGGCGTTAATCTGCGCGGAAAAACACCGAGTTTACGCGATACACCCTCCACATATAATGTATTTTATGTGCAACAAAAGCACGCTCCATTTAGCACAGCGTACCGCGAAGTTTAGCGTGGAGTAAACGCAAAGCTCTCGTACACGGAGCTTCCGGTCGGCATAGTTGAAATTTTTGTTAATTCTCGGAACGATAATAGTCACGCACAGTAGTTACGGGGCGCACATAGAGCCACGGTGTGGGTGGGCTCCGATGCCCGTTGTTCCGTGCATTAATATACATAGAATAAACAAACAATGGCGCGGAAGGGTCGCCGAGTGATTGTGCGTTTATGCATGTGTCATTGTGTGGCGTTTCGTATACCGCACGCGGTATAAACCAAAAACGCTCCGGTTACGGGAGGTGGCACGGGGCTGATGGTGGGGGGGGGGGGGGGGGGGGGGAGGGGCCTGCCGAAGCGCAGGCTGCATGCGATTTCGTGATTTGCTGCTATTCATTTTCGTGCCTGTCGTTATTTCCGCAGATTCAACGGCAGCCGTCGCTGGTCCAGTATTTGTCACGCCGGTTGGCAACCAAACAGCTGCGATCGGACGCGAAGCAATATTCTCCTGTAGCGTTCGCAACATCGGGAAATATAAGGTGCGATATTTATATACTATATTTTTGTTCGTACGGTGTAATCGACGTGTGTCGGTACGGAGAGGGGTGGGGGGAGCGGGGCAAGACGGAGGGGTGGTTGCCGATTGGGAGGAGACTTTTTTTGTGTGCCGGGAAAAAAATTGATGAAAGTGGTCCGTTTTGCCCTGCTCTCCTATGCATGGGTGCATAGGCGGTGTATGTGTGGATAATAGTACTGCAATCGCTTACTTTAAGGGCGAGGGCCCGAAGATCGTTGCCGAGTACGGGGCTTTGTGAAAAAGGGTGCCATTATTGCCATTTTTCCTGCCCCTCGGCTATGTCGTGTTCGTTAACTTTTTTTTCTTTTTCAACTTCCATAGCTCTCTTTACATCCAATACTAACGGGAAAACGAGGGAGCGGGGCAAGACGGAGAACTGGTCGCCGTTTGGGACGAGGCTTTTTTTTTTATGTACCGGAAAAAATTGATTAAAGTGGTCCGTTTTTCCCGGCTCTCCTCTGCATGCGTGTAACAGTATCGCAATCGTTTACTTTAACGACGATGGCCCGAAGATCGTTACCGAGTGCGGGGCTTTGCGAAGAACGTCGCCATTATTGCCGTTTTTACGGCAATTCGTCTCGAGCGTTTTCTTCAAATTCGTTTTTTTTTTTTCAACCTCCATAGCTCTGTTTACATCCGAACGCCACTTTCTCCTTTACCGTTTTATACTCGACGTTAAGACGCTCTTCCGACATGCCCTCTTCCACTTGCCTCGTTCTCCGTCCTGGTCCACTTCAACTGAGCTCTCTTCACTGTCCATATACCTATATCTATCTATATACATATATATATATATATATAACTGGTCTTGTCTACTCATAATATAAAAGCATTTATCTGCTTTCCATATAACACGAATATCGCTCTGTACACGGAGCTTTTGTGTACCTACATTCGGATTTATATTCACCCGAATCGTAAGTAGGATTTTTGCGAATAAAAAGCAGGGAGCTCGAGCCGTCTAGTCAATACGATCTCTCGCGAGTCATAGTTATATACAATATCGATCGCTCAGTCAGACATGCAAATAGAGTCTCCAGTTTCGAAAACTCGAGGAAATTATTCAATATTCCACACTGCGGATTAGTTAAAAACGAGAGGCCGCGGGAAAAAGTAGAAAAATCTGGCTTGGGTCAGACGCGGCAGATTTACCTGTCGCTTCGCTCGCGAGAGAGGAGTTAAGCACACAGTAAAAAAAGGATTTTCACATTATCGAAAAGAGTCTTCCTCGAACGTGCACACTTTCTCTTCCCATCGATTCAACCATTTATTTTTGCCATCAAAATCGTATTAATAGGAAAATTCTAAAATCGTAAAAAAAATACTGCTCTTTTCTAAACGAGAAATCTTTCTCAAATGTAAAACCTGTTTTTTCTTTCTCATCATACAGACGTTCATGAACGTCTACGCTCTCACTTCCCGTCGATTCAACAATTTATCTTTGCCATAAGAATCGTGTTAAAAAAAAAAATGTTAAGTCGTAAAAAAAATACTGCTCTCTTCTAAACGAGAAATCATTCTCAAACGTAAAACCTGTTTTTTTTCTGACGATGAAACTTCTACGCTTTCAATTCCCGTTGATTCAACAATTCATTTTTGCCATAAAAATCGTAATAATAGAACAATCCTAAAATCGTAAAAAAAATACTGCTCCCTTCTAAACGAGAAATGTTCCTCAATCGTAAAAACTGTTTCTTTCTTACCGTGCAGACGTCCACGAACGTCCACAGTTTCTCTTCACGTTGATTCAACAATTGAGTTATTTAAAAAAAAAACGTATTAATAAAAATAAAAAAATAAAAAACAGAAAAAAAATGCTCCTCTCTCCTAAACAATAACATTTTTTTCAAGCGTGCAAAAATTTATTTTCGTACCGTGCAGACGCAATAATAGGGAGCGGAGCGAGCAGTGAGTACGTTCCGTCTCGAGCGATCGGTAGATTAATCCGTGTTGATCAGACGCTCGAGCGTACCGGGAAGTGCTCGAGGCCTCAGCGCCTGTGGTAGTGGCGTTTGTGTTGCCGTTGCTGCTCGCTCGAGGGTCGGATTCTCGGAGGCTTTGGCGGCCGAACAAAGCCGCGGGAAATACAGTGCCAGTGATCGAGCTGAGATACCGATGTATCCGTGGAGGAGCTCCGGAGTGCTCGGGCCAGGACGCGCGAGGGCCGAAACGGCAACGGAGCAACGTTAACATCGGTAACACAGGGCCGGGCTGCGATTCAATAAGAGATACGATTCCCCTTGGGTTGAATACGATTAGCAGATGAAGCCGTGTTGATCATGCACGGCTAAAGCCGTTACCGGATAACCGTTAGCGTTGAATCCTCCGCGGCCGGGCGGAGCAAGAGAGCAGTGTTTAGACTCGATTGTGGATAGTGCATAATCGTATGGCGGTCCAGTGAAAACAGACTCAGCGGTTGGCCGTGCGAGGGTTGTTCGGCCTGCTGAGCTTATCGGCCGGTTGGAGCCCCGGCGATGCCAACGACCGATCGCGGCCGCCGCGGCTGCGCTTGTCGTCAATATAAACAGGGGAGAAATAACGAGCGACACTGGTAGGCCGCACGGCATACACGGTCGAATTAGATACATACATAAGAGGCACCGACTCTGCGTGCGGATATGAATACAGATTTTGGCGGGAAATGATCGTATATGCGGATAGACTAAATTGGTGGTCGAACACGATAAGTAGATACGTGGGAGGTAGCCGTTGGTCAAACACGAAGCTATTAAGTTTCACAACGGTACGGACGGCCGTAATGCAGAATCGAGCTGGGAATCGTGTAGTGGAAATATGTGTATGTATATTTATATGCGTGCGTATGCATACAGGGGCGAACGGGCCAAAATGGATCAGTGGGGCAAAATGGGACAACGGGGCGAAACGCAGCTTTCGAATAACATTTGGATGTTGTATCGTTGGGACAAAATGGGGCACCCTAAAATTATTGGAGAATTGAGTTTTGCCCCACAGTGCCATTTTGCCCCGGTAGCCGTTGGTAAAACACGAAGCTATTAAGTTTCGCAACGGTCCGGACGGCCGTAAAGCAGAATCGATCATACGAGACAGTCGAGCTGGGAATCATGTGGTGGAAATATGTATAGGGTAAAAGTGGGGAATATGGCCCGGTCCATGTATCATTGATTTGCGTGTTAATCGAAGTGGGCCATATTCACCACTTTTACCCTATGTATATTTATGTGCCTGCGTATGCATATAGGGCAGACCGGGGTAAAATGGGTCAGTGGTGCAAAACGGCATATTGAGGAGGCGCATCCAGAAATTATTGTAAAATTGAGTTTTTGCCCCACTGTCCCATTTTGCCCCACAGCCCCATTTTGCCCCTCTTTCCTCTATATCTATGTATGTTTATGAATGTGTGTGTACCGGTATTGTAGGTGCGCTCGAAACTGTGCTCGGGACATGCAAAGTGAACAAGAGCCAGGCCGGCATGTCAAAATGATTAGGGACGAGAGTGCCGTACAGTAGTTACGATTACCGGAGCGGCTCTTTCGGAATATGATTAACAGATGAAGCTCTCTCGACGTACGTTCGTCAAACATCGGGAACAGATATTATCGGCGTAGCGGGCATTGAAGCACCGGCGGCCACAGCGACGGGCAGCCTTGATATTAATAGTCGTGGCGAGTGTGCGAGCATTCGGTCGCTATACGGCTATAGCTTGTACGACGGTCCGACCGTACTATCAGATGCGGACAATAGGAATTTAGTCTATGAGGCGAGCGGTGCTCCGAGCTATTCGGCATGACCCTGCGATTTTGTGGCACGCGGATATTCGCTGCGGCGATCCGGTCAGCTATTTATTACGATGGATGCAGAATTAGGATCATTTTTTTTTAAGTATTTGCAAAAAAAAAAAAAAAAAAATCCATCACTTGAATTGCATGAAGTTAATGAATTCGTTCGTTCCGCGCGAGCCGTGAGCTATTCATGAGCAGCTTCGGTCGCGTTGGAAATGAAAAAACAGATATTTTTTTTTTACAGGGAATTACCAGGGCCGATTTGACTTTGGGCCAAAACTGATATCGGATTCGCGTTCGGCGCGAGAAAAAAAAATGTCGAATTGTTATGTATACGCGATATTTTTTTTTTTTGGGAACCTTCGGATCTGATGAAGAAAAAAAAGATCACGAAATTTCCGCGTCGTTTATCGGTCTGTAGCGGCAAGGAAAAAAATGTGACCCAAGCGAGCTGTCGTGCGTACTTTTTCCGCGCGGAGCACGGCGGACACGCGTGTTTACCATCCAATTTCCATCGGAAAGCGGTGATACCGTGTTTTTTTTATGTATATAGAAAATCCCTATATTCTCCATTCGGACAAACTTTTTTTTCTCTCGACGTTTCGAGCGCAGATCCGATGTATATTTTCCTGTATCGATACACGTTATGAAAATCCGCGACGGTATGAAAAAAATGAACAGGTATTTTATTTATTCTTCTATTTATCATTTGCGAAACGTTTCGGAGCGGTCGCTGACGCTGCTGCGGGTCAGCTAAAACAGGAGTGAGTCGAAGCCCCCGCGGTCACTTTTGCCTCCGTATTTGCCGACGCGAACTCTGAGTTTATCTTTGTACGGAAAGTGGAGCGCCCTATCGAAGAGCTTGTTAGCCGTGCAATGAAATTTAGATGGTAATTGACAAACGGTGGGGAAAGTCGATCGACTTGTGGATGGTTCATTAGCGACCTCGAGTGGGATTATCCGATGGATTGATGATTGCAGGTGGGTTGGCTACGCGCCTCGGATCAGACGATCCTCTCGATGCACACACGCACCGTCACGCACAATACCCGGATCGCGGTGACTTTCGAGTCCGGAGGAACTCCCGGCGGGGCCGGCAGTGCCAACGGCAACGGGGCGAGCGGCGCGGTCGCTGCGAATTCCGGGAACAGCGGCAGAAGCTCGTCTAACCAGCACGGCGTCACCGGAAGTAGTCACGTACCGGAGGAAGCGTACAATGGCACGTGGCAGCTCCACATACGTCAGCTCAAAGAGTCCGACAGGGGCTGTTACATGTGTCAAATCAACACGGACCCAATGATCTCGGCGCTCGGCTGCCTCGATATTCTCGGTAAGGATCGAAAAGCACCCCCATTAATTAGACAGATGGATAGACAGAAAATTTATCGATACTAAGATAAATCCCTTAAGTACCGTAGCATTACATCGGTTGCAACAATTTATAGATTATTCCTTTTTCTAATGGAAGAGTACAGAGTTCGAGGAGACCGGGGCAAAATGGCACAGCTGGGTAAAAGGGGACAGTGAGGGCAAAACTCAATTTTACAATAATTTTTGGATGCCTCGTTTTGGCCCAACGATACATCCGGATTTTCAAACCTGTTTTGCCCCACCTACGACCATCGCCACTGTGGAAAAGTTATTGGAAAATTGCCTTTTGTCTCATAATCCCGTTTTGCCCCGCTGTGCCATTTTGCCCCGCTCTCCCCTGTTCACTGTTTACCGACGTACCACCCCATTGCAAACCGATGTTGGATCGCCCGCAAACGCTCGTAATCAATGTACACGTAAACCGTTCTGGTCGGACATCGCGGAATTATTTTTACTGCGGCTTTATATACGATAGACTGTTGTTCGCCTGTGTTAATCGCGTACGCTCAAACTCTCGCACGTTACTAAATTAATCCGACAAAGGGGAGTCACAGGTCGATGGATCTTTGGGGACACGCTGTGCAATTCGCTGACTCGCGAAGGAACAATGCACCTTTGTCGGATCGGTTTTATACAGTTGCGTGCTTTTGTCAATTTTTCACATTTTTCGTTTCTTTGGACGCTTCGGTTTTTTTTTCTTTTTTTTTTGTTAGAGCCGGCAGTTCCCATGTTAGTCGAAAAATGTGTTTTTGTTGTTGTTGTTATTGTTGTTTGTACTTTTATATTAAATTTCTTTATTTACTGTTACGATAATTTTTATTATATTTTTTGTTATGATACTTAATTTTTTTATTATTTGAGTAGACAGGGTAAATGCAGTGAATATAATTAGTCTGTGAATTGGGAATATGTGGCCCGGGTCGTATTCGCTTCTTTTATTAGGGTCTTCATCATTTTTCATTATTTACTGCTATATTATTTTTTATTTAAAAAATTAATCCGCAAAATAGTCGTTAAAGCTTAACGAAACTTCGCGAACGCGATGTATACGACTGTCTCGATCTGTAGACTCGTAAAAAAAAATGCATTTTTCTATTAACGGTTTTATATCGTTGCGTTTTTTTCTCGATTTTTCATATTTTCTTTTATGCGCTTCATTTTGTTTAAATTTTATTTTTGTTAGATCCGTTCCTGCATGAACAAAAATATTTTTTTTTTAACAATTATATAATATTACATCACGATCATTTTTATCCTGTTAAAAAAAATACAATATTAAATTTTCATAGCAGTAGTAATGAATTTATTGACAACAACATGAAACAGTTCGGACACACGGCCCGGGTCGTATTCGCCACTTTTACCCCCACCATTATTTTTATTTTCACCGCTGTAGCATCTACAAAAAAAAGGATCTCAATCAGCAGCCCTATTATCGAAAATTATTCTATCGGCATTCGGAACAGATGCAAAATAGAACAGAATCGAATAAGCGACGAGTTCGCGGGATCCAACATCGTTTGGTTTCGAAGCGCGAAACTTTATCAGCACTTAGCTATACAACTCAATACCTCTTACAATGTTTGAACAACAGTGCCACCGGACATTGTTTACGGTGGCGAGACGAGCACCGACCTGGCAGTCGCCGAGGGTGACAACGCGACTCTCAGTTGTCAAGCAACCGGAAGACCCGAGCCGAGAGTTGCCTGGAGACGGGAGCAGGGGGTTATTCTCATCAGGAATTCGACCTCCTCCTCAAGTTCGTACAATCTCTACTTCACTCTCCCCCCTCTATAACTATCGCGTGTATTCAACCGCTGTCATAGTAGTGAACTATACAATGCCGCATGTCTAGATACACGTGCGATCAGCGAGTAGTTCAAGTGGATGAACCCCGGGAATTCCCCGCTTCAGCTGCCGCCGTCGCTGCTGCATATGATCGAGAATACCTTGCAATCCGTCCGGGATGAACTTCAAACTTCCCTTACAACCATGACTTTTGACGGGCTCCCCATATTTACATGAATTCAAATTAAGGACATCCTTACCAGAAACGCGAAGGGGGCTCCGCTGAACGCGGTAGTCACTGCGCGAGAGGAACGTTGATACACAGCAAGTGTGCTGAAAAGAGATGAACGCTTCGTTTTTTTTTTTTTAATTTTTACGGAAGATCGACTGTCTCTTTGGAGTAAAAAACGTGATTGAAAAAAAAAAATTATCACCGCTGTCTCGAATCGCATGGAATATCAAAAAACTAGACCGTTACAGAATCTCAAAAAAATCCAACAAATAAAGCGTATTTTGTTCTGCAGACGACATAAGTTTGATCAAGATCGAACAGAAACGACTTTTGGTAAGGACATCCTCGACCCAACACTCTGACTCGTCCGATGTCTGCACTATAAAAGTTCTTCAGGAAAAAAAAAAAAAAAAAAAAAATCCCTTGCGATACGGAGTGCCCCGCGGTTGGTGTGAACTAATTAATTCCTACCAGCCGCGAGATGCACTCTTACGCGTAAGCCGGAAATGAGATACCAAAGCGTTTAATTTTAATTGGCCTCGGGCTGTCGGGTGTTCGCGTTAGGTGGCTTCATCACCGTTGCACAAGCACCAGACCGGTGGCAAAAGGGAAGAGCATCACCGGCGTCAGCGGGAGCACACGAGTGAATTTAGAACTTTTCAAATCGAGTTTCAACGATCTCGAAAGGCGTCTGCTCAAAAGCCCTTTGGGCGAACGAGCGAAAGCGGGGAGAGCGGGAGGCGGGCGGACGGCGAACGAAAGGGTTGGGGGTAGCGAAGGGAGATGGAGAGTCGCTTCGGTAGCCACGCTTCGCAGTCTCAAAGGACCTGCGCCGGATAGGTAAATGTTTGGACACGTTCGGCGTGCCGTGACGTATCGTGTGCGCTCTCCTGTAGACCGGCGAGAAAATTCAACGGGAGGCAACTTTCAAGACTCCCCGAACGAGCTTCGTTGCCTTTTCCTTAATGGGGAGAACCAACGGAAAGAGCTCGCCTCACCTCTCTGTACGTATTATAACGAGCGCGAGCGCGCGATCTCTCTGGAGCTCCCGGGACCGGATGGGCGAAAGAGAGGCACAAAGTAAACTCGAACGAGATAAGATTAGCAACTATAAATTATTATTCCCCGGAGTCCTTTCGCAAATTACATCCCGCCGCTTCTCCGATACGTCGCGTCTCCGGTTATCTTATTTTGGAGTTTTTTTTTTTTTTTTTGTTACTCGTGATAAGTCGGGATCCGCGATGTTACGTTTGGATTATCGTGCAGCGAGCCGATAAATATTTTGATTCTGGAAATTTAGTTATTTTCATATTTTGCCTTCTCTTCAGGAGTAGATGGGGAAAAATTAAGGAAAAGAATGCTGCGCGCTACGTGCAGGTAATATGAGGAGTGAACTCTGGGGAATGGGCAAGATCGAGGTACAAAGTAAACTTAATCAAGACAAGGCAGCACAAAAAAAAAATTCTCGCGCGAGTAATTTCACAATTGCATACCTTGGATCTGCCGCATGCCTCAAACCTATTCGCGTAAAATTCGTTGCTCGCCTGCCGCCATTAAATTATTATTTTCTACCCAGTTGAAATTCATTTAATTTACAGAAATTAAATGTTATGATGTATTTCTATTATTACTTTCGCGATCCTCATCCAACAAAACGGTGATTATGACGCTCGCCCGAGTACCTGAGTGAGGGTGAATCAACATTATCGTGCACCGAGCTGAGACTATTTTCATTCTGGGAATTAACTTATTTTCATTCTCTGTCTTTCCGTCAGGAGAAGATAGGAAGAAGATGGGGAAGTGAGGGAAAGGCGTCTGTGCACTCCGTGCACGTAATATAAGGAGTAAACTCTGGGGAATGGGCAAGATCGAGGTACAAAGTGGGTAAACTTAATCAAGAAAAGGCAGCAACAAAAAATTACCCCCGCGTTAATTCAAAGATTAATCTCACAATTGGGTACTTTCGATACGCCGCCATGCCTCAATTTTATTCGTGGAAAATTCGTTGCTCGCCTATCGCCATTAAATTGTTATTTTCCACCCAGTTAATTCGATTCATCTATAGAAATGAAATATCATACTATATTTTTTATTCTCTCGTCCCTCATCCAATAAAACGGTAATTCACTCGACCGAGTACCTAATTGAGGGTTCAAGATTATCACGCACCGATCTGAGACTACCGCTATTAAGTTATTATTTTCTGCCCAGTTAAAATTCGTTTCGTTTATAGAAATTAAATATTATACTGTATTTTTTATTTTCTCGTCCCTCGTCCAATAAAACGGTAATTCACTCGACCGACTACCTAATTGAGGGTTCGTGATCATCATGCACCGAGCTGAGACTATTTTCATTCTCGGAATTTATTTATTTTCATATTTTCCCTTCCCTTCCGGAGAAGATTCGGAGAAATGAAGGAAAGGAATCCAGTTCACACCGTGTACGTAATTTAAGATTTAAACTCCGTGGAATGCGCAAGATCGAGATACAAAGTAAACTTAATCAAGACAAGGCAGCGCCAAATTAAATTACTCTCGCGAGTACCTCACAATTGCACACCTTCGATACACCGCATGCCTCAATTCTATTCGTGTAAAATTCGTTGCTCGCCAACCACCATTAAATTATCATTTTCTACCCAGTAAAAAATTCATTTAATTTATAGAAATTAAATATTATATTACATTTTTTATTATTATTTTCTGGTCCCTCATCCAACAAAACGGTAATCCACTCGACCGAGTACCTAAGTGAGGGTGGATCAAGCGATGCGGACATTTTTCGAATTCAACCCACCGGAACGTTTCGCCAGTCCGCTTCCTGGCGGAGCGGGCGGGCTGGAGGGGAGGGGAGGGGGGGGGGGAGAGAAGGGGGTGGGAATGGAAAGGGGGCGGAGGGGCGCGTCGTACATTTTCCGCTATATTTTTACTGTATCATTGTAGATAGAGAGAGATATATGTCATAGTACATATACATATGTATATAAATTCGGTACGGTAGAGAAGCGCCGGTTGTAGTTGCGCTGCTGCTGCGAAACCCTCGGTTCGCTTCGCCCAACTCGACTCTCCACTCGGCGGTCTGATTCGCCGGCTGACTGGACTCGAAATACCTACTGCGGCGGGGGGGGGGGGGGGGGGGGGGGGGGGCGAGCGCGCTCCTGTCTGTGGCAAAAAGACCACGGCCACTGAGCTAACGTAGCTCGAGCTGACTCATCACGCATGCATAGCACGTTCGCGGTGCGGAGTTCCCGAGGATTTCTCACATCCGCGAGGGCGAGAGACGGAGAGAGGACGACGGCGGGGGCGGCGAAGCAAGAGGGGGGGGGGGGGGTGTATAGAGAAACGGGGGGCGAGAGGTAACCGGTAGCTCTGGCGTCGTTCGAAGATCGACGAGCGGGTACTTCGATGTCGATGGAGAGGAGGAAAAAAAAAAAAATGATGTGAAGAGAATAAAATTAAATTAAATTCACTGCGGCGAGGGATTCCGGTGAGTAAGGAGTGAAATCGCAAATTAAAAACGTTCGACGTCTACGTGCGGGGATGAGGGTTTCGAGAAGTGCTGCCGATTTGGGCTCCCAAGGGGAACAAAAAAATATATCTCGTTTGGGGCTCCGGACAAAAGTTGCTCCCACTCACAGCGGCTCGAACGGATAAGAAAACTTTACCTTGTTATAGCAATGTATACCTGTGTAGTTAGTAAACGAGAGCACGAATATATATTTTTTTTTACATAAAAAAAAATCTACAGCCACTTCGCGCCGCGGAATATTAGTTTGCAAGTTGGATGGGGCGTTTTCTTTTTTTTTTCCTTCCCATCGAGGCCCGCGAGGTAAAAAAGAAAACGAAATAATAATATTGGGGTGAAAGGGAAAATACCTATTGTATGCACGAGGTGGAGTTTACGTCGAGTATATATCGGCGTCGGTGGTTCGGGTAAAAGGAAAGTACGTTTAAACTGGGCGAGTAAAAGGGAGAGGCGAACAGGAGGATCCCGGAGCTCCTGCTCATCTCAAGGAATATTCGATCCCGTGAGGCGATACTGTTGCAGGGAACTTGTCGCAGTCCCGGATAGTCTCCTCCGCACGTCCCGTCTTCGTTTTCCTCTAAGCCGGATGGTGGCCCGACCGGGAGAGGCAAAGGATTTCGTTATCCGCTGTGGTTTTGTCGTAGGGAGATCGGGGGCAAAACGGAAACGCCGTAAAGTGCACACGCGGGGCAAAATGGGATACCAAAAAATTTAGGGAAAAATTCATTGGGACAGAGGAGAGAGTGGGTTGAAGCGGGCTCGGGCACAATGCGGATAGTGGACACAATGGGGTGCCTCGTAAATTGTGGCGAATTTGAAAATCGTCTTTTCTCGTTCGCGGCGGTTAGTTATTGAGAGAATCTTACCCCGAACGGCAATCATTTTCGAAACCCTCTGAAAAATCGTCACTAGAGATGGCGGCGGTGACTCCAAAAATCTCCTCGGTCCTAGCTTCAAATTTAACAAGGTACCAATCTCTTTGATCAAAAAAAATGTTTTTTGTATTCACTTTATAATATCGTTTAATTGATGAATTAATTGATAAAAAAAATGAAATTACAAATGACTACGAAATGAACGAGGGAGCGAAATTCGTTTGAAATCCACCTGAACTGCTAAAAAGTTGACCAAATTTGTAAGAGGAAAAAAAAAAAAATATGGTAAAATCCCAACCAGATAGAGTTGGAAAGTGGGACCAAAAATGACGGTCGTCTCACAACAAACATTGTCTGTGGAATAAAAAAGAGGTTATTCGAAGGTCATTTTTTGCGCATAAAAAGTTACCATCAAGTCACATCCCTAGAGATTACGAACTTAATTGTCAGTCGATAAGAACGGTAAATTAATAGTTCCAAGCTCCATCTCTGAGGCATCCCGTTTTGCCCCATCCTCCGCTGCGCGCCCCGTCGCGCCACTGGCCGACTCCACTCGTTTCCAGTGGGTACGCCGCAACGAGGCCAGACCTTGCGAAGTAAACCGGCTTCCTCCTTTGGGAGCTGCAGTAAGTATACGAACGAGGGACTTCCGCGCCGGAGCGAAAGAGAGGCGAGGGGCTGAAGGCAAGGGGACCGAATCTCCTTATAGGCCGCGAGGACTTCCACTCTGCGTACACACGATTACAGGGTCCCTCCTCCACCCCGCCAACCCCGCGTCTGTCCTCGAGTTGGCAAAACTTTGAAACCCTTGCCCGCGAGTCTCGCAAACCACAGGCGCTTCCGAGCCCCTTGAGTTCCTCCTTCCCGTGAGCACGGTGTCGTTTGCGCTGCTAGCCAAACCGTCGTCGATGTCCGAGCACAAACAGTCTACCTCAAGTTTTGCAGCATCCGTACCACAGCCTCCGGACGCGTACCTTTCCCCCCGATGGAACCTCGCAGGATCGGTATCATTTCCCGGTAACTTTGCTCGTACCAACATGAATCGTCGCGTGCTCATCCACTTTTCGAGAACGAAGTGCCACCGAGAGGCATCAGGCAGCGTCGGGACACCACGAGCGAAGTGATGTACGGCCACGTTAAGGTATTCGGAGCGGTACAGTCCCGAGAAACATGAGTTTCAGAGAAAATTTCGAACTTGATCGAAAATCAAGTATATGGGAGGTGCTGCAAAGATTGTTTTTTGTGATATAATAATACCAATTTCTTGCTAACAAATTGAAGATCAAAATCATTATACAAGAAATTAACCGGCAACTGAACTGTTTTCCTTCATAAAAATTATTCGTTTTTCTTTTTCTGAGTACTTGTGAATTTTTTCAGAATTTTTCGTAATCTTTGAATATTGCGTTCTTTCACAGCTTGAACATAGTAAAAATGCGATTTATTTGTCAATAACATTTTGTTCTTCATTAATTTGGTAATAACATTTTGGAATTACTATTATGCAATATTAATCTTTGCGGCACCTTCAATATGCTTGATTTTTTCCGGATTTTTATACCATCCAGAAGTGTTTGCAATTCCCTCTCACTTCTCTGAAACTTGTGCGAAGTGAACACTATTCGCTGAGATTACCCAGAATTCTTTGAAGCAGTCGTTGCTTTCCATCACAGCAAATTAGTCTATTTGGGTCGATTCGTGTCTCGCCGGTTTTCGAACAGGCAAACGAACGTGTGTCGACGCGGTACCAAGAGTCATCGTAAAAGCGTAACAGGCCTGAGACGAACCTCGAGTCAATCGCGAGGACTTCATCATTTAGATTTACAAGTTTTTGTCATTCGCAGCCGGCGAACGATAAAAATTTGTTGCATCGCCCTCCTCGAGCTCAGCGAAAGATCGTCTCTGAGCTCTCGGGACTTCCACCCGAAGTGTTCTCTCTCCCCGCGTATCTTCCAACATTATCGACGATGAACTTGGTAGCCACGGAAATCGTTCGTACTCCTCGCGCTCCTTTTGCCGTCGAGTCTGAAGTGCGGAGAAGAAAGGAGGAAGAGGACGAAAATAAAGGGAAGAGGAAATAAAAGACGAGACGCAGTGGAAGAACAGAGGAGTAGCGTGTACGTCTATGCCAGACAGTCGGACAGCCACGCGGTTGAGTTGTTGTATAACGAGAGCAGACGTTACGAGGTAACCTTCCTCTTTGAGAAGTTTCAAGCCCGTTGGAACCTCCTTATAAGACGTGAGACTCTATATCCTTCTTCCGTTCGTTCCCTTTCCAGACGGGCTCGCTGGCTCGCTCGAGAGGTACACACGATCGGCGGGGGAGGAGACGAGTGGGAAGAGAGCGAGCAGACTCGAGTTGGCAAAAGTTGGTAGCCTCGGGGTTGCCACCCCCGATGTCCGAGTATCTCTCCGCCGCCTGTTTTAGCCCCCCGCCCCCCCCCCCCCCCCCACCCACCCCCGCCGCCCCCTTTTCGAAACCCCATTCCGCAGCATCCCTACAGTCTTCGGCTCTTTCCCTCGTCTCGCGTCCATCTGGAATGTAGGCAAGGCGGAGATGGAGTTAATGGCGCTCACCCCAAGGGAGAATCCGTACATTTTCTCCCCCCCCCCCCCCCTCTTCCCTCCTCTCCATCTTTCGCTCTCTGTCTCTCCTGCGAGAATAAACATATTTTAATGAGCCAAAAGTGTGATGAAACTTTTAATATGGCCGCTACAGAATACGACGGTTCCGAAGCGAAACTGTCGGCTTCGCGCAGCTCGGGAAGGTAAATGAAGTACGCGATAAACGTAAACTTCATTGAGTAATATCGAGAACCTTAATTGGAAGTTGCGGGGCTGAAGAAAAGATTAATTGCACTGGGAGAAGGACCTCATAGAAATTACGACGAGTCTGGTGAAAACCTAGGGAACTTTCAGGTAAAATGGAAGTGCGGCGGCATCCTTTCAAACATTCGTATTGAACTTAATACACTCTGGTAGAAGATATGGAAATTTTCGATGTTGCAGATATTAGCCGAATATCCTGAAAGTTTTGGTAGAAGATAAGTTTCTGGTTAGTAGAAAATATAGCGATCGATGGCGTCGCGATCGCGAACCGTTTACTTTAGATTTGCACACAGTAGAAAAAAGTTCGTACTTCTCACGACAAAAAAAGTTTGGACTTTTTGTTGTCCACGAACGTCCACAATTCTTTATTTGTTAATTCAATAAAGCATCTTCCGCGGTGTTTCTTTATCTACGTTGATACAAGACCAATTCATGTAGCTGAAGACGTTGTTTTTTTACCTTAAGAGATATTGTTAATTCCTAATCAATATTAGTAAGTCGCCAGAAAACCGGAATATTATTCGATTGCTATGTTAACTCGAGAGATTATCGCCATATTCTCCTCTCCGCGTGGTCGCGAGTTTTGCCCATCGACGGGCAAATGTGTTTCGACACAAGCTCACCGGACGAGTGTGTATTGCGTATACATGCAAAGAGCTGGGTGTGCAAGTTGGGTCGGAGCTGGCCGGTAGACGGCGCTGATGGAATGCATGTACACGGCAATACGCGCTCAACTGGAAGCTCTGTGAAAGTCACCCACATAGCGAATACCAACAGCTTACGAACTCCACTTAATCCCCTTTCGACCAAATTTAATTTTTCTTCTTCCTCACGTACGGAAACCTCGGATCCGCCAGCCTTCCGTCGCCGGAGAACAACCGCGAACTTCCGTACCGAAGAAGGACCCTCCTTAATAGAATCTCCCCTAACTCGCGTGTCTGCCTCCGATGTTTAACGGGGATCGCGGACCTCTCAGGCAGTTCCTCGGACAGCTTCCCGCTAGTTCCCTCCGCCCCGTTTCTTATTTCCCTCCCGTCCCCATCGATCGTTTACCCGGGGACAGACGCGGGGCCGGCGCGGAGTTGGCGGCAAGTCCCGCGTTAACGTCCGCCCAAAAATATATAGTGCACAGGATATAAAGGAAAAGTACGTTAAAAATATATAGCGGAGGATAACGAGATAGGAGTCCACCGGGAAAAAACGGAGTTTCGAACTCGTTACAGGTCGCGCCGGCGGTCTGAAAACACCCCGGGAGTCGCTCGACTCGTTTCCGTAAGGGTGCACCGGCGCGCGCGGTCTCCGGTACAAACCTACAAAAAAAAAAAAAAACCGGAAGAACCCGAGGCGGTACGAGCAAGACAGGAGGCAAAGAATCTATAAGCTCGCACGTACGGGTGCGAACCACGAGGACCAAACTCGATTTCCAACATCCTCTCTTCCGCAGCGTCCTCGGCCGTCGCGGCCCCCGCGCAGCCCATCGCGTCACTTTATTCCATCCAGATTTTCTTGCCCGGAGCTTATACACATCCGCTATCCGGACGCCGTTCCCTCCGCGGTCTTCGGGCGCCCGAAGTACGTGCAGAGCGGGGAGACACGCTGTGTATATCGAGATAAAGAATTCGCCATCCGCGGCCCGGCGAGCCAACCTCTTACCGTCTCTCCGTGTTTTTATTTTTATTTCCTTTTTTTTTTTCGTCCTTCCGATTCCTCCTCGCCGTGCCGTTCACCGACAGCCGCAGCAGCACGTCGCAGTGTTTTTCCAATCGGGAAAACCGTTTCCCCGCCAGCCAGCCTCTCCTGCTGGTTTGTTTTCCTATTTTTTTTTTTTTTATGCAACTATTTTTGCTCGTTTTCGAGTGGCCTGGCGTTCACGACTGCTCGTACGTTCCGCTCGACCCGTGGCTTCTCTCGCTCTCCTCCTCGTCTCGTAAAATTAATGGAGAAAAGAGCCCCGACCGCCGAGTCGAGGACGTGTACCGAGTGTGTGTACGTTGTATGTACTTAATACACCCCCCCCCCTCCCCCCCCCCCCCCCCCCCCCTGACGTCTACGCCACCGCACAGCTTATTGCCGCGGGCGGTCATGCTGGTTTCCGGTTGCGCGCGCCCACCGTGTTACCGGCTCGCGGCTGCGGACTTTCCGTCTCCGTTCTCTCGGGGACTCTTTATAGCTCTAACGGTACATATAAAAACGTCCCCGACCGATATCCATGCGCGCGTCTGTTTCTCATTCAATGGTTTTTATCTTTGGCTTTTTTTGTTTTTTTTTTTACTTTAAACCGCTCGCAGGTGGCAACAGTTTCGGCGAGTACCAGAACTTCACGGGTTCGCTGCTGCAGTTCCATCGGGTCGACAGGCGACAAATGGGAGTGTACATGTGCATCGCCAGCAACGATGTACCACCCGCAGTGAGCAAGCGGGTCACCCTGGCAGTGAATTGTGAGCATACGTTTTTAGATACCTCTGCATGATCCGCCCGAATTCGATTCGGCGTCGGCCCCTTTTTCGCAGCTGGCGCCTCTTCTCTTTAAGGGGGAAAAAAAAATGACCGAATGTGGAAGAATGTATGGGGGGGCATTCGGTACCATTTCGAGCTGGGTCTAACCCTTTGCGTCGTGGATTTTGACCGCGGTTTTTTTATGTTACTGAAGTAACTCTCAAAGGCACTGAGGTTTTTTGGTAGATTTAAAAAAATTGTTTACTGTTGTTTACGATTAAAAAAACGAAGTTGTTGATCGTCGCAATTTAGAAATCTGAAAAAATTCTAAAAAATCTATGCGCAGAATATTTTTAGTGAAAAAAATTAGAAGAAAAAATTTGTCTATCGTGGGTTGCCACTTGACCATTTTCAAGATGCAAAAATAATTTAATTATGGTTTATCGTTTGACCATTTTTATACGTTACACTGCATTTTTGGGAATTTTTTCAGATTTTTCCGAAGAGTTTCTTTTTCTTAAACTCAAAAAAAATAATTCTCCGGCAAAATCAGGCACGACCGGATAAGTTGGATTCCCCATCACCTTAGCACCCGTCCCCCTTCTCGTACAGAAACTTGTACCCAGAAAAATAATTCAGTTTACCGGCACTCGCAAATAACTATTTATTTGCTTTAACTAAATATTTTTATTCATTTCAAAACAAATTTATTTAAATCAAAAAACATCTATTTACAATAAACAAATAGTTATTTGCGGGTGCCCGTCAAGTAAGTTATTTTTCCGAGTGCTGTATGTATACGAATCTCCACCGTATCTTGCGCGAAGGAATCTTTTTTAGCCGTGAGGTAAAATCGAGCACCGAGAGAAAAATCTATATTACGTTCCATTTGGTGACAAACGAGATCCGTCGGGTATGTCCCAGTCCCGTCCGTCTTTGGCGAATACGATAACGTGTACGATGCCGGGTGAGATAGAAGCCGTCGTAATACTCGCGTTTCACAGGGCCAGCGGTACTCGGTCACCCCTTTCAGCTATCGGACCGGGGCCGACAACCCCTTCGGTTCTCGAGTCTTCGCGCGAAGTACGCGAATCGGTAGTCGCGCAGGCACGGGGTGTCGAAGGGGGCCGAAGGGGAATGGCTTGAAACGAACGTATATTAAGTTCGACCGATAGAACCATCTATTTGAAAATAGGAGCTTACTATATATATATATATATAGTATATAAAAGCCAGTGGGTTAGAGTAGACAGCAGTGTAGTATAGTGGAGGGGGGGGGGGGGGGGGGGGGGGCGTTTGTGTGATGGGGGCGATGTGGATATCGAGTAGAAAAGGTCGCTTGTTCTGACACCGTCGTTTCTTTTCCCTTATACGATCTCCTCGTCGTCGTCTACCACCCGTAGTCGCACCTGCCGTTAAAGCGACGAACCAGCTGCTCGGGGCGCCATTGGGAACTAACGTTACACTCAAGTGTTACGTCGAGGCGTTCCCGAAGACGATAAACTATTGGATGAAGGACGGCAAGGAAATGCTTCTCGATGGGTGAGAATTATTTTTTCTTTCCTTTTACTTTGTTAAAAAAAAAAAATAAAAAAAAAATTGAAAAGTTTGATACAGCAGACTCTCGCTTAAGGTAGTCGGGGCGGTACATTCTCGCCGAAAGTGAGTTTCAGGCAAAAATTCAAACATTTCACGATGCGATAAAAATCTGAAAAAAATCAACTATATGGGAGGTGTTGCAAACACTGTTTTTATGTAATAATAATTTCGAAATGTTATTGAGAAAGTAACGATAAAAATAATTGTTCAACAAATTACTCGGGTACTTAACTATTTTTTGTTCCATACAAATGATTCGTTTACTTTTCTGAATACGTGTGAATTTCTTCAGAATTTTTTGTAGTGTTTGAAGATCGCAGTTTTTCTATGTTCAAGCTGTGGGAAAACGCACTTTTCAAAGATTACTTTCGCTTATCCGACGTACGCGCTTCCCGCATTGCCTCGGATAAACGGGGTTCTACTTTAAATAAATATTGTTGTTAATCATTTTTTCTTGTCCACTGACGATTGAGTCTCATTTTATATTTCCAATGACTGAGTATCGTCTTGTACTGACAGACCTAAATACAGCATCAGTGAGGTAGTGACGGGCTACAAGATCCTCATGATTCTGCTGATAAAGGAGTTCACCCCGCAGGACTGCGCGGGCTACAAGTGCGTCTCGACGAACAGCCTCGGGAAGGCCGACGGCGTCGTCAGATTGTACAGTGAGTCCTCAAATAATAATAATACGAAAAAAATGTTAACATATCAACGAATCTCTAATCGAATCTATAAGTGTCGGCCTAAACAAACGACAAATTGCTCCGTTCGCAGAGCTCGACTTGGACAATTCGGCGAGAATATCCCGTGGGAAGGATCACGTGTCGATTATCGGCGGTGAGGGTTGTCCTTTTTCGATTGTTGAATTATAGAAGAGACCGGTAGGCTCTCTCGAGTACCTCGTCCTCCCCCCCCCCCCCCTCCCTTCCCCCGAACGCCCCTGTGCGTGACCTACCGATGACCTCGATAAATTTTTCGGTGACACCGGGACGAGGAACGAGGGACGAGCGATCGCCTCTGTTGTATATTCCACACAACTCCGTATATGCATGGGGCTTTTCACATCAGTTCAGCAGCCCATGTCCCTCAGCCCAGATGATATATTTTTTTTTTTAACTTGTTACCAACCCATAAGGATCTCGGGATTTTTTTTAGATTTTTTCTACACCAGCAATGACATTTTTTCATCCTCGAAAAAGCAATTCCGAAAACGGCGTTTTAAAAAATCGGTAAAAATTCACACTGATTCTATCATTTTTAATCACCGCACGATAATGGGATATCGATATTTACTATGTAATTTGTACTTTATTTTTTATAATCTTAATTGTATTCGGGCCTTCCAGTGTTTTTATAAGCTTCAGAAAAATTGAAGTCCACTGATATCTGAGAAAGTTATGACCGACTGAAAGAATAAAAATTCCAATTGCGACACGAAAGAAACAAAAAACTTGCGGAAAAAATAGTAAATATTGAGATCTCATTACAGCATGGTGCTTGAAAATCATGGAATCAATGTGGATTTTTTCAGATTTGAAAAAAAATGGCCTGTTCGGAACTGGTCTTCCGAAGATTTAAAAATTTCACCGCTGATAAAAAAAAGTCTGAAAAAAATGTCGATACTCTTATGGGTTAGTAACGACATCATACTAAAAAAAAAATGAACAAAATCGACAGGGGTGAGAGAAATGGGCTGCTCGTTTGACGTGGAACGCCCCATACATGTATACATATATATACATCTTCATACATAATATTATATGTATATAACAGCGAATTGAATTTTTCATGCAACAGGATTGGCGGAAGCGGCCCGAGGTACAGCGGGAGCGAGTACCCGGTCGTTTGTGAATACGTCCCGGGCGGGCGTGACTTACGCTCTCGGGGCGGTTGTCTTGCTGCTCCGAACTCTATGCCCGCGGTGAACGTTGTCCAAAGATTTAAAACCTGTGGGACTGACGGACGCCTGAAATAGCGATCAACGATCAACAGCCGAAAGAAAAAAAATCATAATAATAATAATTTTGTGCCAAATCGAGGATACCGGGAGTCGGCCATTGTGCATTCTCCCCGACTGTCCCGGCCGCGCGCTCTTGTAGTATTAACAATCATCGTCATCATCATCGTTCATAAAAAAAAAACACAAAAAACACAAAAAAAAAACCTCTCTCGCGTTCCTCTCCTCTCCCGATATGGCGTTGCATCCGCCATTCTCCCATTCCCAGCTCGCCTCGTAGACATATCCGTGATATCTTTTCATATCTTACGCCTAATCGCTGTAAAAACAAAAACATAATCCGCGAGGGGTCGAGGAGGACGCCGGGAGGACGTCGACGAGCTGCGCGTTAAGAACGTCGCTGCTGCCCCCCCCCCTCCCCTCCTCCTCCCCCCTCCTCCCGGCGCCGGAAGCCGAAGCCTGGAGAAGCACTCGCCCTTTCGCATGTAAAATCGACTGTCGTATCAATCTCATATCACGCGCGTGTGATATTTTATATATAGTTGAGCAAGTGGAATACGCGAGGACGCGCGCAACGGTCGAGGGGCGCGGGAGATCGAGGGCTCGAGACACCTCGAGACCGTCGAAGAAACGGAACGCCGCGTCGCTGCTTTTGCCGTGGAACGATAGACGAAGCCTCTCTCTGTTCCCCCTCCGCTCCCTCCGGCCCCCTCCCTGTCCATATCGCTTCGACGTGCTCTATTAGGTATGACGAGGGCCGAGAGCGAAAGCCCGCTGCGAAGAACGTCGATCCCTACGTGAGATCGACGCTGCACGGCTAATCGTTGCTAAGCTCGAAGGGCCCCGAGACTGCGCGACGATTACTGGGGCTGCACGGAAGTGTATTTAAAAAAAATAAAAATCTTTAAGCCTAACGAACGCCGCCGCGTTTCGCTGAGAGTCCGGAACGGAATCTCGGACTCGAGTCTCGAAGTCGTTCTTATTATCGGACGCTCAGTTTTACGAACGAATTTGAAGAAAAAAAAACACCCATCGATAACGATAATAACAATGAGACACGAGGAGAGAATCGTGATTCGAGGATTCGCGTGATTCGAACGATTTAATAAGGTACTACGATAGTTATACACGCGTGCAATCGCCGTGCGAAACGATTGCGAGGTTCACGCTGCAAGCTGAATGGAGTCGCGAATGGTTTTAATTTTTTTTTTTAATTGTTTTTTTTTATTTATTAGTTGTTTGATTGTTATTTGTAAGTCAGCCGTATTTAGGTGACGCGTGGATGTTGTGACAGAGAAAAACGACGTTATGTATATTATATATATATTGCAACGTGAATGCGCAAGCTTCGCGGGATTCATGTGACGGGAGATAGTATTAATAGTTAAAGAAGAAGCGGGCTCAAAGCGTTTCATGTTTTTATTCCGTCGTCGGTTCGTCTTCTGTGTTTTTTTTTTTTTGTTCTACGTTACCGTTGCTTAATCGTGCATCCATGAAACTCGACTGACTCTAACACACGACCGCTCGGCCTTTTCCTAATGAATGCTTTTTTCGAGTTGTCGAATTAAAAACCAAACGGTAACTTTACCAGTGGATGAAAAAAAATTATATATATATATATATTACGGAGAGGACGTTTAGACGTCGATAATTGATGTTTGAAAATAAATTAAACACTCGTACGTCTATACATATACGAATCGTTGTTTATTTCGACCTACCTTAACCTCGTTCCTGTTCTCCCGGCTTACGAGTGCGACAGCGGCCTCGAATTTCGTATTTTTCCTCGCAGCGACGTCGAGCCGATTCATCGAAACACCGAATTTCATCAAGTCACAAAATGGCTGTGTTTTGCATCGCACAAACTTCGCTCGGGGAAGTTCACTTGGAAGATAGAATTCTACAAGCGAACAATGTTTTCTTCATCCTCAGTCAGGCCGGTGACAGAGACTTGCCAAAGATGATTTTTTTTACGATGTTCCCTTTTAGCTCAAGCTTCTGACCGGCAGCCGTTGATTTTAATTTTTTATCGGGATCAGTCCAGTTTAGGAGTTAACGTTTTTTTAACGGAAAAAATGCCGCCAGGCAATGTGAAACTATTCCGAGTTTCGGTCCCGGAGTTTATGTCATGCACATATATTCACCCTCACGATAGTTCAAAGTAGGCCAACTTGCCGGATTTCTTCGTTTTTCTCGAAGCGACGTCGCACCAATCGATCGAAGCATCTACAGTGCCGGAGGCTAATTTGCATGATTCGTCCGTTAGGAAAAACAAACCGTCGGAGAGCCAAAACCGCATCGGTGTACGCGTAACAAAGTTACACGTAACAGTGTCGCCAGCTTTCGTTGTTTCGCAACGACGATCGATCGAAATTACTAATTACTTGCAAACGTTATCTCTCACGGTGTAATTAGCAGAACGATCGTGCATAACGATTATCACATCCGGTTCGTTACGCGGATTACACTGATTGCTAATTAGGAAATCGCGCGGGAATTCGTTTAATTATCGGTAGAGGGCGCGACGGTTCGGTGGTTGTCGACGCGGCGCATGCGCATTAGCCGCTCGTCAGCAGTCGCCGAGAGCGTCGTCGACATTTCGACGTTGTTTTCGTTCCGCGACTGTTCGTTCGATTCGTTGTTGTTCGCCACTCGCTTACCGTGTTCGTTGGACTTTAGACGATTAGTTTCGTCGACGCCGAGCGATGCTGTCGGCGGGGACGATCGCATGAACGGCCGCGGCGGGACAAGCAGGTATTTTATTCGACCGAGGCTCGCTGACGAGCTCTCCCGTGTCATTTTTGTTTTCGTTCCTGTGCCTCTGTAAACATGAAGTCGTCGCCGACTCGGTCAGCGATTCGCAACTTTGGCGTCGCGTTCGCACGGTGACGAAACTCTCTAACGCCGACGAGAGTCCATCGATGTTTACCGGGAATATTCTGATCCGAGGAATTCGTCAGCTGATCGTTGACTGTGTTTGGCTTCTCTCGTGACGACTAAGCGCAGGCGTTTCTTTTTTGAAAAAAAAAAGTGAAAAAATCAAACAAAGAAACAACAACAAAAATGGAGCCGGTGCTTCAGGGTCAAAATCCGAGCAACGGCGTCGCGGATGCTGGAGACAACACCGGCAGGTAAGTTTCCTCCTTTGGCGAAGAAATTCCGGAGAGAGAGGAAAAACAATCAACGATGAGCTTCCTCCGCTGCGAATGTTTCTATTGTTGGTCCGCAGTGGTCGAGTTTGTTGGTAGTGTTTTTTTTTTTTTAAGAAAAGAAACATTGTTTTTTTTTGCTAGCTGCCTGTTGCTCCGTTATGCCAGTCAGAACTCTCTCGACGAGAGCTCCCAGAAGCACGTGCCCAGGGAGAACGGAAAGGACAAGCCGCCGTACAGGAATCATCATCACACTAACAGGGCGTTCGACGTCATGAACGCCATGCGCAAGTGCGTCAATGCTAGAATAATTACGCTCGATACTGTTGTAGCACTCTCGGTGGTCGAATCGGCTCAAAATAATTTTTCGATTAATCTTATCTCATTTAATTTATTATGAATTGAGTTTAAGGACAAACTATTTACCCACATTCGTTTTGTCCGCAGAAGCTTTTAAGCTCGTACGCGGATATTACTTTTATATGTCATATAAAATTGTTATGTTTTACTGTTTTACTAATGTATACATTTGTATACATTAGTAAACCAGTAAATCACTAAAACAGTGAATCAGTAACAGTAAATCAGTAAGAGAAGTAATTCCTACATATTTATGTAGGAATTACTTCTCTTAAATGAACAGTTCTTAATTGATAAAAAAAGGTACTGTATAAAAACTCTTTACTGAAGCTTGTCGATAGCAGAGCAAAAAGCTTTTTAATCCACGCTCTTTGTACAGTAAATATTTCATATTTCTTTTCTCAAGGTTTTAACTCAGCCCCATTAATGGTTCCGCTTTGCGTAAAATTTTACCGCTCATCAAACTTCCAAGTTTTACCATACTTTTGTAACTGGCGAGCTCTTTTACCGTACGACTAATCGATACTCTTTGAAAGCCACTTTTTACGACCTAAAAAAAACGCCGTCGATAACCGTCGGCATAACTTGCCGTTAGCTGAACAAAAAACAAAATTAAAAAAAACTCTATAACGCAGGCAAAACTTTCTGTGCGACGTTACATTGGTCGCCGATCTCGGAGCGGATATACCGGCTCACAAGATGGTCCTGGCGTCGTGCAGTCCATACTTCTACGCGATGTTCACGAGTTTCGAGGAGCGCGATCAGCAGCGCATTAAGTTGCAGGGTGTCGACCACGCGGCCCTGGAATTGCTCGTCGATTACGTGTACTCCGCGGAGGTTCACGTTACGGAGGAGAACGTTCAAGTTCTATTGCCGGCGGCGAATCTTCTTCAGCTGACCGACGTGAGGGACGCGTGCTGCGATTTTTTGCAGTCCCAGTTGCATCCGTCGAACTGCCTGGGAATTCGGGCCTTCGCCGATCTTCACGGATGTCTGGAACTGCTCGCACACGCGGACAGTTACATCGAGCAACATTTCTCGTAAGATTCAGTAAAAGTCGATCAACAACAATTTTATGCGCGATCGATATTTTTTTATCTCTAGTGAAAATCGTTCGAACGCTTTGCTGAATTTAATGTTTTTTTTTTTTTTTTTTTATAATGATAAATTTTTTTTTTCAGCGACGTCGTCGAGGGCGAGGAGTTCCTCACGCTGGCGCCACAGCAAGTGGCGACGCTGATCTGCAGCGATCGCCTCACAGTCCCGTCGGAAGAGAAGGTCTTCGAATGCGTCATATCCTGGGTGCACTCGGATCTGGAAAAGCGTCAGGACTTTCTCGCTCAGCTCATGGAACACGTTAGACTGCCGTTGCTCTCGCAGGATTATCTGGTTCAGCGTGTCGAGGAGGAACCTCTGCTCAAAGCGAGCTTGCAATGTAAACATCCACGCATAAAAAGAAAAAAAACGTCGATTATCAACCCTAGCTCACTATTGTTGTGGTGCTCTTTGGAACTCTGCGGACTCTTACGACGGATGAAAATTCTTCAACAAATAATCCGTCTACCTTTTTATTCTCTTCAAATGAATTCATTGATTTTTTCAGAACTTTCTTACATTTTTGAATTTTCCGTTTTTGAAATTTTTTTAAGGCCATACCTATGGAACCGTTGACGCAATCCCCCGGAAACTTTTTGTGTGTACTGTGGAATAGTGATACAGAAACATATCCGAAATCAAAGGTCTTGACGGAATTAATACGGCTGATTTTTTTCCAATTTATGGCACATCGCGAAAACTTTTGGTTATGAATGTGCGATACGCATCCTTAACGGCCGCTGTTTGTAATTCCGGCAGGGTGCCACGGAGTAGTAGCGAAGCTAGGCTCAATCTTCGTCGAGGAAATTATTGAATTTTTTTTTATTTGTTCCATTCAGGCAAAGATTTTCTTATCGAGGCGCTAAAGTATCATTTGCTCAAGGGTGAACAAAAATCGCTCTTCAAATCGCCGAGAACGAAGCCGAGACAGCCTCGCGGATTGCCGAAGGTTTTGCTCGTAGTCGGCGGCCAAGCGCCGAAAGCCATAAGGAGCGTCGAGTGTTACGATTTCAAGGAGGAACAATGGTATCAAGTTTCCGAATTGCCGACGCGTCGTTGCCGAGCCGGTAAGCTATTAAAAAAAAAAAAAAACCAAATATAAAAATAACTATAAATCATTCCACCGTAACCATGATATTTTTCATTGATCGTAACAACGAATGAGAAACGAGAGCATGGGATAAAAGAAGTATCGTTGTGATTATATATATCGCAGGACTGTCCGTACTCGGCGGTCGAGTTTACGCGGTCGGGGGTTTCAACGGATCCCAGAGAATAAGAACGGTCGACGTTTACGACGCATCGGCCGATCAGTGGTCAGCATGCTCGGGAATGGAAGCCAGGCGATCCACTTTGGGCGTTGCTGTACTCGGCAACTGCATTTATGCCGTACGAATTTATCATAATATCAATCATTCGATAAAAAAAAAATAACTCGTCTTAAAAATTACAATATTAAAATAAGAAATGCATTTATATCGAGCGTGTAAAATTTCAACGGCAATGTTTTTTTTTCAACGCTTATATAATCCTTTTACAGGTTGGTGGATTTGATGGCTCGTACGGATTAAATTCCGCTGAAGTTTACGACCCAAGAACCCACGAGTGGCGTATGATCTCACCAATGTCAACGCGACGCAGCAGCGTCGGTGTCGGCGTCGTAAAAGGGCTCCTTTACGCGGTAATTACATCGTAACCGTTGGTCATCTCGTTAACACGAGTGCAACCTTCTTTCGCTGGAGTGTCGCGATAACACCGGTTCTAAAACGACCCTCCTAACGTTGCGTTTGAAGGTCGGTGGTTACGACGGAGCCTCTCGTCAATGTCTGTCCAGCGTCGAGTGTTACAATCCCGAGAAAGACAAGTGGAAACCAGTCCCGGAGATGTCCGCGCGCAGGAGCGGTGCCGGTGTCGGCGTTCTCGATGGAATATTGTACGCCGTCGGCGGGCACGACGGTCCGCTGGTCAGGAAGAGCGTGGAGGCTTTCAATCCGGAGACCAATCAGTGGAGCTCCGTAAGCGACATGGCACTTTGTCGCAGAAATGCCGGTACGTAAAAAAAAATATAAAAAATTTATAGTGAGAATATTAAAAAGGTTTACAATGACACCATATATTTGGGCTTGACGGAAAAAAAAATCTTCAATTCATATCGTGCGCATGACCTTTAGAAAGGGAACCGTCAAGTTTAGTCTTATGTTACCCGATAAAATGATTCGATCGGATATTGCCATATCATAAGATGTCACACAAACCGTGTATATCGAAGCTGTTAATTTCAATTGTTCGAGGTAAAAAAAATCCGGGTTTTTTCACCGGAATTGAATTAAATTAATTATCTATCGAAATGTATAAAATGTATAATCCTCAGCTCTTAATCAGGATCTATTGTAAACTGGTCGTACAAGGAGAAATCTGTAAAATTAAATTTAAAAATAAAAAGTCAATTAAACCCAATAAAATAAAAAATAATAGGGCTGAAGAATCCAGGTTGATGGCCCTTTGCCAAGGTGTAAAATTATCATTAGGTATATTAATATAAGAAGATAACTGTCCAAAATAATCTTTGGCATTAAATCTCTTACTAGTAAGTAACAGCAATGATAATAATAAAACAAAATTTTTAATTTCAGGCGTCGTCGCTCTGAACGGTCTCCTGTACGTAGTCGGCGGTGACGACGGCTCATCGAATCTCGCGTCGGTGGAGGTATATTCACCGCGAACGGATACGTGGACGACCCTGTCGAGTTGCATGGGCGTGGGTCGCAGTTACGCGGGTGTGGCGATAATCGACAAGCCGCAAGCGCCTCCGGCGACGATGTGAGGTATGCAAACCGCTGGGCACACGACAGATCAAAAAGCGGACCCGGATAACGAGCCGTCAGAGCCATTACGGGAACCCGCGCCCAGCGGTGCACAGGCCCAGAACTTGGATCAGAATTCGCTCCAGCAGCAGCAGCAGCAGCGCGTTGGTCACGTCTGCGAGGGAGCGCGCTGTCCTTGTCAGAGATACGAGAACGGAGAATTGGCGCTGGTAGTCATGAATCGCAACAGAAATCCAGCGAATCAGGATCGCGAAGAGTGTTACCAGAACGTGGCGCGAGGTCAGCAGCAGCGCGCCCATCAAAACCGTGGGAACAACGCAGGAGGAGGTGGAGGTGCGATGAATCAAAATTTTCTCAACCCTCATTACCAAAATCCCGTCGATCTGTTGAGAAACTACAACCGCAACGGAAGATTCAACGAGCCCGAGGAGAACATCTACGAGAGGCTGGACGACGACGAGGACGAGGATGACCCGAGGGCCGAGGGGTCTCGAAACGAAAATCCAGGTAACGCACCTTTCGAACCAAGCGAAAATCCCTCCTACAGGAGAATCGACAATCACACATACGAGAGAATCGACAACAGGCCGTGGTATCGAGCCGGCGTCAACAACCCTCGATCGAACAATTGTCAACCGGCGAACAACTTGCCCGCAGCGAATTTTTGGAACTTCATAGAGCCATCAAATCCGTCGGGTCAGTACGATCATCCGCGTTACGCACACGCGAAATCCCGAGCCCTCGACAGTCAGGCGTGCCTCAATCGACTCGGTCGCTTGGGCAGGAATTGTTTCTCCAGCGAGAACATCGCCTCGGCCTCGAATCCGCGGCGTTACGTCTATCAGCTCGGTCACAACCGCATGTGCCAGTCGTGCACGAGATTTCCGTTCATGCATCGGGACGCCCGTTACGTCTGCCAGCTGTGCAACAATCTTCACGAGCGTCTGCGCTACTACGACTCGGGCAATCCGAGCGGACCTTTGGGAAACTCGCGTCACTACATCTATCAGGTGTCGAGAAGCTGCCGATGCCCGTTCTGTCGCGGCGAATATCAGTACGCGAGATTTCCGATGAACTCCGCGAGACTCGCCGAGACGTTCAGGCGCGATTGCCACTGCAGAAATCTGGGCGGAAGCTGCACCTGCCGCGGCAGGATAATGTCGAGCTCGAACTCCGCGATATACATCGGCAGGATCGATCGAGTGGGTCTCGTGCAGTCGGTGAACAATCCGCTCTACTCGAGTCCGACGATATACATCGGTAGGATCGACAGATCGTGCGCCGCGGGACTGAGCAACGGGACGACCTCCGGCACGGCCAATCCATCGAGTTCGACGGAGTCGAGCGCCGTCGCCGGTTCGTCGGCGGCCTCTTCGATCCCGTCGACCTCCGGCGCGGCTCCTCCGGCCCTCTCGGCCGAGCCCGGCGCGTCGACGAGTCAACGAGCCGGCGCGAATCCAACGGCCTCGTCGGCAGGTCCCTCCTCCGTCTGTCCCATCGGTCAGGGCGTCGAGAGACAGCACATCTGCGACGACTCGTGCATCAGAACTCATCCGGGAAACGTTACGGGCGTCTGCCAATTTTTGGGACGTAGCGAACGACCCGATTGCCACAGCGGACGCGTGTCCTTCAATTGGTGGTTCGTCAACAGGTGGCTCACACCGTGGGGCTCGCAGAGTCAGAGCACCGAGAGAAACGCCCCGTCCGCTGCACCGGCGCCCGCCGAACAGCCGAGAGTCGAGGAACCGAGGGAGCCTCCGGAGAGCGATACCGAGGAATCTCGTGATTAAAGTCTCGAGAGCCTCCGAACGGGTCGCGGTGCGATTTCTCATCCGTTAACGACACCACGGGGAGCGCGATAAATCCAGAGAGGGGGGAAAAATCTTAATGTAAAACCGTCGAGAGATGTGAGACTACAGAGTATAAAATTTAATCTACTCGAAGTATGCGTGCGTGATCGATTATGATCTTCCGTTAATGTTTAAATATTTTATGCTTAAGTCACATCGTTGAATTATCATTCCACTATTAGCGTCGTTTTTCTGACCGTTAGTCAGCCAGAAAGGTGCTCCTCTGTCGTTGGATGTTATGTGTAAGACCGCAGTAACTCGGTGACCGCGGAGGAGGCACATTGTTTTGCCGAAACTTCAATCGGACGAATCGTCGTATGGCCGAAAATCGTAGTTACTTTTCCGAATCGTCGAATTTAGAAAATTTAGAAAAACGAAGGTTACGCTTTGGAAATAGTCGTTCGTCAAACGTTGAAATTTCGGCATTTTGACGATTCGGATAAAGTTTCGGTATTTCGACGATTCGGACAAATAAAGTTTCAGGATTTTGACGATCCGGAAGAAGTGCATTCGGACACATGATTTTCGTCTATACGTGGATTCAGCTGATTGACGTTTCGGCAAAATAATGTAGCTCCAACAGGGATTTCGATTCGGGTGTAAGGAAAAAAAATCATTCAATGCGAAATTGCGTAGAAAGTGCCGGATAAAAAACTCCGAGGTGAGAGTTCTTTCCGCGTTTCGCAAGGTTCGCACTCAGCATCGTCAGTAATGAGTATCCCGCGCGCGCTGTTTAACGAGGGGTCCCCCGAAAGAAACTCGTCACCCTTTAATGATCCTCACGGTAGGCGCGTCAATCAGCGGCCGTTCTTCACGCGCAGATCGGGTCGTCGGCGGGCTTCTTTCGGCAATTACGTCCCCTCCCCCTTCCGGCACCGATTGCCGGTTATTATTTCGCACGCTCGTGAAATCGTCCGTCGGTCCGTCGTACGCGGTTGTCTGAAGAAAATCGACGTTAATGAATTAGCGACGCCCGGTGCTCTTTTGCAACAGGTGTTGCCGCGACTCTCCGACCTCTCGAGCATCGCTTATTTATTATTACGGGATATACATCGTTGAAATGTTGATATGAAATTTTTGATTGATCGAACTTATCGTCGTGCGTATAAATATTATAATGGATAGACGATTATTCAATGTCGATTGTGAAACGATCGATTTTAACATATCTCTAGCTCACTTTTATTAATTTTTTTTTTTACATGCATAAGATTTATTAACTCGTCAATTTTTTTTTATTGTACATACATTTTTCATCCATACTTACCGACTTTTGACTAATAAATGTTACAGCGAGAGGGGTGATTTAATAATTCCGCGAGGGTTTGAGTGTCGCTGTAGAGCCTCGTGAAAACGACAGTGGAACGGAGTTGTGGAAAATTTATCGCATTGCCCGTCGAGGAGCAATTCGATCGTTTCGTCTTTTACTCTCGCCGTTTCGTGCTCGGCGAAGCGAGAACGTCGAGCCATCGCGATACAGCTCCGCCGATATCCATTAACGATCAATCGTCCGGCTATGATATCGAGCAATTTGTTGAACTATCTCGCGCGCGCGCTCGAATAATCTTTCGATTAATGTAATACTACGGCTAGTACGAATGTCGGGACCCGACACTTTGCCACTCCATTGAATCGATCGGTACGCTGTTTCTTTTTCGTTCTTAAATTCTAACCGTTCAAATTCAAAGTCGCAGATAATTAAGAGAAAAGTCGATGTTGATACAAGAGGACAAATATTTCGCTTAGACGCGGGGAACGCGTTAGTCAGTATTAGAGAGAAAGAAAAAATAAAAATAAACGTAATAAGGACGAGCAAACATTTGTGGTTGAACAATACGAAGAAACATACCGATAATGAATAATAAATGAGTAACAAAATTTTTTAAAAGGCTTCGAGAAAATAATTCTACTGAGTCTCGCGTGGCCTATGGGAGTCAGGGAAGATCGGTTGAACGGTCGGTTTATCGACGACAGTGAAAGACTTTTAGATTTACAATGATCGGGGATATTCGGGGGAGGACATGTGTGTGTCGAGTGTATATTTATTTTTTGTAAATGGAAAAAAAACATGTGCGTGTCCCGCTTATAGGACATTGCGTCAATAAAGAATCTTTGTTTAATGTAAAAAAAAAAAACAGAAAACCAAACGACTTGTTAATACGAAGTCCAGTCCAGTATCCATCGAAGAGATTTCTATAATATTTCGTTTAATAATTGATAATTTTTTTTCATCTTGCTTTAATTTTTTTTTTTTTTCTTGCCGAGTAGCGTCGTGGCCCGTCATCGGATTTTCCCTGCTGGTGTCTCCGGCTCGCGGCGGGCAAGCCGCAGTGCATCCTGGATCCGGTGAATCTTCGTCAGGAACATATCGTCATCTTCGTGGATTCGCCGAGCGACCTCAGCCAAGTCCGCGACGATCCATGCTTTCCTTTCCCTTCCCTCGAAAGGCAATCGAGTGCCGAAATTGCATGGAGAAGATATCGCTCAGACGTTCCGGGTGTTGGTGAAGATCGCGTTGAACTAAGGTGAGTCACGTTTGAGGATGCTTCACACGTACATTCCCAGCCAAAAGTGAGATTCGGTGAGAATTTGTCTCGTTTTACCCCGCTGTGCCATTTTGCCCCGATCTCCCCTAAATCTACTTGCAATACTTCGAGCTGGAAAAAAACTAAACTGTGCACACGTAAAAAAAAAAAAATTTGACCTGAGATGAAAAATTGCATAAATCGACTCTGACTCTTCCGGGTCGAACTGTCGAGCCTATCGCGTGGGCAGGGCCTTTTGTCCCGGACTATCGTCCGTGAGACAGATCTATAGATTTCCTTGCAATATCTCGAGGTGGAAAAAACATTGACTATACGTTGTAAAAAAAAAAAAATCAACCTGCGCATATATAGGATTATTTGTTGGTCCACGGTCCAGACTGTGAAGGCTACATAATTGACGTCGCACTTGAGTAGTCCAGCACTGTCCCTGAATTGGATAGAAGTGGTTGACGATCATTGACAAGGTCCAGAGCACAAAAATTTATCAATGCTTATCATTGAAAAAAATCTCTCGATCGCTTCCGCCTTCCGCCTTCGACTATTCATACGCGTCAATTTTTCGACGAAGCTGTCCATCGAATTATCCGTGACCGTTCGCTCGCACTCTCGTGCGAGCGGACAAAAAAAATGGATCCTTGTGGAAGCAAAAATGAAAAAGCAAAAGCGATTAAAGAAAACCTCAACGACCACCGCACAGCACAAACTCCGTCGAGCGACCAAAGCGTTTATCGCTTATCTCGCAGAGTGCAAAACTAATCTCGATGGTTCGTGTTGATCTTTTTTTTTTCTTTTCAATCCTATTCGTTTGCGAACTCTCGCATTACCGAGCCGCGCCGCACCCACCACGAGCGCACCGACCTTCGCGAATCGCGGCTCGCTGAAACTCACTTCTCGTTACAAACGCTATCTCCTTTTCCGTTGCGGGCTTTGAGGCTTTCGCTCTTACGAACAATCGAGACTCTTCCGCTTTTTCTTAGTCGGTCGTTCTTGCGAATGCTCACGTGGCCCATTGAAAAATCCTTTGAAACAAAACGCGTCCGCAATTCTCATGCGGAAAACGGACCATTTGTTTTATACCTTGATCGGAGCGATCTTCGCGTTCTCCTTATATTCGATGCATGGAATATTGTCCGTTTAGTGGGTTTCCATCGAATTTTGGGAAGAAAAAAAAAGGTTTATTTTTCCGCTCGGTGGAAAAAAAATTGATCGAAGATACCCTACTGTGAATTGTTCGCAACGGTGTTTCGATTACGCGAACAGAAAATTCCGAATCCGAGTATAAAAATGTGTACTTGTAATTCAATTTTTGTCAATATTATAAATTGTAATATTTCTTACATACAAAAATAGAACTCTTATAAATTATTATCGAGCCTGGATATGTTTTGACATGATCGGAAAACCGTAACGAATTTCTGTTTACCAAAAAAAAAAAAAAAAAACGCATCAGCTCGAAAAACTTTCCAGCCACCGTCTTAGATCGAGACTCGCACAGACTTCCCCAAAATTCGCGCGACCTACGTTCCGCAATCGTTCTTGTTCGCCCGTACAGTCGGACCTCGATTCCCGAGTCCGTTCTTCTTTCAAACATTTCACTCACGGCTTTCTCTCCCCCGCGCAATTCAATCGACGCGAAACGTCCCGAGTTTCCCCCCGGCGTGCGCGAGGCATTTGCCAGAGTGACGTTACGCCAAAGTTGCCAGAGTGACGCAGCGCGCTCGTCCGCCAAAGAAGCGAATTTACTGGAATTCCCGATATCGATCGGCGATCTAGATCGCGTGCAATTAACGATCGAGATACGTTCGAGCGAACCTCCAATCGTGGAGTTCTCTCTTATGGCTCACTCGTTGCGCGATTGCATTCCTCGATCTCGTAAACAGGAGAAAAAGTGACTCGTCCGACTTTTATTTTCACTGACGCACGAACGGGACGGCCGACGCAACTTAACGAGCTGATTATGACGCGACGCAGAGGCGAACTCTCCGACGAGGAAACGGCCCGGTCGCGCGAACACCCCCGCGAGAAACGAGTATACATTTGTCGTCGCTCGTCAGGGACGAAATAATTTCTGGGGACGATTAACGAACGAATTAAGAAATTCAGCTCGTAAAGTGTTCTTTTATGGCTCACTCGAGTCACCGGTGGGAATTCGAATGCGTCGCGGGACGCAACGACTTGGGGATCTCTCTCGTATTTCGAGTAGAGCATCGGATACCCCGGAGCGACTTTACCGTGAGCGGAGAGAAACGTGTGTGTGAGTCGGCGGGATTCGGAGTCCGAGCATCGGATTGATTACGAAAGTAGTTTACGTTCGTGACTCGCCGGATCGGCGGACGAGAAGCGAGAGTGCAGAGCCGATCCGGCGGCAAAACAGCGATTTACCTAAGCGCCGATCGCGTGGGCGTACGAGGAGAACCTCCTCGAGGAGTTTGTTATAAATTCATCCGACGCTCCCAGCAACGAGAACTCCGGTTAAGAAGACCGTTCGCTGCTCCACATTCATCGAACAAGTGCTCTTTTTTTTCTTTTTTTTTAAATCTATTCAAATTGTTTTGTCAATGATTTTTCAGAATACAGGATATTGCTTCAAGATAGAAAAAAAAAATTGTTACAATTCGCAAACATTTTAACTAATTTGTGACGATTTTTCGATGCTTTACTGATGAGGGTAAATTAGTCGATTGGTCGATAAAACTTTGCATACATTATTTTTTTTATAAGCAAGCGTTTTACTAGTGCTGAGCGCTCGAAAACCCTTAAGTTTCTTAGTTCTCCTTTCGAGAACGACATTTCCCGCGAAAAATTGGAGGTTTAGGTGGCACGAAAGTAAAGAGCGAAAATGCCTCAGGGGAATAGGATACGACCTAATACCTGTTCGTCACAGAGGCCGCGACCGGCTTTATGGTCGTTTGGCTACCGACGTCGTGACGCGCTTCACTCCGACTGTCCACCGTAGACGCCACGTATTTACCGTATACCCGTACATATGTGTACACCCACAGAGGGACAAGATTCAGTGCCCCGTCCGTTGATTTGCATATTGTACATTAGAGAAACCCGACATAACGCGCGTTCGTCTTGCGTAACTTTTGGGCGAAAAAAATAATTAAACAGAATCGACGGCAACACGGCGCTTCTCCTGCCGAGACCCGGACACATATTATTTTCAACGATCGTTAGAAAAATGACTGTTTGATTGAGATGTGAAAGGAACCTCAGCGGTTTTTGGATTTCGATCGAAGGTGCTTTTTTTGTTACAAAAAAAAAGGTTTAAAAAAAATCGATTTATTGCGTTTCGACCGATTGCGAATAGGGTTTATCCGGGCTTCTCGAACGCTCTTACGGTACAACCTGTATTATTCACAGTTTAACGATTCAAAGTGAGAGGTACATTCTCGCGCTTCCGCTCCGAGAATTTACCATTGTGATCCACGTGGCTTGACATTTACGGGATAATTCATCGTGTGTTTACCGCCCGTTACCGGGTACACGTTTGTTTTAACGACGATCGTTAAAAATCATTAAAGGAAAGGCTTCGCCGTCTGCCAATTGAAAAGAACAAAAAAAAAAAAAAGATTTACGAACACTTAACGAGATTAAAAATCAGCGATGAAAATACGAGCAGTGCGATGAACGGAGCTCTCTCGTCTGATCGACCGATTCTATAAATAGCAGAAATGAAGGATGAAAAAAAAATGCATAAATCAAGCCCAGAGACTCGCCGACTCCGATTATTCCAGGTCGAGCTGTCGAGCCTATCGCGTGGGTAGGACCTCTATTCCCAGACCGGAAGCACCTACATGCATTTTCTAAATCCGTTCGTCCAGCGTGTCACGAATCACTCTCCTCACCATTTACCTAAAAGCCCAGTCGCCGCGGTAATTCTTCGAGCAACCATTCTCGATCTATCTAGCCGCGATCTCCGAGCGAAATATTATCGAATAGCTTTATTTTTTTTTAATCTCCTCTTGTCCAGCAAGCCTGAGAGCAATGTATGATTGATGCATCCTTAAGGCACTATACGCATAATTTTTTTTTTCAAAATCGACTGGTTTTTTTTACCCGAGAATCAGAAGGACCGATTCGGTTTTTGCACACGGTTAGTACAAGCCTTTCCAAAGTTTGAGCTTTCTTCTTCTTTTTGTCTTCTATGTTGAAGACACATTCCGTAATGAATATTCCGTAGACTTATAAACAAAGAACGATTAACATCGGCTATGGTATCTCAAAATTTATTCGTCCGATTGAGTTGAAATTTTTACAGATCCTTGATTATAACATTTTTCCATCTAGTGACCGGATGATTAAAGTAAAATAACAAATAAAAGTGGGCTTTTATTTGTTAATTTGTTAATCACCGTAGCAATTTCTTGAGCAACCATACTTGATCTATCTTGCCGCAATCTCCGCGCAAAGTATTATCGCATAGCTTAACAAAAAATAAAAATAAAGATTGGCGAGCCTAAGAGCATGCCAATGCGAGAAAAAGAAATAAAGTATACAGACAAGAAAGTCCATTGTCCGAGTGCGTGACACTTCATGGTCTCTCGCCGGCTTCCCGGAGCCGGTCAACGCGCGAGTCGGAGGTGTTCGCTGCCGGGCGAAGTGAATAGACCCAGGGCGTGGTCAGACGCGCATTCGGATCGCATAAGCGAGTCTGGGTACTCGTCAGTTCGTATGGGGTAAGCCAGGGTGATATGGCCACGCGGGTGACATGGCCACCCGTACACTGAGAGAAGGATCTGGTAAAAATGACTATATCGCTTGAGAGATATTACCATAGCACATGCTAGTAGGGCGCTGGGGCGCCACCTATGGTAGGAAGTACCGGATTCATAAGAATTTTTCTTAGATATTATGGTAAAAATTCTTGGATGATCCGAGACTTTCTGCCATAGGTCGCGCCCTGGCGTCCTACTACCATGTGCTATGGTAATTTTTCTTAGATAATCGGTAGTTTTCACTAGATCGTTCTCTCAGTGTAATATCTCTTAACGTATCAAACGAATGGCGCTGCCGTTTGCACAGTTTTTAGGATACTTGCACTGAGAGAAGGATCTAGTAAAAACTATCGATCGATCGTGCGCAGCCGATCGATCGATCCCTCTCGGCCGTGTTACAGTTAAAGAGGCGGCGAAATAATACAACGCTCCTCGGCGCGACAACACCGTAAAGAGATCGCTCTCCTCGACAAGGGGCACACGAAACGCGACAGCGCGTATTCTCGACATGTCCGACAAGTCCGCGACGCGATATCTCCAGAGACAGTGAAAGACACCGGTATTTTTTTGCTCGCTCGATAAATCACTCGGATAGAATCGGGCGGAGGCGATACGTCCGTTACCTCGATCTATCGAGGATAATCGCGGCTGTAGTTACGAGCCTTAGGACACGCGCCACGATAGTCAAAGCGGACGCGGCCCTCAGGGTCGCCGGAGGATCGTGTCGCGTACGCGCGATTCGCCGGAGAACTGAGCTTTCAATTATTTTTTGCTCGGCAATTTCACGATTTTTTATTTTACAATTTTTTTTCCTATTATTTTGACGATTTTTTTCTCTGTTTAATTTACAATTTTTTTTCGTTCGTTTAACAATTTTTGCCTACTCATGGAGGAAGCTTCGTTTCGGTAAGAAAAAAAAATTTACATATTTTGATGAAAACGTGTTTAGAATGTTCGAAAACATCGAAGAATGACATTTAGAAAAAAGTCCGGATGTGTGTGTGCGTACCTCTTAGAATTCTTCAGATGTCGTGTTACGAACGTGTACACAGATGAAATATGATCGTCGGACGATCCATATTCAATTTGGGGAGAATCGATCGAAACGTTCAAATTTTATGTCATTTGGAATTTTTTAAATTTCATGAAAAATTTCTTCCTCACATTCGCAAGTGTTCGTAATAAATATTAATCCACGAACAAAACAAATGATAGATTCGTGATCAGCGTGAAATAACACATCGACGACTAATGAAAAAAGTTTATTGGGCAATTTTTATAATCAATATTGCAAAAATGCGTGCATCAGCCTATTTTTCATATCCGTTTCTTTACCAATTTTTTTTATCTTTCATGTAATTTTCGTGTTTCTTGATTCGCCAGTTAAAAAATTACAGAGGGAAAAAAAAAACAAATCGCGCTTCTTAGCGCACAAGAGATGTTTGTCGAACGTACACACCGTTTTGCTCTGTGCATATAGAAGTTATTATGTCGACGCACTCACAGCGGTTTGGAGTGAGCATATCCGAGAATTCCGTCGGGGTAATTCGAAAGGTTTCTCGTACGCACCCAGCCGCGGTTCGCAGGCGCTCGGCCGATTTGTCATTCAGGAAGTGGCCGAATGGTACACGCCGTTTGTGTAGAATATTACCGAGTGCGGCTCGCGTGGATATTGCCAGTATGGATCGCGGTTAATTAACGCCCGATAGAACGAACGGATTTTATTGTGCGAATGGGTTTGCGTATTGCGCATGCGCCATGGATCGGCGGTACGAACGCAACACTCCTGATTATGCGCCGCTATAATTCGATCGTAGCCCGCGCGCGTGAATCATAACTCGCCGCTCTGTCGAGCTCGCGGCGCAGCAACGCGAGATAGATAAAATTACGAAATCCGGACAGCCGCGTGGTCTGTTATAGGGCCGTCCAGGGACCACGTGCGCTCGGATCCCGGAGAGCGAACACCGCTCGACGGCGCAACGCCGAGCTCGCGGAGCCCGCTTTAAGGTAGTCCGCGCGAATGGTGCGTTAACTTCGCATAAGTTTCGGAGAAATAAGAGGGAATTGCAAACACTTCTTGATGGTACAAAAATCTGATAAAAACAAGCATATTAAAGGTCCTGAAAAGATTTATTTTGCATATTAATAATTCCAAAATGTTATTAAAAAATGCATGAAAAATAAAATTGTTCAACAAATCTCCCGCAATCCTAACTTTTTTGTTGTGAAAGAGCTTCGTTCATTTTTCTGAACACGTACGAACTTTTTCAGATTTTTCCATTAACTTTGAATTTTTTTTAATATAGGAAAAACGTGTAGAAAGTCACAAAATTCGAAGTGAATTAAAAAATCTGAAAAAATTCATACGTGTTCAGAAAAATGAACGAATAATTTTCATTTAAAAAAAGTTAGGTTTCCGGGGGATTTGTTGAACAATTTGATTTTTCATCAATCTGTTAATAACATTTTGGAATGATTATTATGCAAAATTAATATTTTCAGGATCTTTAATCCGCTTGATTTTTTTTCAGATTTTTATACCATCGAGAAGTGTTCGCAATTCCCTCTCATTTCTCTAAAACTAATGCGAAGTGAACACTATTCGCAAGGACTACCTTAACGGGGGGGTTCCGGTTGCATTATTATGCGCGCCGGGCCGAGCAAGATCCAGAGAGCAATAGACAAACGAGAACGGCTAATTGACATCGGGGCACATAAAACTCCCGCTTCGCGGCCGTCGAGCGATCGATCGGATAGGCAATAACTCTTATCTGGCATCAAACTTGCTATATAAACGTACACCACGCAACGCGGCCCCGTCGGAACTTTGTCTGTATGCCATTTGCGTATGTATACCGGATCTATCGGTATTTATCTTTTGTTTTTTTTTTATTCAATTATTTATCGTTCCGTCGACGCGCGTCCACTTGTCGATTCGCGGGACGCGAGTCATTCGAGTACGACTCATCAGTTTTTTCCCCGGATACGTTGGTTAGTACAGATGGGGAGATATGCGTCCTGTACAGAAGGATGTCGACGAGAGTGGAGTTGGAGTCATTCATCGATCATTCAATCGCGCAAACGTCGAACTGCGCGGTTTGTCCGATCCATCAATTTGTTGATTATACATATTTCTAATGCTCTTTTTCTCTGGTTTTTCGGACTCTACTGCGAAATTTCAACGGTGTCACTGTTAAAACTTTCACGAAAATTATGGACGCACAAAGTTGTGAAGTTTTTATTATCAGACTTGTCGATTAAATTTAACGTATGAAATTGAGGTAAAAAGAAATTGTTCGGTGTTTTATAAACGAGTCTGAATTGGCTCAATCCAATATACCGAGCAATTTAATTTTTACTCGCGTTCGTACATTAAATTCGCATTCGTCCGGCCATCAGGTTTGTCCGATCCATTAATTAATTATTCGTATTTCCAATGCTCTTTTTTTCGGAGTCTGCTGTGGTGGAGTGTCATAGTAAAAAATTCAAGGATAATTGATACACAAAGTTATGAAGTTTTGATTATGACACTTGTCCATCAAATGTAATGTATAACACCGAGGTAAAATAAATTGTTTGGTATATTATAAACACGTCTGAAGTGGCCCAATTTAATATACCGAGAAGTGTTTATTGTGACTCGTACTCGTACATTAAATTCGATCTATCGGTTCGTGCATTAAAACTTCGTGCGTCGTATATAAATTTTCATACAGCATTTTTTTAATATTTATATTCCATTTTTATCGGAAATTTGACAATGTTTGATATCACTCGGTCTTTATAGGATTTTACGAGCGTTACGACCAGTTTTACCGCGGGATTGATAAATCGCAGTCGCCTTGCTCGATAGATCTCTCGATATCCGCGTCGTATAATAGGTCTACTTACTTTCGAGATAAACTACACCTGATAATATTTCTTCCATAGCCGTCTGCAATAATGACTGGTCCTGATCATTTTTATTTATTTTTCCTTTTCCCGGTTAGCGAGAGTCAGAGCTGCACTGTCCATTTCCACTTAGACGTATCTCCTCCCTCGTCCCGCTTTTCTCTCGCTGCAGCGGAGAATGGGAATGCCCCGCTGCTTATAGACGGGGCGCGCATTTCGCGCATTGTTCCACGAGGAAAATCTATTGTGACCGATATCCATCGAGATACCGAATGGATAGTCGAGAGTTTATTGCCGATCCGTTGACTCGGACCGAAGATAGAGAACTCGAGCAAGGCGAGCTCTCCCATCGGGTTTCCCGTTGCATTTCATTCCCGCTTGGGAAACCGGCGATGCGAGCCGGGGCACCCTCGTTGCCCGATGACGTTTCAATGCCCCGGATCTTCTTACCGATACGGCAGACGCCATATCTCGAACGAGCCGCTCGCTTATTGGCAAATCGAAGCAGAACGCAGAATCCGATTAAAGACGGTTCGGCGTTACTCGACAAGCAGATCATGCCGTCGACGCTCGGCCGTGTTTGCCACGCTGGTAACACAGTTGAAAAGCAAAAGAATTTGAATTTTCTGTTTACTAAAGACATTTTTGAAAAATAACCCTAGCATAATTTTTTCTTCATTCGAGTGTAAAAATAAAAAAAACGATTCTTCTTTTCAACGAGAATCGGGCTTTTCGAACTTGAAGAGTTATCGGCTTATTGGCAAATCGAAGCAGAATCGCATTTACGACGGTTCGGTGTTGCTCGATAAGTAGATCACATCTTGGATAACTGACCATGTTTGCCACGTCAATAACACGCCTTTTTCCAACAAGAAAACCTTAATTTTTATGTTTTTTCATTCGTGTGTAAAATTTTAAATAAAGAGTGATTCTTCTCTTCAACCGGAACCGAGCTCATCGGACTCGAAGGGTCATCGGCGCTCGATCTGCGAGCGTTTGCACGTAACTCCATCGGGATTGAGCAATTTGTGAAGGTTTCTCGAGTTTCGATACCGCGAATTGTACGGGTTTGACGTACGATAGTCGCAACGGCAATTGCAACGGTTCGTTTGATTCGCGTCAACGGGCTTTAGATAAACAATTGCGTAGCAAAAGCAGTTCCGTTCTCTTTGTCAGTCCTTCATTTATGAAACGCAATCCTTATATTTTCCGCAACGATTTAATTGATTTACGTCTGAATTGAGTTACGAATCGATTGTCGTCAATGCGGATACACGGATATTTTTTATACGCGTGCTCAGGCACGGAATGCGGTACGATTTTTCTTTATTTTTTAAAGTAAGTAACCAAAGTACCTATGACGCATCCGGTGCGTCACTTGCGTATGTGCATATCGGGGTCTCTTTCTCCGATCGACTCGGGAGCTTGGCATGTAACAACGCTTTTGCGAGCTGCTGAAAGGGGATCGGGTCTGCCGGGTTCGTAAAAGTCCCCGTGTGTGTTTTCCGCCTCTGTGTGCGAACGGCGGAATAACGAAACGGGGAGCTCACACACAGGAGAAAGGTCGATTGTGAAACTGCTTGTAGCCGACGAGATTGTTGGCTCACAAAACGCCCGGCGTCACAATCCCGAACGCCAATGATATCGCTTTTTATTGGTGTACGATCCGAAGAGGCACCGAGTTTTTCGGACGCTTCGGACTCGCCTCTGCAGAGCGAAAATCATTCCTGCGATACACCGAAGCAACGCGTGCATTTTTCTTCTTTTTACGTCGAATCGATTAAACTGTTCGCACAGCCGTGAACGGCTTTTTTTCTCGCGGTAATTGTTTTTCTTTCGAGCGAACGGTCCATCGATAGAGTTCGACTTCCGCGTGGTGGTCGGACGAGGGTTACTCATCGGTGAATCAGGCTCGAGCTCGGTAGGTAGAACGACGGGATGTTCGGGGGGTTTTTTTATAGCATATTTTTTTAGCACATCTTTGATCTCGCGGTTACGTCGATTAAGTGAGGTGATAATTGGGCTGATATCGGCGATCGTCGTATATTCTCAGAAGGCGAACGAATCGGGCTGCCTTTTCCAGTGATCTAAGCTCACGAAGCCGCAGTGAAGTTCCAACCGCATCGGCACGATTTCGTGAAATTCACTGCACTGTAAAAAAAAAATTTGTTTTAAAATTAATAGACAGAATTGGGAGCTTTTTTACATAAGCCGTTTCTGAAATTTCAAACACATGTGCGTTGCAATTTTACAGTAAAATTTGTATTTTTCACGAACAATCATTTTAATATCTGGTATTTTTATTTTTCAACCAAAGTACATTAATGTTTAATTAATATGCGTAATTTTAGCAAATTTCAAGTTCCAGTACATTAAATTTACAATTTATTTTTACAGTGTAGTGTTGGCCATAAACGTGATTTTAGTTTTTTTCTATCGTTAGTTTTACAATTTACAAACAAAAAAAAGGCTAAGTTGACGAAAGAAATTGTGGAGCTTTGCGGACGAGAGATGTTTGTTAAGCGTAAAAACCTTTAAGACTACAGACGGTGCCCTGCGTTCCTGAAACGCAATAGCCACAAGCTCTTGCATATTGCGCGCGCGCAAACATACCATGAACCACTCCGTTCTGTGCGGAGCACCTCGCGACTCGAACTCGAGCACCGCCAGCCGCTTTAAGGATCAAGGATCAAGGACTGTATATAGATCGTTACGCTCGATAGCCACGAACAATCTTTTTTATATTCTTTTTTTGTTTCCTCACAGTCAGAGACACTTTCTATGCCCTCTACACCACCCTTGCCCGTGCTCCCACATTAAAATCCAATATTTTTCATTAAACGAGCCGGAGCAACAAACGAAACGAATTGCGTTATACAAATCTAACGCGCAATTGCAACGAGGTCTCATTTGGTCCGAGAGACTGTATCGGGAATTTTCGCGAAGGATTTCGCCTACAGCCTGAACACTACCTAAAATTTTTAAATCTCATTTTCCGGAAATACGTCACTTCCGGTTTGAAAATCTCATTTTTCTATCAGAAGTGACGTCATACGGAAAATATGCCACTTCTGATAGGAAATTATGTATTTCCGGGATGACGTCACGACTCGTAGAAAAATTGGATGTTCAAACCGGAAGTGATGTATTTTCACTACCGGTACCGGGTGAGCGCCGGGCGCGTACAAGACCCTCGGCAACTGGTGCGGGCCCGCAGCCGTGCCGATGGTTAAATCTTACCTGCAAATTCTTCGACATTCGTCGAAGAAGAAGAAAGTACTAACTCCAAGGACCCCGACGTTTCTCGAAGACGAATAAAGCGGCACTCCTCGATGCTAATTGGTCGTCGAAGACGCAAATTCTCGTCGTAAGTGCACTCTCGAAAGACTCGAGCCGCGTTTCCTTTCCGCGAAACCGTACTACAATAACTCTCCGAGCGAGAAACCGCAAATCGCTGGCTCATTGAGCGTACGTACGAACTAACAGTCTTGTATAGAGCCGGATGAGCTCTCGCGGTACTTATTGAATATTGAAATTCAGGCGAAGGCGATAATGAAATTATGAGGAGGAAGAATGATCTTTAAAAAAATTAGCATAGCGCTAAAAATATTATTAATCATCAAGTTAATAATAATATTAATTACACAATTATCTTCTCATGACGATCGGCCGGCGATGTTCGAGGATAAAATTAAACCAAAATCTTTAAAAAAAAATAATAATTCCATCTTAAGGAAAATCTCAGGATATCGATGAATCGATTTATTCGTATCAAATTTACGTCGCTCGTACCTTCGAGCCCATACCCTATGTATTTTTATTTTACCCGGTGCGCAAATTATCGATATCGCAAATCCCTAATTTCTCCGCTGATCACGAGCGACTTCAACTTCCTTTTCGATATCTCGTACACAAATGTGCATCGGAGATGATAAAAATAAATTATTTTCACATTTACCGTTCGCAGAAAGTTTCGGGACTCGCGCTCTCCACCCGCTGCTATATCAGTTAAAATAACGACGAAAATAATTTCAAATTAGTTATTCAATCTCCTTTTCTCAGAGTGCCCCCCCCCCCTTTTCCTGTCGCTCGCAAATATAATTTCACCTCCCGTTGTGTAGCGAGACCACCAGGCGTGATCCGGAGGTCTTCAGTTCGCGCTAATAATAATTACTCTCCGAGCTCGACGGTGGAGAGATAAGAAGAGGACTCTACCGAGTGAAACTTGAGAGGAGTAAAGAGCGGTCGAGATATATAAACAGGCGACGTGAAGAGGTCCATAGGTAAAGCGCGGTCACCGGTGAGACCGGCCCACTTGGACACACATACGCGGCCCACCAGAGCGCTGCGAGAGGGGACTTACACACGGTGTACACCGCGATCGTTCCGTAACATCGGACGGTAAAACACCTGGACTGGAAGATCTGGCGAATAGACGACAAAGATAGAGGAAGAGGTCGGGAGAACCGGCGGAGAGGGAAAGCTCTGGAGTTGAGATTCTGAAGAGAAAGAGCGCGAACAGAGAGATCGCGACGAGGTAGGGATACGAGTCGAGATTAAGGTGGGGAACGTGCCAGCGATATACGGAGATAGAGAGAGCCAGAGAACCTGATGAACATAGTATATTCGCAAGGTTCTTAAAAGATACAGTCGTTGGCCACGTAACGAACATTTGCGGCATCTTTATATAGGTGGAGAAAAAAAAAAATTGTGCATTTGACAATTCTCAACATGAGTCTACAATTTTTTCTTGCTAATTTTACATATTTTTTTTCTTGTTTTTCAAGGATCAATTTTTTTTGTTAATTACATAAACATTTTACATTAATACGAAATGTTTGCAAAAGTTCGAGCCTTTTTGCACGATGCAGCGAATAATCTTGGTCAATGATTGGTGTAGTGTGCGGTTGAAGAAGAATAACAATTGATGTTCGCTATTTGAAGATTCACGCGTATCAATAGCTGCCTCCCGGCCCGCCTCGGTGGCCAGCGACTGTGCCGGGCGTCACGAGTTTACGAGTATTCACGTAGCGAAAAGAGAGAAAGGCGAACCGGGCCAGGCGAAAGATCGAGAGGGACGAGGTTATCCGAGGCTCGAAGCTGGGACGCGACGAGGAAGAAAGATACAAGATCGCAGCACGTACGGTAGATACACAGCGTTAAGGTGTAGCAGAGAGAATCGGCAGGGGTGAGGGTGGACCAGTCGGGAGAGGGAGAAGAGTCTCCGATCGAGCAACGCTGCCGAGCTCTCGCGGTCTGGGTAAACGAGCCCGCGAGAGTTCCGCGGCTCCTTCGACTGGCTTTATACGCTACTCTCCTCCTTATGATCGAACGACTCTCCGGCGGCACTTCGGCATCGAGTATCCCTGCATGGGGACACACACCGAGGCACACTCTCGTCTCTCTCTCCTTATCCCCTTCTCGCGCGCGATACCGCTTCTTTCAGTTGTCGCTCGTCGTTCGAGCGTTACACGCGGTCTTTTATCCGTCGCAAGCTGCAGATTCGACTCGCGAACGATCTTTGAATCGGTAATAGCGCAAAATCGCGAATATGGGTCCGTAAAAAAAAATTACTTAACCGGCCAACGACTGTCTTAGACGGTCCCCCACCGAATGCGTGTCCGATATCTGGCCGAATGAAACATTCTTCGCTGATATTTCGCCCAGCTGTATGTAATATGCATAATATATATGTATGTAGTTCGGTGAAACTCGATCGAGGCAAACCAACAGAATTTGGCACCAGTGTTTGACTTTCGAGATAGTAGAACAGTTCGCAAAGTTTGCGGCATCGGTCCGGATAGTGAGTCGGAGATATTAACATCACTGCTCCGACGAAGTTGAAGGATTCCAAGTCTGTCGTCACGTGAGAATCTCTTCACGCACGACCGACAGACCGAGAAGTTCGTACACGTCAAACTCGAGGGAAACGAGCGGCTGCATTATCTTGCCTCTCGGGCTCTCGCCGTTGAACGCGTGATCGACGAATTCGAAGTTGCGCAAGAACGATATTTTGTGGTTCCTATAATACGACCGGTAATTCTCGTACGCGCTGCTAGAAATCGTGTAGAAAGTGACGTGGTCTCGTATGTGCGCCGGATCCGAGATTCACTGTGGCACTGTATATACTCGTCGACGTGTAATCCGAGCTCTATACTTCAACCAGTGTCGCGGTGGAATTTTGGATTAGCCGGAAGATTGACGATACATCGGAGAGGTACGATCGACGTGTTCAACATTTTATTTATTGCCCGATTACGATCTTGTTTGATCATTCTTACGATTTTTTTAATTTTCAAAATATTTTATTTACCTTTTATTTTTGGGGAATTGTAAAGGTTTTTGTGCAGTTCCCGAGGCAGACGAGTATCTTTCTCTTTCGTCTGCCCGTTCATCGTCTTCGCGGTTATTCGTCCTACTCGCTCACAAGCTCGAATCGTCCGTTTCTTTTTTCTATCGTTTATAGCCGAGATTGCGAGATGCCAACGAGCACGTGGTTCGTTCGTGATGAATCGGGCTCTCTCACGTTCGGTACTTCGATCTCCCAGCACCCTCGAATTAATATACAAATTACCATTATTATTATAAAACTTAAAAAAAAAAGGATACTAAGATTTTTAAGTATCGGAATATATTAAATTTAAAGATAACACCGGTTCGGAATTAGACATAACGGTTTATTGGGAGTATTGCAACATCTACTGTGATGGATTATCCCTGTCGCAAACAAACATTCACACTCGGTAATAATCGGTCCTATTCGTATACTAAATGTCGACTACACAGTAATATATTTTTTTTACCAGTGAACGAGCTAATGAATCCCAACGATAAATCAATTCGTCGATTTATTTTCTTCCGTTCGCTACGAACCGATCCTCGGACGAAGACGAGCCACCGAAGAAGCTTTCGTGTATCGTGACTACATTGCAAAAAATTAAAAAAAAAAACCATACGCTATAATACTCCGCCGCGATACTTCGAAATGCATTAATCATCTCGCAAGGACGAGGTGAAATCGAACTTCTGGTGCTTTCTTCGCCGTCCCGTATCACCTCAAACCGCCTCGTACAAAGTTTTCTCCAAATGTCATCCTGTATTTTTATTTCAACCTTCCTCAAACATTTCTGGCCGAACTTTCAACCGGACAGTCGACGGGTTTGTCTGCGATTGTTTTTCTCCATTTGTCATGTACGCTACAAAACAGTATTTGACGTTTCATTAGCGAGAAAGATCTCCGTTGACCGCTGAATCGGAGAGGAGAAAAAAAATTTCCGGCTCGCGGAGAATGTATTTATGTATTTATTTGACCGGACAAAAAACGGTTATTTATTTGACGGGTATTAAAAAAAAATTATAATATCTTGCCGAAGAGAACGTATAGCGTCGTGCGTAACGGTGGAAGCTGCGTGACGGCTCCTCAATTAGAGTAGCAGGTGCCAAAGTGCTTCCGATGCCGCTAGGAAAAAAACAAAAAAAAAAAAAAATCGAAATGCGTTACGGCTGCTCCTTATTTTTTCTCGGCCTCTTGCTCTTGCCTTTCCCTTCGGAATCGGATATCGGGCAGCGGCGGCATTCTACTTTCTTCGGAGAAACGAAAACGCGGCCGATCCGATAGCGATATACACCGTACCAAGTAGAATGGTATTTTAATTAATCGAAGCCTCGAAACTGCGCGTTCTCCTCCCTGGTGACTTCGCGATTAATTAATCATCCTTTTTAGTCGTCAATGATTTAGAATAGCAAAGGTTAATGGGGGATTAGTAGAGTGGAAATTTGTTGATTCGATAGAACGACCCAGGGACTGGCCGGCGAGAGGACTTCGGTCCTGGCCGAGAGACACTTTTGGCTTTAGACATTCCGGCCTCGTAGAGGCCCCCGGTGAGAAAGAAAGTCAGTTAGGTCATCGTAACGCGGATCCTCGACGGGAAGACACCGGGTCGTACGTAAGTTGCGAGTTCGGTGCGGCCGCTTGTTCGGGCAAACGATTGTACTTCACCGACGAGACGCCGCGGTGTGCATGTGGAATATCCCCGTGTGCGTGATCGTGACGAGCCTCGATCGCGCAGGATAAGGCGCGACTTCGGCCGGACAAAGTGGGACGCGAGCAATGAGAAACAAAAAATTATTTAAATCAATTAAAGGTATTTTCTATTTCTTCGATAGTTGCCATAAAATGTTCAAAATTCATAATTCTTATTAATCATTACGATTCAATAAATCTTGAATGTGATGATAATTCATTTGAACGAATAAATGCAATTTTACTTCAATAAATCATATCCTCGTACAAAAAAAAAATAATATAGCGAGTATAAGAAAGAAAAAAAAAATGTCGTTGATTTCAGTGACATTTTTTTCTGAAGCACGGAAAAAAGAGCGAAGCCCGTGACTATTTTCACAGTCACGGGCGATCGGCCAGCTCCGCCTTGAAAAAGAAAAAAAAAATTATCTCATTCCCATTCCCTCAATTCTCGAATACAAATTAAGGCGCCAAGGAGTAGACTGTGAACGTTAAATGCCACATTCTTACAACCGTAGTATATTCCGCGAAGCCCGTAATAAAGCACCGGTCCGTGCGCGTACTATATATAACGCACGGTAGTAAGGCGTTACGTCACTGTTAAGGAACGCGTGCGATGTGTCGATACCGCGTTGCGATTCCAGGACGAATCAATTCATGGGCTCATAGCGGAATAGCGCCGGGCACTATACGCGAGTCGCTACCGTGCGAAAGAGAATTCGTCGCCGGTTCGGTAGTATTAACGGCGAATTCTACGCCACGATACTGAATCGACAAAACTAATGTGTCAATCAGTCAGAATCGCTGTGGCCGATAGACACAAGATATTTTTTTTTCTGCGGCTTCGGAACGACCTCTGACTGGAAACTGCAGAACACCGTTCCGAACAATCAATCGTGGGGAATTTTCGACACGACTTTTTTCGCTAAAAAGAAATAAAGTAAAACGTGTTTTTTTTTCCTGAAATAGATGGAGCCACCTTAATACGTTTCGGCGCCGATCGGAGTCACCTTCGGTTCTTTATTTCTTCTTTCATTCTTTGTGTCTTTATTTTTTGTGACAAACGTCTGCGAAGAAAAGCCAATAAATCACTTCGTTTCGGAGCCGCGTCGAGGAAGAAATAAATAGAATAAAGTATAGCTGGCACTACTGTACTGAAATGATTAACGGATCAAAGTACGTTGGTTCGAGCGGGGAGGTTTTTCAGGGACCTGCCGAGTGGTCCAATTAGTCATGGTCACCACTGTAAAAACAATTGTAAATTTAATGTACCGGACTGGAAGTTTTTATGCAGAAACTGGTAAATTAAATTAAAGTACAATTGCGATGAAAAATTAGAGTAAATTATAAAAATTAAAGTCTTTTTATAGTAAAGTAAAATTACCGTACATTATGAAGAATAATTCATTTTCAATGTTTTTAATACACTGAACATTAATTTATCATCACAATTGCACATGAAATTTGATATACTAGTTTTTGCATAAAAACTTCGAGTCCGGTACTTTAATTTTCATATGAATTTTTTTCACAGTGACGTTAATCGAAATATTCAACCGGCCGTTCCGCAATCTTATGTGTCCGTTAATTAATTAACGCAATAACCATTTCCGGGAGATTATCGAGTGCGATATGGATTGTATAGAATTTGTATCGCCTCGTCGGTATAAATACAGACAAACTCGCTGTTAATTTCTGACCAGGATTTCGTCCGTGGGTCGTTGCACGCCGATCGTAAAATCGTTAACGTATGACACGCTCGACGAGACACGTCTGCATATTGACGAGGGCAATTTTGATATAGGTATACTCTTCCGAACTCCGTCTAGACTCGTTAACAGACGGGTGTAACGATCTTCGCCAGTATAACGAGAACGTTCCAATGTATAGCATTATTTCACAAGATAAAATAATTGTGGCTGTCAGGTGTAATATACTCTGTCCCGATCGTCTATACAGGCTGTCTAGCCTCGTTAGCGAAACTTTGTCGGCACGAGCTCGGTAGTCGTGCCTCATTGGAGGGTACACACCTAGCACATAATACGTTCAAATGAGAAAAAAACAAGCGCAAGTCGCGTGCAGAGTCATACACAGTAAAAAAAAAAAACAATTGTCTCCATTCAGCAGACATTTATTGTCCGCAAAAGTGTACAATTTTTTCCTCGCTTTCGTTTGTCGAGAAGTCGTTTTTTTTCCCAAAACAAAGGGTAATATTGGCCAAAAAAATGCCTGAATGTTCGTCGAGGCTTTCAGCGAAAGTGCACAAAGAAACTGATATCCGCATGCTCTTTTGTTTCAGCAATTAAAAAAATAAATAAAATCTCTCTCGGCATCCTGCCGATCCCGCCTCGAATACCTTGAGGGTGTTTCGAGGCCCGTCTGGCCGCAGCCGCCAGATCCGGAAAGTCCTCGACAGGATTGTCGCGCCACCGATAAAGGAGAAGTCATGAGGCAAGCGCGCAATCGATGCAACGCACGACAGAACCACTTCGATCGCCTCGTGCGGGATTTACGAAACTCGGCTGTGATGGAGGTCGACATTGACGCGCTCAAAGTCGACTTTTAACATTCTCAATTTCCTGGACTTTCGAGATGATCTTTCGATGAACTCGAAGAGTCCGAGCATCCAAGTGAAAAATCTATCAGTCTGATACAAAACACACACACACACACACACACACACACACACACACACACACACACACACACAAAAGTGAAGAAAAAAAAAAAAAAATCCCAGCAAAATCGATAAACGTCTCTAGTCCACTGGGAGAGCGTCAAGATGTCTCTGGCTAATTTCAGTCTGCCCTATCAATTGGCGACCCCTTCGCCTTACGTCTTCACCGGAAGTCACGGTCCGCAGTCGACCATCAGCAATCTCCGTTTGAACGCCGTACTTCCGCCACCCCCGGCGCCGAGTTTCAACGACGAGCACGGATATCAGAACGTGCCGTACATACCGCCGGCTCGTTATCAGCAGCAGCACCAGCAGCAGCAACAGCGCCAGAGAGAACAACAGCTGAGGGCGCAGGAATCTTACTCGGGTCAGCAGCAACAGCAGCAGCAACAACACGGTGTCGTTGTGTCGTCCTCGTTCTCCAGCGCCAATCAGGACACCAGATACGCGAATTACAACCAAGACTTCAGGAGGACTCAGCCGAGACAGCAGCAGATACCCCAGCAACATGTCACTCCGCAGTCGCAGCATCAGCAACAGCCGAGGCCGGCTCCTGCGATCTCTCAGCATCATCAGCCGCATCAACATCAGCAACAGCAGCAACAGCAACAACAGCTTCCCAGGGTACCGGTTCGACAGGAACAGGATCACGTGCCCCAGAACGGGCAACAAAATGGCCCACAGAACGGAAGTCCCGCGGATGAGGACCCCGAGAATTATCCTGGTCGACCCGGCGACGGGTAAGTCGATCAATTTTTTATTATTTTTTTCTTTCTCCTGGAGACTTGGGAGATAAGGTAAAGGTGGCAATGGCTGGAGATTGAAGACGATGTTCGTCTCCTAACCCAATTTTTTGATGTCATAGATTGATCTTTTTCGGTAATGGCGGTAAATAAGCTCAAGGTTAGAGTTTCTACACTGTTAACGAATTTCGTTTGATAATTAACTAACGGTCTTGAAAGCTTTCCATTAAATACTTTTGCGACTCTACCGGAATGGAGGCGTCGAAGAAAAACTCTATAAAAAACTTTACCAGAATCAAGATCGAACTCTACCGGAATTGAAATAAAAGTCTACCGGAATACAATATATGGCTTTATTGCCAGCGACTGTAAAAGGGTCAATTAAAAGTCCACCAGCCTTTCAATAACGACCCGTCACTAATGAGCCACAATAATAAAAATTCCATCGGCTAATTGAGTCCCCGCACTATCTGTACGCCCCATTCGGAAAAACTCTGAAGGTGAACCGCAGATTTTTGCTGACCGGTTATAAAATGAAGCAGCGATCCGATACACTTTCGAACAAAACCGAAAGGAAAAAAAGGTTGTACAAAAAAAAAATCATAACTATAAAAACGACTGTACACATAAAATTCAAGCTCGTAATGTTAATTCAGTCATTACCGGGCCGGCGTCCGCGCAACAGCATTTCGCTCGGCATTGGGAAAGTGAGCGTCCCGCCGGAATCTCGACCCACGAATATTTCGCATTGCGCATACATCATGTATACCGAGGCGTTCTTGTTTTCGTTTCCCGTTTACGAGTCACGTACGTACTCCGTCGTGAAACACGATCGAGAAAGGTGAAAGAGGAGACGGCAGATTCCGGCTGCCGAGCGGGCGCCGGGAACGAGTAATGCTCTCGGCGCTCTGGAACTCTCCCTTTTTTTCATTCTTTTTTATTGTTTTATTTTTTTATTTTTATTTTTTTTAGTACATATCTGACCACATGCTCGCGTTCCGCTGCTCCCGAATTTCACCTCGGAGCGAAAGCGTTTCGCGACGAGGCATGCCCGAGAGGTGGTCGACACGACACGGTCCGGAACGTAATTGAACGCGTAATGTAACAATGTGGTCTCGCGATTCCCGCCGACGCGATCGGCGTCGCTGAATTTTTCTCACTGTCGACTCGACCGATCTCACCTTTTGTCCTTTTTTTCTTGATCTGTAAGCTTCGAATCTGAATCTCGGCGTTTCGTCGAAGGGATTTTCTCGATCGAAAGTGTCATCGAAACTATCGTATAGGCTCATCCACTTGTGACCCAATGACGAATAATAACGATTTGTATCTGCACGACGAAAATAGTGACAACATAATTTCTCTGCATCGATCGTCCGGACAGGTACACGAGAGTGAACGGCGGAACTTACGGGAGTCCAGGTGCGAAAACGTCGGTTCACGCGATACTCGATTACGACGACGACGAGGAAGACAATCCGGACGATTACTACGACGACGGGAACTCGGATGTACCGAAGGATACGAGGGTCACACCTATACAGGGTCCGATTTTCCTGAAGAATGGCTCCGTTCCCGTCGTACCCCTGTACTCCTATCCGCAACTCAATAATGGAACTTTTGTACAGATACCGGTGAGTACGAAGCTATACTTCTTTTATCGTCCTGTAAATATTTTAATAACATCGACTCTTGGTCTTAAGAAAGGCCCCTTTGCCAATTCCTGCGATGGCGGGTACCATTTTTAGCAGAACAATTGCCCTGTTTTCTAGAAAAATTGCCCTTTTCACCAAAAAATTGCCCTTTTCACCAAAAAATTGCCCTTTTGTACCAGAAAAATGGCCTCTTTGTACCAGAAAAATTGCCCTTTCACCAGAAAAATGACCCTTTGTTACCAGAAAAATTGCCCTCTTTACCCGAAAAATGGCTCTTTAATACCAGGCAAATTTTCCTTTTGACCAGAAAAATTGCCCCGTTCACAACTTCGCAAAACTTCCGGTCGGTGGCCCGAGAATGTTAATTGACTCACCACCCTCGAGCTTTCCTCCCCCATTTATCCCGCCATCGAATCTACCGATTCCATTCGAACGAACGAGTACACAGGTATCTATCGCGCCTACGTCAAGTGTGATGAGCAACTGTGCGGTACCTGGCGCGAGATCGTCGAGGATGTCCCCGACGTGCGCAGCGAGTGCTCCGGCAGGCGCGAACCACGTCGCCGACGATTCGAAAGGCAGAACGTGCCACGGGCTTTTTTTCAATTACACACCCTCGCCTTCCAGCTCGCCGGCTGCCTCTATGCTTATATATACACACACGTGTACGTTCCCGCTCTTGCACCGTCTCCCTGCTTCTTATTCGCACACGCCCGCGTGACATTTCCTCGCGAGCACGTCCTCCACACATCGCGATTCTTCAACACCCGCGCAAAACTCGAAGCACCTAATTCGCCTCCCCCCTCCGTTCCCCCATCGAGAAATTACCGTACATGCATGTATAATGAATGATCCGATGTGAGTAACATCGTGACGGGAATATAAAGCGGTCGGGACTTTGCATCGTGGCGATCCTGTCGAATGCACGTGGTCCGAGCCCGATGACGTTTATCTATCGAGGAGGCTCAATGAACCAGCTCCGGCGAGCCTCCGGGCTCGCCTCGGCCGGGCCCGCCTCAAACTTTACCTGTTACGTTACTTACTTCGCGAGAAAAGAAAGCAACCGATTTACCGGCGGCGGGCCGGGAGAGTGAAACCCGTCGCGACCTTCCATCGTTCGCCTTCCACCTAGTAATTCGACCCACTAGCGTCATCGTCGTCCTCCTTCGGCGTCGTACACAGAGTCGTGTAACATTTTCCTTTTTTTTTTATTGACTGGGTACACGATGAGTCAAGAGGCCTGAACGGAGTTACGGCAAGAAAGTCCTCATTCCTCATTCATCCTTGCGTCAATCTTTTTTTTTTTTTCGACCGAGCAATCTCGAGAAATTTCTTCTGGCACGTAACTCGCGACGTGTCGGATTTGAAAACTGTGGAGTTCTTTTCGTTTTTTTGTTTTTTTTTTTTTTTTTTTGTAAGAAATTTGCATAGCAGATCTCTCGATCTGGGGGCGGACGATACGTGCGCGATCGTGGGAGAAACGTACGGGAATGAGAATAGGAGAACTCCGGGCGGAGCGCGATCGGCGCGGAAACTGGGTTGGTTATGGTGGCAACAAAATAATTGATCGTAAAAGCCGGGGTTGTGATTTAACGGGCCATAACGGACGATTTTAAATTGGCGAGAACGGCCGCGCCTCACGCTCGACCACGCGAATGCAGAAATGAAGGAACGTCGATAATGCCCGAAGGCATCGAACAAACGAACGGTTTAGCTCGCGCGAAGGCAAGGGAAATTCCGAGCGTGTTTCCGAAGCGATGCCGGACGAGAATGAATCGAATGGGGGTAAATTTGATCCAGGAATTTCGCGGACTTGTGGTGAAATTATTTTTCTTCTTCTCGCGGCAAACGAGATGTGAAACATTTGGTTGCCTCGAGGAGGCAAATAAATACCGGTTTTTCGTAGTTTATATTGGGTCTTTGTTCGGTAGAGCAATAAAAGAAATAAAACAAAATTGTTGTCGCGTTCGTGACCGTTTCAGAAGGTTATGAAATAGGAGCGTCGCCGCCGGTGGCGTCGAGACGCCACGACGACGACGCTATCGGCTCGAGGATCTGAGAGATCTAAGGCCTATCGAGAGATCGTCCAATCGTCGAAAGGTGTTGACAGAAGTCGTTGTATAATAGTAGTCTCGCGACCAGATCTTATCGATCTCGACCTCAACAACGATGAAGGCGAACACGCCGTCCGAATTGACGTGTCGGCTTTTTTACTTCCGCACGATGATCTCGTGCGAATAAATCATTTTGGATAAATTATTTTCATGGAACGCGAGATGTCTCTATTGCGATAACAGAGGTTTTTTTCTAGGTCTAAGCGGTCCAAGCGCTGTTTAGATTTTCAAGATCGAAGCGTTTTCAGATTGTCAAGATCTAAACGATCCAGGCGCTTTTTAGATTTTCAAGACCTAAGCGATCTGACCGCTTTTCAGATTTTCAAGATCGAAGCAATGTAGTGTTTTTTAGATTTCCAAGATCTAAGCATCTAGTGCTTTTTGGATTTTCAAGATCTAAGCGATCTGAGCACTTTTTCGATCTTCACAATCTAAGCGACGTAAGTGCTTCTTAGCTTTTCACGATCTAAGCGATTTAAGGCCCGTCGAGAGATCGTCCAATCGCTTCGGTGTCCATTCCCGGGAGCCTGCACGGCGCAAGATAAGAAACTGCCTAAAAAAAAAGAGAATTCGATAGAATAGCCAAGTCATTGTGCAATATTAGTCTCGTGACCATACGCGATCTCCCGGATCTCGACCTCGTCAACGATCAAGACGAATGAACCGTCCGAATGGACGTGTCCGTTTTTACGTCCACACGACTATCTCCTTCGGATAAATCATTTTCACGGAAACCGAGATATCTCCGATTGCAATGACAATTCTTTTTACTGCACGCTCTCGCCGTCACAGCTACTGCCTGAACCGGGCGTCGGCCGGAATCGAAAGTGGCGGAGCCCCGTTGAAAATATAAAAATACCCGATGACTCGAGACGCGCCGACGGGACGGATTTGTCAATTTATTTGTCCGAGAAAAGAGCGCTCATTAGCGACATACCCGAACAGACACCTGTATAGATCCGTACGCCCGAGGATTGACCGAGCAGTCACAAATTTCCAAGCGCTTATATGTTAGACGTTCGTTTTCGCGAAAAGTGGAAGGGATCTCGGATAAAAAGCATTCCCCATAGCTTTTACATTTCGACTAGTCGATTTACACCTATGAATTAATCGTCGCGATTTTGAAATTCAATAAATTTCATTCCATTAGCCGAAACTCGACCATTAGAACATTTCTTATAGTAATTTTTTACCAACATGACATTCTCTCCTCGTATACGTCGTCGCTAATGTTACGGCATATTTTTTCCCGTATTTACGAGAAAAAATATGCCGTTACGAGAAAATCATTATTATCATTATTATTTAATCGTCGGGCCGTTCAGCGCCAGGCTCGCATTAAGTCACAATGAAATCCGAGCCTCCGGATATTACTCTCGCTCGACCAAAGTTCTCCGAACAGCCGCGATTGACGAGATAAACGCGAACACGGGAGTTCGATATAAAACCACGGCGAGAGAAAAACAAAAATCGGCTTTGAAGCGACATTGAGGCATTGCCACTTGACGAAAGAGCCGAGGTTGTTGTGTTTCCCGATGTATTCAAAGGCGCCATAGACGACCGCTTTTGTCGGTAATTTCGTCGAGTATATCGATGCAGTTGCCGCGAGAAGCGTTCGGAATACGTGCCGGGCTCTCCTCATCGTCGGCCGTCGGTGGCGAGCTCGTCAATCAAGTTTTCCCCTAGACTTTCCGAGCTCCGGATGAATGGACGTGAATAATAAATCGTTCCCGAGGCATTTTCGAAGTTTCTCAACGAGGGATCGCAAAATGTTAAGGAGAGTCGGCGAAGTTCGAAGCGCGTGGCCGCGCGGCTTCGCGGATCGACCGGGGGCGGATCAGCGAGAGGCGACCGAGTCGACGATTACAATTTGATTGTGGAGTAATCGGGCTAGCGGGCTCGTTGCTCGGGGTCTGGACGGGAGCCTCGGGGCGCGTCGTGTGCCCGAGCTAATGCGATTCGAGGAGCACACGAACGAGATCTACCGCGCATGCGCAGTTCCACACGCTCGTCGATCTACATACAATCGAACAAGTGGATCGCGCTTGGGCAATCGGGGAATCCCCCGGCTGCGGAGCCAACGCGCTCCCGCAGAGCCGATCCAATATTCCGCGATCCGAGGGATCTTCGAGTAGAAAGCGAATGCCTTCAGTCGCGAGACACACACGGACTAACGGACTGACACGTATTTCAATTCGATTCTCCCGTCTCGGTGCCGTGAAATAAAAAATAAAAAATAACGAAAAAAAAATCGTTGCGATCACGTGGATGCATGGATCGAGGAGTGCCCGCTCGGATCCAGGCGCATGATCGTAGAGTAAACGCCACGATTTATATGATATTTTACATAGATCGACGATTTATATAATTCGTGTAGTTCGTCCCGCTCGCTCCGGTTGCCGAGAGCTCTAAGTCACTCGATCCGTCGCCCTGGCTGTGTGATTTAGTACACTGAGATTGAAGCGATAAACTTTTAGTGCCCGTAATCGTACCGGTTATGTGTGTACGGAACACAACTGTGTCACAATTTTTTTTATTTTTTATATCTCCCGATATAGACATTAACCGACGAATTATTAATTTCGATTGAATATTCAATGCCTGCACGATGTTTCTTCACCCCGAGGCGTTCTCTCAATCTGAGAACCGATGCACGTGCAGTTTCAGTTATTGCAGCGACCGGCAAAAGTGTTAACCGCCGGCTCCGCTACGGGGATAATTCTTCGCCGTAATTGTTGCATATATTAACGTGATAATAGCTATCGCCACTTAGCTCGCCCACTTATTTTCTTTTTTTATTTCCTCTCGTAATCGAGTTCTCTCACGAGATCGAGGATCGATCAATGACTCACGCGAGACGAACGTACAACGATCTCGGAGCATTCTCGTCTGGTGGAGACGAGCGCAGGGAATAACGGCCAGACTTGTTTTTAATGACTGAACTAATCTTGTCTAGTCATTAATATATATGGTAATATATATATATTAATATGACATAATGTATAGTCTAGTCAACGCGCGGCTCAGGTTCGTCGGGGCTGGAGCGCCTGTTTCAAGATACCTTCCAGATAAAAAAAAAAAAAATATATATATATATATATATATTGCATGTAACGCCATTTCCGGTTTCAAAGATGATTCGTTATTATTTATCGGTTATGACTCGTTTTCACATTCGAAAAAAAAATTTATAAACAAAATAACTCGGACAATTCATCATATTTTCTCTTTCTTAAAATTAGATAATTTATCGTCGTGCATTTTATATCGTCCCTCGGGTGTCCCGCGTTTGCCCACTCCGCCTTACAGAACACTTAACGATCCGTGACTTTGGGGGGCATCGAGATTGTGCACCGAGGATTCACGCTCGCCGCCGGAGTTCTATCGTACCCGAGTAGACTCTTCAATGACACCCACTCGCGCGTGTCTCCCCGTGGGACGATAAAGTCGTTAATGACGCGTCTCCGACTTCCGGTAAATCCTGCGTACGATTCCGCAACTCCGTACGGTGCAACGTGCGTCTAGGTGCAGTTGCATTTGCGGTGCATCTATGCGCGCTGTGCGCCGTCCTCCCTGCGGTGCGCGTCAAGCGCGTTGCACCTTCGCCAAGATCGCTCCGTGCATCGTACGAATTACGTTGTATCCACGCGTCGCCAGGAAAACATATCAGCGTGTCAGCGAGCAAGATATTACGATAGCGCGACATGCTCGGTGAGGATCGTGCTGTACCGAGACAACTGCCTTTACCTCGTTACGTCGATTATTTCGAACGGGAAGAGACGTCGAAGTGACGAACGAGGAAGCGCCTCGTCAAGGTCTCTCCGTACATCGTATCTAGGGGAGAATGGGGCAACATGGGACAGTGGGGCAAAACGCAATTTTCTAATCATTTTTATCATTAGAGAATCCGAACGTATCGATGGGGCAAAATGGGTCAAAACAGGTTAGAGAATCCGGATGTATCGACGGGGCAAAATGGCGCCTCCTAAAATTATTGAAATATTGCCTTTTGCCCCACTGTCCCATTTTGCCCCGCTCTTCCTTATTACATTGTATTAACGCGATGGAAGGAAAACATATCTCAGCGCATCTGAGAGTAAGATATTACGATAGCGCGACATCCTTGGTGAGGATCGTGTCGTGCCGAGACAACGGGTGTTACCTCGTTACGCCGATAATTTCGAACGAGAAGAGCCGTCGAGGCGACGCACGGGTAAGCGCCCCGTCGACAATCGTCACGCGACGTCTGGCAGTTAACTATGCACGGTAGACGGGAGGTTGCATTTGGAATCTCATTTCATACACGAGCTCGGATCCCTCGCCGCAGTCTCAGAGCTGAATTAATTAACGCGATGATACGCTGCCGAGAATAACGCATCAGAGTTCAATGCGACCCGATTACGGCTCGTCTTATTCTATTACTGTACCATGACGTTAATAATTTAGCATAATAATACTAAGTCATATTAATAATATTTTCACACAAAAAAAAAAAAAAAGAAGTCTCAGAGCTGAATTAATTATCAAGATAATCCGCTCCCGAGAATAACGCATCAGAGTTCAATGCGACCCGATTACGGCTTGTCTTATTCTATTACTGTATCATAACGTTAATAATTTAGCATAATAATACTAAGTCATATTAATAATATTTTTACAAAAACCAAAAAGAAGTCTCAGACCTGAATTAATTATCGCGATAATCCGCTCCCGAGAATAACGCATCTGAGTTCAATGCGACCCGATTACGGCTTGTCTTATTCTATTACTGTATCATGACGTTAATAATTTAGCATAATAATAATAAGTCATATTAATAATATTTTTACAAAAAGAATAAAGAATTCTCAGAGCTGAATTAATTATCACGATAATCCGCTCCCGAGAATAACGTATCAGAGTTCAATGCGACCCGATTACGGCTCGTCTCATTCTATTACTGTATTATGACCCTAATAATTTAGTTCGGCTGAAGGACCCAGGTCGATGGCCTTTTGCCAAGGTTTAAAATTATCATTGGATATAATATGAGTATTAGAAGATAGCTGTAGAAATATTATCTTCGGCAATAAATCTCTTTTACTACTGCTAATTCAGTATTATTAAGGGGGGGATTTATTTTATAGTATTCAGGGAACTAATTAATACCAGAAGTGGCACGCCTGTCGCCGTTATCTCACTTGAATTATGATCGCGCCCGAGTTCCGTCGATCACCGCTCGATCGACACAGATAACAGCGAAAATTATCCGAGCCTCGGGTAATTCCAGTAGCTCCGGTATAAATCGGTATGCGCCTCCGTCGAGAGTTATCGATCGCCGCTCGATACACACTAAAAAAAGAATCGTACATTTAACACATTCTTTTTCTCCACAAACGTCCACAATTATTATGTTGTTAATTCTACCCAAAAAAAAGAATATATTCCTAAAATTAACAGAAATTTTTGTAAAAAATACAAGATTTTTTTCTAATATTAACATGGAAAGAATTATGGTCGTTTGTGGACGAGAAACGTTGGTAGAGGGAGAGCGGGGCAAAATGGGACAGTGAGGGCAAAACTCGATTGTCCAATCATTTTTGGATGCCCAATTTTGTCCCAACGACACCTCCGGATTTTCAATCCCATTTTGCCCCACTCACCACCATCGCCCCATCCAAAAGTTATTGGAAAATCGCGTGTCGCCTCATTATCCCATTTTGCCCCGTTGTGCCGTTTCGCCCCGGTCCCCCCTACCTATTCTACAGTGAACGACATAAATCGCCGTCTCGACAATTCCAAGATTTCATTGTCACAGCTTCGAGAACGTGTGAGAAAAAAAAAAAAAAAAAGTTCTACAAGTAGAATTTGCCAGGGTGAATATCGTCGTCGCATGTGTACGGCGGTGAGGTGAAGTGGCTGCGCAACTCCGGGTCGACAAACCCGGAATGCCACTTTGCGGTGTTACGTTTCATTAGCATGAGCCTTGAATCGATATCTCTCCGGATGGCCGTGTCGTTGTGCGTGTGTGTGTCCGCCCGGTCCCGATGTTTACTCGGCTGGTCCCGCGTGCTCGGCCTTTCCGCGGCTCTCACCGACGCCTCGGTGTACGGGCCGGAGCGGTGGAACTGCAGGTCACCCTCGAGGGAGCCTCGTAAATCGAAGGCGGGTCTGACACCGACTCGCGCTACTACTTGCCAGCCTGGCGCGCGACACCCGTCCGGCACGCCCTTGAAGAGCGTATCCTCTCCTTGGGCCTCGTCGGCTCTTTATCTCTTCTTTCCTCCCTCCGACCCTCGGGCCGCTGCGGCCTCGTTAATTATTTCTTTTTTCTAACAAACCGGGCACCGGTCGACCGTGCCGTGCCGTTAACGATCCGATAACGACACTAACTTTGGAAAGCCGCTCTACCCCGCTTCCTGCTCGACGATCGTTAGTTTAATCAGCAGCCGCTTGTCCTCGGGTCGCTGCAGTTCGAGTAAGGTGAAAGGCCCAGTTCATGACACTTGCACGTATGCTCTGTCACTCTAAGCGTGGAAGATCGTAGGGATAAAGCAGGACGGGCAAGGGTCGCAGTTTGCGCATACACATGTGCTGCACATGAAAGGGCGGGGGGGGGGGGGGGGGGCTACTATGCTAGAGGTGCCTCTGGGAGAAACTGGGACAGCATCACAAACTGGGCCGTTTACCTTATAATTTTTTTTATTTGATTTTTTTTTCGCAGATCCTCTGGACCGCACTGTCGGTCGCGCTGGGAGTCGAGCTGAGGGGCGACCTCGTCAGGGGGACACCTTGCATCAAGCGATATCATCAACTATTCTGTCCGACCGCTGGCAAGACTTATCCGATGTGAGATTTTGTAAATTTCGTACCTGGAGTAGAGTGGGGCAAAATGGAGTGAAAAACAATAAACTTGTTTCAGCGAACGGATAGAACAATTCATCGACGAGAACAAGGCGCTGATGAAGAGAATGTACGGCGACTTCGAGATGGACGAGGATTACGGTTCGCCGACCCGCGAGCCCGGCACTCGAAGAAGAAGAAACACGAAGAAACACGACCTACCCGACGGTGGTCCCAGTTTACCCGATGAGAATCGTCGCAAGCGTCGGGAACCCGATCCGAGAGTCGTCGAGGGCGGAGAATCATTTTTCAGCAAAGTCAGAAACGCCCGGCAGACATTGAGCAACAGTCGCGGCAACGAGAGCGGAAGGTAAACGTAGTTAGTCTATTTTTTTTTTTCGACCGGAAGTCGATGGGAAGATTTTTTTTTTTAATCGAGGATATTTTCATCAACAGGGTCGACGCTTGCGAGTCCAAAGTCGAAATCGTCACTCCGTATTGGGCGAGCAACAGCGCGGGAAAGGTCCGCGCCATCGTCAATACTCAGCACTTCGAGCAAGCGATTCATCAGGAAGTATGCTCGTGAGTAAATCGCTTGTCTGTGGGAAATTATCAATATTAATTAATTAATTCATTTTTTTTAACGGGTCTAATGACAAAGGTACATTTCAGTTGACTTAGGGTCGAATTTTTAGACGTTAGATGGACCTTAAAATCACTCTTGAAATCGAACTTAAAATAGATTTTAAGGATGCATCACACGTACATTCCCAGCCAAAAGTGAGATTCAGTGAGAACTTGAACACTTCCCAAGGGTACAAAAATCTGAAAAAATCAACTGTATTGAAGATACCAAGGACATTATATTTGCACAATAATAATGTCAAAAAGTTTTTAACAAGCGACTAAAAAAATAACAAATAACAAATATGATTATTTGTTTAACAATTAATCAGTGAACCTTTTTTTCAAATGAATTCGTTGATGTTCTAGAAGCCACATGAATTTTTTCAATATCTTCTTACATATTGAAATTTGTATGCGTTCTATTCCTATTGCAATAGCCCTTACATGGGTAATGCCCGAGAATACGAAAACTAATAAATAAATAACCACAGGTCATCAGAAAAAAAATCCAGTTTAAAAAAAGCCCTTTCTAATATTCGCAACATAATATCCTAGTTATTTTTTTTCTTGACCGCAGGAAGACGAAAACAAATCGGTGTACCAGCGACTGCGGCTGCGAGCAGAAGTACAAGTGGCACAGATTGCTCGCCTACGATCCGGACAACGACTGCAAGGGTATATTTATGGACTGGTTCCTCTTTCCGTCCTGTTGCGTCTGCAGGTGTGACCCGCCGAATCGAAAGTTTCCGACGACGACCAGTCGAAACTGAGAACACAATCGAGGGAAGTGTCCGTATCAAAGTTTCGCGAGAGGCTCACCGGTAGTTTCCGGTGAAAACAAAGTTCTCGCCTCGGACTCTCGGCCGTACTCGCGTCGACGAGGAAATTGTTTCGCGCCGATCTTTCGCCGAGTCCGAGGAATGTGCTGCAGAATTTAAATCGCGTCGAGTCGATGGACTCGCGAATTTATGAGTGAGATAGAGTTGCCGCTTCCGGTAACGAACGATTCGGAGTGCAAATTAATTTTAACGAACTGAATGCACTTTGCAGGATTCCCCACAGTGCGCCCGAGTATATTGATCGCGTGCGACGACAAACGCTCGTGCTCCTCGCGTGCCGGCGGCAATATAAATATAATTACACGCTATAGAGAAACTTATCATTATCGTTGCCGTACTAGTAATATAGTGGTAGATTTTTTTTCAAATAAATACACGTTATTAAGATAGCAGAACGGTCATTACCTGTTTCCCTTTGTCAACGCTGATGAGTTTTTTTGTTTTATGTTACAAACTCAACGAAGGCGTAAAGAGTTATCTCATCGCCGAGCAGGAGTCTTCGCCGATGATATCATTGCGATCAACGTAGCCTCGCGTAACCTTGACTCACAAATTATCATACTTACCTGGGACGAGAGACGCGCAGTTGCACTCTCAACGGAGTCGCAATAATCGCCGACGACGATAATTACTTATTTCCCGTCGCGCTTTCATGCTTCCTCTCCGTCGTCGCTGACATTAAAAACGCACCGATTTTTCCGTGACGATTCAAGCATCACGTCGACACGTGCTTTATTGTGTAAAAAAAAAATTGTAAATAAAACACCAACAAATTACGCGTGACAATGCAACGTGACGTGGATTTAATCTTTAAGCTTAGATAATTAATACGTTAATCATTGAGGGCCTCGTGAAATCGGCTTTCCGAAGGCGCGAGTCTTTCATTCAATAAGAAGAAGAGGAAGAAAAAAGAAAACATTTTCGCGAAGCTCTCGGACAAGCCGCGGTTTCTATCATCTGGACGGATTCCTGATAAGCCACGTTTTACGTGAATAATTTTTCACATCATTACGCAAAACGTACAGAAAAGAACACGTGATAGAAGTTTGAGATTGAGTAAAGAAAAAAAAACTAAGATCTTTTTTACACAGTGAATAAAAATAATTATTATAATAATACTAATAATAATAATAATAAGGATAGCGCAGGTTAGTGGAAAGGAAAGGATAAAATCGTTAGAATGTGTATTTGCAAAGTAGGTAGGAAAAAAAAATTAATTTCGTCTACAGCGATTAATAATTGCTTCGATCTTAAATGCAGTTTAAAACACCGTTGATCCATTAACGAGATCGCCGCGTGGGCGTGAAACTATAGCGAGGAGAGAACCAATCGTGACGCAGTGATTATCGTTTATGCGGTAAAGATCGTGAGATCCTGCAGTCCACGAGTACATACTTTCTATATAATACAAAAAAATATATATATATATATTGCTCACATAGAAAAATTGATAATTTTGCATCAATGTACATTACGCATACTCATACCGATCCGGTAAATTTTTCGGAGATTCTCTTCTTTTTGTACCTGCGGTGCGTTACTATTCGCGAACCCACGTATGCATATGTCTAATCTATACAATATACAATATCGGATGAAAGATAAGAAAAAAAAAAAAAAAATTGCGAATAAGCTCCGGTATTCGATAATTGATACTTAGTTAGTAACAAATGATAAATTTTTCGATTAAATTATTGTCTCCCGATCGAAGATCTCTTCTACATCGAATCCGACGATCGTCGCTGTTGCATCGGCGGCGTCGAGTTTAGAAGAACGATCTGATCGAGGGCGAAAGGGCGCAGGTGATAACAGCGATAACGCAGGCCTGAACGAGCTGCATTCCGGAGATGGAACTCGCGCCGTTGCAGAGATCGGTGTTGCAGATGTGGCAGGATTGCATCGTCACGTGGCTCTGGGTGGCGGTGTGAGGGCCGCACGGACCGTTCGTGATGTCGACCTCGTCGACGTCAGGATTGTCACACTTCCGAATAATCACCGTTCGACCGTTTTCTGTTCGAAATTTTATTTTATTGACGTAGATTTATCAATTAGCGATTTGTTGGATAGAGCGGGGCAAAATGGACCCTCATTCTCCAATTCAGATAAGACTTTTTCACGAGCCATTTTGCCCCGCTTTCCTCTATATATATTTTTGTTTTACTAATTTCTTTATTTTGTTCTTTTCAAAAAAAATTCACCGGGCTGTTTGAAGACTCTCGCAACCGGATGTCGGAGTCCTCGACATCCGAATTGTCACATTTCCGAATAATCACCGTTCGACCTTTTCTGTTCAAAATCTAATTCTATCGATAAATTTGTAAGTTCGCGATATGTAGCATAGAAGAGCGGGGCAAAATGGACTCCCATTCTCCAATAGAGATAAGACCTTTTTTATGCCCCGCGAAAAATGTTTCACAAACCATTTTGCCCCACTTTCCGCAATATATATCTCTTTTTTTTTTAAGCAATGTCTTTAATTGAGTTCATCGAGTTATTTTTCAGCCAGCTACGATTTCAACTCCGACGTCTCCAGAAGCCACGGAATCATGCTACGACGACTGGCCTCAGTCATTTGATACGCGAGCGTCTAGACGGAAGTAATCGCGAAGCGTGTTCGAGAAAAACACGCTCGGCTCTACGACGACGCTCGGGTGTGGCATTGTCCTTGGTTCCGCCGGGCACGATGTTCGAGATAATTATCGTAATTTGTCGAGCCGGCTGTTGATGCTCTGTTACTGCGTCGTCGCGCGTACAGGACTAGCCCGATGAGTCACCGGTACGTAAGTGCTCGGCGCGAAGCCCGCTCGCAATCCCGTACAGTTCCACGTGCTCGTTGAACTCCGTCATCAGCGGCGCAACGAAATTACGAATTCGGCAAAGAGGCTCGTCGAGGACGAGCGCGAGTTAGCGCGAGGCAAAAAAAAAAAAAAAAGAAATAGAAATTTGCGATGTTGCAGACATCGAAAAGAGAAAAACGAATTTTCCAAATTTTCTTCGAGAATGAAATTTTCTCACGCCTAAGATCCATTCCGTTTCCTGTCTCGCGAGTTGCAGCTATCGCGATATTTTTTCTACACGATTCTTTACCTCGAATGGAGGTTTAAAAAAAAATGTTTAAATTAATTTTTTAAATTTTTACATTACCTTTTTGCACGATCTTCTTGCAGATGTATCTGCTGCTGGCGCCCCAGGAGTTTTGGGGCGAATTGGCCTCGCAATCGACGGTGTGGAATCTTCGGTTGTGCTCGGTGTTGTTGAGCGGATCGGCGCATGCATCGTTCGTCGAGAATGTCGTGCACGACCAACATTTCAGTGCCAAGCCTGTTGGCAATAGAAAAGAACATTTTTTTTTTTTTTGATTCGGCGATGGAGAAGGAGATGCGTACAACAGGTGTCGTTCCACTGCGCAGTCTCCCATCAACAGGTGCGCCTGTTGTAATTCCCCCCAGAGAGTTCATTGAGAACCTAACAATAACACAGCACACGTAGAGCAGAGCGGGACAAAACGGTCTCGTCCATTCGCGACGATACTTTCTTTATTTCCTCCAACAAAAAACACGTACTGGTCCATTTTGCCTCGCTCTCCCATGAGTAGAATCTACACAGCCGTAGGCATCGTTACACGAAAGATCAACAGAAATAAGATGAATGTGAAAGGTAAAGGTAAAATGATCTTCGGGTCGAACTATCGCGTTTACCACTGTTTACTAGCAAGTTGGTGTGACTCGGGGATTTCCTTTAGATGTCCGGATGGTTACCGCAAATACGTCACTTCCGGTTTGAGACATCTCATTTTTCGATCGGAAGTGACGTCATACCGGAAATACGTCACTTTCTGTTTGAAAATCTCATTCCCCGACCGACAGTGACGTTATACCTTAAGTACGTCGCTTCCGGCTTGAAACTCTAATTTTTCAAGCGGAAGTGACATCATGCTGGAAACACGTCACTTCTGGTTTGCGAATCCGAAAAATGTCATTTTTCGACGGGAAGTGATCTTATACGGGAAATCTGTCACTACCGATTTGAGACCCACTGAATAGAACCAGAATAGTGTAACATTTACCAGCGGCTGGGTTGGGGGCTTCTAGAATGATCGGGGCCTGGGAAGGGTTCCGTAGAAGACGTTGGAATAATCAGGTCCTGGGAAATCCCAGGGGGATCCCCTCGATTCTTGATAATTGGGACAAACAAACAACTTTCCAAAATCTACATAAGATAGTAAACAATACATATACATAAGATACCATAACGATACCTTCATCCGATACGGGTATTAGACAAGTCTGTAACACAAGCGTTTCGCTAACTAACGCTGTTTGTTGATTTACTGGACAAGCTACAAGATCGCTGTATCATAACAGTCATAGTAAAGTAAACTATTAGCGACTCTCATGAATCAACGTTGCAGCGGGAGCAGCCGAGTGGATGCGGGGCGGCTGAGATCGGACACAATGTCGATACGCGATAGCGCCGTACCTCGCACCGAACTATTTCTCGCTTAACAGCTCCGAACTTCTCCCGGTCTCGAGTTTCCTCGCACGCGCGGAAACTATCGGCCATCGGGGCGTAGTTGATTTGGGAATAGTATGAAAAAATGTACATCTATATACATATATATATATGTGTTACACGTGAAACCGGTTAACCAATCGCGACGAGCGCGGCGTAACAGGTGTCGTGAGAGTTAGCCGAGCTCCTTTCGTTACATCATCGACCCACTTTGAGTTATTTTTCTAAGAACACGGAAGCAATGTTTTTACGTCGCAGCATGATGCTTCGCGTGCAAAACAATGGCATTAGATAAATTCCTTTGTGCTATTCGCAGATTTCTCAAGGTTTTTTTTCCGGCGAGCCTCGGACGGATAGCAAAGATCCTGTGATAAAAATTGCGCTCGAATTATGATTTATGAATTTATTAAAGCCTCGAAGGATTGATTGGTCTGTCGGAAAAAATAGCTGTGTGGGATTCCCAATTTCTCACGGATGTTTTTTTTTTTTCACTACACCTCGACCCGACAGTGAAGTTTCCATAGTGAAAACAAATTCCGTAGTAAAACCGTAATTCATAATTCGAGAATATTTTTATACGCTCGAATTATGAATTTATTGAATTATCGAGGGGTTGATTGATCTACCGGAAAAAATGGCACGTTTGCTTGTGAACGTTTTTTTGCAGCACGCCTCGGCCCAATCATGAACGTCCCGTGGGCAAAATAAATTCCATAAAATATCCATAATTCATAATTCGAGAATATTTTTGTACGCTCGAATTATGAATTATGAATTCATTAAATTATCGACGGGTCGATTAATCTACGGAGAGAAATAGCTTTCCATCAACAGGTGAATCGGTGCGAATTGCGCGGACACGGAAAAAATCGGCTTATTTTCAGAATGCAATGCCAGCGGATCGCGGTGCGATAGAGCGTTTATTAAAACATTCGTCGAACGGGTGCCGCAAGGTTGGTCATCGAGGATGACCGCATCGCGTGCGTTTACGTAATTCGCTAATACCGCGAGGCTTCTCGCCTACGCTGCGTGCCGTCGACGCTGCACCGGTGCGCCGGGCGAGGCGTAGCCCACGTAATGCCTATTACCGCGATTGAAAAAAAAAAAAAAAAAAAAAAATGGAATAACATTGAACATCACAGACTACAGAAGTGAGTCACTTCTCTAATTACACGAACATGCGGCCTGCCCGACGCGAACGCACGCCTGCGCCACAAGGATACACAATCCGCTCGGGTGAATGAATACTATTACATAGTATTCACGTATCAAGCGAATACCGCGCTTTACGATTCAAAACATTATAGTAAACAGCTGCACTGATAAAAAAGTAGGCTTGAATCAACTAAAGATTCGGGCAGGGGCGCTCAAATGAATATTCAGTTGGTCGAAGTAAATATTTTTATGGCTCAAAAATATTTTTGTGAAATAATCTAAAAAATTATTGAACCAACGAATTTTTTAGCTGTACCAACAAGATATTTATTTGAACGTCCCTGCCCGAGTTTTTAGTCGATTTAACGGTACTTTTTAATAGGGTATATTTATCATTTAATTTTTGTACTTCCTCAGTAATTTTTTTTTACATCACTAAAAGGTTCGCCTTGTTCTTGTTCCGAACGATTTGCGCGCCAGACGACAAGTAGTATAACATTTATTGCGCTGTTACCGCCTTGTGCTATAAATAACCTTCGGTCGCTCTATTGAGTTTCTCCGAGCGTCCACTGTCTCACTGTCCATTATTTTTTATTTTTTTTTTACCATTCTTTTATGACGACTTTTTTCTCCCGCGTTTTGTTTTTCCTCGAGCGAATGGTACCGAGAATGAATCATTGATAGTCATTGATCGATCCAAAGAGGACCGGCTGTTACTACTGTGCAGCGAAGGGTTTCCCCGTGAAGGCGCAACGGGCCGAACGTGACACGCTTGAGGGACGTTTTAGGGGCGGAAGTGTTTTCCCTCGTCTCCAACCCGCTCGTGTGCCAACACGACGAGTACGGCTTCCTTACACAGAGGATCTAATCGATGATTAAAATTATTTAGGGACTGGCTTCTTGTCACGTTTCCGGCCGCGGTGCTCGAACGTGTTGACGAGTCGATGCTCGATAACGAGTTGCGATTACGCTCTACAGAGGAGGGTTGCACGTGTCAAAGATAAAAAAATGTAAAAAAATTTGTATAGCCTGGACATTTTTCCACTCGCGATCTCTTCAATTTCTCATTAATTTAATTTACGGGGCTTTCCAAGTCGGCCCAAAACGAACTAGTAATTGGAAAATTTTGAAAAAATGTCCGAAGATAGATCATCAAAAACGGAACCTTTTTTGCATAGGACGTTTCTTTGTACGACCAAAAGTTTGAGACATATTAATAAAAAATGATTAACACGCCGATCTGTCAACTTGGACACGCGAGCCGATAAACATGTGGAAAAAATTCCAGAAACTCCCACTACATAATACTACGCCGTCACGAACCGTCAGCTTGTTCTAAGAGGGAAAGGATTTCGGGCTGTTGTCGTGGAATGCCCCGTATATTCATTTATATTTATTATAAATATTTTTTTATTGATATATTTTCTAATTGCATATACGCAAACATTGCCACTTTCAGAAACGCTGTAAAATATTGTAAATTTAATGGACCGAACTGAAAGTTTTTATGAACAAAGCGGTACTTAAATGTAATTTAAAATTGTGATGATGAATTCATATATTTTTTCATTGAAACTAAAGTAAACTATTGAAATTAAAGTACTTTCATAGTAAAATAAAGAAAAATTATTAAAAACAAAGTATTCCCAATGTTTTTAATACCCTGAACATTAATTTTTCATCCCAATCGTACACGAAATTTAATATATCACTTTTTGCATAAAAACTTCCAGTCCGTTCCATTAAATTTCATACCATTTTTTTTTTTTTACGGTAAAGAGAATACTCACTGGTCTGCAGAAAGGCTCCGATAAGCAGGACGACGAGGAAGCCGGCGTTGCTGTTAATCCTTAATCCCATCTTGAATGCAATTGGAGAACAGCGACGTTTCGAAACAAAAAAAAAAACACCCGACAAAGACGGAAAAAACAAAAAACCAAAAAAACCAAAAATGCAAGTAAATTATAAAAAATTCTCGAGAATGCTCGTGTAACGATAAGGACCGATGCGATCGGTGGCCGCGATGGTACTGTGTGCTCTTCGTGTCGCGAACAACGTGCACGGGCAAGGATACACTCCGGAAAGCTCGGCTAACGACACTCCCAGCTTCCTTCGTCGTTGTTCATTATTATAGCGTAATATTCCGGTGGCAGAGCAGCGAGAGATTCCCCACCACGACGATCGCGTCTCCGTCGGATCTAAGCCAGGAGAGTCAAAAGCCATGGAGTAGGAGCCGCGAGCGAATAGCAAGGAGCGGAGGGTCTTCGGGTCTTCCGAGTGTTCTTACGGTTTTGCGAGGGCCGGACGGAGACGTTGCCCGAAGAACGAAGAGGAAAGATGGGAGGAGAAGGAAGGGTCGAGGCGAGAGTGGGATAAGGCCAGGGAAGAAGAGGAGGAAAAAAAAACAAGCGATCCCGAAAAAGTAGTTGAAACTTGTGTAATTAGAGCGAGGAAACGATGCGGGCGTCGAGGACAGAGAAAGAAAAAAAGTTTCGTTCTTCATCGAGGCGGGTATAATTTTTTTACGTCCGCTTTCCTTGAGGTTGATCGTTTCTGCCGGAGACAAACAAAATTCGTCGTAGATTGAAACCCGAACAAACTGGCGACTCGCCGGACGATACATTTATACGGTAGACAATTCGTTGATAATTATAATTATAATTATTTCATTATTTTATTATTATTTTATTTATATTATTATTACAATCATTATAATTATATGGAAAGTTACGGGGTCGATAAATATATATTGTCCATACATAATTTCTTTCATCATCCTTAGGAGGGGACGTTCGGATGGGGTGCTTTCCGCGTGATGACTCTTTTTTTTATGTACCTACGATTTATTGCTTACGCCCGTCATCGTCTCTCCCCCATCGATGTGCGTCACTCGGATGGAGGAACCTTTTATTCACGACGCTTCTAATGCGTGACGAAATGTATGCTTCTATGTCGGTAACATAGCTATGTTGGCTCTTTGTGGCATAGAAAGAAAAAATAATAATTTTGCTCGAATATGGTGTACGGCGTGCATGGGAGAGACGCGCGATTTTGCTCGATGTTTTGCAATGGCATTGGATGAATCGCTGTTTATGGTGCGAGAGCGACGACTTCTCACAGGGAACAGCCGCGGAAGTGTGTTTTGCGCTTTGTGCGTCTGTGCACTCTCGACCAGGTGCAACGATGCGACGCTGCAACGCAGTTTGGCCGATCGGCTTCCCGATCTTCGAGAGTAACGTTCTACGTCGGCTGGCTTACTTTCGCTTTTGATGTTTCTCTTCTCAGGATCTCGGCTCGGTTAGAGCTGGTGTGCATTGTACGAACGACGATGACTGTCCGGACAAAAAAGTTGTCGTTTTCACGAACAAAGTTGTCAATTTGACAAAAAAAAATTGTCGATTTCACAAAAAAAGTTTCTTAACATTACAGATATTTTGTGCAAAATTAACAAGAAACTAATCGTGGATGTTTGTGAACGAGAACCGTTTAGTAAAAGTCTAAAACTTTCTTACTGTGCACTTTCGCTTTTGATGTTTTTTTTCTCGGCATCGCGGCTCGGTCAGAGCTGGTGTTTATTGTACGGACGACGACGACTGTTCGGACTTAGCTGCGGGCGAATCGCCGGAATATCAATTGGTCGAAGAACCCCCTTGTGTGCGAGGGCTGACGATCGGAACGATCGTCCCTCAACCTTCACCCGTACGCACTACAACACAGTGCACCATCCACAACGTCTCTCTTCGACCGTCGTACTTTAATCACGGATAATTAGGCACGTAATATTAATTCGTTTCACTTTAACCCTCCCACTTATTCCTCGGTGTGTGTGTGCGCCTCGTTGAAACCGTGCCATGCGAGAGTCGGCCGTACGTAAGATTCCATCACTGGACGATAAATTACCCTACGGTACATGTGATTCCCTTTACGGGCTTGTTCTCTAATTTTAACTTTCCAACTTCTTTAGCGTAAAAGCCTTTTCCTAGCGATCAGATGAAATCAAAGAATTCGATCTCTCCTTCATCTTTTTACCCCCGCAGTGTCAATGACAACTCAAAGGCTCAGGTCACAGTCAAATTTCGATTTTTTTAAATAGTTTACAGTGTCAAGAATATTCTGATAAACTTTTGTGTCGAAATTCAATTCTCAAAATGTGATTCTCAAGGTCCTCGTCGGCCTCATATTTTGAAACAATGATTCAAAATGTTGAAAAATTGGTAAAAATCGACTTTCATCAAACAGCTGCCATTTTTCCAATTTTTTGCATGCGTTTTTACCCAGTTACTGTAGAGGAATGCTTCATTCATACGATCATCAATAATTGCGTCAGATAAGGAGTAATTTTTTATTTAATTTTTTTGGCTTCACTTCCTTCACCGCTGCTCTACCGATGGCTCATGATAATAACTAATGCGGTCATCCGACGTCGCTGGACTTTGAATAATTTTTCGCACCCGTTCATCCTTCGGAAGATATATTCGTCTCGACTTTTGAGTGATTGCGAATTATGGTGCAGCGATGACTGCAACTGCGAGTTTTCATCGATTTCATACCAATATCACGTTCGTTTTAAAAAAAAAAATTTATAGCTTCAAATCGATAGTTATGGTATAGTAATTTACCGATGCTCCGTACGGGTTGTCGTGTTATGATTGGTAAATTCGCCAAGGCGAAGTGAGGGCTCCGTCTCGTTACGGTGAGAGGAGTCGCGGGCAGATGCGGGGGTCACGAGCGAATTTAACCCCGCGGAGGCACGCATTACTAAATTGACTCCGGCATTTGACCCGTACCCTTGCCGCCGTCGTTGCCGCAATGGCGCATAGGTTTGCTTCGCCGTACGAGCTCCACACGGATCGGCAGCGACGAGCACGGTGTTCGTAACACCAACACCGAGACGCCTCCTTAAGCCACAACCCTTCTCCGTCATTCATGAGAGACCGCCGGTTTAACTCTAACTTCGTGCCAAGTCAACTGGTCTTTCCGGTCGCGCCGGTCACCGGCTTCGTCGTCATCCACATGCTCTTATTCATCTTACCGTCATCGATCATCGTCGGGTGCCAATGAGTCACTAATTACATAATCTTGAAACCTCATTCATAATTCACAGTCGTACATAAAAAAAAAATTAATATTTGTGAATTAAATTTAATCCATCCTGTTTTTGCATAGAAACTTTATTTAATTTGTACAAGTTTTCGTATAGAATATATTTTTATAGTGTACAATCAATACATATTATATAATAATAATGATAATTGTTATTATTAATAATAATTACGGAATATCAATTATTTATTAGATGGGTGTGAGTATGCGGGCTTTCGCGGCTTTGTCGCGTCCGGTGGCGATATTAGAATCGATTGAAGATGATGGAATAAGCGAGTGTCGCAGCAATCGATGAGGCAATCAAGAAACGATTCGCAGATGGTCCTGCAACGGGCGGTGATGAACTGCAGCCATATCCACTGCAGAAGAGACACTCGTGACTGGCGTCGGAAAAGGATTCCTCGCGAATTTTAATATATGGAAATTAAATTTATTCCATCCGGTTTGTGCGTAAAAATGTTATTCAATGTGTGTAAATTTGCGTACAGAATGTTTTTTTACAGTGCACAATCAAGACACTTTATTTCATTATTACTATTATTATAAGTATTAGAGTTAATAAAGAAATATAAATTAGTTATTAGGTGGGTGGGGATGGGCGGGTTTAGCGATATTGAGAGCGACCGAAGATGATGGAGTGGATGAATGGCGCAGCAATCGATGCGGCGATCAAGAAACGATTCGCAGATGATGCTGCAACGGGCGGTGATGAATTGCAGCCGTATCCACTGCAGAAGAGACACTCGAGGCTGGCGTCCGGAAAGGCTTCCTTGAACGAACAGTACGTGCTCTTCTCCCTGCTCGGCACGCAACCCCTCACTGTCACGTGAACGTTTTTGTCTGAAAATAATATTTGAGACGATAATGTTTACTGGGACATTTGACACAGCGTCGCGTTTCTCGCATAAAAGTCACACTGTGGCGTGTGATCGATCGTCGCGTGACTTCGCCGGACGCATTTACGCGAATAACACTTCTCGTCTAGAAATAATATTTTTGGTGGAAATATTAACGGAATGTGCGGAAGAAATGTCATTGAGCTGTTCGTCGCGCTAAATTCATTCTCATAGCGATGAATCGTCGCGTGACTCTTTCATATCGATTTAGCGAATAGTTTCTTGTCTAAAAATAATATTTTGCAAGAAATATTTGTAGCATTAAAAACATAAATCTTTTGATAAAAATTGCCGGGACTGGACGGACAAAATAAGGTTTTTTTTGCATAAAATTCGTGCGGTATTATTTGCTGCAATGCGATCGACCGTAGCGTGACTGTTTCGTTCAAGTTTCCGCAGGACAATAAAATAGAGTAGAAGAACGAGAGATTCGGTCCGTAGATTATTGTCTGTCAACGACAGAGGAGAGTTTCGGGAGGGGTGTACGAGGAAGAAAATTACTTCCGAGTGGACGAGCCGTGCAAGGAATGCGAGATAGCTTCGGGGGAACAACGTACAGCAACGTTTACGACCTGTACATGACCGAGTGCGCCGTGCTCCTTATCGTCGCTGGATTAATTCAGCGACGGCTCCTCAAGCGGGGACTCTTCGCGGTGCACGAAACTCTGGGCAATAAAGAATTCAGCCTCGCAACCCAATTTCATCGCAACCTATACGAATGTCGAGACATTCGAAAATTTGTACGACTTTTGTCTCTTTGTGGATAGGACAGCGTCATCAAAACCTCATTTCGTAAAAATCGGAAATATGGCAAAAAAATAATGTTGTAAAAAATGTAACTCCTACAGTTTTTTATATCCGATCTTAGGGATTTTTTACAACAATCACAACACCGGTACTAATAATTAATCTCATGGATTTTTAGAGACGATCTTCTCTTCGACGAGAAAAAAATTAAACATGTTTTTTTCATAAAATCGGTGATAGAAAAAAAATGTTATCTATATGGAAAAAATACGATGTTTGGGTATAAGGAAAAATATAAAATAATCTCGAACATTCATTTTCCTCTTGCGGTTTGGATAGACGATTGCGAACGTGCCGGTGTTGATGACTAGAGCCGAGGCAGAGGATGCAGATGTGGTTTGACGAAGACCCTCAATTAATTGGCTGAGGACGAGGAGTCACGTTACCCCGTCAGTGACTCACTATGAAATAATAGAGAAGTCTCATCGTTGTCGTGTAACGTCGATGTGTTTACTACTCATCAGCCCGTGCATCGCGTGTCACACGATTCAGCGATGATTTATGAATCGATTAATTGAATGAGACTCCATTAATCATTACACGAAGAAAAAAAATCAATTGAGTCAACAAAATTCGCGGATACGGGTGGCGAGACAAATGTTTCGTTGATCGAACAAACAGGCCGTCGAATCGAATGTTTCTTCACTTACTACGACAATTATTTCCTTCGAACAACTAAAAATTTATTTCGCCAACCGTAAGTGCGCATTTTGTTGAGTGGATCGATTTTTTTTCAGTGTATATTAATTATCGATGGAGTTGGATTTATTTCTATACATCTTAAATAAGTTTCGGGAAAGATGTTGGATTGTTTGTCCTGATTTTTAAGAATCCAGGTCCCGATTATCTTAAGTCCCCGGTCGCGAACTACTCGCAGACCTGATTATTGCAAGATCTCACTACTCGATCGGAAACGCACGACTTCCCTTAACAAATCTAATTTTGTTCTAATCCAATAACACGCACAGAATATCCGACGTTTATGTATATTTTGAGAAATTTGTTTGTTTGTTTGCCCCGATTTTCAAGAATCTATGCTCCAATTCTTCTGTCGCTTAAGGTGAACTATTCCCAGGCCTGATTTTTCTAAGATCTCATTATTCGACTGGAAACGCGTTACTTCCATTTTGAAAACCTCATTTTTTCTCATCCAACAATACGCACAGAATATGAGACTCTTGATGCACAGATGAGATTCGTTCCTGGGACAGAGAACCAGATCGGCAGACACCGGCGAGTAAGGGTCGTTGCATTCTCCCTTTCGACCCTCGCTCAAATCGGCGTTGCACTGATAACACCACAGTTCCTCGCTGCTGTTCGCGGTACCTGCTAAATTACAAAAACGAATATCAATTTTCTATCAATAATCATTTACCCTGATTTTTATTGTTATTTTTTATAGCAATATTGTTAAATCGTTTTTTTATAATCTGCTTGCTCGAGATTTTTGCGTTAGGACGGGAAGTGTTAAAATTGAACTAGCATTGAGCTAACCCTCTCGACTTGCGGTAGAAACATCTAACGAGATGTTTCCTGATAGCCGTGTGAGTTAAAAACACGAGACACTGCACGACAAAAATAGCTTAACAAGACATATTACCCTACAAAAATAGACCAAAATATTGTCCACAAAAAAAAGTTTTCTCTTCGATTTTTAATTTTCTTTTTTCCATGTTATTTCTTAATTTTTATATTTTTTAAGTAACTTCGAAGCTCGTTACCCAAAATACCCGAAAGCGAAATACTTTAATTACCGTTTCGTCTTTGCCCGGTGAGACGGTCGTTGTGTTACCAAAATAAATCGAGGCGCGTAGTGCGAGGTGAACGTGTTAAAAGAGAAAATCGACACCCACAAGGTCTCGCCTCAAGTCGTCGCGGCAGTCGAACATTTTTCGTGTAATCTCTTGCAATTAATAAAAATAAAAATAAATCTTCGTTATCGTGAAAATTCTTCGAGCAAACTCACCGATTGCGAGTGTCGCGAGAAGAACGAAGATTTTCGAGAGGTGTAATTTCATGCTGATTCGATACACGCCCGTTTCATAGGCAGCCTACACTATCTTGCGCCTTCTCCGTCGAGAGATAAGGTATCACTGACTAATAATGCCTCCATGGACCAACCTGTCTCGAAGGAGGCCATAGGTGTCGAGGAGGACGAAGAGGGGGAACCGCTTGCTTACACGCTTCGATGTTGTCTCTCTTTTTTTTTTTTTTATTTCGCCTCCAGAGCACTGTTTGCACATGTGCCCGGCCGTCTCGCCGCTTGTTCGCGTGCTCGCGACTCGAAAGTACAAACAAATTCGAGCGATCCGCCGTGGAGGCTCCGGAGAATTCGACGCTGCTCCGTTTTCCGACACGAAGAGGCCTCGTTGATCCATCAAACTTCGCTCGGTCCATCTTTCACCCCCCGGCAATTCTTCGCCGTGTTTGCAGACTTCGACTCTCAGACAATCGTGAAACGATCTGTCGGTTAATAAATCTTTATTGCTCGGTACAATAACATTGGTACAATTACAATTACGTACACATCTTTTTTTTTATGGGATTTCGAATAGTATTTTTTATCGTGGTCGGAACGATTGGTTTCTCAGAATTGCCGCTTTTTTTGCAACCCTTTTTTGTACATTCCATTTTGCTTCATTTTTATTTTAATTTTTTTACTTGTTTTTCAAAAGAAATATCAGCTCCGGTGATAGAAAACGAGTAACGTTTCGCGTTAAGCTGATAAAAATGCGTGCCGCAAGTTGGCGGGCTAAAAGCGCGAACGCGCCGCACTCTTACCGGAAGTCAATTTTTTACCGGTCGGGCGATGCTCTTCCGGGCTTATCGTCGTTCTTATTTAATTTATCATTTTTTATATCTTTATATTTAGTCGTTGTACGAGATAAATACATTTCTTTGCACCGATGCGTGTTGTATATTTTGTTTGTGTTATACGCGTACAAAAAAACCGGTCCGAAGGCAATTAAAAAAAAAAAATGCCGAAACGGAAATAAAGCCCGATGCACGAAAACTCCCTGCTGCGATGATCGAAGCGACGATCATCCGTGGCATCGCTTCTCTGTGTCTCATTTTCTTTATCGTTTCTTTTAATACTATGCGAAAAGCAGCTTTTACCACGAATAAGCACGATACATGTTTCATATAAATACTTCTTATTGTTAACGTACATATATATAGATATATATAGTATATTATTTACGAAAATAAAGTTTATCAAATGCAAATTCATCACTCGGTGTAGAAAGAACGCTAATATTATATTACGAGGAACGACCAAGTTGATCGTTTTGTATTTTCTCGACATTTCCTTTTGTATACGGAACAAAAAATGAGGAGCGCATTCGGCGAGGGAACCGCGAAAACGATTTTTTTTAAATCAATTTTCTCTTTCCTCTCGTCACTTTCCAGCCTCCTCCTCACATCACATCTCGAAACAATCGGGTAAGCCGTTCACGGGATTGTTTAACGCACATTTACGTATGATTTTTTTTCGTTACCACAATTAATGTTACACATAAAAAGAAAATTACAAATAAAAAAATTGATGAAATGCATCACAGCGCGAAAGAGGAGAAAGCGCCGGTGACGCGTCAACCGCGATAATCGCAACTTCGCAAGAGTCTTTTTTTTACCATAAATCCCGAGTGCTGAAGGCGATCGAAGCGGCGTCGGGCGCAACAAAGCGATCGAACGCGAGCCTCGCATTATAATTTATCGATTAATTCATCCTGGCGTCTGGTTATGATTACAAAATATCGGTAACACTTCAGTGGTCTCCGTATATCAATAAATACATATAATTATGTTGTTTTTTCGTTCTCTCTATATAATCTATTCGTTAACTACAATGGAGCATCGAACATTGTACACCGGTCGGTATAATATTAGTCATGAGTGGACAACGTGAAACATGGATTCCCGTGTATGCTGCACATCGTATAAGGCCTGGGATTTTTTTGTTCTCTCTCGAAACACGTTTTGAACGAAGCTGATGCTTTTTTATATATATATAATATATAATCTTATTATAGCGTTAGCCGCGTTAGAGCGGTCGCCGCGGCGGAGCAAAAAGATCGGGTCTTTGTGAATTCCTCGTTGAGACAACATCGGGGATCGCGAATAATCGAGTTTTCAAAATTTCGATTAAAAAAAGGCTCTTTGCGTGCTGTCGAGAGTACGCCGGTGTTGTGCGGATCGCCGATGCCAGTTGTTTCCGATGGCGCGTCGCGTCACGCGAATTCCTCCTCGGTAACCCCCGGACGAGCAGGTTACGCGCTGTTGTAAGAGAGGCTCATCAGGATCGATCCGAGCAGCGGCACGATCGAGAGGATCATCGTCGGCGAGGGGAGATAAGAGCCGTTGCACAATGCGCCGTCGCAGAGACTGCAGTGATTGACCGTCGCGTGTCCCGAGTGATCCGCGGCTATCTTTCCCTTTATCGTGACGCACGGATCCACTGAGCCCGAGACGTTGGAGTCCTGGCAGGTCCTCAGAGTCACCGGCTGGTTGTTTACTGCCGATCAAAAATGTACCGTTTTTTTTAATTATAAAAATGAATCACCTTTTAAATTTCTTTGACACTCTACAAGTCACATCGAAACCGTACCGAAACCGTGCTCAGTGATGTAAAATGACCGTCATTTTCATTCGCGTCATGTGACGCGAAGAGCGTGACGTGACGGTCTATATAGATGAAAAGGACGGTCGTGACCTTTTCGGTGATTTTTTCCGTCACAAATTCTTTGAATGCATGATTTTTTATTGCATTTTGCTCATCAGGCCTCGGCCATTTTCGTTAATTTAGCATTCGTCATATGACGGCAATGTGACGGTCACGTCACGACTTTGAATCACTCAACGTTCAAATGTACAACGGCCAGAATTCTGAGAGGTATGCAGGCTATTGAAAATAATAACTTGTCCCCGTTTTAATCTTTAAAATTGCAGCCTTTCTAAATGTGATCGTTCAAAACGTTGACCAGCTTATCAAAATATATTTGAGAATAAAACAACCTTTCGGTGAATCGGCCATTCGACTTAGCGATCTATCGAAAACACAAACACAATTTTCAAACGACTCATTTTTCGAAATTTTAGTATTCGCTTTGATGACATTTCGAAATATTGGACGTCGTACATTTATTTCGGTCATTAAAAATGTTGAACCCCAGCGTTAATTTAATTTTTTTTTTAGGAGTCTACGAACCTCGGAGATCCATCTTGACGCAGGACATCGGTGTCTGAGGGTTCACCGGATGATTGGACTGCAAGTTGCCGTCGACCCTGAAAACGCCGGAGATCCCGGTGAGGGAAGAGTGTCCGTACAATTTGTTGTGCCATTCGCTCATTGTGTTAATGCTGCATGTTATTTTAGCGCTCTCGTCCTTCATCAGTATCTCGGGTTTGCAGCTGTCGCTCGCCTCACCGACGGATATGCACTCGTAGCACATGAGCGCATCGCCTGTTACGCATACAGAATAGGCGATTAAAACATGTTCACTTGAATTACTCATGTTCATCTTACGCTAAAGCACTAAGTTCCAGGGTTAAACAAAGTGATCGCAAATTTGGCGGACTCGAGTGTCAACCCCCCACTCCCCTTCCTCTCAGCCCGCTGACGGGAACGACGAAACTCGGTCGACTTCCGGTCGGCGTAAATACCCGAAGGCCGATATAGTCAGCCAAGGGAAACTTCAAGCTACGAAAATAAACTTCAGACTGCTAAACTCTTTTTGCTTCTCTCGATGTCCCACGGATATTTTTCGGAATAAAAAATGTATCGAAAACGAAAAATAAAAAAAATTTATGGAAAATGAAACTATAATAAATGAAAAAATAACTTTTTAATTATTAGAAGAAAAAAAAAATAGTCACTGCGAATTCAAGATCGAAACTACCGTCACGATGCATCTTCTTTCGTCGAAGAATGTCGCTGATACATGTCGATATTTAAATTGGATAAAAAAACAAATAAAAATAGCTGCCACGTCATTTGGGGATGGTGTATAATAAAAATTTTAATCAGGACGCCCGAGGATGAATTTCTCACGCAATTTCGCTTCGACGTCCTGCGGCGGTGGCTAAAACTAGTGCGCGCCTAAAACTAAGCCACATAATAGAGTGCGGCAAACAAGTCGACGGGGTTTACAACTACGTCAATCCGTCCCTCAACGTCCCGTCCGTGGGAGTCGCCGGGGAAACACGTACACGTATAATGCGCGAAGATACGGGACGGGAACGCCGATAGTGTGTCGGTGTTATTTGGGTCGCACCGACGGCGTCGCGACGCCAAAAGCCCGCGACGCTTGCCACCCCTCGCCGAGAAACTTTTGCCACCCCTCGGCCTTACACCCTCGTCGCGCACGTACGTGCAACGTCGGGCGTTTCACGACTTCACGACGGAATCTTTACGAGTCACGCCTCCCCGAGGGTCACGTAATTTCTACCGACTAATTGCAAAGAAAATATTTGCGATAACAAACGACAAGCGTGACGTTATTACGTCATTATCGCGTCCAACAGGTATGCGGGACATGTAAAAAAATGTAATACGATGTTATCATTTAAAAAAGCGGTCTTGGGCCTTGAATACATTTTTATTGCACCGGCCAATTGACGTCGAGTCTCCGCGCGAGGAATTTCGTAGATCTGGATGTGGGACTTTAAGGACTTAAAAAAAACAAGAAATAAGAATGATTATTTTAAAAGGCGGTCTTGTGTCTCGAATGGACATTTTTCGCACCGCCCAATTGATGTCGTGTCTCGGCGCGAGAGGAATTTCGTCGCGAATTCAAGAACGACTCGCCAGTTCGGACGGCGGCTTGCCGGGAGGAAGCGTGACAAGTGCGAGCGGGAGAGCCGATTCGCGGTTACACGCACACGGGCGTTAAACTTCTTAACGAGAGTTAATTTTTTTCGACATTCCGTCGTTTGATGGTGAGTTACATGCGAGAGGAGTGATTATCATTGTGGATAAGGACGGCGTGACTAACGCGACGAGGAGAAGTAATATATTAATGTTTTCCTTTTTTTTTTTTTGCATGCGAGGGGAGCGTTTAAGTGCGCGTTGAATTAATTTTGCTACGGGTCAATGACGAAGAAACATTTTTTTTTTTTTTTTCATGGTAGAAGGCAATTTAATTAAGAGGTAGCGAGGAAGACTCGAAGTCGCCTGTGAGGGCTCTCACCCTTCGTCCGAGCCGGTAGTTGCGGCTGCTAGTGGATATACGTATATTGGCATCCACATAATGTACATATAGTATATACGGAAAGTTCGGTCTCGATGCGGCAGGGGTCTTTGCCCTTAATTATCGACAATCTACGGGGAAGAGCGAAGAAAAACGGACTGTTTGTTTCAAATTATTCATAGAGAATTGCGGAAAGGCGAACAGACATGTTTTGAATAAACTACTTCATTTCATTATTGACATTTTACGGGGAAGAGCGGGGCAAAACGGAACACGTGAATAAAACGGACTATTTGTTTCGAATTATTTATAGAGAATTCCGGAGAGGCGAACAGACATGTTTTGAATGAACAACTTCGTTTCATTATTGACAATCTACGGGGAAGAGCGGGGCAAAACGGAACACGTGGACAAAACGGACTATTCGTTAAAAAAAAAAACATTTTTCAAATTAACTACTCCCATCGTGCGTCGAATAGAACTCTTATTATAATTTAGATTCCTTCACACTTTCACAGTTATTATTTTTCCTTGCAAGCAACGGTATGGAAAAATTTACAAACATAAAAAAAATTTAGCAAGCTCTCCACACTAACAAAAAAAAAAAATTTTAATACATCCATCTTTGCCAACAAGAAATGTTCGTTGAATGCAGAAACCTCTTTCACCGTGTAGAATTTGTTTCGAACCATCAAAGATAAAATAATTACTAGAAAAAAAAAAACCACATCTCGGTAAATAAAGTTTTCCGAAAAATCAATAAGATCACTAAAAAAAATATATATTTTATTGACATTCACCTGAGCCGATGGCCAACGCGACCAGTAGCACGACAGCTGGTAGCACAATCTTCGATGCCATGATTCCGGCCGCTGTATACAAAGTCCCTTAACTGCGTATCTTCGGGATAAAAAAAGTCGAGGACTCGACCGAATCGATGGACAGTTGGAGGAGTTGTGCCTCGTTGTCGGGACCGTAGAGCGAACTCCCGTGTACTTTGTTCGGCCGATCGGTTACGAAGGGGGGGGAAATCGGAGAACAAAAAAGAAAACCCGTGAGAGCTCACTTGCGAACGATCTAGCCTCGGCAACGTCGACGGAAGGATTGCGGGTGTATACGGTAGTCGCTTGCTGGCGGGCTTTCTCCTTCTTCGTTGTCAGCTCGAACGGCTCGAACGGAGGGGTGAACGCGGGGATGATGCGGGGGGTTGGGCGGCCTTCCAGCACGCACAACTATAACGTGTGCGTCGGCAGCCCGTCCTCGTACACCGCGCGCAAATTTCTCCCGCTTCTCTTTTACTCGATCCTCCCTCCGGATCGCGACCCCTCGTATGTGCGATGTATATGCGTGCTGGAGATGTGGACGGTACTTTGCGATCCTATCGGGCTCCCGGCGACAAGGGCACGGGGTGGAAATCCTGCGTGCGGCTCACCCCAAAGTGAACACGCACTTTCATACGCCTGCCCGAATTTCGTGACACCGTTTCCATGCCGAGCGGTAAACATTTTTTTTAATTTTAACCTACTGTCGTGGATACGTGGGATATTATTGTAGGAGGGAATAATAGAAACCGGAAGTGTTCTAAAAAGGGCGAAGGGGATACAAAGTTTATTCTGTTCGATCGATATAGCTGTTATATCGGCCTAATCATAAAGATTATATAGTTAAAAAAAATGTACATTTGACGAAATGTATTTGCGCTTTAACAAACATTGTCCTAAATGTTCGCTTTTCGTTTTATAAGTACTTTGACCAGTTTTTAATATTCCGAAGAGATCATTGTTATCGTGACCATGTTTTCATTCCTTCTCATTTTTATTTTCACCAAATCCTCGATCAACTTCGTCAGAATAGTTCGGACCCATTTATACGATAGTTGGAGCGTAACTTCGCCCCCACACGCCCGAAAAATGTGTGCCCGAAAAAGTTATTGTGTGGCCTTTTCCACACGTGAATTCGACCCGCTTTGGGGAGAGCGGGGCAAAACGGGGCAGTCGGGAAAAAAACACAATCTTCGAATAATCTTTGGATGCCCTGTTTTCTCCCGACGATGCATCTAGATTTTCAATCCCGTTTTGCCCCAATCACCACCGCCGCCACCATCCAAAAGTCACTGCGAAAATTGCGTTTTGCCCCACTGTCCCATTTTGCCCCGTTCTCCGCTATATGGTTTTGTTTGTACGACGATTATGTCTGCCTCGATGGCCAACGGTCGGAGTTGTCGTAGTTACGTTGTAACTCCAGAGTCGAAGCTGGAAGCGTCGGACGGTCGAGGGGGAAAGCTGGACGCCGGCGTCGCGAGGGCGGCGTCCCGTTCCTCCCTCCGGGAGGACGAAGGGGTGCGCTCCGCGTCATTCGTGCCGTCTCCGCCCGGCGTTCCCGCTACTCTCGATTCCGGATGATACGGGGAAGCGCGAGTGGAAACTATCGTCGGGCGAGGGAAAACGTTCGAGGAAAGTCGATCAGAGAGTTTTATCATCGTCGTGCCGCCCCCTCTTGCCGTGACAAGAACCGGGACGAGGGACGAAGGAGGCGAGGAACGGGGATGTCCCTTCAACCTTCGCCCTACTTCTCTCCGGCCCATTTCTCTATTACCGGGCGAGCGCTCGCGGCGTTCCCTTCTCGGTCATCTCGTGAGAAATTTTGGCTTACGACCCGTTGAATTTTTTGAGATACCATCGCGGCATGAGATACTACCCCGTTTGTTATCCTCCGGCGTGATCGTTCTCCACGGGATGATTCTGCACGAGAGATTTAATAAATCCGATTCCCGGTTCGTTCCATGTTTTATTCATGGAGGGACGAGTACGGGGATAAGGAATTAAGAGAAACTCGAGAGACGGACTCTCGGAGCCGACGAGGGAGGAAGTAAATTAATAAGGAATAGGAAAGATTGTGAAAAAAAAGATTTTTTTACGGATAAAATTATGGATAACAAGGAAGCTGCATGATTTTATTCTACCCGCTGCATCGGAGCGCCGGATAATTATTTGTGGCTGATAACGGCGGAGAGGGAGGAAGAAAAATAGTTTTAAAAAAATACGAACGATTGTAAAAAAAATTATTATTTTTATGGATAAGATTATGGATAACAAGGAAGCTGCATGATTTTATTTTAGTAGCGACATCGGTGCGCCGGATAATAATTTCGGGCTGATAATGGCGTATTCTAATTATTTTCTGCATTGTCTCGCGCTGAATACGAATAGAACTGCAATGTTGTCCAAATAAGCCCACGAGGACATTGGTAATTAGGAAATTAGAAAGGAAAAACATGTTTTTCCTTTTTCTTCATTCCAGCGCGAGTGGAGTTTCTCGTGGACGGTGTAATCAATCTGTGTGTACAGAAAACAATTCGGGGCTTTCCTATTTGCGAAAGAATGTCCGAAGCGCTTTTCTTGTTTACGGAACTTTTTTTTTCTGGATACCCAGTAATCGGTGGAGGAAAAACCAGCGGGGGTTCGGAAATCGAGGGCGATAAAGTGGAATGAAGAGGAAGAGATTGAGAGGTCACTCGGCGACAAGTGACCGATGACCGACCCTCGTGTAGTGACCCGGCTCGGGACAGTGACAAAGCTGAGCGGACGAACCGACTTTACGACTTTTCCCTCTCTCCGCCCGTTCCTCCAACGCCGCCAGTCGGATGACTTTTTTTCGCCTGGTCCACCTGGGTCAACGCCAAAAAATAAGTGACCCACCAAAATTGACGCAAAAAATATGCCGAAAAAATGACATCGAATGGAAATTTTTCTTGCCGAACGGCGCTACGCTAATTCCGCAATTGGATCTCGGAACGGCGACTCTTCGTAAGCGCATCAACGGCTGATGTTTAATAATAAAACAGCGTTAACTAGGTAACGCCCCAGTTGGGAAGCACCTGTACCAAAACCAATTATACTTCACGTGCCCTGTCGCGAACGCGGAAGCTTCACCTTGCGCATCGTCGAACTCGCGGAATTTCGCTTGGCCTTTGGCAACGGTTCAACAAAATATCCGCGGCGTCGAACGTTTGCATTGAAAATTTGCGAAATTCGTTGAAACGAGACGACACATTTCAGATCCGTTCGTTTTTATCGAAAATCAAATTTTATGCCGGTGAGCACTGAACTCATTAAAAAATACACGAACTATTCTTTTGGTGCTTTGTTTCAATCATTCGACAGGGCATCGGCCGTTTTGTAAGCAAGCCCGTGCGTCAACATTTAAGGAGGTTGGAGCCCTTCGCACCAGTCAAGCGAGTTTTAAATTTCGAAAGTTGTTTATTCAAACTTTATGCATCTATTGATTATAGTGGATGATTTTTTGTTTTATAGCAGATGTGCTCAACCCTTGGAGCCATACATTGTGACACTATAAAAATAAAAGCTCGGTAATTAAGATAAACTTGTTCAAAATTTTGCGACGCCCGTAAAATTACACTTTAAATCATAGACCTTATGTACATCATATTACATCATACCTACCAGTGATCAATTCGTGCAATTTATAAGCAATGCCGACTTATCGTCCTTATAATTGGGGCCCGCCCGTTATAAAATAAATAACTGAATAAATAAATTAATAAATTAATTAATTAATAGTTTTTAAATTTTCATCTCTGATAGATCCGTCGATGAATCCAAATGTTGGCAAGGAACGGGATCGTGAACCCAAGTTTTCCGCGGCACACTGCCTCCTTTGTCGTTCTAGGCTCAAGGTCAATGACCCCCTAGCGGATCAATAAATTCCGAGTTCGTGTCACACTTTTGGAAACAAAGGAAACAAACATATACACACACAGGAATCACACACGTAGGATATACACAGCACGTGACGTCGGAGAATTTCTGTTATTGTCCCAACTGTTACATCGTCGCGATTTTCTTTATTTTTTTTCGCCACTCCTTCGGACCCTCCTTCGAGTTCGCCATGAGCGTGCGGCGGCAGCGCCCGATGCTTCTACCGAGTTACGTGCGCTGTGATATCGTGCAGGAACAGTAGCATAAATCTCCCTCTTGTTTTTTTTTTCTTCCTTTAGCAATCTCCCTGAAGATCGATATGAATAGGGAAAAAGTGGCGAAGTGGTTTCTTTTTTTTTTCATCGGCCGGAGAACCGTAAAAGTGAGAAAGTCGGCGACGGAAGAGAATGAGAAGTTTCTGTGCTTCGGCGACCCCCCAGCTCGATCAATTCCTCGCGTCATCGCGGAAGAGCGTCGTTGACGAGAGGACGACGCGATTCGGAAGTGACGGATGAGGATAAAAGTGGAAAGAGCGGCGAGCCCGATGGCGCCAGGGCGGCCATCGCCGTCGCCACAGACGCCAGCTCGCGTCGCGCCCCGCGAATCCAAGCGCGGCATCCCGGCAAACCTCGTCGTCGTCGTCGTCTGGACCGTACCGGCGCTCTCTATCCCTCGCTCCCTCGTTCGTTCGATCCTCATCTTCGCGGGGGTGCAATTACCCTGGACAAGGTCGTCGGAAACTAACATTTTCAAGGATCGCCGGTTGACGCTATCCTGATCGCTATTCCGACGCCCGGGACAAATTACAGGCGATGTAAATCATCGCTTCCAATCGTGAGAGTGTATTTTTATGTGTGTACGTCGCCAATCCAATCACCGTCTGGACCGCAATAAGCTAGAACGGACATAAATGCTTTTTTCACTCTCACGCTTCGAAGCGGTGATCCGATTGGCGCCTTTTTAGAGACGCGAGATTTGCGACCTATTTTTTTATGATTTTTTTTTTTTTTTACGATTGACCAGCGACTGATCGATCTTATGATGACTACATTATGACGACAGTATATATTCCCGACCGACCGCTCGGGCAAAGCGGCCGAACTAAAAATTCGCCGGCTCGGCGACTTTTTAGAGATGCGAGGTGAATTTGCGACCTGCTTTTTTATCATTTTTTTTAACGATTGACCAGCGATTGGTCGATCTTATGATGACTACATTGTGACTACAGTCCATTTTCTTATTTATCCATCAATACCGAAAGCTTCGACGCTACCAAACAAACCAAGTCTCCTCTACTCATCGTGGACACGACAGGGCGCATCGTTCTATTTAATACAACCACCGAGTTACACGTGGATATATATAGATTTTTGCAAGGATAGATAAAAATCTGTCTTGCTATATCCGTGAAAGATGATATTGCACATCGTTCGGGTGATTTATGACCGAGAGGGACCGCTAAAACGCGGTCTCGTGGGCGGCGAGGAAGACCATCGCATCGACTTTCGATCGTCGAAGTTATCGTAATGCGACTTCGACGACCGAGATTTGTGCTATTAAGGTTACTATAATAGACGCTCTCTGCGTCTGTTATAAAAACAAAAAATACGGAAGCCTTCGAAGTACTATCTGTTACAATGTACTGACAATAAAAATAGGATTGAAATAACCTTTAAAATGACGAACCTTTCAAATAAATATTTTATTTGAAAGGTTCGTCAATCCAAACATTTTTTGCATGATTTCACCAAATCATTTTTGTGTCAGTATAATATTTTTGAGTCAGTGAAATATTTTCTTCGATCAACGAAACATTTATTCGAACGTCTCTGTCCGAATGTTTCGTTGGTTCAACTGCATTTTTTAACCAGTGCGAGATTCCCGGAAACCTCTCGGTGACTTCGCAGTCACGATCACGGAATCATCGATCTTTACGGTCGACGAAACCGATCGAGATTTTACGCAGCATGGCTCGGGCAAGAAGGCATACGAAAGTCGATCAGGGTCTCATTTCGCTCTGCCGCTGCTTCTTTACGCTCAGAAAAAAAAAAATGTTTCATGGTCTTGCCTGCTCCGGGAAATCGTATCGGGTTTACGAAGCCATGAGAAACGCTTTTTCAGGGCTACGAGCTCGGGCGTCTTCCGTCTCCCGGCGTTGTTTTTCTACGCTCACTTTGCCTCGTGAATAAACCCGGCGAGGCGAGTGGCGGCAGGCCGGGGTACGCGGTGCGTACAATTTTAGGATAAGGGGACAGGACGATGATGGCGAGGCAGTGAGCCGAGCCCTGTCGGGCCGCCCCTTTCGAGCCTTTCGACGCCGGATGTGCGTCATCCCCTGCGTAGCCCTACAAGCCGAAAACAGGATGGACACACCGCACCTCGAACTCCCCCGACCGAGGAGGACGTTCCTCGCACTTCCCATTTCTGTCATACGAGCGGTGATTCAACCGGGCTTTAGTCGTTTCGACAACCCTACGACTAACGTCCTATTATTGTTGTTATTATTATTAATATTATTATTATTATTATTATTATTATTATTATTATTATTATTATTTCTATTATTGTTATTATTATTATTATTATATTATAGGTAGAAGGGAGATCAGAGATTAGAAGCCGTTAGAAGTTTGGTCAGGGAAAATGTTTAAGAGGTCAGTGAAACGTCAGGGAATTTTTTTCCGCGGAAAAAACGGCCGCCATGTAGAAAAACCAACGACTCGCCTTGTCCCTCTTGTCGGAGACACCGGAGGCTCCGTTTCGCAGTTATTATTTTTATTTTATCGCTCTTTCTTTGCCTCCGAGAAATATAAACAAAATGATGCACAAGGCGCTGTTCGAGTTAAGGAGAAACTGTCCGAGGCCAGTGCGGAGTAAAATAAATCTCTCGGGGACGACATCGGCGCAGCGTTATGATAGCCATTACCCGGATAGCAGCGTATAACTCCAATTTCTCGCACAGTCCGGCGGCGGGGTGGCGGGGGGGAGGGGGGGGGGGGGTGTATACAGACTATCGTGTCGTTGGCATAAGTTCAACGATTTTAAGTATCAACCACTTCGCACCGCGCAGACGGAAACTCTGTGCAGCCTCGCCTGCTCGGACCGCCTCGAACGCGTTCGTGCGTTCCTCGGACGACCTACATACCGGCAGGTTTTCATTATTATCATTTTTTTCCCCGTTTCTGTTCTCTCTCTCGTTGCCGCCCATTCGCCGTTATCCATCTCTCTCCCTAGCGCTATCGCACTCTAAACAAAAAAATAATTGTTCTCGCGAGGTGGAACCGATTGCCCGAGGCCTCGCCTCGATTGCAGTGAAATAGCCACGCGCGCGCTCGGACGGAAGGTACGAATTCGTGATCCGCATGGGACATGTAACACGCACTCACCGTGTGACGAGCGGTGACGCACTTGTCAACATACCACCGAGCGTAACCACGGCGCAATAAAAAAAAAACCAAACGCTATTTGAATGGGGTATTTTTTTGCATTATTTATGTTTTGGAGCATAAATAATGGAAAAACAATCGTAGAATATGTGAATTGGAAGAAAAATAGATTTTAGTGCGGTAGTAAAAATAAAACTGAAACGATTCCGATGCAAATTGTCGGAAGATATTTAATGGAATTTATTAGTTGTGAAACGTTGCTTGTCGGAATGGAGTTTGATAATATTGTTTTTGTCAAACCTAATTCCAACACGGATAGAAAGAAATTTCGCAGAATCGGCGAATTGAAGCACGTTGTTTTTCGGAATTCGGTCGGCGGGATACAAACATTTTCCGGAAGTATCGGATCATTGAGAACGAATGAAAGGAAGGAAGAGGATAAAAATATTTATTCAAATGAATGAAAATATTTATTCAAATGAATGAAAATATTTATTCAAATGAATGAAAATATTTATTCAAATGAATAAAAATATTTATTCAAATGAATAAAAATATTTATTCAAATGAATAAAAATATTTATTCAAATGAATAAAAATATTTATTCAAATGAATAAAAATATTTATTCAAATGAATAAAAATATTTATTCAAATGAATAAAAATATTTATTCAAATGAATAAAAATATTTATTCAAATGAATAAAAATATTTATTCAAATGAATAAAAATATTTATTCAAATGAATAAAAATATTTATTCAAATGAATAAAAATATTTATTCAAATGAATAAAAATATTTATTCAAATGAATAAAAATATTTATTCAAATGAATAAAAATATTTATTCAAATGAATAAAAATATTTATTCAAATGAATAAAAATATTCATTCGCGCGTGCCCGTCGAATAAATGATTTTTCTGGATGCGGTTAGAAAGAAATTTCGCAGAATCCGTGAATTGAAAAATGTTGTTTTCCGGAATTCGGTCGACGGGATACGAAAAATTTCCGGGAGAATCGGCTTATAGAGATCGAATGAAAGGAAGTAGGAGAATAAAAGAAGGAAAAAAAAAGGAGGAGAGGGTTGCCCGTAGAGACCACGTACGAATCCACGGGACACGCATAATAAAGAGGGGGTTGGCGCGCGTCGTAGTGGGTGAGGGGGAGTGTGCGGGTGAGCGCGAGCGTCGGGACGCTTGGCGCCACATTGCCGCGACCCAAAAAACAATATACCCTATGTGTGCTGGGGTGAGTTCCGGGGGAAACGGGCAAAATCCACCCACGTTCGCTGAATCGTATACAACGAAGGAGAAACGCTGTCTCACTGGAACAATGGACTAAATAGCTCCAGTACTGTTCGCCAACAGCCCCTTCGGAGGGGGGTCACGCGTTAAAGTGGATGGTGAGATTCTCCCCTTTGCATTTGCCCTAATGCCCTTCTACCGGTTCACTAACCAGCGGCAAAACTCAATAACGAAAAGTGCTGCGTAGTTGATTAAACGCATTCACTAGCTCGGCTCGAGGGTGACAATTTTATACACATTTTAGAAAACTGTGGCTTTTTTTCTGTCCGTTGGTGAGCGTGAGTGTTCAGAATTTTCACCACTCGCTTGATTATTTCATCGCGCTACTTTAACAAAAATCAATATCTTAAGTTCAATCTTAGGCGAATTCGATACGCTGGAATGTAAGAGACGAATCTATCGAGTTGCGGCGATGATGTAATAAATAATATGAAAGTTAGACGTTGTAGAAGTTGATCTTGATTAGGAAATTAAGTAAAGGATTAAGATTGAAAGGGGTAAAGAAATTTTACGCATAAAAATTAATATAATTATTCGGGCTGATTATTGTATCAATAAAATTGATAATTTGCAGCGGATTATTAAGTTACATAATTAGACGGCTGGTGGAGGCGTCAGCTACCTGCGCAGGACAGATAAGAACCTTTTAACCGGCAGCTCGCCTCCATATCTACGGCTGGAACAAGACCGGCAGTCGTTACAGTACCAGCAGCTATGAAGCTTAATATTGACGATGTCGACGTGCAGTATCTACAGTTAGCTTTCATATCGGCTCGAAGAACCCTCTCGCTCGGCTACATGGTTTCATTTCAAACAAAAATATGAGAGTAAAAATGATAAATAAAAATGAAGTAGAGAATAGTTTGATGTAAAATGATTAAAATTTTCTATATGTACATAAACATCTTTAACCCGGTAGAAAATATAAATTGTAGTATCTTGAATGATTTCTCAACCCCGACCGCTTCTATCCATTTTTTTACGAATCCATTATGCGGAATAGTTAGGAAGTGCGTATTTGTCACAAAGGGAGAACGCATTCCCGCTCGTAGCTCTGTAATTCATCACCCTCAAACGATATCTATTCATGCACTTATATCTGAATCTGTGCATTAGGACCACTGGATAACTGTGGCAAGCCGACCCGCCGTTTAGAGCGTTTAGCGATACGATTTAGCGACGCTCTCGACATGGTCCTTGACACACATGCGTGATTCGTACGTCGAGTGGACGATTGGTACTTGGGAAGAGGAGGCTGGAGCGTGCAAACCGAACAAAATAATGAAACCCTCGCTGAGCCACCGGCAAACAGGAAGGGCGTGCGGTTCTGTCGACATTGAGTTTTTTTTTTTTTTTTTTCTAATCGATCTCCTCGTCCCGTAACTATGTTCCGAACGATCGACCCATTCACCGATGGAAAATCGACACTTTGGGGTTATATCTTGCGGACAACAAAAATCAAGATTTTTTTTTTCATTTATTCGAGAGTCCGAAAGACCCTTAGCGGGTAGCAGATTCCTAAATGAGGGAAATCGGCCTGTGATGCAGTGCAAACTAGTCGCGGCCCTACGGACATTGCTGCTTCTGTCCCTTCTTCAGAGGGGTGAGATTTTTAAATTATAAAAAAAATATTGACATTTTCAAATTTTTATTTTTGGAGTAATATGTCTGAGTAACGCGATCCTTCGTTCAAGTTTGCAGAGCTATCGACTGTTATCAGTGCAACAGCATCGCGGACGCTAATTGCGACACGAAAAGCGTCGATCCCAGGTATCTTCGAGCGTGTCCAACGACACACGCCTACTGTCGAAAGTCAAATTCCATCTGTAGGCATCGCGGATAATTAACTCGAAAAAAATAAATAAAATAATAATGCTTCGGTCCGCTTCTAATAGGCCTTAAATTTCAGACTACTTTACTGACTCGCGAGACTACATTACTGTCCGAGAATGCGCTATGCTGAGGAACGAGGAGAGAGAGTGTTACCGCGGAAGATACAGCAGGGACAGTTATCAGCAAGTTTGCGAGTGCAAAGATTCCGGCTGCAATCGCTCGATGAACCTGTCGGTCGGCGTTCCCGCGATCGTCGCTGCCTCGCAGATTATCGTGCGACTGTTCTCGGCGAGCTTTTTCGCTCGGACCGATTGTATTTGAAGCGATGGTTCTCGTTGAAATTGTGAATAAACTTTGTTCGTAGGAATTTAAGGACAGCGGTATCTCGTTTCAAATTTTCGGACGATATCTTTTGAACATCTTTTGAGGCGCATCGACGACTTTCAGCTAAGATGCATCACCGACGAATTAACATCGGCACAAGAGCTTTTGGCACGCAGCGATAATTGACGCGCGATCTCGCGGCTCGCGAGTAAATCCCGACTGTCGTACGTAGAATCTCGACAAACATTTCTTATCTGACAAACATTTATTGTTCACACTGCATACAACATTTTTTTTCTTGTGCATTTTGGTACATTTCATTTTATAAAAAAACGCGTTCCCAACTTTAAAAAATTGAAACATTAACTTTTTTTTTCTTAATATTGTGAATATATTTTTGCATCTGGTCATGTAATTGTGCGCGAACAAGTGATCGGTTGCGTCGCGTCAATTTATATTTGTAAATTACCGTACATTTAAATTTTACACACTACCTTAGTTCCTTAGTGCGTTTATCTTAGTTCCAAAATCAGTTTAATAATAGCGGTGCATCTATACCGATTACGTCTCCAGTGGCTTGTTCAAAACGATCCACCAGTTCTTTTTTCTTATTCATTTTACAATATCATTTTTTAAAAAACCGAATTCCCAACAAACAAACAAATCGTAACGTTAACGATTTTTGTGAATATTATTAATATAATTCTGCATGTATTCATGCCACGTGTATGTGCACGAACATGTGATCGACCGCGTCACGTCCATCTAATAAATGACCGTATTTGAGTTTTACACACCGGCCGACACACAGGCGGCCGATGACTGTTTATTGGCCGGCGACTGGTGCGTTTACCTTAGTTCCGAAATCAGTTTAATAATAGCGGTGTGCAGCCAACCCCGTGCCATCTGCAACCAAAGTGCATCTACATCGATTACGTCTCCATTGGCCTCCGCGTACACTATCGTCGACTATTATTGGCCTCGAGTAGGCCAACAGTGTTACGCGCGCATCTCGCTCCAAGTCCGAGCCGCACTCGCGAATAGCTCGAGTAGACAATAATGACAGAAACTATCGCAACTAATCTATGATCAGAGGTACACAGAGCGTAAGAGCGAACGGACCGACGGACGTACGCAGTTGTCGAGGCTCGGAGGATTGGTGACGTTCCGTGACACAGGAAAAGAGGTATTATCCACTCAGGCCTACGGACGGTAGTAGTCACGGACCACCACTTTACGCTCCATTTGGAACGTTACCACCTACGGCCTTCCGCGTGTACCGGTCACAATTCGGCTCCGTACATAATCGCACGTATACTCAATTATGTATACTCAATTTTCATTAACTTTTCGCATCTTCCTGACGACATAATTTTTGATAAAATAAAGAAAACAAATGCTGAAGTCCAATTCGCCTACGTATCCGCAGGATTGAAGGGGTGAATATGGCCCGGTTCGTATATCACCCATGCACGTGCTAATCGCTCTGGGCCATGTTCACCATTTTCGCTTTATTTGCTACCTGAAAAATGATATATAGTGACGGTCGATTGTTAGTAATTTTCCAAAGAACTGCAAATCCCATGAAATCTGTCCGTTCGGATTGATTTCGAGCAATGCAAAAAAATTGATAAAACTGTCCTAAAAAATACGCAACCCGTGCCTTCGTCTCGCCCAAGTGTTCAAGAGTTTTGAGTTCACAGTTTCCCGATAACTGTGCCAGAACCGGTGCACCGTAGATAACAATTTCGTAAAATCGGAATACGAACTTTCGTGAAACTAATTTCGTTAAATAAATGACAAACTCATTTCTCCAGAAATAAATATACAAACAAACCCCAGTGTTCAATTTCCCGTGCCATTGCCAATTTTACTTCGTACTTTCGTTTGCAAAACCGAAGCCGAACAGTGCGATCGGAAACTTAACGAATAAAAAATTCTGGACTTTCGTGGACAATAAATTGGTATAACAACTGCAAACTTTTGGAGAAAAACGCACCTCCGTTTGAGACGCGTCTTTTTAGTTCACCCCGAAAAATGGTCCATTTTGCCCCGCTCTTCCTCGACTAGAAAACCATTGAAGATATCTTCTGTTACATAGTCGTCGTTACGCCACGGCCGCAATTTTATCTCCCTTTATCTCGGACCATATCGTATCGTCGGCGCTCGGTCGGTTTAGTTGCTCTTCGCCGTATCTCCCTCCAGGAAGAATCTCTCTGGTCGTGTAACGTAACAGTTCGTGTAAGTCGAAAGCGGCGTGGTGGAGGCATTCGGTGCCAGCCCAGCGACCGCTACATCAACAGTGCTATCCGAGCTCCCGAGGCCGTGGGGTCGGTGTGTTTTCGCAACCCCCGTAACGTAACCAGTCGCGCGCAGCCCCCGCACAGTGTTAACACACACAGTTCGTCGCTGGCTCTCCCGTGGTGACTGTGTCACTTATCTGTTCCGATTCGATCAACTGCCACTTCTGTCTACTCGAGTCTCGAGCTTCCTTACGACATCCTCGGCGAGGAATAAAGGGGAGGAAAGATTTCCAAAATAAAAAAAGATATATATATATATATATATAAAAGGGAAAACGACGGACAGAGAGGATGAAGCTTCAAACCATCGCGTTCGCCTGTAGTGCCTACTTACTCGTCAGTTGTTTAGGTAAGTTTAGAATAGTGTTAAAAAAATTATATCTTTTTAAGCCATTAAATCGATTATTTAAATATTCAGGACTAATCAGAATCGCGTTCGGGAACCTTCTAGGAGAACGTTGACGAACCCCCAAAAATTCTAGAAACATATCCACAAAAATCGTTACATTTTTATTCGAGTTAGGACATTTTTGTACTTCTTAAAAATATAATGTTATGTTATTTTTATTATTAATAAATTATGAAGTAGACATAAGAGTTGAGTCACGAGCGAAAAAAAAGTGGGTCACCGCCCTTCTCGTGTCTACGACCGCAACAAGCCCTTTTCCAGGAGATTTTCCTGAAACCATATGAAAGTCCGCTTTCGAATCGTCGGGTCAAAACTTCAACTAAAATCGGCGGGAATTAAATTTTGCATGTGATCTAAAAATGATAAACAGCTTAATTTTTTCAACGCCAGCGAGAAGTTCTTTTTCCCGAAGATTTTTCCTAAAACCATATCAAAGTCCGCGTTCGGAATCATCCGGTTCAAACCTCAAATAAAATCGGCGGAAATTAAATTTCTTGTAATAAAAAAATGATTTAAAAAATTAATTTTTTGAACGTCCGCAAGAAGTTCCTTTTCCCGAAGATTTTTCCTAAAACCGTATCGAAGTCCACTTCCAAATCATCGGGTTCAAACCTCAACTAAAATCGGCGGGAATTAAATTTTTGTTTTCTAATACAAAAATGATAAAGAGCTTTATTTTTTCAACGTCCGGAGTTGTTTTTTCGTACGTTCCATAACCATGGAATCGCGAGGGGCGCAGGCGTTGGTGGAATCAATGACGACGTTAGTTTCCGAGGCCTAAGGGGGTCGCCGGGTAAAACGGACCACCCCCCTCCCCCCGGGCATAAAAGGGGGTTACGGGATTTATGGTCTGCGCTATCCGCAGTTGTTCCGTCAGTTCGGGATAGTTTGCGCGAGGTCGGTCGAGGCCGTTGTATTTATGCAGCTCTTTTATCGATCACGACTGCAGTGCAAACTTTGGAATTTCTATTCGCGATGTAAAAAGGCGGCATATGCCAAGAGTAGGTCTGCGGCAGGGGCGAAGCGTCGAGACTGCGGGGAAAAATGGCCAAACGAGCCAAGGGGAGGAGGAAGCGGCGACACGGCGACGCCACCCTTCTTTGTGGGACACGTTGAGCGCTACATCGATTTTCGAGCCACTGCTACCGGCTCTCGTCACGGTCCGTCACTGCCGCGAGGGGTTCGTTGAACCTCTCTGTCTCGAGTGTGCTATTCTCGTTCCATAAGTAAATTTAAAAAAAATGAACCGCGCCTGCGAAGAAATGGCTCTTAAATTAATTAAGGTATTCATTTTTTTTTTTTTTTCATTAATATTCGTTCTGATCCATGGGCATGGAAAACACGAACGTTGCAGCGTGTAAACAGACGAGTTTGGTAATCGTTATCGCTGCGGCTCTCTGACCCGCGGCTCGCGAGTCGATAAATGCGCTGCTCTCGTTATCTCCCCCTCGTCATAGAAACGTTCTGTTTACATGTAAGAAATAAATGTGGACGAGACATTGAATAATTTAATCATCTTTGGTCGGGTCCACCCGCGGGAGACAAATTTATTCGAAATATTCCAAATTCGGACTTTGCAAATGGCTGTTTATGGAAAGATGTGTATTTGCAGAAGAATCGTTACGAATAATCGTCAAAATGTTAACATTTTTCGTCGAATGTATAGCTGACTGGTGGGTTGTTGTCGCGTAAACTCACCGCGTCATCGCTATGGACTGCGAAGATTGGAAAACGGAAATTTATGTTCTTGGAGATTTACGAGAAATACGGCACTTTCAGTTTGAAAATCTCATTCATCGACCGAAAGTGACGTACCGAAAATATGTCACTTCTGGTTTAAAAATATTATTTTTCAACTAGAAATGACGTCGTACCGGAAATATGTCACTTCCGGTTTGAAAATCTCATCTTTTGACCAGAAGCGATGTCGTATCAGAAATATCGCACTTTCGGTTTAAAAATCTCATTTTTCCAGCGAAGGTGACGTCATATCGGAAATCCGTCAGGTTTTAAGTTTAAAAAAATTTCATTGCAGGCGTGGAAGGTCTGACGTGCTACGACTGCAACAGCCACAACGACAGCCGATGCGCCGAGCCGATACCTCCCGAATCGCTGCAGACCTCATGCAAAGACAAGAGCCAAGGCCAGAAGTACACGATGTGCCGCAAGACCGTACAGTCCATCGAGTTCGCCATGAACGGCTGTACGTAAAAATTATCGTTCAATTGTCACGTTGTTACCGTCGACCGGTCAGTTCGATCTAACGATCGAACTAATCGCCGGACGATCTGCAAGTAATTTTTAAGTATAGATTTCAATCTTGAATTTAACCTCACGAAAGGCGGTCCCTAGCAAAAAAATGTAAGAGGTGCCGCATTAGATGTTTGTGCCCAAAAAAAAATGCGGCACCCCTCAAACTTAATTGTCAGCGACCGCCTTTGCGTTAAATAATAACAAACAAATCAATTTAAAAAATAAAATAAACATAAGTAATGATGGGAATTTTTTTTTTTTATTTTTCCTCAGTGCCACCGGAAACCCGCGTGATCAGGACCTGCGGTTACGACGAGTCGAACTACAAGGGGCTCTGCTACCAGCGCAGCGGTTTCGGTGGACGACAGGAAGTCTGCTCTTGCCTTACCGATCTCTGCAACGGCGCGACGCCGACAAACTCGCACGTGCCGCGGACCCTCGTGGCCCTTTGCGTCATCGGTAGCGCCCTCGCCGCCTACGTGCGCAATTAGTTTTCGTCATTCGTCCACCCAACCGTCGATCCCTCGACCCTACCTCCGCAGCGAACACGCGCAGGCAGGAATCGAGCGAATTATAAGAGAAGACCGGAGGCGCGCGGAGGCGCGCGGCGGCCCATCATGACCGGAAGTTAAGAAAAAAAAATCAAACATCTATAAAGCGAGGACAGGAAGCGAAAAAATTACGGAACGGTGACCTTGGATCGAGAAGTTCGAGAAGCTTGGGACCAGAGAATATTAATTTGGTCGATGCGAGGATGATCCGTGCTCACCGGAAGTCGCGATCCGGAGGAGTCCGAGGAGAGACGTCGAGCCCGAGAAGAGAGAGCCGCGGAAGGGACGAGAAACGAAGGGTCGGTCTGAGGGACGGTGAAGAGATTCGGAGGGTAAAATAATTGAGGGTATCATCGGGCGATTGCACAAAGATACATCCTGTCGGACGATCCAAAAATTAGAGAAGAAAAAAAAATAGAGCTAGTTTCACCATCCACTCAAAGCGCCTTTCAGCATTCCCGATTCTATTGCTAAATTTATGATAAATCTAATTAATCGACGTCACACTGCCGCACCGGATACGAAGAGAGCCTAAGTCCATACAACCTACGCGCACTGTATTTGTGTGTAGTAAAAAAAAAAAAAATTCACGATTGCGTCCTCGGTTCCAAACCTGCCACGAGAAATTAAGGACCAAAAGTCAATCCGATCCGGAAGATCGCGCACACGATATCAAAGAGAAAATAAAATGAAATAAAAATGAATCATATAAAATACGAGATAAAATGACTAAACGGGCATTGAATCAAATAACGACGAGGGAGCAGCTGTCGCGATGACGTTGAAGGGAAAAACGGCTCGAAGTTCGATGACGAAGATCGGGAGGATGAAATAACGAGGAACGAACGAAGTTGGCGCTTCTCGAGTCGCGTCGTCCTCGGCGCAAACCGGATGGACCGAACGTCGGTCGACAACGTTGTGTTCTTTTGTTGAAAGCGTTATGTGTCTAGAGCTTGATATAAATGAAAGATTTAAGAGAAAAATATATATATATATATATATATATATATTGAAAAAGAAGATACGAAAAATATATATTGAGATAATGTGCAAATCGATTATTATAGTGATCTCGTAGTTTAGGGATTGTAATTATGTATTAAAAAATATTAATAATAATGAGAAAGGGAGGTGATTGTTCGAGCACGAGATTACTGTTCGCCGTTGTCATGCGGCAGGAAAAAAGTTCAATATAATACGAAAAAAAAGGTCAATATAATACAGAAAAAGGTCAATATAATACGAGCGCGCCATTAGCGACGAGCTCTTTTACTTCCGCGAATAGTTTTCATTGTAAAATTGTCGTCCGCTATAGGTCGTTCGACGGAACTTACGAGCGCGAACTTTGCGTGACCTGAATACTGTACATCGAGACTGTACTTTATCAATTTATCATGAAATTAGATCGCCGGGTCGTGACGCTCCCCTGCGTGACGGTAATTCGCGATCGCCCCCTCCCCCGTACCGGTCAGCTGTTATACACAGCTGACTTTGAGAAAAAGAATGTCAACCGTTGAATCGTCAATTGTTTCTATATTTCTTCATTCGCCGTCAATATCGTTTCATGGCTGTTAGAGCTCGCGGCGTTGAGAAGACCGATTTGTATCCGCGATCGTTCCCCCGTCCCTGGCCGCGATGCATAGTGACTGATGTGCCGGTTTTCCTCGAACTCGCTTGTCCTCATCGATTTCTCACGGACAACGATTTTCAGAGGCGTTCTCATTGAGCCTTAACGATTTGACATTTTTTTTTCTCAACGACCCAAGAGATTCGTCGATTTAACGATCTTCCTTGAGAAAGATCGATATCTTTCGTGACCTTTCGAATTATCCCCGAACCGTGTCGAACTCACTTTTCAAGATGTCAACAGTCGTGCCGAATCTTCGTCGTTCGCAATCTTCCAGCACGCCGCCGAGACCGGCAACGTCGGCCAAGTTGAAAGTCGGCAGGTAAGTCCAACGTTTTTGCCAGCTAAAGCGCCACGAAGAAAACCTTCATAAAAAAAAACCCTCAAATTTTAGCTGATTTGAGGTTGAGGACAGAAAGATTGTAGAACGAAAGAAGGTATCGAGAAATTTCGTAAGCACCGGGAATCGAAGAAAAAGTTGCTTTCGAGGCGTAGGAGAAGGAAAGATTCCGATCGAACAAAGATCGGATCATGCACCCGGCGGCCCAACAACCTCCGCAAAGTCGATCCTGTCCCAGTCCGTCCCTCGCCCAATGTCCATCGCCCTCGCCCTCTTTGATCCAGCAGCAGCAACAGCACGTTCTCTACGGTCCGATAACGACCCTTCAGCCTTGTCCCGCGAGTCTGCATCCGCATTGCGTCTACACGGGCGTTCAGAGAAATCCCGGATTGTCCGCGACCGCAGCCCCGTCGACGAATCAAGGTTAGATCTCCACATTTTAGTCCGAGCGCTCTTTCGGGGAAACTTGTCGCTTCATTGATCGCTTCATTGGTCGATCGATTAAGGTAACACTGGCGGACAGTTCGACCTCGCGTGAGTTCGAAGAGAATTGCGAACGCTTCTCGATGGGATAAAAATCTGACCAAAAATCGAGCATACGGAAGATGCTGCAAAAACTGATTTTACATACATATATAAGAATAATTCCACAATGTTATAAACGAATGAAAGATAACAAAAAAATGTTCAACAAATCTCCCGGCAAATTAACTTTTTGTTCATACAAAAACGATTCGTTGATCTTCTTGAACCCGTATGAATTTTTTCAGAATTTTGTGTAATTTTTGATAATTATATTTTTTTATTAACCAAAAACGCAGTTCTCAAAAGTTACACGAAATTCTGAGAAAATTCGTACGTATTCAGAGAAATTAGTAAATCGTTTTGATTTAAAAAGAAGTTAGGATTCGATAGGGATTTAAAAAGAAGTTAGGATTCGTCGGGAATTTTTTTCTTTCGTTATTTTGTTAATAACATTTTGGAATTATTATTATGCAAAATCAATCTTTTCAGCACCTTCCACACGATTGATTTTTTTCAGATTTTTGTTCCATCGTGAAGTGTTCGCAATTCTCTCTGAATTCTCCCTGAGCTCCCGCGAGGTCAGACCGTCCGCGAGTGCTACCTTAACTTAGTTCCCTTTCGGCAACCGAAAGGCAAATGGCAGCCGAAGAGCAAGCCGTCGCGCGGTCATCATCATCAACAGCACCAGTACTGTCAAGCCCTTCAGCAACAGCAGCTGCAGCAGCAGCAGCAGCAGCCTCTGTCCTACGTTCCTAAGCCTCTGGTCCTTTTCGATCAATGCCCGACCAACCAACCTTCCGGTGGTCCCCCGTCAGCGACCTCCTTCCTGGTAGCGTCCTCGACCTTCGGCCACGCTCCCTACGTCCCGGGTGATCAGTACTCGTCAGCTTCCGGGCTGACGCTCATCCCTCAGCCGTACTTCAAGCCCCCCGATGTTCCCCAAGCGTTTTGCCTGCTTCCCGAACGACCTCAGCCTCAGCAGCAAATTCTCGGCCAGAATCAAGGCTCCTACTACAACATCTCAGCCGCGATCAATCCCAAGCCCGGATACCAGTTGACGAGTTTGGCGAATCCTTACGCCAGTATCGCAGCTTTCGGCAGTGGCCAGATCGGCTCCGGGCAGGCCGTTCCGACGAGTCAGATCTTTCAGAATCCACCGGTCACGCTGACCTTCGGTGCACCGCCCAGAGACAAGCTCTCGATGGTCTCCAGCGTCGATCTTCAAGCCCGGAGCTGCTCGAGGAACTTGGCGCTCCCCGGGGAGACGAAGACTCCTCAGTACGCGATACCCAGATCGGAGAACGTCGAGTGGCCGGCGCAGAACGCTGGAGAAACCTCCGATGGCATCTTCGAGGTACTTCCGTCTTGGACGAGCCCTCCATAATTTTTTTTATAATTCTTCTTTATCATCTTCCTGCATCCAGGTTCCCGACAGTGGAGGAAGCGCTCGACTCCCTTCCTCGCCGATTCACGGTACTCGCTTGAACTCCTCCACGGTGAATCAGGAGGAGCATTACTCGGACGAGTCAGCAGGTAGTTTCGATTTTACGATAGAGGCCGAGAAGATGGTTTCGGCGCTGTGCAATACGGTTTCGTCGAACGAACTTGGCAAAGACGAGGGTCGCGACGTGAACGCGACATCGCCGTCCTTCAGCGGCGCGGCCGGCGACAACGTGACCAACAAGACCAACATATGGTTCGCCGACTTCTGCGCCGAGTACGGCGTGACCGTTGGTCAGAACTATCGTGCGGCGAGCACGCAGACGCAAGAGGACCGAGAGGACTCTCAACAGTACACGGAATCGATCAGAAAGACGATATACTGGGGTTGCAACGAGGCCGAGGGTGTTCTGGGGTCGGAAAACTATCGGGCGACGACGAGAGCCGAATGGCTGGCGAACGTCTGCTGCGCGACGAGAACGGCGGTCACGAAGTCGTCCACTTGCTTTCCCGTCTATTCGGGCGACAGGACCTTCGTCCAGGATCTCATAAACGCTCACCTCAGGATCAGCAACGGTTGGCTCGTGCTCGACAACTATCTCAACAAGCAGCAGCACTATCCGAGTCTGAGCCGGAAGTTCGACCGGGAGTTCGTCGCTCGCTTTCGCGGCTGGGAGGTCGCCACTCACGATTTGCTCAGGGAGATCGTCAAGACTTTCGTGAAGATCGACGAGAACAGCGGATCGAGCAGCTCCGTCGGCTCGGATGCCGTCGGGCGCCAGGAGAACTCGTCGAGCAACTCCTTTCCCGGCGACGTGAGTCTCTACGTGAACTACGATCTGCTCGATTCCTCCCAACGCCACCAAGAAACTGCATCGAAGACCGGCAACGCCGGAAGAACCGAGCGAGACTCGACCTACACCCTTCAGTACGCGCCGACGCGTTCCTTCGAGGCTGCGCAACAGTCGCAGAAGGAAACCAAGCTGAGAAGCAAGTGGACCATCACGGAGAATTTGTCATCGGCGATCGACGGTGCGAAATCGATCGCGGATGCCTCCGTGAATCAGAGCGAAACCGCTCACTCCGCCGGCAACAGATTCCGCGTCAAGAACGCGTCGAACGCTTCGTCCGCCAAGATCGGCTCTTCGGGCCGCCACTCGCTGAACGCCGAATTCGTTCATCTACGGAACACGGTGATGGAGAGCATGGGGAACTGCAACGAACTGGAGAGACAACGTTGGGGCGTGAAGGAACGCCAGTACGACTTCGTGTTCGGTGCCTCGAGAGCCGCGGCCTCGACAGGCCCGGCACCGAGCGATCCGATCTTGAAGATCAGAACCACCGGAAGCGCGTACGAGAACGCGTACACACGAAGATGCGTGCCCCGAATCAATTCGGTGAATTCGGTCAATCAGAGCACAACGGCGGAGTGTTCCGGGGTTTATCTGGTATCGGGCGCCGAAGCTGCGATGGACTCGACCTACGTGGCCGTCGATCGGAGCGGCAAGACCTACGCGGAGCCGGACTACACCGGCACCGCCAGAATAGGCGAGTGCGGCGAGTACAACTGCGCGAGCGGGCTGGTCGTCTCGGCGACCAGCATCTCGAGCGTAGCTGCCGATCCACTCTACGTCGGAAAGTGTTCGTCCGATCAGCGGGAATTGGCCCCGGTGCCGAGAACCAAGATGACACTGCTGAGTCAGATCGAGGGCAACGCCACCGCGACCAACAAGGAACCCAAGGAAATGACCGCCAGTCTCTCAGCCTGGTTCGCCAGCATGAGAAACTCCACCGGTCACCGCACGATTGATTGTCCGGTGGAGGGAAGAAAGAGCGACAGGATCGCCGTCGCCGCGAGAACGTCGACTCATCCGCAGGAGACGTCGAGAAGCGCGATGGACCTCAACAGGCAGCTGCACATGGACGGCAATCGCCAGTTGGCGACCCTGCGGAACATGCAGACCATACAGAGCCAACCGTGGAACGCCTGCAATCTGCTGAACAACAAACGCAGCACCGCCAAGGTTCGTCACGTCGACGAGTACGACAGCTCGGAGGACGTGAGGATCTACATGAAACCCGGAAGCTACAACGTGCCGAAGAAGAGGCACAATCGCAAGAACACCAAACGCGGTGACAACCCCGGAAGCTCCAGGGGAAACAATCACACGCCCAGGTCGCAGACGGTTCGCGGCGCTGGATGTTCTTACAACTCTTCCGGCGGAAAGAACCATCACGGCTCGTCGTCGATCGGATCTCTGACGATCGTGTCGTCGGTCCAAGTCTCGACCACTACGACCAACACGAGTACGACCATCAGAGTGCCGTTTCCGGCAACCCCCATAGTTCCGCCGCCAGCGGACTTCGGGATGGAAGGCTCGACGAGGATCCTGCGCCGGATTCGATCGGTCTCCGATCAGGAGACTCGGCAGGACGTGGCGTGGAAGGCTGCGTGCGCCTCGGCGGAGATTTTGCTCGAGGCTCTGAACGTCAAGGAGACAGGGAGAGGTGATCGGGACGACCCGAAGAACTCTGCGAAGGAGCCGAGCGACTATCAAGACTCGATCGCCGATCGATCGGCGGGTCAAAAAGACACCGGGCAAAGCTACCAGGACGACTTCTGCGGGGCCTCGAGTTACGAGGCCTCCGGGGACGATTCAGACTCGACCTGCAAATTCTCACCCCGGAGTGACCTCGAGCCCGATCCTCGCGAATCCAGGCAGCAGAGGACAAACGTCAAGACCGACTCCTGGCTGATTAGGACCCTCAACAACGCGAGTATAGTCAGCAAGATCAACGCCGAGGAATCCGACGACGATAGCACGATCGGGGAATCGTTGAAGAGCCCGATCAACGACGATCGGCGTGAGCGTCAGAAGGTCGTGACCTCGACGCCGGAACGGCCGAACCTTGGGACCGAATGCTCGACCGGTTCCGAGATCGTTGCTAGGAATCTTACCGATAGTTTTCAGGAGGTGTCGGACGCCAGGAGTCCGGCGGCTGGCGAAGATGGGGAGCGATCGGCATCCGGCACTCGACAACCGATCGCCGAACTTCCGGTCGATACCAGCTGCGAATTCGCTGGCAGGGCTACTTACTCCGAGACGGTCAGACGATCCGCCAGTAAGACTTGCTCCGCGGGCAAGAAGGATCCGTGCCGATCGAGACAGACGAGAACCGCGACCACGAGCTTCACGACGACGAAGAGTTCGGCACTTCCGGTCGCGGGAAAGAAGTCCCAGCGCAAGGAGAACGACAAGACCTATCAGGTGCTTCACAAATCGAGAAAGACCGTTGGGAAGAGACTGTCCCGTGATCTCGAGGATAAGGAAATCGAGGACGGTTTGGGGGGCAAAAAAATCGTCGACGACTCACGCGCCGGAAGTTCGTCGAGAGTGTTCGCCGTGAAGAAACAGGTGAAGAAGAGGGCGGATAACGGCGCGTGCGCCGGATTGTTGGAAAATAAATCTAAAACTAGCGATCGTGGCTGGTCAGTTTGGTACAGTTCCAGAAGGAGACAGAGCTTGAGTCCCCTAGCGTTGAACAAATTAGCGAGCATTCATCAAACTCTGTGGCAGACGGACGGAGCGCAGATTTTTAAGTATCCGTCGGCGAACTCGAGCGTTGCTGGCTCTCTCGCTGGGACGGTTAGTCAACGAATAATAATTTGTTTTTTTTGTGTTATTTAGGAACGTCTTGAATACGTTTCAATTTTGTAGATCGAAGATTACTGCAGAGTCATCAAGAATCCGATGTTCCTCGAGACAATCGGCTACAAGTTGAAAAATCGGATCTATCACAAGGCCGAGCACGTTGTGAGAGACTTCCGGAAGGTCATTAACAATTCCAAATTGTATCACAAGGTAAGTGAAATAATCGAAAGAGATGAACAAAAGAATCGTCTTTTTCGAAACCACAGTGAAAAAAAAATTGTTGGATTAACCAAAAATCGCAGTGACATCCGTTCGAAGTTGTTGTTTGGTACGAATGAAAACATTGTTTTGTTGAACGGTTCAAAATGTGTCCATTCGAAGAAGAATTTTTGTTGTACCAAATAACACCTTTATATCACTCGGTGGGAAAATGGCAGTTTTATGCACGCTTCGCGTGCGTAAAAATCCCATTTTCACACCTCGTGAAATAATAGTCATTTACACACGAGTATCGTACAAAGCTTGGGAAAACCCTAGCGGGAGCCCACGGGGGTCCAATTTTTAATTGGGACAAGCAACTTGGAAAAAAAATGTATCTATTTCTAGAACGACATCGATCGTACTGCAAAAATCGAGATGTTGTCGAAGAAACTCGAAGACTTGTTCGAGGAGCATTTCGCTACCGGGGAATTCGGCAACGTCTCCGATAGTCCAAAGGACGACAACGGTTCGCCCGTGTACAAATCGCCTCAGCAGAGGAAATCGGTAGTGAGCCGATTCAGCGCGGCAAAGAAAAATCCATCTACATCGGCCAAGAATGAAAATTAATCCTGTACATCGATCGCCGTGACTCGTTTGCAATAATTGACCACGAGGCCGGAGTCGATCGTAATCGAGAACCGGGAATCGAACATCCAAGGTCACATGATAATCGAAAGAAAAAAAAAAAATACTGCGTCGTAAAGTTTCCGCTAGTAGTTAAACACGATAATGTAATGAATCACACGGATGCCGATCGGGCTTTCCTGCGATCAAGCCTTATCGGTGTCTGTTAGTACGTGATCTATCGTTAATGTACACACACACACACCTACGCGCGCACGCATATACTCAACAAATAACCAACTTGCTCCCCAACTCATTCTAGTCATACTGATAAGTTTGGTAACATTCGAACGCCTTCGTTCATTATCTATTACAATATTTCGTCATTGAGCAACGCACAAGCTTCATACACATATACTCACATACACACATTCATACACACACACATATGCACGCGTAACTTTCGTGTTTCGTAAGAATTTACAGAAGAGAGAGGAATTGAACGGTGCGCAGTGCACAAGCGTGATTCGACGCACGGTGCCTCGAATAAGAATAATTAATGTCTTGTTTCTTTTAATTATTGGCCCGAAAGATGCAGTTATCGTGTGTTTGAAAACAAAAAGAAATTATATCCAAACGGTATACGAGAGCGAAGCGAGGCTCAAACTTGTATCTATTATAACGTTGTCCAAAGTTCGTCGTTGATTCATTAAATCACAAAATATAATGTGGAAGAACGACCTCAAAATAATAATCGTCGAAAACTGAACGTAAAAGCTGCATATCGGCGCGTATTCCGATGATCAAGCTGCGAGGCAATAAACAGTCTTCACCAAAAAGTACACATCCGAGTTGGAACAGTCTCATTCGACAAGTGCGAACGCACAGTTCACCATAAGTGCGAGTTTGACGAACAAATTCACATCGTCGGTTTTAGCGATCTCGTATTTACGTAAGTTTCTCGCGATTCTCTCCATCCGAGCATCCGAACGAGCTCGCACGAATTGTTATCATTATTGTACTCACGGTATTAAAAGTCTGGCAGAATAACACGATATTGCGTCCACGCCTGGATGATGCATAGCAGCGGCAGGAGCGAGCGGTAAACATTTTACGAGCTCCCCGAGCGACACAGCACATTCGCGATAACACCGAGAGAGAGAGAGAAATTAACGTAACTGTCAGGCTGACAGCGAGAGTCTGTCATTCCCGTGACCCACAAGCCGTCCAACATCGAACCGCGAGTCTTCGCCAGCTGCTTCAGCAAAAACAAACTCGATGTTTTATTTCCAACCGACTCCTCGTCAAAACATTTTCGCGTTAAATAAAATCCGCGAAAATATCGTCCTAGGTTATGCGCGCCAGTTCGGCGACCCTACCGGCTGCGGATTGCATCGGTGTACGTGCAGCGCGACGGCACGTAAAATCGTCCAGCGCGCCACACCAATCCCGTAACGTCAAACTCTTCGATGTAAAAATGGCGGACGCGTGAATCTCCGAAGTTCTCTCCTCGCGATGAGCAACAAATTTCGCGAGTACTCAAGATTGTTCGGGTGTTGTGGGTTCGTTTAAAAAAAAAAAAAATAACGTGCCGGAAGCGAGGAGAACGAGCGTGGGACTGGCGGAGAGGGCCGGGAGGAGAGTCAGAGCGAGGCAGAGGCGATGCTGATGAATTGATACGACCTCGGGCTGAGAAACAGAGCGCGTCCCGTTCGTGTGCCGTGTCGGCAGGCTCCGCTTACGGTGCTCCGTTCAACGTACCTCTCTCTCTCTCTCACGCGTTCCCGGTCGACCGGCGGATACATATTTTTCCTGAAAATCAAACGACGCAACGGCGAACGAGATCGTCGAGCGGGCCGTGCGGCGGCTAGTCGGGCGGTGCGGGAGCCCCGTGAGCTCATGCCAAAATGAATTGGGAGTTCATAACCGAGGCTAATCTACAGCTGACCGAGACCGAGCACCGGTACTACGGTGATATATTTCTGTACTGCTGCGAGCACTCCGACAACGACAGCGTACCGGTCGTCAAGGCCGCCGAGCTACTCCGCTCGGCGAATTTACCGCGCGATGTCACCGTAAAGGTAAAACCGCCTCGGACAATCTTCGTCGCAATTTGTATCCGTTACTTCGATACTTTTCGTCTCCCAGATAGCAAATTGTGAACAGCTGGGTCTACTCGTTAACAGCACAGGAATGCATGCCGTGCCGGAACAATGCAGATCATGTTCGTCCGCAGGTGACAATGTTTCGATGGCGTGTCAAACCCAGATTCTGCCTGTACTGTCCCAGCGCCGTATGAGAAGCTTTACAGCATTGAGTGAAGCTCCGCAACGAGCTGGAACCGTGCGACCAGCTTCTGGTGTCAAAATACTGTGCCGTCACAATATCGTGACCTGTGAACAGAGATATATGTATCGTGACGGTGCAGCGTGGTAAACCCAGAATCTGCCTGTACCGTCCCAGCGCCGTGTGGCAAGCTCCGCAGCAACCTGGAATTGTACAAGCGGCTTCCGGTGTCCAAACGCCATGCCATCACAATATCGTCACCTGAAGACACACATATCTGCGTTGCACAGGCATGACGTGTCGATTGTTACCGATTGCTTTTTTTTCCGGTTTTTAGTCTATTATCTTACAAATAACCATGCTATATACATTGGTATATGCTTTTCAGATTCTCGACGTCTGCGCAGGACCCAAAGGAACTACGCACCTCGGCAGAAAGCAGTTCTACGCCGCCCTGAAATTGGTAGCCGCGCACCAAGCCGGAGTGAACATCCAGAGGGACGCCTTGACCGCGCCACTCGACGTGATAACCGCCTTGCCCAGATTTACCTGGCCCTCGTCGGAGGACGAGGAGGGCAGACGTAGTCTGGATCCGGGTCAGACGATGAAGGGCAGGTCAGGCTCGAGACTGCCCGAGAGCACTACGGAGAGCGAGAGCGAGGCTGAGTCGCCGAGAGAGATGGGCGGCAGCACGGACTCTCCGACTCCCACAAACAGCGTGACCCAGGAGAGGAACGACGGGATCCTGGGCGGCGAGACTATACTGGACTCCGTGTCCGGCAGCTGGCACGGTCTTCTGGTCTCCGAGGAGCAGAGGCAGCTCCTGGGAACCGAGGAGGAGAGCTCCGAGCGACACAGCAGCGACGAGGCCGACGGCGACGCGGACCCCTCCGCGTTTCCACCCGAGGAAGTCTGGATAATAAGCGACGAGCAGCGCGACTACTACGCGGCTCAGTTCGCTCAACTACAGCCCGATCCCGAGGGTCTCCTTGCCGGAACGGTCGCTCGAACGTTCTTCGAGAAATCTCGGCTACCCGTCGCCGAACTCAGACGAATATGGCAATTGGCGGACGTCACGAGAGACGGGGCGCTCAGTCTTCAAGAGTTTTACGTCGCCATGCATCTCGTCGTACTCCGGAGAAATCACGTGCCGCTGCCCGACGCCCTGCCCGCTTGTCTGGCCATTCCGGCGATTCCCGTTGCTCCGACCGCCGCCGTCGTCGTCGCTCCGCTTCCGGTCCCGGCTCCGCTCACCACCGCCGCCATCTCCGGATCGCCCGCGAAGGCCACCCGCGAGAAGAGCAAGGAGTGGACGAAGTTCGTCGATTCGCCGACCGGCACGAGCGGCTCACTCACCAGTCCCGGTCCGAAACCGGTGAATTTCGATTTTCAAAAAGCCGCCGTCGAGAGGGATCCGAAGATACTTCATCCCGTGCCCCTCAGGCTCACACCCGAAGCCGCGATACTCGCTTCGAGCGCCAACGGCAGCAGCAGCAGCAACGGCACTATCACCCTTGTCGACGACGACGTACAACATTCCGCCGTCACTCTCGTTCAGAGGCCACTCGCCAAGAAACCACCCCCGCCACCCGACGAGGGCGTTATCGTCACTCCGAAAAAGGAACCCCCACCGCCCCCACCGCCGAGACCTTACAGAACGCACACGAGGAGTTCTAGTCTCGATCTTAATAAATTAGGTAACACCAGTTCATGATATCTAAAAATTTACTTTATCCGACCGCGATTCGTTTCCATTTTTTCGTTTTTTTTTTACTATTTGATAATTTGATAATTCGATAAGTTATTACTTTGATGGATTTTTTTTTTTGCAATCTGTAGACGATACATCCTAGATGTTAGATCTCCCGAATAACGAATTACAAAAGTTAAAAACTCTCAAGCTTGCAACGCGTGACTTGCATGTGATGAGGCGCGTCTCTTTTTCATATTTTATTGTAAATCGCCTCCTTACTCATATCTTAGTAATGCTTACTTATTTTGTAATTTTTTATATTTTTTTTGCAGGAAAGAATGGACAGAACTTTCTCGGAGCTCCGCCGCTCGTGCCACCGAGAGTCTCGCCCGGAATCGTGAGTAGCTACTGATCGTATTGGCGTTAACGTCACCGCACTGCGAATTAAAAATATAATGCGAATTCATTATGGAGTGTATTATTAGTATTAATTTTTTTACAGACTTCGCCACGAAAGTTAGTGGGTCAGAGAAGCGAGGGCGAAGGTCACAGAACTATGAGCGAGAGTCAGGGCTTCGTCGCTGATTTCTCGCACTTTTCACCGAAAGGAGACACAGCCGAGAGCCAACCCACGAGCGTCGTCGAGGGCAGCGCTCCGCAGTCTCAGCAATTCGCGGGTGTGTGTGGTGCTTTTCACATATACAGAAAGCCCAGTCCCAGTAAGTTCGCAAAGAAAAAAAATGACCCTGAAGATATCTGCACGACATCAAATTTCATCTTTGGCAAGAGTTTGTCAATGCACTATTTTAGAAAAAAAAAAAAAAAAGTTCTCTAGCAGAATTTTATTCTCTATGTGAACCTTCCCGAGCAAAGTTCGTGCGATGCGAAAGACACAGTCGTTATAGCTTCACGAAATTTAATCTCGTGCCCATATCTTCAGGGTCATAAAAAAAAAATTATCGACTCGACGATTTCGCAAGGTCATTAAGGATTTATTTTTCCAGAACGCGGCGAGGGTGAAGACGACGCCGGAAAGGACGAGGCTGACGAGGAGAGGCCGCTGACGTTGCAGGAGTTGCGCGAAAAAAACGCCGAACTTCGTCTAGTTTGCGAGGAATTGACGCGCGAGTTGGCCGGAGCGCTTCAGGAAAGAATCAATCTTCGAGCTAAACTCCTGCTTATAACCTGATCCTCCCGTCCTTACTGCACGTCGATTTATCTTCAACGCACCCGTAAGTCCAAACCACCATTTCTTTCTTTCCTTTACTCGCTCATTATTTTTTCTCTCCTCGTTGACTACCCTATCGCGCGTGTGTCTTATACGCAGCAGAGTTGGGCTTCTTTCGAATGATACGTTCGAAGAGTTTTTTTTTCGTGCGCGAATATATTCGCTTTCTCTTCGACGATTATTCCCGTCGCTCGCGCCGTTCGAATTATCCGAGCATAGCGTCGCAGAGCCAGCGTACACAGCTACGGTGCTGCGTCGAATCGAGACACTTTGCGGATTTCACACAGATTTAGTAACGAACAATAATCGTGACGGGAAATATGTAATTATTCGAATTACGGATTTATTAACTATAATTGTCGCTCAACTCTGATATACATATACATAGTTATATTAATACATCTTGCTAGTCTCGAGTCAAAACGTAATCGACGACTGCGTTTAAAAAAAAAGTTTGAAAAAGAAAAATCAGCATTCCCTCGATCGGGCAGTGCTCGGTACCCGCTCGAAATCGACAACTACCCTCTTTGCCACTGCTAATCACTGTGTTCGCCAAGCTTACATTGCCGTGTTTTCGCTCCCCCTCCCCGCCCCCCCCCCCCTCTCGTCCCTTCAAACCCCCCCCTTAAAAGTTATTTATGCACGCTGGGCGTCGAAGAAACATTAGAGCATAGACAGAGAAACGTTGAGAGAGAAGTTGGTGATGATGAATTGAAAAGAGCATAACGATCGTTGTAGTTTACAAGAATATAATATGTTACACAATGAGGAAGACTATACACACGGCTGCACTTCGTCGACTTGACACTAACCGAAGCCAAAATGTATTTTCGTATTGCTATATAATCAAATTTTCTTTTTTTTCCTCGAAGCACCGACGCGCGACGCGATACCGAGCTCCGATTCGCTCTACCTTGGTGTTCTTTGATAAAAATGAAAATTAATCTTTAAGCATGCGTCACGCATGCATTCTCAACCAAAAGTTAAATAGATGGAAACTTGAGTACTTCGCGATTTGGCAAAAATCTGAAAAATATCAGCCATATTAATTATGTCAAGACTGATTTTGCATTATAATAATCCGTAAAAGTTCTTAACAAATTGTTATAAAAAATAATTTTAAAAATCGAAATCTTTTATTTTCTTTATTTTCTTTTAAATGCATTCCTTGATGTTTAGAATTCATATAAATTTTTGTCAGAATTTTCTAACATTTAAATTTTTTTTCGGAAATTTGATAACTCGATGCAGAGTAATCGGGAAAATCAGTGTTTCAGTAGTACGATTTCGCAGTACACACAAAAAGTTTCGAGGCGATTGCGCCAACAGTTTCGTAGTTATGGCTTTAAAAAAATGTCAAACATTTCAGAAAATTCGGAAAAAATTCATGTGCCCAGATAGAAAAACGTGCCGTCGAACGGGTATCTTACCATTGGTACCGCCACCGTTCTTTCTCCGTGCCGTAACTTTTCTATCTGTGTGACTTCTAGAAAATCAAAGGATGCATTTGAAAAGAGAAAAAAAGGTTTTCAGATTATTTGTTGACTCAATTTTTTTTTTGCAATTTATTAATAACTTTATTATCATGCAAAATGAATACAGTAATGTTCTCGACACCTTTGATACAGTTGATTTTTTTCAGATTTTTATGCCATCAGGAAGTGCTTAAATTCTCACTGAATCTCACTTTTGGCTGAGAATGTACGCGCGATGCGTTTTTAATACCGGTGTAATGTCGAATCTCGTGGTTCGGCTTCGCTCGCGGTCACCAGCTCACGACTCAAATTAAATTTAAACAAATGAAAGCGTTGTTCGCATTTCGCAAAAAATATTTTAGCGCGTTAGAGCTCGAAATATTGTAAATAAAGTATTAGCCGAAGAGAATCTCCTACCGGTGTGAGATAATATACCAGGTTGTGGGATCCACGAGAATCTCCGGTTCGCTGCTGTCGAACTGCATCCGAGAGTGCTTCTGTGTCCGTCGACTAAACGAGATATTAGATTTGTTCGCGAGGAACTTAACGGAGAGAAGTATTTAAACATAAAACGAAAAAAAAAGTGTCGATGTGTACACCGGCTTGTGATTTTTCGTCCGTTTTTCGACGTCCGTTCGTTATATTCTAGCTGTATACCCGAACGGGAGCTTTTTCCGTCGTATAGCGATCTATCAGCTATTCTCGATTTATTTATGATATAAAGATTTCGCGAGTCGTTAAATTATTATTATTAAAACATACTCTGTGCCATAAGTTGCTATATTTTTATTATTATCATTATTATTATCATTAACACACCGTCGTGTCGTAATCGTGGATTAGGTAAACTGTCGCAATGACTGATAGATAATGCGCTATTTCACAACACAGACACCTGTCAGTTTTTACGACTTAAAATTCAGTCGATAAGAATTTTTTTTGTAATTACATTTGTGACGGTGTATTTTGTGTATATAAAGTTTATTGTGTCGAACTGATAGCCGGCTACTTACCCAGCTCGATCTCGCTCGTGTAATTTACCGCGGTGCGGTAAAAGAAAAAAAAACAAGTACACAGAATCAAACGATACTGGGAAGCAAAAGTTGAGGGATTACGATGGGCAAAAAAGAAATATAAAGTCACACGAGTCATTTAGGGATGTAACAACTTTTATTGACGTCGATGCTTATCGAATGAAAAATAAAATTGGTGAACAGACGAGCACGACGACGCAGGAGGATTAATTCAGGTTCGTCCGCGAGTCGTTCGATGAAATGATTTATGACGCTGTTGAAAAGTAACATATTTTTATGCAGTTAGAATCGTCGATACATTGGAGTTACGATGCGATATATATTTTAATTTTGTCATTTTTTTTATTTTATTTTTTCATTTGCGCTTCACATTTGAAATCTCGGGATACGAGACAATTGACGAAGGTCGGGGTGCCGCGGAGGCCTCTTCTCGTATCCGATTATGATATTTTTATTGTTTTTTTTTTATTTTATTTTTTTCTCTGTAAACTTCCATACAACTCTTAATGATTACTCGTGATGAATGCGATATCCAGAGCCGGCTCCAGCGTATCGTGAATCTCGTTGCAGTTTTGCTGCTCGCAAAAATCGCGAAATTAAAATCATATCCGACCTTCGCGTACCCTTCGACCTCTTTTTTTTCCACAACACTACTTGTCTAGCCGTAACGTTCTTTGGTTCGAACGACAATGTCAGTACGGCTGTTCTGGCGCGACGACAAATAATAATCTTCGTACGACGCGAGCGACGAGAAAGCCACGAATCGTTTACTGATCCTTGGTCTGCATGAACTTGATGAGATCGATGACGCGGCTCGAGTAACCGAACTCGTTGTCGTACCATGAGATGAGCTTGACGAACGAGTCGTTGAGCGGAATACCGGCCTGGGCGTCGAAGATGCTGGAACGGTTGTCACCGATGAAATCGGACGAGACGACGTCGTCCTCGGTGTAGCCGAGGATACCGGCGAGGGGGCCGCTCGTCGCGGCCTCCTTGACCTTGGCCTTGATAGCGTCGTAGGTCGCGGGCTTGCCGAGGCGGACGGTCAAGTCGACGACCGAGACGTTGGCGACGGGAACGCGGAAAGCCATTCCGGTGAGCTTTCCGTTCAGGGCGGGAATGACCTTGCCGACGGCCTTAGCGGCTCCGGTGGCAGCGGGAATGATGTTCTGGGCAGCGCCACGTCCATCACGCCAGAGCTGTAAAAAAAAAATTAGGAAAACATCAACATTTTAATTGTGTAGTACTTGCGGACAGCCTGAGCTCACGTGAGTTCAGAAAGAATTGAGAGAGGAATTGCGAACACTATTGATGAGATAAAAGTCTGAAAAAAATCAACCATATGAAACGTACTGAAAAGATTGATTTTGCGTAATAATAATTCCACAATGTTATTAACAAATTAACGAAAAAAAATTAATTCCCAACAAAACACCCGGCAACCTAACTTTTTTTTTATGAAAACGATTTGTTAATTTTTTTGAATACGTACGCATTTTTTCAGAATTTCGTGTAATTTTTTTAAATTGCGTTTTTAGTTGATAAAAAAACGTCATTTAAAAAAATTACATATAATTCTGGCAAAAGTCATCCGGATTTACAAAAAGATTAACGAATTGTTTTTGTATGAACAAGAAGTTAGGTTGCCGGGGGATTTGTTGAACATTTTTTTGTTTTCATTCATTTGTTAATAAAATTTCGGAATTATTGTTAGGCAAAATCAAGTTTTTCAGCATCTTTCATATGCTTGATTTTTTCAGATTTTTATCCCATCGAGAAGGGTCCGCAAATCGTTCTCAATTCTCTCTGGACGTGACTATCTGCTAGTGCAACTTTAGGAATCTATTTTTTTTCTCTTGTACGAACCTTGCCGGAAGGTCCGTCGACGGTCTTCTGTGTAGCGGTGGTCGCGTGGACGGTGGTCATGAGACCCTCGACGATCTCGAAGTTGTCGTGGATGACCTTGGCAAGGGGAGCCAAGCAATTGGTCGTGCAAGAGGCATTCGACACGACCTTGAACTTGGGATCGTAAGCGTCGAGATTGACACCGACGACGAACATCGGTGCGTCCGCTGAGGGCGCGGAGATGATGACCTTCTTGGCGCCACCTTCCAAATGAGCCTGAAAAAGGGTTTAAAAGAATGAAATTATAAAATCCGCTAGCCAAACCGCATGGAATAGGTTTTTTTCTTTGGACACATACGGAAGCCTTCTCGATGGTGGTGAAGACACCGGTGGACTCGACGACGTACTCGGCGCCAGCCTTGGCCCACGGGATGGTCTTCGGGTCGCGCTCGCTGAAGACGGCGATCTTGTTGCCGTTGACGACCAGAGCGCCGTCCTCGGCCTTAACCTCTCCCTTGAATCTACCGTGGGTGGAGTCGTACTTGAACATGTAGACCATGTAGTCGAGACCGATGAAGGGATCGTTGATCGCGACGACCTGCGCTCCGCGCTCGATCGAGGCCCTCAGGACGAGACGTCCGATACGCCCGAATCCGTTGATTCCGATTTTGCTCATGGTGATTTTTTTTTGTGAGAGTTACTGAAACGGCAAACAAAAATTTCATCATTATCAATCTAATCTTATTTCGTCGATATCAGGACGAGACTTCCGATCAGAGTTCGTGAGCGGTCATTTTTTTTTGTCAATTTTTGTCAAAAACGTGACCGTCGATTGACCGGTCCGGACATTAACTCTAAGAACCTTCACGGTTCCAACTTTATATTTAACGGAGTTCATCAATATCTACCGAAGAGTAATTTTCTTCTTTTCGGGGTAGAGTCGCGTTTATTTTTAACTGAATAACGTTATCGTTTCGTCGTATATTCTCGGCCCGTAAATATTGATCGGCGTTTTCTCGACAGGGGAACTGCTGATACAGAAAATTGAGTGCTGATAAAAAAATATCTAGGCTGGCGTTGAAAACAAATCGTCATCGATGGGTTTATTACGCTAGTGTAGAATATTTAAAAAATGTTGCATGAAAATTTGTATACATTGTATACAGTTTCTACGCACAAACCGATGGACTAATTTGAATACACGAGTGCGAGTTAAAAGTAATGCTCGATATATTAGATCGAGATTTGTACAAGTGTTTAATACACGGAATAATTAATTTTATCTCGATTTATGCATAAAACACTAGCTATATCGAAGTTTATCTTCGACAATGTTTCGCCGTTCCCTCGGTCGAAGTTCCTCGAAGCCGCGAAGAGTTGCAATTCACGAGACGAATTAATTATTGTGTTTTATCTATGTTTACAGTAAAGTAACGCGCGATAAAAAAAGAAAGAAAACAGAAAGCGGCGCGGTGTCTTCTCAGCGTGAAGGGCGATTAAAATATTTTTCTACATTGTAATCTCGAAGCAGGGCGGGAGGTCTCCGTTCGCATCAGAGGTCGTTCAAGGTCGGAACGCGGATATCTCGACGAGGGCTTAGCTGGTCCCCCGAGGCCAGCCCTCCGTTATTTTCTTCGCACTCGTCCCCTCCATATACATATACACATACATACAATATATATATAAATATATATGTATATATATATATATATATAGATGTATCTCATCCCCTCGCCCAGAGTACGAACGTGACCCCGACCGAGATGAGAAAATTAGGGTCGATATCTCGGCACGAGCAGCAACGGTCTTCTCTCGCCCAGCATCAATCCGCGCTACGACTGTGCACGCGTATATACGTCCGACCAAATGAATTATACACGGAGCCCGGTCCAGAGGACCGAATGAAGCCGCTTCTGGCTCGAGAGTCCATCGTTATTGCGAGTACGAATTCGCCGTTACGTGCCTTTCGTTCTATGCCATGTAATCGAGTCTCTCGAGCCACGCCTCGAAATCTCGCGATTGACAGGGCCAATGACAGTCCACGATGTAATCGAAATTTCAACGAATTCAATCGGACGCACGAAGCCTCTGTTAATATCCGAGTTTACCCATCGAAAATTTCTCATCGTTATCGTGCTCGGGAGTCGCGTAGCTCCGAACTTCGGCGGCCTATTGCGTCATAGCAACGCGCGATCGTACCTCGTCACTATTCAGGCGTCGAACGAAAAATGTAAATAGATGATGTTGGAGGGAACAAAAAATTGCGATATACGGAACATGGAGCCGTTGAAAATTTTCGAAAAAGTTTGATTTTTGAAAAATTTTCTGCGGACATTGATTCAGACGCGAGGAACTGAAAGGTTGTAGGACGTTCGTAGCGCGGTTACGTGCAACAATGTAGGACGAGGGATTCAGAGCCCGCGCGAGAGCGCAGAGATCCATTTTGCGTGGCGTGACGAACCGAGCCTCGGCGAATCGTCGCTACACGCCTAAATCCGATCAGCCGGTTCTTACGGAGAAAAAAAAAAAATTCGTTCGCGAGACTACGATATTTACGTGGATTCGTCGGGAGATGAGGTTGTTTAGCGAGATATCTTTACACTGCCGGTGAATTATCGCGACGGCGGTATATTAAACGTACTCGATTGTACTTACGTAAGACGAGAGACACAGACTTGCTCGCACTTCAGCTACCACGGAAGTAGTGTCATTTGAAGGGCAACCGGACGGTAATATAACCGGCTTCGGGAGCTCGCGTGTGCGCGATGGCTTCGCGAATTTCATTGGTCTTCGAGCTTCGGGGAACGTCGATACTCGGCCGTGCTCGAGTCACGTGGGGTGATCGTCGGCGCGCGACCGTGGCGCGAATTTTGAGAGGTTTAGATTCGCGACATTTAATCTGGGTTGTAATCATTAAAAACATTTACTTGGTCAAAATTAATTTTTAAAATTCGAAAATAACAGTATTCATCAAGCGCGTAGCAACTGAGTACGACATTTTTTTATTAATGGTGCAATTCGTTTTATTTGCAAGTCTCCCTAATTTTGCGTAACTCAGCGATTACGAAGGATGAGTCTCAAGGACACGTTGACTCACGTCTCACGGGGGAATCATCGACGCGTGACGAATTTCGAGGAATTTAACGATTCGCGTAATAAAATCTGATCTGTAAACATTAAAAGTATTTAATAGTTCAAAATTAATGAAAAAAATAGCATTCGTCAAGCATGTAGCAAAACGGTACAAAAAAAAAAAAATTTCATTTAGCAATTCGTTATATTTGCAAGTCTCGATGATTTTGTGTAACTCCGCGATTCCTGGATGATGAGTCTCAAGGTCACGCTGACGCACGCTCGCCGGCCGGAGGCCACGTGAGATCTGGCACGTGTTCCGTATACGTGACGAATTTCGGGCCAGGATTTGAAAGTATGAAAAGTCCTCGAAGGACCCTTTTTTTGGTAGGTGCGATTTCAATACTCTCGATCTTCCGAGGGTTCTTCGATGACGCATCCCTTCCCGGCATCGGCTTCGTGCATGAACTTAACCAGGTCAACGACCCTGTTAGCGTAGCCGTACTCGTTGTCGTACCTGTTCGTCGGCATTGCGTCAGTAAACGCAACAGCGCTGTTGCAGCGTCTACAGCAAAATTGCACGTATCGCGGATAAGGATTTAGTCATTTTCCCGTACCAAGCGACGACCTTTATGAACGTGCTCGTCTGTGGTATTCCGGCCTTTGCGTCGAAGATGCAGGAGTACGATGTGTGATTGAAATCCGACGAAACGACGTCGTCGTCTGTGTAGTGAAGAATCCCTCGTAGATCGCCCTCCGTCGAGGCTGCTTTCATCACCCTTTTGACCTCCTCGTAGGTCGTCGCCTTGTTGACTCTATTTTCAGGCAATTTTTAGCTGTCTTAGCGATGGTTGGATAGTTTTTTTTTCTTCTAAATATTACCTGAAGGTCATGTCGCAGAGCGAAACGTTGGGCACGGGAACGCGAAAAGCGATAGCCGATATTTTATTTCGCAGCTCGGGGATGACCTTGGCCAAGCTCTTGGCCGCGCCGGTCGATGTGGGTATGATATTTTGCATGCAACCCCTGCCATCCCGCCACAGCTGGAGAACACGTGGAAAGAGGATGAATTAGAATACATGTGAACATGGGACTGCAATGGTGAATATAATCCGGTCCATATTCACCACTTTTAGCTTATCAATGAACACATGGATATTATTTATTATTAAATTGTGATATAGTAATAACAATAAAGTATAATATAATATAATATGATATAATACAATATATACTATCATATCAATATCAATGTTATTTAGTTATATTAAGAATCCCACATAGCGTGGAAATATTTTTGAAAGATAGCAATAATTTTTTTTTATGTTGAAAACAATTAATCAATATTAAAAAGAATTTGTGAAAAGTTTTTTTTTTTTACATTTCAATGAAATATGGAAGATTTAAATTACACATGCAGACCCGCATAAACACGGAACATTAGCAGAAACGTTTCGGTGAAACACGAAACAAAAAATATTTCAAAATATCTTATCACCATGTTTCAGAAATATATGTCAGATATGTTGAAAGATTAATTATGTTTTGAAATATTTAAGTAACCTTTCGTTGGAAACATTTCGTAAGATATGAAAAATTGAAAATATTTCTAAAGTAATTTCGAAATATTTCGTACTGTATCGAATATTAACTGAATGGTAAATATACGTGAAGTAGGGAATCTCTCGAGGAGGGTACGCGAGTCGCGTAGGGCTGTTGTTCTAACTTTAAATCCGAAATTTATAAATAGACCGAGACCGCTAGCTCGCCTTTCCAGTGGGGCCGTCGACCGTTCTCTGGGGTGCCGTTGTAGCATGGACGCTCGTTATCATTGCCTCGAGAATCTCGAAATAGTCGTTCATCAATTTAACGATCGGAGCTGCGCAATTAGTCGTGCACGATGCAGCCGAGATTATCGAGTTTTTCTTCGGATTGTAGGAACAGTGATTGACACCGAAAACGTACATGGGAGCGTCCACCGAGGGCGCGGTTATCACGACCCGCCTCGCGCCTCCATCCATGTGCAACTGATGAACAGACATTTTTTTATTTCTATTATTTATGTATAATTGGTTAATGATATTAATTTAATTTAATCGACAACTCACTATCGCCTTATCGAGAGTGAGAAAAACACCGGTTGACTCGATTACGTATACGACACCGGCATCTTTCCATTTTATGTTCGATGGATCTTTTTCCTGGGAAGTTTTGATCCTCAAATCTAAATTAAATTACATGGATGTAGGAATTTAGTAGGATCGATGAGAGTGGGCCAAAACGGATTAAAATTTTATTAAATGAGACTTTTTTGATTTTCCGAAGAAAATTGGTAAAAAAATAGTCCATTTTGACCCCCTCTAACTAAGCCGGACAGTAATTTTTCAACTCCCGACTGCGCGATAATTTCGATTCTTTCTCGGCGAATTTCTGGAGTTTATAAACATGTAAGACCTCCGATCAATATCTCGTCGTTTTCGCGCTCAACGGGATGCGGGAAAGTCCCGTGGGTCGAGTCGTACTTGAAGAGGTAGACCATGTAATCCGTGCTGATGAATGGGTCGTTGATCTGCTTAACCTGACATCATAGGACAGCTGTCATTATCATTTTTTTATTTTTTTGTTATTAAAAAAATATATTTAATACGATTTTATTAATCGCCCATTTGGAGTAAAATTACCTCTACGCCTTTCTCGAGACACGCTCTGAGACACATTCTTCCGATTCTGCCGAATCCGTTGATCCCCACAGCCGTCATGATTTTTTTTTTCAATCAACGAATTCCGAACGGACAGAGCTGAAGTTCGTCGAACAAGTACGATCGACTGTATAGCAATTTTTTTTGCAAGCGTTTAATTTACGATACACATTCGTATATGAATTCCAAGAATCGAACTATCCTACGAGAATGGATCAATGGAACGTCCGTACGTAAGGTAGTCCTTACGAAGAGTGTTCACCTCACATAAGTTACTGAGAAATGAGAATATAAAATGAGGGAATACAAAATATTTTTCAAAAGTTCAAAGTAAATTTTAAAATCTGAAAAAATTCAAACGTGTTCAGAAAAGTGAAAGCATAGTTTTCGCTTTTTTAAAGTTGGGTTTTCGAGAGGTTTGTCAATTTTTTTACAATTTTATTATACATCAGTTTGTTAGTAAGATTTTGGAATTTTTATTATGAAAAATTAATCTTTTCAGCACCTTTAACGTGCTTGATTTTTTTCGGATTTTTATACGATCCAGAAGTGTTTGCAATTCCCTCTCATTTCTCTGAAACTTATGCGAAGTGAACACAATTCGCAACGACTACCTTAACGGAGACGTTACAATCCGTGTGTTTACGTTTCGGGAGATTATACGAAGTTAATCCGAGGGATTAATGAATCTCGCGAGCGACCTCGCGACAGTGTGTAAAGTGCCAGTATCGCAGTGAATTCGACCGAGAGACGAACGCCTCAGTTTTGTGAAAGTCCGTTTGATAAAATCTAATGAAACAATGGATCGGTCCAATCATTCAACGGGGGAGTCCAGTCAATCAACGAGGGAGTCCAATCAATCGAGGGAGTTGTTCGACAGGGAGGAAACAGCGAGCATTTTGAAGGCTTGCATAGTGTCCCAAAAAGGAGGAATCCCGCAGGAAGAGCTCGACGGTAAGAATTCCGTCACACAGTAAAAAAATATGTCGTAAAATCGGAATACGAATTTTCACAAAAATAATTTTGTTTACTGTGCAGTCTTGATTAAACGAGCAATTTAATTGTCATTAAATTTTTTTTGTATATTAATTTATGTATTTAATTAACGGGCATTGCCCTTTTACATATATATAGATTGTGTTTTAATCATGATTAGGAACACATGTTAGAGATCTTCGTATGAAATGAATACATCCACTTACAACAGTATAGAAAATAAAGAAAATAAGTAAAATGTTCAATTTATCGAAGACGCGTTCTTCAAGTGCACGGGCCATTACATCCCTTACCTGGCCTTGGGATATCCAAGTCTGTACCAATACATGAGAACGTTCACGGACATAGTGAAAGAACGCAATGAGGACAAAGTGCTCGTCTACAAGGTTTTTACTCCGGAAACGGCTCACATCGCCAATCTGGTCGAGAGGCAGAAGGATTCGGTCCCCAGCGCTCGGTACACGAAGGTAAATTTTCGAGCCTTGAATTCGGAATTTTTTTTTTTTTTTACGATAAATTTTATTCCACAGATGAACAAAATCCGCACGCGCGTGATTAATTCAAAGGTTGGTTCGAGGTATAACGGCAACAACGACCGCCCGACCGGAAACTGGAAGCGAAAGGCGACGAACGACGGTCGCCGCGGACGAAGAACCGAGAAGCGACGAAAGGACGACGAAAAGACTCGACTTCGCAATTGGAGTCAGTTTTACGATCGTAATTCTTCGAGCGAGGAGGGAAATCACGGTAACGTCCCGAAAAATATTGTAGAGTGCGTCTTATCGAGAGCTCTTGAAATTAATCTGCGCTCCGTCTATTCAGCAAGTGACTGTCCGTGGGACATCAGTAATTCGGAGGATTGGTATGCGGACGAGTACAATCACCAGGTGAAGATTATGGACAAACCAGCAAAAATGGTAAATTTGACTTACTCACGAGTATGATTAAAAATTTTCACGCTTGGCCGAAACAATGTTTAAAAAAATTCTGATCGAAGGACGTAATCTGCGAGCCGATTGTGGGCGGTAAACAGCTGATCGGCGACGACTTTTTCCTCCAGCTGGCGATCCGTAACGCGGGCATGCCCGTTTGGAGGAAAGGACGTGAGGAACTCTTACCTTTCATATATTATTATTATTATTATTGTTATTATTATTTTGTTATTAATTTATTGTAACGGATTTTTTATTCTCAGCGTGTACAGCTCTGCACAGCGGCCTGTGCGTATCAGGCCAGACGATCAAAGATTGCACTCGAACATTGAAGAAAGTCCAAGTTCTATCCAACAGAATCGTCATCATGCTGGGCGCCGAGGATATCTACAGAGTAAGCTAATAATCCGCCGATCGAGAAAATAATTCGGGCCCTCAAAAGTGAATCGTTTCTTAAAATATATCTTATATTTAGTTTATTTCATTAAAATTAAATATATTAATTTATAGGATCACTCCAGCGATAAGATGATAGAGGATATGGAAGACCTTCTGGAGTACCTCGAAGCTCGTTACTCCTTCTCCAGATCGGCCATCACTCTATGCACAATACCGCCGCTCGCCAATCTCTCGATGAATTGTGACCGGGCGAAGTTGGCAAATCTCCAACGCTTCAACAGCTGGATCCGGGAACAAACGAACCTTCGGTACAACAGCGATCAGTGGGATTCCACTCTTCGGTACAACCTTATCGAATTTTACAACCAGAACACCATCGTCCAAATATCAACGAACTACGAGTACTTCCAACTGTGCGTATAAATTTCTTTTTTATATTGTTAAAAAAAAAATCTTTAAATAAATTGCTTTGCTTTCAGAGATGCGCGAATGGTTTCGGGATCTCCGCACCCCTACGTGCTCTGGAATGTTCGCGGCCGCCGCTTGGCCATGAATCTCCTTCGAACTTGCCACTGATAAAGACTTGCCGTCCTGTATTGGCAAAAAGAAGGAAACTGCGAAACAATCGATTAAAAATTTGTAAATATTAGATTAAGCTGAATGATCTGAGTTATCGTCGATACGAAGGAGTCGAAAAAAATAGCGTGGCTCAACGAAATTTTATGGGTAAGTTTTAAACACATGTCGGTACTCTGCGCTTTTCCACGCATGTCCATACTCTGCGCATTTTCCGCGCGGGTATTTAGTGTTAGATTGTTTGTCGACGAATAATCGGATTCCTCACGAGATTTGATTGTTTTACTTGTAAGTAGTTGCTAATAGTGCGATTTCCCATTGCTTTAGTTTTAAGTGTATTTATTTTAACAACGATTTCCCATTCTGTTGAACTATTGTCGACAGTTGTATACGATATAATTTAGTTTGTAGGTATTTATTCGTGAATCTGTGTATAACGATATTGCGGGTCCATTCGTTGAAAACGACGCGCAGCAAAAATGAAACGCCGTCGAGTATTATAAAATAAAGATTTATTTGGACCGATAAATGGCAGTTCTATTTACAAATCAATCAAAACTATCAATAGATCGAGAAAGAATTTTCAAAAAGTTGGGCGAGATCTTCCTCGGACTGCTCGCGCGGTGCGAGTTTCGTGATGCGATGCTGAAAAAAAAAATACATATCTCCATTAGTCCTTAAACGTTCCACAAAAATGCGCACATTAATTAACGATTTTCTTAAAACCTGAGGCAAGGTTCCCTGGACCAGAGTAGGAATATCCTCCTTCTTGAATCCAAGTTCCGAAAGACCGTTCTCCACCTTCATGACTTGCATGTACCGCCTCACAGTGTCGGCCAAAATTTGTCCGGCGTCGGAGTTCTTCGCGTTGCTGACGTCAGCTCCCAAAAGTTCGGCAGCTTCGAGATGTCTCTCGGGGCAGGAAGCGCCCGTGAAGGAGAAGACGGCCGGTGCCGAGATCACGACCGAGAGTCCGTGCGGTACGATCGGATGATCGTCACTGTAGCCCTGAAAGTCGAAAGAATTCAATTGACAAATTTTTTGGTTCTCCCTCCACAATTCTCTTCGCCTATTTTGAAGCCACATCATTTTGCCGAAAGTTCAATCGGCCGAAGCGTCGGATGCCCAAAAATCATGGGTACGAACCCACTTCATCCGAATAGTCAAAGTTCCGAAACTTTTTTTTCCGAATCGTGAACTGCCGAAGCTTCATTTTTCAGAATCGTCAATTTTTCGAAAAATCATTTATCCGAATCGACTAAACTAGACTAGACTACATTAGTATTATTTAGTTCCGTGATTCGGTTGATTGGGGATTCGACTAAATGACCATTCGGACGAATGGCGATTCGGATAAATGACTATTCGGATAAATGTCTATTCGGATAAATGTCTATTCGGATAAATGTCTATTCGGATAAATGACTATTCGGACGAATGGCGATTCGGACGAATGGCGATTCGGACGAATGGCGATTCGGACGAATGACGATTCGGTGACTTAACGATTCGGAACAATGACGTTCGGTGAAATTATTAAACGGAAAAATGGCGTTCGGTTAAATTATTATTCGAAAAAATGGCGTTCTGTTAAATGACGATTTGGAGGAATAACGTTCGGCCAATTGATATTTCCGAAGAGTGACGTTCACTGAAATGAAGATTCGGAATAATAAAGTTTCGGAAATTTGATAATTCGGAAAAATAGCGATTCAGCAGTTTGACGATTCGAAAAAATGAAGTTTCGGAAGTTAGATTGTAGTTGCCGTCAAAATGATGTGACTCCGCCTATTTTAAGGATGAAACAAACTTCCTGAAAATCTCGGGAATTACCTCAGGTTGGAAGTTCCTCACGTTTCCACTGATCGGATAGCTCAAACCGTGACAAAGATGAACCCCGGCATTGCCGAAACCCACACCAGCCATGGTGCTGGCCAGATGCATGTGGCTGCGGGCTTCGAGGTCGTCGCTGTTGTAGACCGCTCTCTCGAAGTATTTCCTCATGACCTGAAGAGCGTACCTGGCCCAGACATCGCTGACGGGGTTGCTGCCCTGATACGCCGGTCTCAGGATCGGATTCGTCGGGCACGGCGTTCTCTGAGTGTAATTTATAGCGGTGAAGGACTCGAGGGCGTGACAGAGGACGTCGAAGCCCGAGTAGGCGCAGACCCGTTCGGGAAGGCTCAGGGTGTGAAGAGGATCGACGATTCCGAGCGTCGGTCGCAGAGCTCGATTGGCTATACCGGTCTTGGCTTTCAACGGTCTGTAGTCGAAGATCGAAACGCCGGTCGTCTCGGATCCGGTACCGGAAGTCGTCGGAACCGCGATCAGCGGCTTCAGAGGCACGACTACCGGTTTTCCCTTGCCGATTGGAGCGTTCACGTAGTCGAGGAAATCGGCCTCCCTGTCGCAGGCGTAGAGATTCGCGGCCTTGCAGGTGTCCATCACGGAACCACCGCCGACCTTTCGGGAACAAACATAAATCGTGAAAATTATAGCCCTCTAACGGACCGATGGAAATTTATAACCCGGAATCTATCTGCATGAGACTAAATTTCCCCAAGTCATGACGGTTGTGTTTCGCATCGTATAAGCTTCGCTCCTGGAAGTTCGCTTGGAGAATAAAATTCTACAAGTGAACAATTTCTTTTTTTCCTGCTGCAGCGCATTGACAGACACTTGACGACGATGAAATTTGACGTCATGCAGATATCTTCAGGTTCATGAAAATTTGTCGGTTCCAATTGATTTTTCGTAATCGACTGCTTACAGCGACGAACGCGTCGTAATTTCCCCTTTTCGCGAACTCGATGGAGTCCTGAAGGCTGGCCTCAGTCGGCTCGACTCTGACCCTGTCGTAGACGTCGAAGTTTATGCCGTGCTTGGCGAGACTGTCGATCGCCGTTTTTACCGGCGACAGGGTCGCCAGATGGGGATCGGTCATTAGGCATGTTCTCTTCGAGCCCATGTTCTGGAGGTCCATTCCCAGCTCGCGAGTCACTCCGATACCGTAACGGACGGTCGAGCAAGCCATCTGGAATAAAAATCAATTTTTAACATTTGAAAATTTTTATTCAGATTATGAAATTCAGATTCAGAAAACCATTCGGTGGAATTTTTAGCTTTAATGTATATCGCACGCGTGCGATTTGAGGGAGATTATTGGAGAGTACACAGCGCGACGGACTCATGCGCGGCCAAGTAGATCGGGCAAAGAACGAATTTTTAATTCCTTATCTGCTGTTTGCGAATACGTCAAATTTTTGCGCTCTTTGTGTGCAGCCCGAAGTGTGTCGAAGTGTATTAGTTGCGTTGATCGAAAACAGTCTGAGGCTGTTCGTCTCGTCATTATCGGGAAGTTTGCACAGGCCCGCGTGAACTGGTGCGTTTTCCTCGATAATTTCTCAATATTTAGAATTTTATTACGTAAGAGATAAAGTTTGCTTTTTCGTGGGCCGGCGGAGCGTTGGATCGTCGGTGAGTGAAACATTTTTTTGGGAAACAATTTTTTTGTTTTTTTTTTTGTTGGTTCTTTTACTTCTTATCTGACCTCGAATGCATACTCGTTCGTGGGAGTTGCGGCCGTCGCGGTGCTGTTCGATGCACCGGGATTCCCGTGAGCGGGACATCGGCATCTGTATCAAAGTTCAATCATTTTATTATCGCTCTGCGACTCGCTGAATGACGGAGTCGATTAATTTTTTATCACAATCATCCATTAAATTGAATGTACCAATTTTTGCATAAAAATTTTCAATCCATCACATTGAATTTACAATTCTATTTTACAGTGTATTTAAAATATTACTTGATAATCAAATTAACATTCTTGATAATATTAATTTTATTATCAATTTTATTTCAAACATACGAAATTTTTTTTTTTAAGATAAAAAAAATGAAAATAGGAATTGTTTGACTGTTAAATCCCGGCATATGTGATTACTAAAACATGGTATAGCATAACTCACGATTGCGAAGAAATGACCTGCAGCAAGTCAACGACGCGCTTCCTGGGCATCATCCTGATCGGAGTAGATTTTAACAATTTTTCTCAAAAAAAAATTAAAAAAATAAAAAAATAAGCAGATCTCGCCAGTAATTTTTAATTGAAGATAAGTCTCGCACGAGACCGCCTGTGCCTGATACTCGCTGTAAACTCGAAGACCCTGCTCGGCTTCCGCGAGCCGACTTGTTGTCGGGCGACTGGTCGCATCCCCACTTTTAAGTCCGACATATCGCAGGCACGACGGCGATGACGCTGGTTGTTTGTCGACTCTTAACTCGCCGTCTCTCGAGCCTCACCGATACGTTCCAGGAGCGTATCACTCGATGTTGCCATACAAAAAAAAATTATTCATCTTCAAACCTACGATTTCTTCTTTACGTAAACAAAATCTAATCTTATCGAAATGTAAAAAAAACTCAGGTCCATTATTATCTCTGCACTTTTATCATAGCTTCATTTTCTTATGACGAAAAGAATATCAGAACTTTTCGTAGCATAGTAAAAGTCTGCAAACGTGTCTTCATGATTCGATGCCGCCATGATTTTTTTTTTTCATTTTTAAACCTAACATTTTTTATTCATGAAAACAAAATATAATCTAATCGAAAAGTGAAAAAATACATTTCTGTGGTCCATTATTACTCCTGAACTTTTTTGTAGCTCCATTTTCTTGTGACAAAAAAAATTATAAAAATATAAAGAAATTGTTTAAAAAAAAAAAGAAATTTCTGTAGCATATTAAAAGTCCGTCAACGTGTCTGAGTATCCAGGCGGCTGCTCGGTTAATCGTGAGATATGGTCCAAGGTCTTCGCGGAGTGTGATCGAATCGAAATATGTTTACCACTGAGTGTGTAAGGTATTTTGATCGGCGATCGGAATATCAAACGATCAATCGAGCAAGACGCAATCACTTGACGCTCTATTGCAAAACATTTCAATCGTACTGTTTTTAGAGAGGATGATGATTAAAAAAAAAAAAACAAGTACACTTAATTCAGTACAACTAATATTTTTATTAAAATTGTTATATATTATTTACAGTGGATAGTCGTGAATAGCGGACACCGGATCTATAAATCCAGTGATACCTTATTGTTTTGTTGGGTTTGTTTTCTTCTTAAAATTATAAAATACGAACGTAATATTGGAAAAACCGTTTTGATTCACGGCAATTTTTTTTTCTCCCATATCTTGTAATACCGTACAGCTATAATCTACGAGCTCAAGCGTAGTTTAAGGTACATAAACATATTATAGTAGCTGTGACTTGACAGTATACTCGGAGCTTGTTGATTTGTTATTTTTATTTTTTTATTTTTTATATCGTTTGTTACTTCGAACTCCAAAAGTTCGAAGCTCAACTGCTCCGTTTTCCTCGTGACCGAAACTTTCGACATTCTTTGCTCTCTCCGATTCACAGACGACATACCCGTCCCATCTACCAATTTATTCTCAGCTTAAAACGTAGTTTGTTCGAATGAAGAAAGACCGATTTATTTATCGCAACGAATCGGGCTTTAAAAAAGAAGTTTAACGACTGCATAAGTTTAAATAATTATGGCTTATTTATCTCGCTTATCCAAGCGAACGATAAAAATCACCCACTCCCTCCTCACTCTAATATCGGCGGAAAAAAAATGCTCTCCCACAGTTTTACTCAGACCCACGAAGAACAAGTAAAATCTATCCGTTATTAAAATTTATTATCGATAGTGAGTCACTGCGATTGAAATCGTGTGTATAGTTGAAAAAAAACGTCATCCCAAGACATCCGTGACCGAAACTTTTTCTCGCGAAGGACTCTGGAAGACTGCGAATTATCTCGATGATCCTGGAATAATAATTTCGAGCTCGATAGTCGATCTTTAGAATAAAACAAAATAAAATAAAATGAAATTCTTCCGTTCTACCAGCTCTACAAAAAAACTGCCATTACGCGTTACGCATATGTATCTTTTGTGTAGAATCACGTCGAAAACTAAAAAAAATCTTCCACGCGATTAAAGTCTTCGGGCTTTAATCGCATGGAATTCCGCACTTTATTTTTTTTCTCAAAAAATAAAAATAAAATAAGCGCTCTTAGACGCTCTCGGGAACGATCTTGTCGTAGTGGAAAGTGCTGCTGGAGTAGAAGCTGCCTCTTTTCGGCATGTGGGGCGTAGCGATTTCTTCCTGAAGAGGCTTGTAGACCAAGCCGCAGTTCTTGTTGTCGACGAGACCCTGGCGGAGCATCATCGGCGGTCTGATGACCGGACCGCGTCCCCTGCGCTTCGACATTATGCTCGCGAATTGGGCTACTATCAGCAGAAGCGCCAGGACGACCAGAACGACGGTCATCACCGGCCAAACCGCCCCGCTGTACCAGGGACGAGATTCCGATGAGAAATCGGCTCCCGACTCCGGCGAGAAGGTCTTCAGCTCATCGTAGTCCTGGTACTGCTCCGACCAGGCGTCCTCGAATATGTCGTTCATCCGGTGATTCTTCATTCCATGAATTAACTATAAACATTAATATAAAAATTAATATAAAAATTAATATAAAAATTAATATAAAAATTAATATAAAAATTAATATAAAAATTAATATAAAAATTAATATAAAAATTAATATAAAAATTAATATAAAAATTAATATAAAAATTAATATAAAAATTAATATAAAAATTAATATAAAAATTAATATAAAAATTAATATAAAAATTAATATAAAAATTAATATAAAAATTAACATAAAAAGTGTTTATACAGTAGAACCTCGATTATCTATCCGAACTATTCGCGCAATTTTCGTATCCTTACATTGTTGCGCGCTACAAACAAGCCAATTCAAGAAGACTCGAGCTCGCATAGACAGTCACAGCACTATTTTAAATACACGTCAGTCGAAACGCTTTTGAAACTCGACAAGGGAGAGACCAGCACGTTGTTAGCGCGCTCGTATGATGTTTGCAAGTCAACGATTCGATTAACGAAGAAACTGCATTATCGAGGCTTCCGGCATGGATCGAGCCGCTGAGAACCGATGGGAAATCGTTGACGGGGAGTGTGGTTGAAATTGCGATTACTCACCTCGAGGTCAGGAATGCCGTTGTCACCGGTCATCGGTATGATGGAGTCATCCTCCTTGGGCAGTTCTTCCATCTTGAAGTCGTGGACGGGCTTCTGAGGGATCGTTCTCGGAGGCGGACCATCGTCCTCGTCGTCGTCGCAGACGACTCTGGCGAGGTCCGTCCACTTGCCGACACCCTCGGCCTCCGCGTAGTCCTCGGCGTTAGCTTTGCTGCTCATGTAGTGCAATACCTCGGTCGGCGTGACACCGTGCTCGATGAGCCACTGGATTGCCTGGTTGAACTCCTCGTCGCAGGCGAACGGATTGTGGGTCGCATCGAGACCGGACAGTTTCGGCATTGCCTTCAATTCCTCGACCGTGATTCGCTGCAGATCGTTCGAACGAACGGAAAGGAATCTGCGAATCGTACGGAAACGTATAAAAGATTCGAGTTGAGATTTCCGAAGCGAAGTCTCCGAGGAAATCCTCGGTTCGATCGGTTTTGGACAAAAAAAAAAAACAAAAGAAACATGATTTTTTGCCGTGTAATTTTGGAAATTGTTCATGATCGATTGTTCGCGAGGGTGTCTCGAGCATACGAAAAAAATGCCCATCTAGCAACATTGAAAATTGTATCAGTCGTTGAATTATTAAAAAGTTCCGCGTAAGGAAATAAAAAAATAACGATGTTGGGATTTCCGAAGGGAAGGGACTCCGCGCTGAAGGGAAAGGTTTCATCGGTTTCAGGCAACAAAAAAAAATCAGTAAAAAAAAAGAATTTCTTGGTAAACAAAAAAATGGATCGGGAATTCCTCACGATCGATCCTAAGCGTGCGAAGAAAATTCCCACGTTCAAATATTGAAAATCCTATGAGCCGTTGAATTATTGAAAAGTTTCAAAAGTTTTTCGATTCTGCTAAAACTTCGTTATTTTTCCCGTTCTTATTTGTACATCAAAACTCACCGAAGCGATTTAAGTGGCTGCCTAGCTTCGCTCCAGATTCTTCGGAGCATGCATCTGCTGACGTCCAATCGCGCGAGCCCGGGGCTCTGCAGGAAGGGTGTCACTTGGAGAGTTACCAGAGGATTGCCGGCGAGGCTGAGTCTCGAAAGCGATCGAGCGCCGGCGAACATCTTCGGTTCGAGGGCTTTTATCAAGTTGTCCGAGAGATCCAGTTCTCGAAGAGACGACAGAGGCCTGAAGAGGCCGACCGGCAGTCTCGTCAGATTGTTCCTCGCCAGATTCAGTCGAGTCAGTGCTGGCATAGCGTCGAAAGTTCCGTCCATTATGATCTCGAGACCGCAGTTTGCGCACTCGAGCTGGAAGACGCTGAAAGTTGAATCAAAGGGACGATCAGCGAAGCTCCAAATAAATGTTGGTTTTTTTTAGCAATTTTCGCAATAATTGGAACATGCTTTAAAATTTTAGAACATTTTTTTTTACCTGTAAGTCTCGTACTCGTAGCCGATAGTCTTGAATACCGGAAGAACGCGAATTGCGGGATTGTTGTTCATGACAAGAACCTGCAGTCTCGGATTGGACCGCAGATGATGCTCGGTCAGATTGGCGATGTTGTTGTCGCTGATGTCGAGATAAGTCAACTGATCGAGGATCGAGAACGAGTGTTGATGAATCCTCTTTATGCCGTTCGAGGAAATATACAATTTCTGCAGGGACGGCGCGCCAGCAAGATCGTCCTTGGTGATGTACTTTATTCTGTTGTGCGAAGCGTCGAGGCTCTCCAATTTCGATGCTTGCTGCAGATTCAGCGACGTCAAGTTGTTTGCTAAAAAAAACATTATTAAAAAATCAATTGAAAAAAAAAAATGCAAGAAGAAGCAAAAAAAAAAAAAATCCAAACGTATCTCACAGGCAATGCGAAGAGTCTCGAGTCCCTTTCCGTCGAGGGCACCGGCGGGAATCTCGACGAGCAGATTGCCCGAGAGATCGAGTTCGACCAGGGAATCCATCGGCTCGAGAATAGATTTTTGAACGTTCCTCAGCCTGTTGTTCTTCAAATTAACGTAAGCGAGATTGGGCATTTTCGAGAAGGCAGCGCGTGGCAGACGGGTTATCCCGTTGTTGGAGAAATCCAATTCGGTAACGCTCGGGGCGTTGAGCACGTAGTCGGTGGCGAACTTGGAGCCGGCTGGCCCGAGTGGCTGACCGGAAATCGTCAAGAGGCTCAGCTGAGTGTTGTTCTGGAAGTAGTCGGGATCGACGTCGATGAGGGCGGTTCTCGTCAGGTTCACGGCGAACAGATAATCAATTCCGTCGAAGGCGGTTCTGTCGAGGGCGGCGATTCTCGTGTCGACGATCGTGACGGACTCCAGCTGCTGAAGACCGCGGGCTCGAAGGGCGTGAGGCCCAAGATTTATCTCGCCGGCGTTCTCGATCATCAGACGCGCGATTCCTGGTCCAAAGTTTTGCTTGTCGATGAGCTTGCTGCATCTGAAAATTCCAAGAAAAATGACGCATTGAAGGGTTTAGCCATAGTAAAATTTCGATTAAAAAAAAAAATAGCTTGTGGTGTTAAGAATATTCTGTTAAATTGTTTTGTCGAAATTCAACGAATTACGAAATTAACGTAGCGCTCGAGCAACGGGCCGGCTGAATTTCAAACGCGTTTTTCTCAAAACGTGATTTTCAAGATCGGTGTCCCTGATGTCTCAAAAATGACTCGATGGATTTTTATGAAAATTTGTACAGATGTACTTTAATAGATTTTTTAGTTCTTAACGGTTTCATTTTTTTAAAAATAATAATAATAATTTTTAAAAATGAGTCAGTGTTGAAAAACGGGTGCAAATCGACTTTTCAAATGGTAGTCAATTCCAAATGGTTTGCCAATTTAAAAAAATTCTAATTAAAAAAATGGAGGTTCATTCTAAAAGAAATTTACTTTGCTGTCGTCGCAGCGGCGTATTGCCCAGAGCATCTGCAATAATCCGGGCACTCGGTCATGATCTCCTCCTCATCGGATATGTCGTCCTCGTCCTCGTCGTCGTCTTCATCGTCGTACTCGTCGTCGACATCCTCGTCATCGCCGTCCTCGTCGCTGTCCTCGTTAGTCTCCTCGTCGAAGGCCAGCTCGGTCTCGGCCTGTTTGAGGGCCTTCAACGCGCGATCTTCGTCCAGTTCGCCGTGGGTTTTGATCCCATCATCGTCAATGCTGTTTGGCACGACGGATATCTTGACTCGCGGCTTGGCGGTCGTCGGGACGCGAGGCCTTGTCTTCTGGGCCTCGGCTTTAATGGCTTTTGCCAATTCCTCTTGAATCTGCTTTGAGATCGGGTCATAAATTAAACATTAGATATTGAACATAATTTTTATATTATTTTTTTATATCAGATGCGATCAGAGCCGGGCAAATACACTAAGTATGTGAAGTGCGTATTGAAGTGCGCAGTACTCAGAACTGCAGTAATTTAGTTCTGCCAGTACTCGATAGGTCAGTACTCAAAGACTACTACCTAACGTTCAGTACTTCCAGTACTTGCACTGATAAAAAAATACGGTTGAATCATCTAAAGATTCGGGCAGGGGTGTTCAAATAAATATTTAGTTGGTCGAACAACATATTTTAATGGCTCAAAAACATTTTAATGGCTCAAAAATATTTCAATCGCTTAAAAATATTTTAATGTCTCAAAAATATTTTAATGTCTCAAAGATATTTTGGTGAAATCGTCCAAAAAATTGTTGAACTAACAAATTTTTTTAGCTGTACTACTAAAATATTGATTTGAATGTCCCTGTCCGAATTTTGGGTTGATTCAACCGTATTTTTTTATCAGTGCAATATTTCAATATCTCCTTCATGTACTCAGCGTTTTTGTCCAGCTCCGGATGCGATAGCAAGGGAGCTGTTCGGAGCTCACTTTGTCCGTCGAAGCGTCCTCGTCCAACGATCGAATTTCCTGCAAGAGTATGTCCTTGGGATTGGCGAACGGTCGTCCGAGTTCGGCGGCGAGCTGTTCCTCCTTGGCGTTTCCCGGACGTGCCGTACTCGGCGATGCTTTGCCTGTGACTTCCGTGGTCGCGATCCTGGCAAGGTGTTCCTCGAGCTTTTCCCTGAATTCGGTGGTTGGATCGGCCTGCGTCGTCGTCCCCGCTTGCACCGTGGCGAACGCGAACGTCACCAGCAGCAGAGCTGCCCGACCCTTCATCGTGCCTCGCTTATCTTCAATTTGAAAAACAAAAAAAATATATTAAAAAATATCCCATCAACGAACAACCCGTTTGTCTAGGAGCTTTTGTCCCAGCGATAGATTAGGACTTCCAACCCCGTTTTGCCCCACGGGCCACCTTCGCCACCATCCAAAAGTTATTGTAAAATTGCGTTTTGTCTCATTATCTCGGTGCCATTTTGCCCCGTTCTCCCCTATAGTCTCGGACTCAAAAGAGGAGCCGTTCTGAAACACTTTGCGGGAAACACCGAAAATCTGGTTCATGTCGGCGAGCTCAGTCAATGTTGTTGAATGTGCAAACTGCACTTTCAACAACATTTTCAAACAAACACGAATACAAATAAAATGATTAAACGTGCAAACTGCAAGCTTAACAACCTTGTGAAATTAACAGGAAAAAAAATTAAATTATTAAATGTCCAATGTGTTTTTTTGCCCCCGCGAGCCTCGAGTCATGTGTAACCCGCTCCTAGCGCTATCGTCCCACGTAACCGAATATCGGGGCTTGAATTACAAAATCCGTAAAAAAAAAAGATCCGCGTTCGGACCGGAAGTGCGGCTCGGTCGGCTGAAAAGACGCAAAGCAGGAAGTCTGGTCGCCGATTCACGTGTGGAAGCAACTTTACCTCCAAAACAAACGCAAAAATAAAAAACAACTAAAAAACAAAAATATTGCTCGACGCCTCTTCAGCGTCACGAGCGCGCACCTCGTATGGGACTTGTCGCGCGCAGCACTGTGGAAACTCGCGAGGAAAGAACTCACTCGAGCTCCGAGGAGACGCGACGACGATGCGAGTAAACTCGCGTGAGCGCAGAGACGGCGGATTGAGAGTGAAGTGAGAAAGAGAGATGGGGGCAAGATTTGTACAATGCACTGCAGTGGAAGCCGGCGAACTGCGCTGCGAGTTGAATTTCTCCGCTCTTCTCCGGCTCGCACCTTGTTTACACTGGCGGACTCGGGCGAGAGACTCACACTGGTGGTACACACGTCGTGCCGGATACGCGAGATAACTCTCCGAAGCTTTCGGAGCGAATGGGAGACGTGCAAACCGTGGCTCTGGTGTCCTCCGTACGGAATACACACTGATGGGTTGTGTTACAGCAGCGGAACATACTAGCGCGAGCAAGCGAGCGTATGAATGTCAGAGCGAGAGTTCGGGACCGGAGTAGGGGCCGAGCGGGGCAAAACGGACCATTTTTTTACCATTACAGGTGTCGAATGCCGTGACCCATGACAATGATTATTGGCATGGCAAGGGCGTAGAAAGGGAGTTCTTGACGAGTGCACTGAAAAAAAGTGCTTGCCGGCTGCCGAAGAGAAAAGTGTTTGTTTCAATTCTACCTTCAATTCTTACAATTCCATATGATATTGAAACAACGTCGGCGAAACTGTCAAGGCGTCACGTTATCGTTTCAATCCGGTATGAAATTGTACGAATTGAAACTGTACTTATCATTCTTATTTTTTTCTTACATTATCTGTTTTTTTTTTCGTTACGATTGTTTCTTTATTATTGGGTGCGATTCTTTGTGTGCGCTCCTCTGTGATATGTTCAATTGAGAGGAGCGCAAAGAATAGCAGCCAATAAGGAAGAAATAAGCGTGATGAAAAGAAACAGGTAATGTAAGGAAAAAATAAGAATGATAAGACATAGCTTAAGTAATATAGGTTGGAAATGTATCGACATGTATCCGTTTTGAAATTCAACTGTAGATAAAGTAACCGTCGTTCCGAAGAGGGCCCTGACCAGGGTCGAAACGTAAAACGCATCAATTCATTAAAAACCAAAGAAGAGGATTACAAAATTAGACCGTTCCAAAGCCGCAGCACATCAAAGAAATTTTATCAGACATTTTTACCAATTTTCTAATCTTTCTCTGGGCAGAAAATGTCCGATGTCGAATAGCGGGCCGTTTTGCCCCGTAGGAAGCCCCGCGCGAGCTAACGTCCCGAGCAGCGGGAGAGCCAGTGGGAATGAGAGTGATGAAAAAAGAAAAGACATCGATGATGAAAGATAGAGAGGCAAGAAAGAAAAGAGACGAGTATGAAATAAAGAATCGAGATGACGAATGTCCAACAGCGGCAGCAGCTTTCTATGCTTACGTGTCGATTCGCCGTGCCTATGTGAGCATCATGCGAGCCACTGAGACTCGCGGCAGATGCTGCTCGACGGCGGACCTCGAGCGAGCGATGATTAAGCCGATAAGCGCCGCTGAGAAACAGAACGGTTCAGCATCGTTCGATTAATTTTTTATTCTCGGTAATAAAACAATGGTATTCAAAATTTCTCACGATTGACTGTTCGCAGGGACCTTCCGATAGGCCAAAAAAATCACCGGGTCCCGATGTCCAAACATTCTCGTCGGAGTTCGATTTTTCTTTGACACAATTTTTTTCATATTTTCTACTTTTGGATTAAATGAAACTCCTCTTACAATTTTTTCCACACGGATTTGGGAATTTTTCCACACGTTCGGAACATCCTCAAGAATAAACGGTCGTGGGGTTTATTCGATACATATTTTTTATCACCGAGAAAAAAAAATAGATTAACAATTTTTGCCAAAAATCGATGGATTTGCCGAGTGAAACCGTGTGAGATACGCCCTTCCGTTACTCAGCGGTCGATATAAAACGAGGACGGAAAGCGTGGAGCGCAGTGAGACAGAAGACTACGAGAGCTCCGAACGGTCGAGAGAGGAGAAAATAGAATCGGAGTTTATACAATGCGAAGGTGTGCCCGCTCATGGTTCATCGCGTCATCGAGGCGGCTCGCGGGAAATGATTGGAATTTTCGTCTACCGGCTAAGAAGTATTCTCAATCGTGATACGAGATTCGCACTTCGAGGAAAAAAAAAGGAACAAAAAGATTTTCCTCGTTCATCATTCATCCTGTATCGTCGAACGGAAAAACGTGCGCAGAGATAAGACGGAGACGTTTCTCATCCCGGATAAATTTTTCTTTTTTTTTTTATGCGTATCACGATATTTCTAGAGTTGGTTATGATAAAAATTTTAAGGTTTTCTCAACGTTAAACCTCTAATTTTCATAGTTTAAAAAAGCATGGCCATATCACCCCGACTCACGCTATACAGAATCCAGTAATGTAGGAACGTTGTCGAGAGACAAGCCGGAGAGAAGTCTGTCTGCCGCTCGGTACCTGGTCGAGGCTGAGCATGAGCCGAGTGCATGCACGCGTCGCGTTTAGTAGTGACAGTGCGTAGTGCTCGGACACGCCGGTCTTTGGGATGTGCTTTAGCCGTTCCGCAACTGTAGCGGCGCGCCCGCCGCAGCCGGAGCCGAGCTACAGTGAAACCGCGTTGAATGCAGCCCGGATTAAATTTTCGAACCCGCAAACCGCGAGTCGGAGCTAAATAGGTCGGCCCGTTGGCTCGGAAGAGGCGCGAAGAGAAAAATAAAACGTTTCGAATGAACGGAGCATTTATCGGGGTTTTACTGTACGCACGCAAGTGGATTTAATTCCGTTTCGCGTGCGTCCTTTGGCGCCTGAGTTTCGACGAATTTACTCGTCGGGTCACGTGACCGCGCGCGTTTCATTCAATCACCGAGTATGTAACGCGCTCAATGTGACGCAACGGTCATTATAATGATTATTATTACTATGCGTATACGCAATGACCTACCTTGCTATTTAAATATAAACGAGGTAGCTCGTGCTGAATTCCCCGCTAGATCCGTACCAGTCGGATTGCGAACTGAGTTTATCGCTGTTTAACGCTTGAGAATTATCGAAGAATAATCGTTGGAAATTCTCGACTCTATAAACGGCTTCGCAGATAAGATTCTGGAACGGACATTTTTTTAAAAGATACGAATAAAAAATTGAAAAATAGTTTGCAGAATGGAGTTTGGGCGTAGGGAGTGAAAAAAATTCGCTTCGATGCATTCGAAATCAATTTTTTGTCAATTAATTTTTGTATCGTTCAATTGATCGCCAGAAGATTGTCCATAATTTGCACAGTCATCAATTGGAAAGGAGAATAGTTGAGAAAAACGTCGCGTGCCTGATCGTATTACGCGATTGTCTAATTGAACCGTTGACGCTGCCGAGTCATTGACTGAGCGACAGAGTCACGCGATTATCGATAATCGAACAAAATATTTTAATGACTCAAAAATATTTCGGTGAAATCACCCAACAAATTGTTGAACTAACTAATTTTTTTTAGCTGTTCCAACAAAATATTTAGTTGAACGTCCCTGCCCGAATCTTAGTTGATGCAACCATTTTTTTTTATCAGTGCAGGCTCTCTAGCGTCAAAATCTGTTGCTCTATTTCCCTGCTCTAGTATTAATATCGTAAAAAAAATAGTTATCGCACGCCTCGGTATTTCCCGGTCGATGTGGCATTGAACGAGCCGCGGGAGTGCGCCGCGTTGCTGCGACAACGCGATTTTTTTTTCCATTATCGCTGCCGCTGACAGTTATCGGCGCTGTATGACAAACGCGTTGCGGCTGTCGCTGCCGTGCGTTTTATTGTTGGTCGGATTTTCTTATCAAAAATCTATCGACCCGACGGAGGTCGCGATCGAAAAAATTGTACGCATCCAGCGTCCCCGTTCCGACGTGTCTTACGGGCCAGCGGCGCGATAATTTTTGCACTTGACAAAGTGCATAAACCGCGAAAGGGGAAGAAGCTCGTTTTAGCCGCTCGGTTCTGCGCAATCGCGATGCAATTTATTAGCAGCGCGGGCCGCGACACGCGCCGCTTCTCGCTAATCATAATTAGCGATAAATTATCTCGCATCGCAGTGAGCGCGCACCGGCCTATCGTTGTCGCTACAATATCGCGCACTTTATACCGTCGTCGTTCATCGGTCGCGATTGCTCGCGGAAAATAAAAAAAATAAAAGGTAAATGCAGTACGCGGGCGCACAGATTATTCTACGCGCATACCGTACATAAATTCATCCGGTAGACTGCAGTCTCTGTGTACCTTGCAGAACTATTTGTAAGATTTTTTTCTTCTTTTTTCTTCGACCAGATAGCAAAGAATCCTCGAGTTCTTGTTTGCCGATCGAGGGATCTTGGAGTTTGCGCCCGCAATCGCCGTTTAATGCAGCGCCGGTCGCGAGGCCGAGCGTAAAAACCAATATTGTTCGAACGAAGATGGAAAAAATATATCTAAAAAAAATTTTGTAAGCGAGAAGCCAAAGGCAGTGCAATGCCTCGCATTGTTTCGACTCGTGGAGCAGGAGCGCGTTAGTAGATTTACAACGGGCGTTGTCAGACATTGCTCGTACGTGTCGCCGAGCACCGGCGCTCACCTGAGACAGTCTCCTCGCCACCTACATGCCCCTTACCCACATATCTATCGTATATGTATACGTAACACACTGCTGATAAGAATGGAGGATATCTCGACGCGAGCGTCAGCGTCGCCGTCTGCTTTTCGCGAACGATGAAAACTACGCGCGTTAGAATCGTTACATCGTTCGCGCGTTATCTAATGAGGGCTGTGCGCGGCTCACGGCGCAGCATTTTACGATAAATTCACTGGCTCCGCTCTATTTCCGGACAATAACTTCCACCTGGTGACGGTAAGCAGAGTGAAAGAATTCGCGTTAAAAAACCAAGCCCACGGACAGAAAATCAAAAAGTCAAATGCGTAGTTATTGATGGGTGATTTGTTTTCTCTATTTTATATCGATGAATAAAACAAAAACGAACAATCCGTTTCGAATCATGTGCATTAAATCCGTTTCGACTGGTGCATTAAATTTAATGTACCAGTCGGAGTAAAAACTACCGATTAGTATATAAAAATGGGAATCTTACAAGATTACCGACCAATTAATCTCTCACAGTCGGCATCAAATTTAATATACCGGTTTACGCATAAAAACTTCAACATTTTGTGTATTACTATCGCCAACATTTTCAACGGTGTTCCTGGAAATGTATGCGACGGACCAATTTCCTTTCGTTCTATATTTAGGAAAAAAAAAATGGTTCCTTCTTCATCTTGCTATAATCCCTCGTGAGCGGAGCGCAGATTTTACCGTAGATATTCACAAGGGTGAGTAAACGTTGCATTTCAGGATTTAGGGGATTTAAAGAGAGTCCCGTGCCGTCCGCACGGGTGCTCTTTCAGGATGCTTGATTCCTCGAGTTCCTTGGGTGTACATTCGGCCCCGGGGGTGTCGCGCGGCCTTCTGGGCCCTCCGTGCGAGTCGCCAGTGAGGCGAGTGAATGCGGCACGCCGGACCACCTGCTTCGCTCCTCCGCAGGTAATTTTACCTGGCGAACGGCAGCAGAAGCGGCGAGAGGAGGAGAGCCGGTTGCGTATACCGATGGGAGCAACGAAATGAGAGGTTTACCGGCGAGAGGGAGCCCGATCGAACAAAGGGAGCCGGTCCGAGGCCCAGCTGGTGTGCGCGTCCTCGCTGCAAGGTACTCTTTCTCGAAGATACCCGTCGAAGCCGAGGAACCGATGTATCGCCGTAGGGCCGATCCTTTCCTCCCTCCCCCTCTTTCGCCTCTTCAATTATGGCGATCGGCCTTCCGGCTTCGGTAACTCGAGGTGAATAAACACGTTTCACGGATTCCTAGGCATCCTCCGTTCCACTCTCCATCGCTGGAATAATACCGCGCCGAGAGTGCGTACGAGAAGGAACGAAATTCTTGCATCAACATAAAAGCAAACCCGGGCGGTCTTTGAGGTTCTAAGAAAATATTGTTCCTTCACCGGCCTGCGCGAAGCCTCGACAATGGTCACACTCCAGGTTTCGCCGTCAGGCTCGGAAAATTTTAAGCCACCGGGGGGAAATGAGGGAAAGTCGAAAATCCGTACGCCTCTCACGTCGATGGAGCTAAAAGCATTCTTCGGATTCTTCGATGAAGGTTCTCTCCGGGAGACGCGACGTCACTGTTGAGTTCTACTGAGCTTACTTCAAAATTTACGGAACATTTTGCGCGTGGAATGGCATAAATTCTTTTTTTACGAACTACAATTCAACCATTAGAAAATTTAGCTCGTCGAATAAAATAAGTTTCGTCCAATGAGCTAAAATTCAACTATTAGAGAATTTAGCCCATAAAATGGGACAAGTTTTTTCCGAAAAATCTCATTTAGGTCCTGTGTACAAATCTTCAAGTTAATTTTTTTTATTTTTTTTTCTTTACGGTAAAGCTAAAGAGTTTCGTCTCCAAATCGATCGAGGAATCCCGCGGTAGATCGAAGAATTTGTCGATAAATTCTGTGGGTCTCGACGATTTTTTTTTCCCCCCGCAGCTCCGTCGGAGATCCGAAACGATTCGGAGATTCCGTGTGTGTCTCCGGGCGTCCCGGACTCTTCGTGAGCTTACTCGCCCTCGGAATTCCTTTTGCAGGACCTTACGAGACGGCTACCAGCGATTCGAGGAAAAATCGAACGAGAACGACCACCTCGCGGTGGGAAGGGGAGAAACACGCAGCGAGAGATATTACGCGTTTGGTTGTCCCTCTCGTTCCCCCTCGCGAGGTACTTCGGAGAAGATCGGAGCTCCGCTCCTCCTTCGTTATTATCCTCACTCTTCATTTTCGTTTTCTGTACTCGTCTGTCCTCCTTCTCCGGTTCGGTTCCGTGCGTGCTGCATCCCTCGCGCTCCTTGCCAAGCAGAAAATTCGGATTTCGTTCGGGTTGCTCCAGGTAGCCTCGGACCTTTTTTTTCCCTCCATTATCGAAGCACACGGATACGCAGGATTCGCTCCATCCCGGAGAGGGAAGATGGACCGTCCAATTGTCCAAGACATATTTCACCAATCTTCGACCATAGAGAATCATCGCACAGTAAGACAGGGACTTTTTTTGTCCACAATAGTCCACAGTTTTTTTTTAATCGAGGGTTTTATGTAAACACATTCGGAATGTCCCAAAACATGGAAAAATCACATCTAGAAAAAAATGTATCGAAAAATAATCGTGAAATATCGTGAGTCGCAAAAATATTATTCGCGGTTCCGTAAGCCACACAACGGAGATATTAACGGTAGAGCAGTCGAAAAAAGGAAAACAAACATCTTAAATCGGTAAAAAATAAATAAAATAAATTTTTAAAAGCAAAAAGATTCAAACTAATTTGTACATGTATTACAACATGTATAAATTGTAGATTTATTACAATTTTGCGCATAGCTTTCTCTATGAGGGAGCCAAAAATGGACCAGTGATATTTCTCATAGAGAAAGCTAAGCGCGAAATTGTAACAAACGAGAAAGCCGTGTGCAAATTACTTTGCGCCTTTCTACAAATATTATTTGCAACATAAACAAGACCAAGTTTACAGACATTTTGGAACCAAACCTTTTCTTTACCGTGCATGTAACAGATTCTTCGTCCCGCGTATCGAAGAAAAGTATTGAATAATCCGCCATCTATCAATAGATCGATTAATATAATACCTACAGATTCCGAGCAACGTGTGTGGGCCGCGTGCACTCGCAAACTACCTAATGCACGATATCTTTCCACATCCCCTTCATATTGGTTCGCTCGGTCGCAGCCAGCGTCCTTGGTCATTCAATACACAAAGCCAGCGACAATGTTGGGACGGTGTCGTTTCGAGTATCGATCACCGAGCAAAATGACAACGAGTGAACGGTCCACACAACGCTCCTCATACACCGATGCAATAATCACCTATCGGCTCGGATTACGAGTTCAACCTCTCGAAGCAAAACCCGCTCGCTCGCACATGGATGTATTTATCTCGCACGATTCCTCGAAGTCCACAAGCCGAGCTTACAACTCGTCGCGCATATTAACCGAAGGCTCTCTGTATCATCGACCGATTACGTCGAATCGTCGAATAATATTTTCCAATTTTTTTTCTCTTAATATTCCTCTTTTCCCATGAATCTCAGCTATGAGATGCGATACGGCTTTATCGATTGATATCACGAGATAAACGACTTCCCGGAATCCAAGAAATTTGCATGAGTAGTTTTATCCCGAGCCTAATGGCGCGCGAAGAAAAATTTGAAACGAAGCGGACATAATCGGTATACGCTGAGCAGCCAATTACCCTAGTGGAGAGCGGGGCAAAATGGGACGGTGGGGGTAAAACGGGATAGTTGGGCAAACGGCAATTTTCCAATAACTTTTGGAAATTCGAATGCGTGCAAATTCGAATGCATCGTTGGGACGGAATGGGGCATCCAAAAATGATTGGAAAATTGAGTTTTGCGCCACTGACCCGTTTTGCCCCACCGCCCGATATTGCACCGCTCTCCCCTAGGTCATACGACGAAGGAGCTCCACTCCGAAGGATCTGCTTTGAACTCGCCTCTCGAGCTCTCCTCAATGACGAGTAGCCGACGAGAGCTTTCGACTTTACCACTTTTTTCTTTTTTTACGTCTTCGCCAGCTCCGCTCCCGTTTTCCGGCGACGAGCGCAAACATTGGTAATTGCGCTTTACGCAACGAGGCTCGCGCCCCCGCGCGATGCACCAGCGGAACGTCGTGCTCTCCGGTGCGGCGCGCGAGAGCGCCGTCGACGCCCGCGGTAACGAGAGTCGCACACCGAGCTCCGTCGTGCGCGATATGGTTTCCATTTACATACTCGCCTTGTTTCCTCCCACCTCGGCTCCTACCTATGAACGATAGAATGATATTCCATGCTCGATGTTGGGATTTTTTTTTTACACCGATTTCATCTCGCAGGCTCAATGATGTGGTCGGGTATCACATTGAGTCGCTCCGGTTTGTTTGGGATTTCTCCAATTGAATTCTTATTTTTTATTTTTATTAATTTTATTAAAGAAAAAAAAATTAAATGACGGATGGAATTGCAAGCGTGTTAAAATCAAACTCGATTCTTCAAACTAGAAACATACTACGCGTGAAACAAAAATTGTCGTGCGTATAACAAAAAAATGATTGTCCACAAGCGAAAGATGTTTGAGACGAGAATAAAAAAGAAAAAAATTCTGCACCGCGAAAAATTGATGAAAGAGGCCCATTTTGCCCCACGTGAAAATAACCTTTCCAAAGTTCACACAAGCGTCGGATAGCACAAGGGAATTTGATCGTTGAATCCAAAGGGAAGAGCCGAGAGTCGCCCTTTCAATACCCACACACTCCCTCGCGTCCTTTTATCTACCTCGTTCGCGGGCGGTCGGAGATAGCGTTGTGGCGATATCGCCACTAGCTTATCAGTTATTTGCTTCGTGTGTACTTTTAGAGCATATATTTGTTTTGTCTCACGTCTCAAGCGGCGGACACCAGGGCTAACGCACACACACACAAGTACACACACGTGCACATGCACGGATACATATGCACACACACGTGCACGCACACATGTACGCACATAAATGCTCCCTCACACATGCACACGTGCATATGCACACATGCACACAATCAGGTCTCCAGACCGCCCGAACCTCCAGCCATCGAAGCATTATTTTTGTCGAACCGGTCGGAAATGCGACAACGCTCCGCGTCGAAGACCTCGAACGTATTTTTCTCAATACCAATCCAACCGCAAAAAATTGATCCATTGGCGCTTGAACGGAAAGTTGCACTACTCATGAATTCAATTCCGGGTATGACGGGGGGGGGGGGGGGGGGGGGAGCCATTGGGATACAATAAAATATGAATGCAGTATACCGAGATTGGTTGCTCGCGTCTTCGTGCCGCCTTATCTCGCGCGGCTCGGTTCCTTCCGACGATTCTGTCTCTCCCTCTTACGAGTCATCGACCCAGCTTCGAACAACTCACCGAGAGACGTTTGGACAACTCGCGAAGCTTACGTGACCCGTTATCAAGATCGATGCGATTTATAGGCCGGTAATTTGATACAAGAACGCGCATTAGCCGTGGCTCAAAGCCGCTCGGGAGACTCGGAGCAGGTCGAGCGGATATAAAATTTGTTGAGGAACGAGCAACGGAGCGCACGAGGCCGGGCACCGAGTCGAGAGCGATAGAACAAAGATGGCACGAACAATGACGAGGCTGAGCTGAGCGTGATCGATATAACACGGTACGAAGTATCGAGTGGGAAAAAAAGAAGAAAAATAAGAGATGACAAAAATAAGGATCGATAGATCGAACACCTGTGGAACTGCATGTCGGTTTCTAACCGAGTCTCGGGGTCTAAGGCCCGTATCAAAATTTGTATATGTGAAATACATGTATTGACAAGAAATGTAACATGTGTCTGATACGTATCACTAAAATGTTGGGCAATATTGTCGCGCACTGCAAATTTTTTTTTAATTTATACAGGATAAATCCTTAAAAATTTCCATGGACGGATCCTTAACTTTAAAAGAAGTATCGAAAATGTTGCAATTTTTTAAATTTTAATTTTTTTCTTCCAATAAAAATTTCGTGTTTATCGCTTGCGAAAACGTGACGCGTTCGATGAGACACCGTGTCGTGATGTTGTCATGTGACGCTCGCACTGCGTGTGTCTCGATATGCAAGAGTGTGTACTTGACAGTTGCGTCGCGCACTCGCGTCAACAACGAATGTTAAGTGTGGGCGTCCCGGAGGCCGCGCGGAATTATGTATCCGCGCGCTTCCATCTTTATACTTTTCGGTTATGCAGTACTGTTAACTAAATTCAGAACGTGGGCACGCGAGAGCGCAATCAAGGTCGACGCTTAGATTGATCGCATCCGGATACCGATGCCTAGAAATTCGATCGCAAAAAAGGAAAAGGAAATATCTCATGAATCCGCGGAATTTCATCGCACGGCATGTGCGAAACCCGTGTGTTTTCCTTCTGCGTCTCGTATTTGCGGAGAGCCGAAGCGTTCGCGCTCTTGGCTGGCGTATCGAGTGACAAACGAATTAGCGTCAGAATCGCTCGCAGCGCCGGCTCGGTTGGGTAAGAGACCGAGTTTTGTTTTGCCTCATCGCGTATCGTTCGCACGTCGAGGCGTACGCGGGAATTAAACTTTGCACCCTCGAGCGCGCGATCCAATTTCCTGACTCGGCGGTCGTCGCGGCTCGGTCGCGAACTTGATGACCGATAGAAAAAAAATTAAATTATTGCGATTAAAAAAAATAAAAATAATGTAGAGTTGGCTTTCTTCGATGTCTGTGGCGGTTCATCGACACCGTTAATCGAAATAGCCTAAGCCGCGGTATTTCACGATCGCCTCGCCCGCGGATCGAAAGAACCAGCTGGCCCGTGGATACACTGCTGTTCATGAATGCCTGGATTTCCTTGTGTCTTGTTGGATGTCTTGTTGGATGTCTCGTCGGATGTCTTGTCGGATGTCTCGTCGGATGTCTTGTCGGATGTCTTCTTGGATGTCTTGCTTGTTATCTTCGACCTCGTCAAGATATAGAGCAAGATGTCCAGGAAGATTAAAAAATCAGTAAAACCAGGCATTCACGAACAGCAGTGCACAGTCAATATCCGCGATCATCGTTCATCCATCAGAGTCATTGTATTATCGACCGAAGACCTCGGCGATTCGCAAAGTCAGCCGGTCAAAAAATACAGCCATAGCGGCACGTTTGTACCTCGTCGTGAATAACAAACGGTCCGCGGAGGAGGCGTTATTGTACGCGAGATGTATTGACGTCACGAGAATTCCCGGAGTTCACGGAACACCGAGGAGAACCGGTGAGGTGTTTGCGTGTCTTGAAAAAAAAAAAATTTGAAACTTCGATCGACCGTGCACGCACGATGCACTCGGGCAGTGTCCGCTGCATCCGAGGAGATCGGAGAGGGGGAACCGCGACATTTGTCATCGAAGAAAAAGAGGAAAAAAATATACGAGGAAAAAAGAAGCGAGCGAACTCCTTGAGTGGCCACTCGAGCCGGCTGGCGGCAGAACCTTGGGGTCTCGCTCTGATGAACTCGGTTGGTTTCTCGTTTTTGGCTCGATACGATTTCGCTGAATGCCGACCGGCCTTCGACTTCCTTCCTCCGTTTGTCGGTAGATCAACGAGACCGCCGTTGCACGCGGCCGCTCGAAGGATCTCGCAGCCAGAAGCTCGAATCTCGCTCGGTGCAGAGTAAAAAATAATTTTGTAAAATCGGAATACGAAATTTAGCAAAAGTAATTTTGTTAAATAAGTGACAAACTCTGTTGAGGATTAAATGTACAAACCTGTCCTTTTATTTACCGTGTGATTAACGATTTTAGTTTGCGCTTTTGTTTCTAAAGTAGAAACAGGTGGTGGGATCGAAAAATTAACGAATAAAAAATTGTGGACGTTTGTGGACAATAACGTTGTTGTAAAAAAAGTACAAACTTATTTTACTGTTCGGAAGGTTCGTGCAAGGTAATCGCCGGGGTTTTCAGTCGAGAGATCTCCCGAAGTGGCTTTCTTTCTGTTGTTTTGCGGACACAATCGCGAGAAGAGCCGAAAGACGTACAACAAAGGGAGCGGAGTTTCTCGATCGAAGAAAGGAATTCTTGCGACAAATGGAACGAAACTCCCATTGACCTCTTCGCTTGTTTGCCGATCCCGGGAGATCGCTGACGAACGGAGGTTCACAAAGGGTCTTTTCGTACGTTGTATTTCGAGGTTGGACCGAATGGAGGCGAGATTTGGACCATCCGATTTTTGTTATACCAGGGCGAATCGGCGATCCTCATCGGCGAGGCCGTGGAAAGGAGCGAGTTTGGAGAACGATCTCCGAGCCGTCTTTGCCGATTGCGGAACGAATTCGGATTTTCCGAGAGCTACCTTGCCGATTCGACACGATCTCTGGCTCGTTTTGCCCGGACTTGTGATTAACGATCGAACTCCTCGGCCGTCGATCTGCGCAGGAAGATCGCCGAGATCCTCGGATGGATCTGCGCGTCTCCAATGAATTCTTCCAACGATCATCTCTCGTTACTGCACCCAGAAAAAAAATTATTTGACGGCCACCGTTTAATCTTCGATTAAGTAAAATATTTATTTGATTCAAATAAATATTTATTTAAATTAAGTAAATACTTACTTAAATGAAATAAATGTTTATTCAAATCAAATAAATATTTTACTTAATCTTGATAAACGGTGGCCGTCAAATAAATTTGTACAAGTTTAGGGGAGAGCGGGGCAAAACGGGACCGACAATCGGGACGGATCGATGCCGCAAAATGGGAGGTCCGAAATTTATTGGAAAATTGCGTTTACAATAATGTTTTTAAAAACGCAATTTTCCAATAATTTTCAGCCGTCCCATTTTGCCCCACTCCGCCCAAACGCCATTTATTATTAGTCTATATGTTTAAACAAGTTTTTTCTCACGTTCAACAAATTTTGGAATAAATAAATCTGAGAGCCAACACCCATGGCCGAAACTTGAAGAAACGTGTTTTGGTGATTCGCATCCATCCAACTGACGGTGACGATGAGTCGATCGCAGCCGCAGCAGAGATAATAAATTCTGCGACATCGACCACAGACCAACCAACTTAACAAAAATAATCGCGATTGTCGACGGGCCGATACGCCGCGACTCTATGCGACCTGGCAAAGAAGAACGACGCTGGGGGCAAGCGGGGCAAAACGGACCACTTTTACCGATTTTTCGCAAGACATAAAAAATGCTCGTTTTAAATGGCGGTCCATTATGCCCTGGCGTGCCGTTTTGTCCCACTCTCCCTATCGCCGCTAGTCGGTGTCGAATTTTTCCAGAAACGACGTCCGATAGTGAATCGCTGAATGATATTGTCGAGTCCCGTGATCGTCGATTATCTTTCTCGCTCGCTCATTTCGACCAGCAATGTCATTGGAAGTTGGCACTGTCATCGCGTCACGGTTTATTTATGGAACGGTAAAACGAGACTGGTCGGAAATTCGGGAGTTTCTCAGTTCAATCAAGCGCACTTTTTTTTTCCCTCAACACATCTCAACCTCCAACTTTCTAAAAGTGCAGGCGACATATTGGTTCTTCAGAAGAGCCCACTAACGCCTCTGAATGTGGTCACTAACCATTTATTTCTCCGCTGCAGGGGCGTAAAAAATAAAAAAATTGTCGGGTCGACAAGCGATTCCGTCCGAACGATCGGTACGTTGACGATTAACGGTTCAGGGTCTCTACGGCGAGCCCGGTCGCGCCGAGAGCGAAGATGTGCCGCCGCTGGCTCCAAAGGGGCCAGGAAAGCTCCGGAGCCCGGCGGTGAGAGCGTCAGCAGATGCGAAAAAAAAAAAAAAAAAAACCAAGAAGGGAAGAAGATTCAGGCCGCGTTTGTGGACTAGAGAGAGGAGCGGATAGGCTATTCCGCACGTCCGATGAGGCGTAACGGAGAGGCGGAAGAGTACAGCAAAAACCCACCGATGCAACCCAACGCAACTCGAAAATTTTGCATCTCAGCTCATAAAAAAAAAAGTTGCGCAACGAACATCATCGCAAGATAAATAACGACTACTCACATGTCTCGTCGTTTCCAAGCGAAGGAACGAACGAATTCGCGGACGGAAAATCCCCCGTGAAATCCTTGGGACACTTTTATTCGGGTATATTCTCGTTGGGGAAACTGTGAACTTTCTTTCTCGAGGTCTTCGTAAAGATCTTGCTTCGATCGAAGTATCGACTCTTTCGGCGAGGGAACCGACGGAGCACTCGGGATTTTAAGGTGAAATCCACGTAGACGTGCGGTGGTATCGTACGTGTCCGCGCTGATGGAATTTCTGAACTACGTACTGGTTAACGTAAGGCCAGTCTGGAGTGGGGCCGGAAAGTTTGTCCGGGGGCCCCGGAGAAGCAAGCTCAGGGTCTCGGTGTTGGGCTGGCGAAGAAGGGGCGTTTGTCGAACGGCGCCGGAGTGGGGCCGATCCGCGGCCGAGGGGACGCGTCGAGTCGCTCGCTCGGATACCTGACTGCCCCTACCTGCGCTACCTGGTCCGGTTCCCGGGCCGCGTGCACGCTCAGGTAACGAACAGAAATCCGACGAAGGTAACAGGTGGTCACGTTGCCGCCACCTCGCGGCTCGATCCGAAATCGATCGTGGATCGCGAACCGCCCCGACCTTAAACGTGGGTGTTCCTCTCCGGTCGGCGGTGCGGGAGCCGCGAAAGGCGACACAACGAGCCGATTCGATCGCCTCCAGCTCTGACTTCGATCTCGTCGGGTCTTCGAGGAACCGGGAAGACCGCTCGGAATATCAATTCGACGATGGAGCTGTTGCATTTGTTACGAAAACAAAAATACCACTGGAATTCATGAGCGATTGGACGATGATCAAGGGGGAGAGCTTCACACTAGTCGAATGAGTGTTGTTAAAGTCGTTTATACAAACTTTTAGGCATCTGCTGAGTATAGCAGATGGTTATTTCTCGATCACTCGATGGGTCAACGATCCAGCTCGAAGATTGAACAAGGGAGCAGAATTTTTACAAAATTTTCTTGAAATCGGTAGAATTTACGATCTACGATACGACGGTCGGACAAAAAGTCGATCGGATCAATAGGCCATTGTACGGGCCCCGAGGGCTTTTTACGATACGCCTCCCTCTTATCGTTTTCCTCGAGCTTCGTAGACACATCCGGCTAAAAATGCGGCGATACAAAGGAAATTCCTCGAGGAGTGTATTAGGATTCGAGACCGGTATACGATAACTCGGCGGTGCGTGTGGGTTGTTTTATGGCCTCTGGAGCTTCTATGATTCAGGCCCGCACGAGCTCGGGGCCCCGGAGTGCCTTTTACCGTTTATGGACACAAAAAGTCGTTGTGCGGATGATGGGCCGAGTCGGCGCTGTGGATCAATATCGATCACGATCTATCGCGCCTCTTCGTCCGCGGGGAAAATCGGAAGCGGGGATCCAGCGAGTGGAGGCGAAAAGTCTGACATTGATTGATTATACGTAAAAATATCATTACTGGGTCGAAATTTCAAGGCCGAATTCTTCTACTCACTCTGCCTGGCAAAAGAGGACTCTAACTTGAAATTGCAGGAACCTGCTTTACCGATATCGCGGCGGATAACAGCTCAGCTGTGAGCTACTTACCATCTACAGATTCCTTCACGATCGACAGACGGTAACAAAACTTAAAGCGTTGAATAAACGCACTTGCCGCTCTCTGATGGAAAAACGGAGTAAACCGAGGACCGACGGACTAAGCGTATTTATCATCGGCGAGAGAGTGACTCTTCTCGGACTTTGATTCTTAACAGAGCAATAGCCTCGGAAGCGAATCACTTTTTTTTTTTATTTGACTGCTCCAAATGGGCTTTTGCCGAATCAGATAGTCGCAATCGAGACAATGAATGTCACAAAATCAATTCCGACGGAAACGATTACAAAAATGATTCATGATCTTATTTTACAATGGACTCGCGGACTTGGAACTGTTACTCGAACTCGATGACGCTTACCGGCGAGCATTTCTCTTGTCACGTACATATTTTATGAGAAATGTTTTATCGACCGACCGATGCGATAGATCGTGTCATGCAATCGCAACAGCACATCGGGCAAGCATGAAAGACTGACAAATTAATCATGACCGTTCGGATGGTCATTGACAGCGAAATTAAGTCATTCGTACCGAAGATTCGACAGATTTGTTCGCTTCATCGATCGAACATCGACGCACCGAAAAAAGATACCAATGACTTAATTACGAAGAAAAAAATTGTTATTTCAATTCTTAAAATTTCATACGGTCTTGAAACGATGACATGTCACCTTGACATTCTTGCCGTCGTTATTTGAATATCGTATGGAATTTTAAGAATTCAAAGTATAATTGAAATACATTTTTTTTTCTGTCCCAGCTCGCAAGCGGATTTTTCTTCAGTGTGCATTTTTTATTCTTGTAATGACAATCATTGAGTGATAATTTTTTTGTTCCTAAGTGATTATCATTTTCGAAATCGCGTACTCGAGGCACCGAGCATTTCGATCTTGGTCGTTCTATTCGAAGACGATAAGGCTTGGGCAACGCCTGGTTTCTCTCACCTTGTTTGCTCCGCGATTGCGGCACCGAGAAAATTTATCTAATTCGTACGGAGCGATATCGCTAGCTGTTTGTCTTATCAGTTATCAGATAAAAAAAATAAAAAAATGAAGCGATAGTTGCCGATCCGTTATCTCGACGTTGCTCGAATCGGAGCTCGCGGGAGATTGCAATGGCAACGAAAAGTCTCGAATTCACCATAGCCGGCACTTTTTTTTTCAATTCGATGTGAATTATTAAATATCACTATGCAATAACGGAGGCCAGGAATATCGAATGTCGCGGAATCCATTCATGCGAGGCCTCCTCGCCTCTGCAAAGGCCATTGGAATTATTCGCTATGTGCACAAGCTCACCGGACGAGTGTGTATTGCGTATACACGCAAAGAGCTGGGTGTGCAAGTTTGGCCGGAGCTGGCCGGTAGACGGCGCTGATGGAATGCATGTACACGGCAATACACGCTCAACTGGAAGCTCTGTGTAAGTCACGCACATAGCGAATAGTCACCTACATAATTTACCCGGATAATAGTGAGCGGCCATAAGTGTTCCCGCGAAGTGGTCGGACTGATGGAGCTTCCAATGGCACATTAACGGTCCATTATCGACGAAGGAAGTCGCGAGTTACACTCGACGAGAAACAAAGAAACGGCGATAAGTTTGAGCTCCGCGTTCTTCTCCGCCTCGCAGCGATGTCGAACAAAAAATGGGTGCACTCCCGTTCAAAAAATGCGTCGCACGACCACTTCCGGTCGTCTGCGTATGAACGAGGTGTGCATTTCGTGGAACGATGCTCACGGGTGTTACGCAGTTTAATTGTCGGAATGAAGCGCCTCCGTTGCCACGTGCAGTTTATTGAAAAATGATTACTCATCACCAGATGCCATTTATTTATTTTTACTAAAATGCAATGCAATTATTGAAGAATGAAAAATCCATCGAATGAGTTTCACTCAATGGGGAAAAAAGCTACTATAAGTTTCTCCTCCTCGCCGCAAACTCGATCGAAAATGGGTGCGCTCTCTTTAAAAAATGTATCGCACGACGACTTCTAGTCGTCCGCGTATCAGCGAGATGTCAATTTCGAGGAACGATGTCCGCGCGTGTGCCGTAGTTAAATTCTCGGAATAAAGCGCGCCCGTCGTCATGTGCGATTTATTAAATAATGATCACTCATTGCCAGCTGCCATTATTACTATTTTTTTAAATAACTTAAGTGTGAGCAATTACCGAAAAATGAAAAAAGCGATCCATCGAATGAATGGCCAGTCCGACATGCTCCCTGGATGTGGAAAAGTGTGATTCCCACGGATATCGACCAGTGCGAAGATCGAGTTATCGATCGATTCGACGGAACAAGATCGAGAGTGGAGGAGCAATGATCGTCGATGACGGCTGCCGCGCGCCGATCTTATTTATGATTCCGAGAAGGTCGACTTCTCCGGCAATAGTAGAAACGGACAGGAGGCTTTCAACGGAGTCAACCTTCACCTGCGCACGAGTCCCACGGGGTCAGGGTCCAGACGCAGAATCTGGTATTTCCCGTCTCGCGAGCTGAAACTTAAAAAAAAAAAAAAAACTGATCTTGGAGAACAGTCACGGGACTTTTGGAGATCGTATCGCGCGTACTCGGTGGAATATCGAATGCGTGCTGAATATTTGCTCGGGTAATTTGCGGCACCGCTCCGTGGACCTTGCGGATTTCACCGGCGATGCAACATCAGAACCTCGATTCACCGAAGCGTTTCGTTTTCGAGTCGATCTCATTGCCTCGTCCCCGGAAATGTAGTTTGTCGGTAAAACAGGTTTCTATTGTTGCTTTTAATAGTTCGATACGATTTCAATATTAAAATTAACTCATATTAATTAATTAATTAATTTTACAGCTTTTTTCAGGAAAAAAATTAGGCACGTTCAATTCCCCCCCCTCGCCCGCTCCCGGACAATAGACGTTTTATTGTAAATCGATATAAAATTCAATCCGCCGGAAAGAGACGCAAGAAACCATATCCAATCTGATTTACACGCCGAAGACCTTGCGAACGGTAATCGACTCATTATTCCCGGTATTTCCTTCGTCAAATAACGATTTATCGATTCCGGCATCGGACCTCGATAATTTTATTCAGCACCGGTATTCAAGGTGATTCGACGTGTTACTTTCCATTCGGTGAAGTCCGTTCTTCGGACATCGAATCGACGGAAAAACCACCGATTCACAAGAATCGGCAGACCGAGGATCGACCGATTTATCGGGGATTCGGAGTTTCCCGCGTATTCTTTATGAAAATTCGATCGAGCGAGAAACGTTTGCCGCTGACGCAAACTTTGCATACGTATCAGGCGAGGTCGGGACCGGAGACACGTCATGTCCGATTGCGACACACGGTCCCAGGTAACCCACGCTATCCTCGTTGTCGGGCAATGTAACGTCGACGCTATGCGCCCGTGTGTTCTCTTCTACCTATCTCTTCGCGCTTGCCGACTCGGCCTGAATTATCACTGTTACAAAACCCGCGTAATCGTACGTTCGCCTCGGTGAGCTAGAATGATATATTGATGCTGATCGTTCCACAAATTAATTTACAAAGCTCGATTCGCTTTCCGTCGGAAGGTAGGGTAACAGTAAGAATGCTCGGACACGTCCCCGACGGCGGACACTCCTATGCAGATTTGATTCATTCCCAATTGAAGTGTTAGAAATTTAATTTCACACTTTTAATCGGATCTACAAACATTATGTGATGCTCAGAAAAAAGTTTGAGAAGAATTAAGCCTAAATTATTTTCTATTTTTGCATTTTTTTAAAAGGTCTCTTGTCATTTTGGTGTTTCGACTCCCTTGGCATTTTCTGCCTTAATAAAAAAAAATGTATGTTTCTGTAAATAATCGGTGCGTTTTGGAAATTAGAAACCATCAGCTTCATATTGGTTTCAGTTATTTTCACAAAAGACTTGTTATTGACCAATTGATAAGCGCTGGAATCTGAGGATGCTCTTAACAGTTCTAGCATTTGTACCTTTACTTTTTAAAGCCTTACCTTACGAGTATTTTTTCAGACACGAATGAGAAAAAAAGTCTTGGGGCCAAAAATCTCCCGAGCGACTTTCACCGATTTTATTTATTGTCGAAAAAAAAAAAATACGTTGTCCTCCTCTCGAAATCGGATGCGTTTTCTCTTTCGTTCGGAGTACTACGGGGCAGCGTTGCACCACACTTGTGCACCGCTGGCGCCTCTCCTCGCCGATGTTATTCAGCGGAGTCCCCCGAGAGCGACGCAACGCATGTTTCTTCTGCCTCTCTCGATCTTCTCGTTTGTCTTGCGCTCCGTCCCCCCTCACTCGTCATTCGCGTACATATGTTTTTTGCGCCGATTCTCTGACGTTCTTGAACTACTAACGTCAGCGGCGCTGGGAGAGAATCTCGGCTCCAGCTCGGAGGCGCAAAGTTCTCGTCGGTTTTTTGCTCCTCTCTTACCGATCGAATATACCTCGACAGGGCAAAAAAGAACCAGTCGGGTCAGTCGATGCGCGAGGTACCTATTACTGCAGTGCTTGCGGTAGAACAATTATTATCAATCTCTCAATAATAAAAAAAAAATCTCCTTTCAAAAAGTCACAATTCCTTAAAAAATTATATTCAGACCTAGGAATTGTTCGACATTGTCGGAACAGCGTTTCGAACTATCAACTACTGAAGAATTCTCGATAAAAAATGGTGCGGTCAAAAAAAAAAAAAAATCAAACATTACTTTTTCCTGAAATCGCTGAACGCCAATAATAATTTGTCTCACGTTGGCGCTCTTAATAAGACGTGCGACGTATCAAGGCATTTAAAAAAAAACCCCGAATTTAGAATATAGAATATAGAATATCCCATACTCCCGATAACTGTTACACTTTCAATGACGGTTCCTTTTTGTCGCTCGGTGGTGCTCCACTGCGAGGTTCTCCGTAACTGGCCAGCTGGCTGGCAATGTCATTGTCGCAGCTGACGATTGCCCGCGAAACTCGTCGTGTCCGGGAAGTTGGCCCATTAAGAGGCGAATCATTTAACATTTCCACCAGTGCTATAGGCATCGGCAGCAGCAGCGGCAATTCGTCTGCCCGCACCCGCGCCAATATTATACCTCTGCTTGCTCGCGCATCTCTCTGTATGCCCGTTGCGTGTCCGTATCGCGTGGGCGTAACGTAATACCTTCGCGCCAGTACGCACCGCTTCATTACTACTCATTTGTGTCATTTTATTCGGCAACGCGAGCCCTCCGTGCGTTCCCCGCTTCCCGGTACGGCCGCGCAGATATAGACAAGTCGTTTTTAAATAATTACGCGTGTCTAGTCGCACTGCGGCTCTTACTATTCACGTGTTTTTTACATGACGTCCGTGGACCGGAGTCCCCGCGGCGTTCTATCCGACGCTCGCGCCGCTGACGTAGAAGAAACGTCCGTAGAACAAAACCTCCGCATCCGAGATCAGTTGTAAATAAGATTTGTTCGAGCGAAAAGAGACACAGCGTGGAGAGATCCCTCGCGTTTCTCGACTAAAAAGTCACGGGTGAGATCGCGATAACGACCGTCTTCATCATCACGGAACATCTCCATCAAGGGACCGCGAAGATTCGCGAGTTCGCACACAACGGAGATGCTAAAGATCGTTCACGTAACGCGAACATTCGTCGAGCTTTGTTGTTATTAATCTACATAATATCTACACATAAATCTGTACGTAAATGCACATAATAATAAAGTTAATGTCGATTGAAACTCACCGATAGTCACAGATACTCACGCAGACACTCACGCAGACACTCACACGGATACTCACAAATATTAACAAATACTCGCATGAGATTTGTTCGAGCGAAAAAATTATACCGTGGAGAGTCCTTTCAGGCCTAAAAAGGCACGGTTGGAATCGCGATAACGACCGTCTTCATCATTTCGAAACATGTCCGTCAACGGACCACGATGATTTGTGATTTTGCGTAAATAGAGAAACTAAAGTTCAATCGTGGCATTTTTTTTTTTTTTTCTAGGCCCTGTTATCCGAGTGACCCTGCTCGCTAACATTGGCAATCGCTCGGATTATCTTGGCTTGGAATCTACGGAGCAATTATTGTTATCCTTTTTTTCAGTGCATGCGAGACCCTTTCTTTTCCTTTGAAATATTTTTTATTTATCCTCTCGCGTTACTCGAGCAGTATTCCTGCGATACGATAGAATCATTTTCTTTTTCAACATTCAATTACAATTTCTGAACGCGGATAACAACGCGAGTCGCGCACTCGATGTATGCTTCGTATCTGCACGATTCGCGCTCTTATCTACGCTTCTCGGCGCACGGCTTATCAAACTTTCAATAAAATTTTCGAAACAAAAAATCTCGTCACGCAGTTCGATATATATACATATATATATTTTCCCGACGCCACCCACTTCGAGATAGCGGGACTGAACTTCTCTGCAAGTAGCTTTTGTTCAATTCGTTGTTGCCCAATTTTTTATTTTACTCGGGACTTTGAATATTTTTAAAACATGTTCGTTTTTTACGGAGAACGTTGAAGCACTTTGCCTTTGATAAATTGTTAATAGAAAAGGGAAACATTTTTTAGGAGGTGAAGAATTAAGAATTTTCTTTTAACTTTCGTAATAACGTTTTAAAAAGACTCAGCAGCTATTATTTGCAAATTGGATCTTCCCGAGTATAAAGTACGCAATGTTCCCTGCCCGACGCAAAATGTACCGTTAGACCGTTTTACTTTTTTTTCGCACTGCAGATCGAGAGAGTATCGGTAGGTCGAGTGATCGACAACATTGGCGAAGTTGCAGCCTGAATTGCAACGTGGGCAGTTCGAGCTCACTCCTCGTCTCGTTTCCTTAAAAGAAAAGGCACCGGGCTCGTTGACTTGCCTCCTCGAGCGAGGTACGTCACACTTGTCTCGCTGCTCGCTACTCCCCTGTCGTTAACCTTTATTGCCTAATGCATATGCAATTCCAGTCGGAACTGTAACACGCTATACTTTGTTCTTCTCCCTGACTCGCTTCGATTCGGCCCACTTACCGTTGAAAAAAATATACATACGAATACATTTTTTATCCGATCGCAGGTAGCGACATTGTCGTAGGTCGACAAGATTTACGCAGCGCTGATTCAAAGGTGTATATATGAGGTTTAGGCATTGACATTTTTTCTCTCTTCGACTTCGCACTTTCGCACCGCGGTCCCAAGATCGACTGACCACATCGCCAGTTTTACAAAGAGTCAGACTTCGATCCTACATATCAGATGATAGAAACCGGATAATTTTTTTTTCTCTATTGTAATTCGAGTTTCGACCTTTTGACCGTGCCGGCCAAATGACCAAAGTTGACACCCATTAATCGAAAATTATATCCCTGATATATGTATTTCAAGTACGTACTCGAAGTACCAAACGAGTACACGGTACTTCGAGTACTGCCCAGCTTTGATACAAACTATATTTATCCCAAAAAAATGTATAATTCGTATATTTTTCGAAATACATTTTTTTCCCATAAATCAGATTTCCCTACGGCGATACGACTTACCTTCGATCAACAATATTTAATACCGCGCCTCGAACCTCTCCGATACTCCGTCCGACTTAAATATCAATACATCAAAGTCTCCGAAGCATGAATCTCCAAAACACCCAAAGAGCCTCAAACTCGAATCGCCCGAGGAGTCATTTTTAATTATTACACACCAGCTTCCGAGAGCGATTGCGTCAGACGGCAGAACCGGAAGTGCGGACGGTCCGCCTCGGACGAGCACAACTCGCCGAGTTCGTACCGACGCCCCGGTCTTTTATCCGCGTTAATGCGCCACTCTGACCGACGAGATTCAGTTCCCTCGAGAACTTTTCCCCGCGAGATTAAGAAGAGACTTCCTGATCGGAGCTTATGACACCCGGTCTCTTCTCGACTCGACGAGACCGCCTCGCGCGCTCTCCGGCCTTCGAGCCACCTCGCGCCGCAACACCCGGAAGACCAAACACGGTAAACGAAAGAGCTTCCACGGGAGACCAGGATGTTCGATAAGAGTATAAGTAGCCCGGGGCTAAATTGCCCGGCTGAATTCCTTCCTTTCTTCCACCGGCGTCGTTCGCGGTTCGCCGATAAGGCAATTGGCGAACGAAGGTCTCAACGGGTGGCAGAAGTCAACGGTGCAGCGGCTATGCGGGCTCTCTCGATTCGGCCCGATGTACCGGGCGACGAACGTATCTTCCTCCACCGTACAAAACGTACGAACAGCGACTTCCCGAGAGTCTTATCAACTCGGGCAAAATAATCTTCTTTCTGGCTCCGGTGCGACGCTAAAAGTGGAACGAGACTGAATTTATAACGAAGCGACGGTGGCGGGATTATACGTCGCGGGAGGGAAGAGATGCGAGGTGGTGGATGGGGAACATAGCATTGTGCGTCTGCCTCGTGTGGTTCCCGGTGCGGGAGGATTTAGCACTGACCTAGGGAAGAGGCCTCGAGGTCGCCGATGGCACACATTCCGAGCTGGTCTATATTAAGTTAACTGCCTTCGTACTGTAGCCGCCGATTGGTCCGGCCCGCAAGCACCGACGTATTATAGGTATGCACGACGTACGCTCGCGACGCTCGCTCGCGTATGTAACGTGCGGCAGATACGCATGTACGTGTTGCCGAGAACTGGACCCGCGACGACACAGGGCACAGGCTATGCCAATTGCACGCATCCGCAAATTTGCCACCAACTGGCACGCTTATGCTATAGAGTTACTTTGCTGATCTACCACCTAAGTGGCTCCTGCTCTCTCGCCTATCTTTCTCTAAGACAACGCACACACGGCGCGAACTGCGACCTACGCGGCATGCCAAAATTTCGGACGCGAGGATCACACCGCACACTCGGCGAATCAACGATAAAGTCGTTGTGGACTTGGAGCGAGGTGAAAAATAATTTTTAGGTTTGAAGATTTTTTTTTTCGTGGCTGAAAGATTTATTTTATTGTTTTTCTAGCTATTTTCATTATTTCTTTTTTATCGGTGAGACGATTCGTTGAAATCAGGAATTGTAAAACTTGGTAGAGATAAATTGTGGATTTCGTCAATGGAGAATCTTTTTTAATATGTATCGACTTAATGGCTTCACTGAAAAAATATGTACTTGGAGCAAAAAGAAATTTTTCATATACATATTGTTTTTTTTCCAATTTGATTAAAATTCAGAGAATTCGATGGAGAATTGAAACGATAATACATCATCTTGAACCCTCCACGGTTATCGTGTTAATTTCCCATGAAATCGTGACAACTATAAGCACAGTCCGAATAAAAAATATACAAATACCCGTCGTCCCGCGAGCGACGCGACATTTTTTTTCGTGTCGTAGTCCCGAAGAGATCCGAAAGTCCGGTTCGCGGATAACCCTTAACGATAACGGCGCGTTATCGTCGTCGGTCGTTCGGTCGCGGGTGCTATGAATAGCCTCGTCGACGATTTAATTCCGTGGCACCGAGCGCACACACGCACGATGCTCGGTGGCATCTCCCGAGCGATCCAGCGTACAGCTCACAATTACGAATTGTAGGTGAATTAATAGCGCAGCGGTATCCGAGCTGTTGACTCGAAACGCTGCGCCGTACCGAGAGTTATCGCGCCGCTCCGAATAACGCGCAACGAGCTGCAGAACTGTTTGTGTGTATCACAGCATCCGTTTAATGCCCCGGTGCGAGTACAGCGCTAAACACGAGGTGGACCGTTTGGCGAGAAGATCAACAACGAACGAAGGACAAGTATAGTCGATTGGACACGGCGAAAACTCGCCAATCATAATCGGCGTTGGGTAATACGTGACAATGTACATACATACATTTATATACACATATATACATATATATAATATATATATAGGTGTATGTAAAGTGTAGAACGGAAAGTGTGTGTGCCCAGACGGGAAGAGAGGTTTGGTCGCGCGCTCATCGTCTCAAGGCCGATCGTTGCCGATTAACGAAGCCAAATCACTTGGTCCCACGCGAGCGTGCGGAGCGTCTCGGAGCGTCGCCGGTCGAAAGTCGATGAGAAGAGAAGAAGAAAAAAAAAAAAAAGAAACAAATATTCACTCTCTTCAGATTGAAGCCGGTCATGTCGGGAGGGAGACGATCCTCCGGAGTGTGTGGTCGCGCTGTGGATGCAGTTGGATTCAAGAAGAAATTACGGCATCAGCCGGACGCGCGCGCGGCCGTCTGGGGAGGTCTGAAATTTCTCACGCCGGGAGATAAAGAGTCTCCTCGAGATACACGTTAATATCCGAGCGGAGATTGCTCCCCGCGCGCCGCTGCAGTTTTACACTCGCCGCGGCGTATAAAGAGGACATCATAGTGTGTACAGATAAATTCCCGTTCGTTCACTCGGGCCTCTAATCATTCGCTCCGTTGCTCACCTATGGAGTGTTCCCGTCCGTTGACAAAAAAAAAATCGTCATTAGAAACAAAAGGGTCGGGCGATCTCGCAACTTTATACGCTGTGTATCTGGAGCGTACGTCGGATCAGAGAGTATCCGGAACTCGCGCGTGGACAGTTCGCTGGTTCGAGCGAACGGGCAGGACGAAAGGCTTTGGTGATGTTATCGCATCGCGAGAGCTCGTCAAGGTATCCGACCATGTATTATCCGTGAAAGACATTCTCTTACGGAGTTTAAGCTCTATTTCATCGGCTAATTTATGAAGCCGTAAAAATAAATAAAAAGTGAAGGAACAAAGTCCACAATGGAGATATTATTATCCGGGACTAATGGAGGTTATTATTTGTCTGTGCTGTGCAATAGACAGTTTAGCGAGTTCTTCGAGCAGAGGAAAAAAAAAAAAATTGTAATTCATTTGGTTGAGCCGACAAATTACTTGCTTGCTAACTAATAAGTTGGCCCAATCAAGTAAAAAATGGTTCGACAAATTGATCAGTTGGTCTAACAAATTAATAAGTTGGCCCGACAAGTTAAAAAGTGGTCCGACAAACAAGTAAATAAAAATAAGTTGGCCCAAAAAATTAAAAAGCGGTTCAAGAAATGAATAGGTTGGCCCAGCAAACTAAAAAATGGTCGAAGACATTGATAAGTTGGCGCAACGAATCAATCGTTTAGCAACCAACTGATTTGTTGGCTCAACCAAATTGATCGCCCGCAGTGTGTCTAACCGCGTAGTTGGTCGAGGCAACTGTTTCTCTTCGTCCGCGATGTCGCAGCCGTCAGGTCGGATCGCCCGTACAATCAGAGACCCCGCAATTTACATTTCACTCTCATAGTTGTAAAAGGCATATCTTTCTCCGGTCTTCCTCCTGGACTGTCCCATCGGCGGTGCATCGCCCGGTAGCGATGCACCTCCCGAGTCGCCTTGCATGTTAATTTTAACTCGCGCGCTCAGCCGCGAACGACCACGGGCCGATGAGCCCTTCGTCGTTCCGTCACGCTGCTACCAGAAGTCTCCTCTTCGTCGCATTTGCGCATTCCTCGCTCGATGCTTTCCTATGCGAGCCATAACACCGGCGTCGCATACCGGTCGGGCGACCGAAGACATTTTTTTCCTTATCCCTCCACGAATCTTCGGACCGTCCCGTAGCTCAACGGTATCGATTTCCGGATGTCATTTCCACATGACCCATTCTGATTATCAATCGAACGCTGGCTACCAGCGTTTGATCGCCGTAACCGCTCTGCGCACCGACCGTCCTTGATTTCCTGTCCGCGGTCGAAGAGATTTTTTTATCGCTCCTCGGATCTTCGTATCGTCCCGTAGCTCAACCCCATCGATTTCCGGAAGTCATTTTCACGTGGCCCATTCCGATTATTAATCGAACGAAGCCTACCAGCGAACTCGCTGCACCCGCTCTGCGCACCGACCGTCCTTGATTTCCTGCCTGACGGACCAATGGTTCCTTACGACGGAAGTTCTCCCAATGCATGCCGAGAATTCGAATGGTATTTCGAGACTCTCCCTCCGATACACGATAAAAACGGTACCTCCGAGATGGTGTGTGCCTCACGGATCGATTGTTCTTTCCACCGTTGGATCGATTCAGCAGCGGTGGCTGCTGGCCGCGACGGATTATTATTGACAGTTATCAATATTCATTCTCCTTCGATCATCGGCTTAATTAATGGTGCCAAGGGTCGCGCGCTCCCGGCTGATTGATAGTCTCGCTATCTGGGCGATCGCGGTCGTAGGGCCGCTGAAACGGAGCTTGGTATGGTTATTATCGTGCCACTTTTACGAGCGTCGTGCCCGATCCGATTGCACGCTCCGGTTAAAAATTCCGTAACAACCGAAAGTGAAAGCGTTACGTAGGATTTTGATCGCGCGTACATGCCACGGCGGCGCGGTTTCACACTCGACCCGCGCCTCGAGATATATAGAGGTTTGTGTACTTTTCAGGAACCGCGCTTGAGCGAAGAGAGTTCAACGTGCGATACGGCCTTAATAGCCCATCGGGCAACGCGTTCATGTGTCGTGAACGGTATTAAGCAAACTCGGAGTGGCGGTCGGTCTGCGTCGCACCGTGCTCTCGAGAGCTCTCGTTCCTTCGACTGCGATGACGACGGTGCGATCTTACGTCGATTTTCTGGGTCGAAAAATATCACGGTTGACGCACACCGCGCACGCGGAGGCGCGCTGGGAAGATCCGTAAGGTTCGGTGGTGGTTCCGAGCTTGGGGGAGCGGGCTCGCATGGGAAGTGTTCCCATTGAGAATCTAACCGAAGAAAATTACTCGGTGATTTCGTAAAAGATATTCCAACACACAAAATAAGCTGTCACTCGTCGAGATCGGCAAAAAATTACAAATTTGACTTCACAAAAATTGCGTAAAAATATGCCCGTGCATTTATTGGCGTAAGCTGAGTTATTCTTTTGTAAATTCATTGTTGTACATTTTTTTTCCACACAAATTAGGAATTCTAATCCAGTTCCACCTTAGTTCGCAAAAATGTCTCCTTTGAAACGTGTAAAAACAATCTTCGAAAGCCAATTTTTTGATACACAAATTAGAGTAATTTGTTTATGAAAAAGCAGAGCTACGACGTTAACTAAACTTTTCTTCCCATTGAGAATCTAACCGAAGCAAATTACTCGGTGATTTCGTAAAAGGTATTTCAACAAACAAAATAAGTTGTCACTCGTCGAGATCGGCCAAAAATTACAAATTTGACTTCACAAAAATTCTGTAAAAATATGCCCGTGCATTTATTGGCGTAAGCTGAGTTATGCTTTTGTAAATTCATTCTTGTACATTTTTTTCCACACAAATTAGGAACTCTTCAATCCAGATCCACCTTAGTTCGCAAAAAATTCTCCTTTAAAACGTGTACAAACAATTGTCGAAATCCGGGGTACTCAATTGACTCGACTGTACCGCACGGACTACCTTAACCCACGGTACTACATTATCTATAAAGTAAAACTCGTGCAGCAGCAAAATCAGAAAGGAAATTAGTTCGTCTTCATTTGCCTCCCCCCAACCGACGCCCCTCACGGTCCAAATGCGACTACGTTTAATAGCGAACGATTGTTTTGTTGATGGGAACTTTGCGTCGCTTGGTCGGACTCGTGTCTGATCGCCGTTGCATTATCTACAGCTGCACTTTTGCAGGCCTCGTAATCCACTCATAACAGCGACGGAGCGAGAGCCGGATAAAACGGAACCCCGGAGCAAAACGAACTTTTTTATGAGACACAAGAAAAAAAATGGTAAAAAGAAACGGTCCGTTTTGCCCCGATCTCCCGTACCTACCTTTGTTAATTTTACCGCCAGAGCCTCTCGGAACTCAGGATCTGCGTCATTGACAAAGCACCAAATGGGCGTGACGAATATCAGAACTAAGTGGAAAGAGCTGTACGGACAAATCCACCTGTGTGTGGATTTTCCATGTCTGATCATCAGAAGCCAATCTCCTGGAAAGAAAAAAAAATTCTGGCGCATCTGCACAAGTATCGAAGCTTGCGGGCTCGGAAAATTTCTTCACCGACCAGGAGAGAAGGTCACGATGAAAAGGGCACTTTTTTAAGGTGCGAAGATGAAGAGTCTCGTGACAAGTCCGCGTGTCCGTTCGATCTCTCTCTCCACTCCTATCCCGCATTTTCTCTCTCCAAGTCCGCGATTGCACACCTAACGCGAGCCTCGGGGCCTTAGTGGGGGGTTTCGGAGTTCGAAGTGAGTCGGTTGTGCCGCTGCTTACTGTTGCTGGTAGCGGTAGCTGCTGCTGTGGTAGCCGCCGGCGGTTCGTCGTAGTCGTCGCTTGTGTCGGGGGATTGTGCGAGAGAGAGTGCGCAGTCAGTCCGAGCGGCACAGTCCTCACACGACCTCAGTCCGCGATAGATTGTATCGGAAGAGTTCGATCGCGCCTCCATCGATTATTCTCTTTGCCCGAAAAACAAAAAACATCGCGCGCGCGAATGCCCTTTTCCGACAATTCGAATCCAACGAAACCCCCTCGATAGTTTCACGGCACGAATAACCAACACCTTATTTATCAATTTTTATCAAGTCAAATTGACATCGATCAATAAAAAAAAAATCGCGATCGAGGATCAATCGGATTACCGACGCAATTTCAACTTTCCAATAATCCCAGAACAGGATTATACCGAAGGGCTCACACAGGAGGTAAGGAACTCACGCGACTGAAGAAATTTTTTATCTCCGAGTGCCTGTGATGACGTGTTACGTTACCAAAAAAAACGAAAAAAAAGTGCTGTGTCTGTGATGTTGTGTTTATTTTTATACAAATTTTGTCTTTTCTTTTTTTTTTCATTAAAAAAAAAACTGCAATTTTACCGTACCGTTGTGTTTGTGCACCTTGGGCTATTTCTTCGTAAGTTCTTCGTCTTGTAATCCGTAATGACGTGTATGACTACCCATAGGGCTGTAATGTGAAATAATGGTATGCATATGGATGCGCGTGTATACAGACTTGTACAGTAAGCAGGGGCGGGGGAGAGGGCGCGGGGTACTGGATATCATTATACCGTCACGCGACAACGTCTGTGGTGAACCTGGTGTTACGGGCCAAGGAGACTCCTCCTCCGCCGCGCGCCTTCCGACTCCGATCTACGGAGTCGTAAGACGAGTACTCGCTTCGACGATACCCGCAGGATCTCTCTCGTATATATATATATATATATATATATACATACATATATGTATATATGTCTTACGAAAATAGACGAATGGAAAACGTGGCCGGAGTAAGTTACGAGGAGCGCGGGAGAGTGACGACGATCACCGTCGACGAATCCTCCACCTCTTAGCGACAGTAGCTTCCTCGATTCTCTGCGATCGATGGCCGATCGACCGGTTACCCCTCCCTCGGCCGCCGGCCGATCGATCCTGGATCCAGATTCTCGATCATCGAGGCGAGACGAGGGGCTCGCGAACGCCCCGGAGGGCATCGCCGATTAACCCGGTGAAGGAAAAGAAAAACAACGTGTGAATCTTGACAAATGCTCAATGAAAATGTCGTTGCAATCTCGCGGGTGAAGCGTGACTCGGACCGATCGATCGTCGAGAGAGTTCCACCTGCGACGGACCAGCGGGACGGCGTACTATAATTTTTCCATTCATGAAGAGGAGTCCGCGATGAATCGAGCCTCGAAAGAGCGCGCGCGATCGCGGATCGGCAGGTTCCGGATAGATCGATCTCGTCCTCTTCGATCGCTCGCCGGACTTTGCTTTGGTTCAGACTTATTTTTTGATCGGTGAAGACCGGGTTAAGATTTCGTTTATCTTATTCACTGCTTCATAAAATGTATGATTTTCTTTTATATACAAAAATGGGAGACGAGGGGAAAATTCATCGACAAGGTTGCACAATGAAGATAAAAGTCACACGTAATATCTCACTTTTCACGTTAATTGTAGCGAAATCGAAACTTTTATAATTTATTTTAATCTCAATGAAAAAGTATATTAATTTTTCACCACGCTTGTACATAAAATTTGACGTACCAGTGTTTGCATAAAAACTTGCAGTCCAATAGATTAAATTAAAAAACTTTTTACAGTGTGATTAAATGTGAAATTTGTCGTTCCGGGCGAAAGGTGTGAATTTCAAGAGGAATGATCGAAGACAGCGGTAGAACGGTGTTTCCCTGTGACGTCGGCCATCGATGACTAACGCCCGACATTTTGAGGATAACCCTGCGCGTAATCGCAGCGGAAACTCGAAATCGTAGACTCGTGCAGCAACAGTTTGGAGCTGCGAGAGTAGTCACCGGTCCATCTTCTAAAATTAGCGCTAAACTGGAAATGTAGTGGAGGCTTCGCCCTCGAGCTTCGGGCGCAGTTGTAGGAATGTTGTGCATCGGTATAATTAGTATTTTAAGGAAAAACTCTCTACCCGCCATCGGGGAGCGAGAAATTCGTTGATGAAACTTACGAAGAGACTTTCACAGCAAAATTCTCTCGACGTGTCGTTTCGATAATCATTCAGAAGTCGATAATTAATCATGGGAAGCAACAATTTTTTCGTAGCCGATTGTCTTTCCGTATCGCCTCGATAATCATTCAGAAGTCGATAATTAATTCTGGAAGCCAACACATTTTTTTGGCGCCTCTTTAACACCAAAAAATTAGTCTGGCTCGGCTGAAGTTTTCATCTTTGCGGCACTTTGGCAAAAAATAACGTTTTTTTTCAAGTTGATCGACGGTGAAATCGAAATCCCAGGCTACAAGCAGCCCGATCTCTCGGGTCGTCGCTCCGATACGGTGAACATTATAGAAATTAAACGCCTTACAAAAATGATTTTTAATCGGTAAAATGTTATAAGTGTTTAAACAAAAGCACGATTTTTTTTAAACCGCAGCTCTACTTCACCAAACCCATGCGCGTCGTTCCGGCGCTACCAAATCTTTTGCAACAACCATGCGTCCTCCTTTAGGAGAGATCATAAAATTCAGTCTTCTTTCTTCACTTATCGTCTCCGCTCCCCGTCGCCCGACGATTAGAGACCGGTGTCTAAGTGTGAGTGTCTCCGAGCCCAGATAGAATGTCTCTGTAGTACGCCAAATGTCGCTGTGACGTATAAGACCAAATATACATAACAACGGCAGGTAACTCGGCTATGTGCTCAATTGCGTAACGGGCTAATCCGAAGAGCCACGGAGAGGAATTCTCGGCGCTGGTAAAAAATACTACTAAAAAAATAAAATAAAAAAATAATAAAAACGGCCACATGCGTGCGTACGCGTGCTGAAGAACCCGCGAGTTGCGGGACCGCCACGCGCTTGCGACAGGGGGAAAAGGAAGATGAAATAAAAAAAAGAAGTTTGAAATGAAATCCTTTCATCGTGTCCTTGGGCATCGCCGAGGGCCGAGATCGTGTCAAAGCGGCGCTGATCCCGTACGCGACTCATTGGCGCACGTATGCGCGCTTGTGACGCAATTTAGCGAACAGAGAAAATAAGGGGAGAGAAAGAGAGACAGCGAGGTGCACTTATGGTAGATGGGATTATTTTATTATTTTTCTCAGTCGGAGTGAGAGAAACAAACGAGAGGAGGCGATAAGTCGAAAGGCACGAACAGCCTTCGCTATTCCTATATTTACACTCGAAGATTACACACTCTCGGGGCGATCATCTTATTCACTCCGCGGGAGACAGAGAATCGGTTCGATGTCTTTCTCTTGCGTTTTATCGTCTCCACGGTGAAAAAAAATAAAAATAAAAACTATAGGATTGCGAGGAAATTGCGAGAAGAGACAGTGGCCTGTTTCTCTTTCTTTGCAATCGTTGTGGGGATGACGAGCATAATAACGGATCGGTATTATGCACAGCGAACGAGAGAGAAAACGAACTGAAAGAGCGGAAGCGGAGTTGATAAGTTCGAAGAATCGTATGTAGGTTGACCGTACAATTATATATTCTCTTTGAGTATAAGAAAGTGTTGGTTTCTTTATTTCTTTCCGTTCGATTTTTTTTTGCTCGATTGATTACAACTGTTATAAAAAATCGATTCAAGTCAATCGATCGTTTCTTTGAGTTTCGGACTGATAGAAAAAAAACAGCGTCGAGTCCATTGACTTCGAGAATCGAACGTACGTCCCGGCCTAAATTCACGCATCTCGCCTCGCGTACGTGCGGTGTCGCGTGCTCTTATCGCACAGTCATAGATTCTCGATAAGAGAGTGCACACAAGTGGAATACACGTCATAGATCCAAATATGTATGAATTTCGTGGATTCTCAACAGTGTGAAAATTTGAGAATAAAAAAAAAATTATTTCGTTTATTTTTTCACCCTGATTCGGCGACCTGACTGGTATACTTTGACGAATACGAGGATGACGAATTTGTCGGAGGATGAATTTTGATTCTTCGCCGATCGCACCTGCTGATTCCAATGAAGAAAAATCTGAATTTTGCACGCAAATCGCACGAGCGATGCTATCGGAGAAGGCTCCACTGGAAAGACTGAAGTGCGTCACATTCCGCGAGCTTTTATCTCGTTTCATCGTAGATTTTTATAACGTCGGATGATCGATCGTTATTTTTTACGCGTTATCGACGCTGTTAAGCGCTCGATTAATGTCCGAAGGTTCTCCCAAGGTTCTCGACGCGTGTTACACATGAAATAAAAGTAACATGAAAAGAACAGCCAAAGGACAAGGATAACGTGAGATATGCGCATAATCGCAATTATCGTCGCAATCGGTTTCGTAACCGATGGAACCTCCCATCGAGAGATCTCAGCTCCGATATGAACTTTGGATCCTCGGCACTACACTTATACGCCTGTTCTGTTTTACTCCTCAAACCTCTAAGGAAATAGAAAATAGGCGAAGGAAACCGCGTTGTTAACCTTTCGCCCCACCCCCCCTCTCTGACTCCAAAATCGGTAAACCATATCGCAACAACGTGATTTTTCATAAGTAAACCTTGTATTTTATTTTATTTTATTTTATTTTATTTTATTTTATTTTATTTTATTTTATTTTACTTTATTTTATTTTATTTTATTTTATTTTATTTTATTTTATTTTATTTCATTTCATTTTATTTTATTTTATTTTATTTTATTTTATTTTATTTTATTTTATTTTATTTTATTTTATTTTATTTTATTTTATTTTATTTTATTTTATTTTATTTTATTTTATTTTATTTCATTTTATTTTATTTCATTTTATTTTATTTCATTTCTCCGATATTTCATTTTATTTATCTTATGTATAAATTCAACCATGTGGTCTTAACAAGTTAAAGAAGTTTCTTCCAAAAAAGGATTTCCTAAAAGGAGACCTTAGAGTAAATTCGGCCCAATCTCCACTTGAAGATTAGTTCCAGAGTCTGTGCGCTCGAATGGTTCATCCTCCCACGCGAGTTCCACCGCCGAAAAGTGATTAACCATTTATATATGTAATACACGAGTAGTTTTCACAACATCAAAAAATGACCAAAGCTCGACGAAAAGAGCGAATAGAGAATTCGTTTCTACTTCGATCCTTCCTGCGTCTATCTTCGGCTTCGACAGTTATGTCATTCGATGGTATGTCTCGCAGCGGCTACGAGCAGAGACCTTGAACCCCGGTTCACAGACCTCGATCAGCTTGGCTGTCCCTCTCTCTTCCCTCGCGCCCCCCCTCGTGCCCCCTCGAAATCACGTAGGCCCTGGGCCGAGCCTCGTTGACCAAACCGCGAATTGACCGGCTCCTCGTTGCGCTACGAGCCCGTTTGATCTATTCGCTAGACTGTAGTGAATTATTCCCCTCGATTCAGCGGCGATAGGCCACGCGCGTTTCCGCGCCGAGTGATAGACAGTCCAACCTCGTGGACGGTCGAGTCGACAGTTCCACGACATTGGGAGTCTTTGCCAAGATCGCGAGAGATTAAGGTAGTCTCTGCGAGTAGTGTTCACTTCGCATAAGTTTCAGAGAAATGCTAGGGAATTGCAAACACCTCTGGATGGCACGAAAGTCTGAAAAAAATCAAGCGTCTCAAAGGTGCTGAAATGATTATTTTTGCATAATGATAATTCCAAAATGTCATTAACAAAACGATGAAAAATAAAATTGTGCTACGAATCTCTCGGAAACCTAACTTTTTTTCTTACGAAAGTGATCCGTTCACTTTTCTGAATACGTACGAATTTTTTGAGATTTTTAAATTCACTTTGATTTTTTTTTATGCGAAAAATTCGTAGAAAGTAACAAAATTCGAAGTGAATTAAAAAATCTGAAAAAATTCGTACGTGTTCAGAAAAGTGAACGAATCATTTTCATGAAAAGAAAGTTAGGTTTCCCGGAGATCTGTTGAGCAAATTTATTTTCCATAAATTCGTTAATAACATTTTGGAATTATTATTGCGTAAAATTAATCTTTTCAGCACCTTAAGTACGCTAGATTTTTTTCAGATTTTTATATCATCCAGAAGTGTTTGCAATTTCCTCTCATTTCTCTGAAACTTGTGCGAAGTGAACAAGATTCGCAAGGACTACCTTGACGGATCGGGAATCTGGATCTCCGACTCTCTAACCCGAGGCCCGTGGATATCTCCGTGTAATGATACGGTAGTTTTCGCGTGCAGCGTGCAATATACTCGACGAGTCGGACTCGTGATTTTTCGTTCTCGCCGCTTTCGCAGACTTGGCGGCAAGCAAGAATCGGACGGTGGAGGGAGTGACGGAGAAATACGTCACCGTTGCTCTTGGCATTAGCAATGCTGATATGCCTCGCGGCACATGACCTGCGAACCCTCGTATTTATTTTATCTCCGGCCTCTCCGCGCACCGGAGTTTTACACCGCGGCTCTTTATACACATTTTGTCACACACCGCCGCAAAAATATCTTTGATCGGTTGTATTTTTTTTGACCGACCTGCACTTGTCGCTAGGATCGCTGAGGTCGTCGCGGTGTCGAAAACTCTCGATGATTTAGTACATCAAAGCATTCTTTGTTTATGTCGTGCTCGGTACAAATAATAATTTTAATGGACGATTTATAGTCGAGTCTATTCGGAACAAGCGTGTTAGGCTTATCGCAAGTCTGCCGAGAAAAATTATACCGCGAACTGCATTCGAGATACATTCCACAGATAAAATAACACATATTCGCTTTAACGGTTACTTCCGGTTTGAAGACATTACTTTTAAACCGGAAGTTGATGCCATACGGGAAATACGTAAGTTCTGGTTCGCAAATATCATTCTTCGTCCGGAAGTTACCCCATGCCGGAAGCGCCTCACTTCCGGTTTGAAAATCTCATTTTTTCGACCGGAAGTGACGTCATACGGGAAATACGTCACTTCCGGTTTGAAAATTTTCTTCCCCAACCGGAAGTGAATTCATACCGGAAATGCGTCATTTCTGGTCGGGAAAATCGATTTTTAAACCGGAAGTGATGTCACAACGAAATATAAAAAAAATCTGCCTGGCCTCACTTCCGGTTTAAAAGTGAGATGTTCAATATGCGAGGTCACAGACGAACCAGAGAGGCTGGCCAGCGCCGGCCAGAGCTGGACAGAGAAGAACCGATATGACGTCTTGGCATCGTCACTGGACATTGCAATCGGCAAGGTCAAACGAATCGTCGCAGCCTCACAATAGCTTGTCTTTTTTGTTAATCCTTCTTATGCGTGGCTATTATGCTTTTATGCTATACACATTCATGTAACAATGTGACAATTACGGGAAACTTACGTTAGCTAATCTTAATGACAACGCAAGGCACGTATATTTCAGTCATTCGTCAACAAGACTCGTGCGATTCTCGTGAGAGAGTCACAAGCCACGATCACGGTTCTCTTCGCTTCTCATTTATTTATTTTTACAATTACTTACACGATTGAATCATGCCTTCCAGGACTCGATCAACAGGTAAAATCTATTAAGAGACTGTTGCAAAACTGCAATACCTGTGGCGGTAATTTTCATAACGTTGCCCGTTGCCTGTTCGCCGAGCTAATGGGAATTCTCGCGAAAAGAAAGTATGTACCGGTGAGTCACGTTTTTCCGAGACGTTCGTGTGGATAAACACGCCGTTGACTGCGAGATGGTTTTTTTTATTTTTTTTATTTTAAACCCGCTCGGCGATTCTTATCCGAATACTGCGAGGTACGTGTAAAATTGTCTGCGAAAATACGGGTCGTTCGAATACAAAGTTATGAAGCGACTCTTGAGTTTCGGGGAGTCTGAATCGTCCCGTCGAAATTGATAATTCGCTGCCCGGCACGAAAGAGGCAGCTGTTATTGTACCGAGCGTTTCAATTTGACGGTCCAAATCGATATCAATCTTTATTTAATCGTCGACATGTGTTCAATTCGTTCGGTCCTTCGCTTTCTATCTCGACACAGTCGAATGATCTCCGGTCTCGCATACCGATTTAGACTCCCGCTCTCGCTCTCTCTGAGGTTGATATTTCAGTTTACCGGATCGACGAAATTCCCGAAAATCCGTTCGAGGTCTTTCGGATCATTCATAGAGCGTGTCCCGCTGCGAGACGCGCGGAATCCAAACATGAAACCATACACGATGAAACAATTTTGGTTGATAATTAATTAAGGCTACCGGAAGTTTTTTTTTTATATAAACTGTTTCTGAGATTTTACAGTAACAATTTCATTTCCGATGACTTCACACCCAGAAAAATAATTTATTTGACAGCCACCGGTTTATTTGGTTTAAGTAAAATGTTTATTTGATATAAATTAATATTCATTCAAATGAAGTAAATAGTTACGTAAATGAAACAAATATTTATTTAAATCAAATAAATATTTTACTCGAACCAAATAAACGGTGGTCGTCAAATAAATTATTTTTCTGGGTGCACCCACGAAGCCACTGTCGCGCGTTGGTGACACACATCGCAGTCAGGAAAAACGCGTACGGCCTTTGAGGCTTTTGTCCGTGTATGAAAAAAGCGGAAAAAAAATTGTATGAAAAAGTGAAGCGAGATACTCGAAGCGGTGAAGTGCTGCGCGTCGTGGTCTTCGAGGACACACGTGGTGCATTTGACGCTGACCTATTTTCCTCGGAACAGCGTCCGCGATGAGAAAACGTGAATGTCAATGGAAAAAGCCTCGTTAGAAATTCCTCGTTCGGAAATGCGCCGCAGCTTCGGACAAAAATACATTTTAATTACAATCGTGTTACAATGTACTCGAGTCACGCCTTTATCTTTTTTAATTGACCGTCGATCATTTCACCGGAGCAACTACGACTATGTAGCGGGCAAGCCCATCGTCGGTGTGTGTGGTCTCGTGTAAGATTACTTCGGTTCAACCGCGACCTGTCAATGCCCGAGCGCGTGTCTGATACACGGATCCTCGAACCGCACGTTACGGATTGCTAATCGTTTCGCACGACCGCCTGTTATCGATATCTCTCGAGGCACATCGAGTCGTGTAGTCTCACGTACGGATCTAATGTTTGATCCTCGCTGCACAGCCTAGGCGAGCCTCTTCTTCCCGTAGAACGTCGCGTAGTTTTGAATATCGCGTTGTCATCTCTCTGTCAATTGTACAAAAATTAATACCCGCGAGCCCGTCAATTTCTCCGGACTCAGGGGAGAGCGGGGCAATATGGGACAGGGGGCAAAACGGGACCGTGCACTGAAAAAAAAAATGGCTTGCGGGCTGCCAAAGGAAAAAATTCTTATCTCAATTCTGCTTTCAATTCTTACTATATGATATTGAATCAACGACGGCCAAACTGCCGAGAAGACATGTCACCGTTTCAATCCCGTATGCAATCAATTGTAAGAATTGAAAAAATAATTTTTTTCTTTGGCAGCCCGCAAGCGAATTTTACTTGAGTCATTGACATTTTTTTTCATAGGACGAAACTCAACTTTCCAATAATTTTTGGATTTTTGTCCCAACGCGAAAATCCGGATTTTCAACCCCGTTTTGCCCCACGGTCCCATATTGCCCCGCTCTCCCCAACAATTCACGGGAAACTCTTGCTCCGCTTTTTTTTTTTTTTGTGCGTTGATATTTCAGAGTGAAAGGCGTGGTAATAGCGGTCGTGTTATCCGCGTAGTTTCTCATTACCGTATCATTACTGTAATTAACCTAATGAAGTAATACGCTTTTCTTCTCGTCACTTTCTTTTTGGTGTGTCAATCCGCCCCTTCCGATTTTCTTTTCACCTCGCGACAACACAGAAATTTCACCGGATCCGCTCGGGCGCATGCGCGGCTCGCGTGTCGGTCGAACATCAAAGCCACCGTCGAATTTGTCCGCGTGACTGGCACTTTTTTGTCCTTTGCGTAACGCCGACCAGCCTCGACGAGCCCCTTCGGCGGACACCGTCGGTGTGGCTCTCTCGTGCGGGACGGAGAACGGGGGATAGAGAGAGATTACGCTCTCCGCATCCCGCGTTCGAATCCGCTCCGAAATCGAGAGACCTCTCGAGACTGGCCCGTCGACCAGACACACGCGTTTGGGCGATTTAATGTTCAATGTGCAGAGTGTGCAATATCGCTCGAGGGGAGATCACGGCTGTGCTCCGCTCGCACCGGCCCGATGACGCGAGGACCCCCCTGAGCGCTGATTCCAAGCGTCAATGCGCCACAGACGGATAGAAATTACGGAACGCTCCGTCCGTCCATTAGCGGAACGCGGCCGTCGAGGCAGCGTACGTTACCGGTTATCGCATATTTGCCTACAAGAGTCCACCTGGCGACGGCGGAGACGTCGAGATGACGGAGATGATTCGACGGTCGATTGCGTCCATTCAGACGAATGATTTGTTCGACGGGCACCCGCAAATAAACATTCATTTGGTTTAAATTAATATTTTTATTGAATTCAATAAATATTTTGATTTATTTAAATAAATGTTTTAATTAATTTGAATAAATGTTTTAATTAATTTGAATAAATATTTGTAATGATTAAAATAAATATTTTTTTAAACCAAACTGATAATTATTTGCGGGGTGTCCGTCGAATAAATGATTTTTCTGGATGTCGGTCGAATCGTCTCCATCGTCGGGAACGTTGGAGAGATGATTCGAAGGTCGATCGAGATTTACGCAACTCATCCACTTCCGGTCGCCGACCGCCGCTCCGGGCGAGACCAACGAAGAGGGATCTTTCTTGTTGCGCGTGTCCTCGTCGAGGAACTTTGGTGTTCATCCTTCCAGCCTCGCTTATGATCGGCGAACACCCAGAAAAAAAATTATTTCACGGCCACCGTTTATTAAGTGGCCGTAGTAAATATTTATTTAAATTGAGGAAATAGTTACTTAAATGAAATAAATATTATTTAAATCAAATAAATATTTTACTTAATCTTGATAAACGGTGGCCGTCAAATAAATTTTATTCTGGGTGAACCGACGATGACAAACTGGACCACGGGGCCGTGAATCCTTGGCGCGGTTACCGATGTACCGTTAGCTGCAGAGCGTTTTATAGAGAGCGAGTATATAGCCTTGCCGAGCGCAGCAAGGAGATCGCCGGAACCCCGGTAAAAAACGGCTCGGGTTCTGCCCATAGACGGAACACGCGAGAGATCTCCGGATCCCCGGAGGAGGAGACGGAGGGAGGAAGCCCGTTTCGACATCTTTGGCCATCCGCGAGATCTCGAACCCCTCCGTCGAGGCTCGACCCGTTCGGACATCCATCCAATTCCACCTTCCACCTGCAATCATCAAGCACCGCTGAACCTCAACGGTATTAACTCCAATCCGTGGAAGCCCTCGCCTGCTGCAGTGCCGATGTCCCTCTTCGCATTCCGATCTACTTTTGTATCGCCGTTAAATGATACATTCTTTTTTCCTTTTATTTTTACCTCTTGGAAGATAATGTTATCGAATTACCGGTTTTATTGGGAGGAAGCTATCGGGCGAATGGTAATCCCGAGTTAAATGGCTACTTTTTTTAAGCGAGAAACGTGGATGAAGCTTTAAAAAATTGATTGAAAATATATTTTCAGATGGGCTTTTTTTTACCTCTTGGAAGATTGTGTGATTGAATTACTGGTTTTATTGGGTGGAACGTAGCTGGCGAATGGTAAACTCAGGATATATGGCAACTTTTTTAAAAGTAGAAAACGGGGATAAAACCTTAAAAAATTTATTAAAAATAGGTTTTTGAATGGGTTTTTTTTTTCTTTACCTGGCAGGCCGAATCATCCGGAATTACAATTTACTTTCCGGCAAACCGTGTAACACGCTCGTTCTTCTGATATGTTGCAGATGCTCCCGAAGCCGAGGCGCTGCTAGCTGACTGGCCTCGTCTGAATAAACAACACGTGAGTTACGCGATCCATCGTTGCTCTCTCGCACGACTCGGAACCCGGTTAAACGGCTTCGTGAGAAAACTTGTAAAATTTATGATCCACCGTGTAGGCGCACGTAGGTGCAAGTACGCGTCGCGACAAGGACGTTTCGTTCGCCACGTCATACAAGTATCAATAATCGAGCTATCGCGCTTCGGGAAAACATCGCGATTGGGAAAACTCTTCACGGCGGATGCTCTCGGGCACTTTGAGCGATTGAACATGCAAATAAACCATTATCGAGTCATTAAACTCAAGTGCTATAAAAAAAAAAAAATTACATGTATGTATACATACATGATTGAGACACCAGCGGGTACCAATGAATCGCCCGCACGCTCGACCCGCCCATTTATCATTCATTCATGCAATCTGCAATTTGCAATCACAACATTCGTACATTCGCGCGCGATTTATCTTTAGCAATTTAATTGCGCTTTTTTCGAACGACCGCCGCAATTTTTTTCATTCCGCACCGAGTATAAAAGACTAATTTGTTTTGGTTTTTCTCGTCCGGCATAACTTTTTTTCGAGACCAAAAAAATACAAAAAACCACTCGCACGGCTACGGAAACTATACATTAAAGCCTCCGCGAGCCGCAAATTCTCTCCTTAATCAGAATCAAAACCAGTTTCGAGTGTACACGTGTAAAACCGTGGCGGCGTGTACCCTCGCGATATGCGTAATCGGATATTCCGACATAACGGACGAGCTCTCGACGGCGGAGTCGTGAACGCTAGCTCGTCGTCGCACTGTGAGAGCCGGGGACTTCGCGGCCAGAGAATAATAAGAAAATTTGGGAAAGGCGATGTAAAAGAATGAAATAAAATAAATTACCCCCCGAGGGAAGAGCGGGCGAGAAGAGTAATCGTGGTTTCTTTAAATTTAGAGTTTTCTCGCGACGACGACGTTGCGCAACGTTCGACTCAAGGCACAGTGGACGTCAGCTCGGGAATATATTTGCAAGTTTTTTAAAAGCGAGCCTCGATTAAACGCTCGGAGGTTAAACGACTTATCCTCGTGGTATCGGTGCAGACTCACTAGACGCGTTAACATTTCATCGGGACGACTTAACGATCATGCCGACTCATCCGATTTACATTATTCTGAGTATTCTTATACTTTTTTTTTTTTTTTTAAAGAAGTGAAGACATCGTACGATGGAATGGGGGACAATAGTATTTTAATCTCGGCCGCTCTCGAGGTTTACCGAATATCTTTGCGGGAAGAGCATCAATCCGCTATTATTATTATTATTATTTTTTTTTAAAGCGGCGCGGAAAAAGGCTATTTAAACTGCTATAAGCGACTCGTTTCCACGGGAAATTTTTTTATCTGAGATAAAAAAAGCAGCATATCAATTACAATTTTTTTTATGAAGAAGAAGCAAAGACATCATTGGATATAATCATCAATTATATTTTAACCTCCGCCGCGTCCGAGGTCTACCGAATATCTTTGCGGGAACATCGACCCGTTATTTTATTTTATTTTTTCCATGGACTATGCACGTCTGGCTTTTGGACTCTCCGCGAGAGAATTGACGTAGTCACACGAGTGCCCGAGTCCGTGTATAATCGTCATCGACCGTCCAAAGTATGCAAAACAGTGTAAATAGTGGGCCTAAACTTTGCACGGTATGTATAGAATCGCGGCGGGCCCCGAAACCATTTCTAGCCGAAACGTTATTTCTCGCGACCTCGCGATATCTTCTCACCCACCGGTCGAGCAACGCTCCTCGACGAGCGGATACGTTGAATAAGAGGCTGCCACAGTTTGGCAGAAACCCAACGACGGGAGCGATAATAATAAAAGTAACAGTCGTGTGTTATTCAATAACGAGTAAGTGGACGGACCATGCGAACATCCGACACCGCTCCGAAAATAATGCGGTACAGTCGAACCGGAACGGAATAGAGTTTCCTCAAAATTAACTTCTCTGGTGTTTTCATTTTACAAAAAAGTACATTAACGTTCAATTAACGTAAGTAATGTAAGCAAATTTCAATTTCCGGTACATTAAATTTACAATTTATTATTCTTATTCTTTAAATATATAATAGTAGTCCAAGTTTGAATTGAGCATGTTATCTGCATTATCCGATTTTACGCTTATCCGACGTATGCTGTCCCCATATTACCTCGGATAAACGGGGTGCTACAGTATTTAATTTAGCAGTAGTAAATGTATTTATTGAGAGTATATCACACGGTATGGACGCTGGTGCATTTCAAAGACATTTCACAATGCTATTGCTATTGCCAATAGGCCATCGATCTAAGTCCTTCAGCCCCATTTAATTTATTGAAGTTATTTTTATTTATTTAATTTATTTATTTTTTAATCATAGTCGTTCATCACAGTACAGATTTGCACGATTAAAAAAAACAAAAAAACAAATCTGTACCACAGGTTGACCAGTACGAAAATGCGAGGCGCAAAGTTGTCCCTCCCGCTTCTGGGCATTCTGCTGCTGGTCGGATCGCCGAAGCCCGCCGATGGCCTGTGCAACCTGGTGAACGGTACGATGGCCCGCTGTCACGATCTCGAGGACGCGAAGTACATCGACACGTACGACCTGGAGACTCTCAAGACTTCCGTCTCGGAGGATCGTCTCTACCCGGGAATATTTCGAAACCTCAGCAGCCTGAGGCACCTCGATCTCTCGAGGGGCGACGTCGAGCACATAGATCCGGGAACCTTTCGTTCGTTGCCAGAACTCCGCAGTCTCGATCTGTCCCACAACAAGATAGCGAGTCTCCGCCCCGACGCGTTCGACGGTCTCAAGAAATTGCACAGCCTGATAATAAGAAAGAACGATTTCACGGAAATTCCGAGCGCAGTTCTCGCCCTCAAGAATCTAAAGATCCTCGATCTGGCGATAAATCCGCTGAACTGCAGCTGCGCGACTCTGAAGACACGCGACATCCTGGTGAATCGCGGTGTCCACGTGTCCAAGAGGGCGTTGTGCTCGAGCCCCGCGAGCCTGAAGAGCAAGTCTCTTCTGGAACCGGAAGTCCAGGTGATCTGCATGTTCGAGGAACAGGACGGAGAGATGCAGATGGACGAGGCTGAGGCGGAGGGCTCCGGTGAGGCGATTTCCGGCGATCCCTTCGAGGACTTGCCGGCCGACAAGCTCGACGAGGAGGAGCACGACATCGCCGCGGAAGCGCCCGCGACTCCTCCCGCCGAGGTCGAGACAGCGGCACCCCCGAAATCGTTGGAGGTGCCGATTGCCGTGGAAGCCGCGACCGCTTCGACCGTTCCGACGATAACCGGGGAGCTCCGCGAGGAACTCTTCTTCTCCGAGGAGAACGACAAGCGAGCGACTACCGTGCCAGTTGCCAGCAGCACGAAGTCCGCGGAAGAGACCGACGAGAAGTCGCTTCTACGCCAGCACGAGGCGCATCCGGTCGAGGGTTCCGGCGAGGCGATTTCCGGCGATCCCTTCGAGGACTTGGCGGCCGAGAAGCTCGACGAGGAGGAGCACGACATCACCGCGGAAGCGCCTGCGACCCCTCCCACCGAGGTCGAGACAGCGGCACCGCCGAAATCGTTGGAAGTGCCGATCGCCGTGGAAGCCGCGGCCCCTTCAACCGTCCCGACGATAACCGAGGAGAACCGCGAGGAAGTCTTCTTCTCCGAGGAGAACGACAAGCCAGCGACTACCGTGCCAGTTACCAGCAGCACAAAGTCCGCGGAAGAGATCGAGCCCACCAAAGAGACAGAGGAGAAGTCGCTTCTACGCCAGCACGAGGCGTATCCGGTCGAGGGTTCCGGCGAGGAGGACGATCTTCTGGAAGGCTCCGGCATCGAGGGATCCGGAACCGGCGTGCCACCCATAAACTGGGGCGCGCCCGTCGACGAGGGCGACCACGAATCGACGAGTTCCGAACCCGTCCAGACGTCTACGGAGGAAGGTTTTCTGGGCATGCTGTGGAACGTCTTCGCGGGGACTTCGGCGCCGCCGGACGACGACAACAAGAAGGATCTGAACCTCGAGGAGGAGGAGTTCATAAACGCGTCGTCCGAGCCGACGCTCGCGAGCTCGCCGGGAATCCCCGTCGACGAGAAGATCGTAACCCCGATGGTGGCGAGCGAAAGTGGAAAACCGTTGGAGAGGAAAATCGACGAGGCGAAGAGTGACCGGGAGACCGTCAGCGTCGGTCAGGTTCTCGACGACGCCAAATCGGGGAAGGTCAGAGCGGAGGAGGAGGCGGAGGCGGAGGCGACGGACGCCTCTCCGGCTCGTCAGCCCAAGCAGGGAATGGGATCGTACGTGGTGCTCGCCGCTCTGCTCGCGGTTCTCGGTGCGCTTCTCGGCTTCGCCGCTTACAAGGGCGACTACTGCAAGAAGAGGAGGAAGCGCAACGACGTCGAGGGCGGCACGGAGCTCAAGGACATGACGAAGTCGCTTCTGGAGGCCGGAAACGGACCTCAGCCGAAGATCGCCTCCAACGGAAACATGGAGAACGTCCCGTTGGTCTGCACTTCGCCACCCGGGGACTCCAAGCTTCAGGAATCCGAGGTCGACGGTTCGAACGCGAGATACTCGGCGGTCGGCGACGCGGCCGATCCGGTCAAACCACCCAGAAAATCGTTCGTTCCACACGAGGAGCCCGAGAAGGCTCTGGCGAACGGAAGGAGTCATCAGGACCTGGCGAACGTCTCACCGTCCGTACCGGAAGTCAGGGAGCCGGTTCACCTGCGGACCAAGAGTCCCGCCGAGGCTGCCGGCGTCAACGGGAGCAATCGACACGACTCCGTGTCGTCGCTCGGCACGGACTCCAGGGAGTCACCGTCGGCGAGAACGAGTCCACCGTTCTCGACACCGACGAACGGCTCCCTCGCGACGATCCAAGGACTCGCGCGGCCCCCGCTCAGCCCCGGCGCTCAGAGGGTCAAGATAACGCTCCAGGACAATCCCGACAGTGTGCCGAAGACACCGATACTGATTACGCGAACGAAAGCGGGCGAGAACCTAGTCAAGACACCGTGAAAAAGATTGTGATCGCTCGAGGCCATCGAGCCTCCGGGCGATCGTCAGTGAAGAAATTTTCGTCAACCAATCGTAAGGCGTTGAGGATCCAATGATTTTTTTCTTTCTCTTGTTTGCCGCTTGCTTTTGACTCTTTGCCGTCGTCGTTTGATATCGATCATTCCGCGATGCGTTCCGATCGTGCGTTCCGCGAAAAGGCCGTCATGCTGTTTCTTTTCTTTTTTTTTAAATATAGTCAGTCTTTGCATGCCGGAAAGTCGTCTCGATGTGCAAAGAGCAGAACGGAGGAGCAAGTGGCAAAAAAAAAATTCATGATCCAGCTGTGAGCTTCGCTACGAGTGCGAACGGACTTTACTAGTGTTCGAGACTGTCCTCGGGTTCTCGTCACTCTATAGCATAGTATTTACTGCATAGATAAAAAAAAACATTATAAACCGCACAGCGTAACGTATGTAAATGTGTATCAACGAGCGTGCTGCTGTGCGACCGGGTCTTGAAACATCAACGTGTAACTATAGTGATTTCGCTTCGCAACGCAACGAGAAATCGACAAGCTCAATTGAATTCCCCAGAGAACGCGAATAAAAGTTGTCCGCAAAAAAAAAATTTTGCGCCGTCGATCAACGACGCAAGACCCGTTCCCACGCAGCTCCGGAAACAAAAATTCACGAACTTTTCGCGCGCGGCGATCCGGCTAGTTTTATTTATTTTCTTAAGGGTGAAAAAAAAAAATCACACGCGCGCACCAGCGCTGATAATTTCCCGGATGACGACGGAGCGAGCACGAGGTATCCGTAATTTCGAATGTTTAGCATTTAATTATCAATTTAGTGTTATTAGCCGTGGCACGCGCTCGTCGCTCGTCGGTTGCTGCATTCGTATTAGCAGACATTCCCCGATTCAGTGCGGCTCTGCTGTGCCCGCTAACGAGCGAGTATAATAAACGAGTGAGATATAGCGTATATATATATACATATATACACACATTATAAATATGTATTAATTATAATGGTAACAGCAGAGGATAATTATCAGTGCAAAATCGATCAAAGACCACGTGTAATACGCCGGTTTCACGTGGCGCCTCCTTAAGCCAAATGAATAATAATTTTCGTACCACGTAACGCTGAGCATCAACATCCTGTAGACCCTAAGACGACGTAGACGTAGCTATGTAGGCTAAGAGATAGAAGGACGAACGACGAGCGTGCAGCATATATTATTTACTGTTTTACGTTTACATGTAGAAAGAAAAAAATGCGTATAGATATATTTATATATACATATATCGACTGCTTAGAGAGAAAAGGGCGTAACCCGTATGCTGTAACACTGGAGCTACGCCCTTTTGACTTTCAGCAGTAGACGTACAAGGAAAAAAAATGATATATCGAAGAAAGTTCACACCTGCCGATTTTGCTGTAGTCCTGCGTCGTTCGATCTCTTAATTAGGTCATAACCGATGATGATGATAACGATGATGATGGTGATGAAAATGACCGATACGTAGATCGATAAAGAACAGCAAGACTTTATTTATACCTTCAGTCTCATAATAAATAATTTTAAACAAAACTCACGCACACACACACGACGATAAGGATTCTTGTTATTTCTTTCATTTACTAATATCTCAATAGTTATTGCCGATATAATCGTTGTTTGTCTCATGACATTGAATCTCGTTTCTCTCGTTGTTATGTACAATTTTTAGTGTTTCGTTCTTTTTTTCAAATGCATAGTTAAATTTTATATTTTACGATGAACACAGTTCGCAGGATATTGCGCAATTCGCCGATCAAACTATATGGCCGGCTTGTGCGTTCGGTCTGTAACCGCTTCTGGGCTCTCTTGGAAGTTCCCGAATGACTATCGACTTCTCGTTATTGATTTCCCTGCCGGTGACACAGTTCTGGATATCCGAATCTTCGTCGTCGGTCGAGTGGCCGTTGTTGAGGGGTTGTCTGCGCCGCTTCCTCTTCGCGCTCGGCGTCGGAGGCCTCGGCCTCCGCTTCGAATCGCTGCTCGGCTCTTCCGATTCCGTGTCTCTGCGATTTCCGATCGACGACACCGTCTTCGTCGCGTTGTTGAATCTAACGGTCTCGGTCGACCTGCCGTCCGTTCTCGCGGACTCGGAGAGGACGCTCGTCGAGTAATTTCTTCTCGGTGCCGAACGCATCCGTCTGCTCTGGGTCCTGTCGTCGCGCCGCGACAAATTCTCCTCGCTCCGAGCCCTGTTCCGCGGTCTTCGCTGACGCCTCTTTCGGGCCCTCAGGCTCTCCGCGGAACCGATCACCTGGCTCGACAGTCCGCCCATCGATATCGAATCCAGACCGTCCAGCGACTGAGCCAGACGCGGCATTTGAACCGCTTCCTCGTAAGGCGGAGGATTTATCAATTCCAGAGGATGGATTCGCGGCTCGGACGAACTGTTTCTTCCTATCGCCTCCAATTCCTGATTTCTGAAACACAATCGGCACCATTTTAACCCGCGTCAATTTCTATCTACATTGAGAAAAAGAATCTTTCTAGTCGACTGCATTTATCGAAACGTTCGCGTTCTGACCAACCAGGAAACTAACCGGACAATTGGTGCACCAAACCAACTCTGATTCTAACCTTCAAGGAGGTTGCAATTGGCGTCGATTTGGCGCACCATTGAAATCGTTCGCGTCGATTAAATTTATCGGATGGAATAGCTAATTCCCTTGCGTTCTGACCAGCCTGAGACCAACCTGAAAACCAACCGGTCGACCAAGCCGATTCTGATTCCAACCTTCGAGAGGTTGGTTTTTCGGCGATATTAAAAAACCAACCGTAGTACCAAACGTGATATGTGTCGGTTGCAATCGGAGTCAGTTTGGCGCGCCTATCGACTGGTTGAGTTGGAGTAGATTGTTAGAAACCACCCCAAATCAAACCCAAAGTCTTACGGTTGGCTGGTCCGCGAGGGATTCGAGCAAACCGGTATTCTTTTGGACACCCGTGACTATTCATTGAGTTGCCTCGAACGATGTTTTTTCACATGTCGATCCGCCTTCGGATCGACATGTCACAACGAACCTTCTTGTCGCAACGAACCTTCTTCGGAGCAACCGGAGTCTCTCGACGCCCTCCTCCTGCTCCCTCCGCAACCTCTCGAGTCTCGCGCGTCTCTTCAGAGACCACGTGTGCCTCAGAGAAACGCTCGTTCCGCACATGATGACGATCAGCAGAAGGGAGATCATGACGAGTCCCCAAGTTCTGTCCCTGTCCACGTGATGACGATTGTGCCATTCGTCGTAGCAAGCGATCTCCCACGAGAATCCCGAAACGTTGGCGGGGCTCTGACAAACGAGCGTCGCCGATTCCGTCTTCTTCGGGGTCTCCATCAGATACAGATACGTCCGGTAGAGTTGGGAGCAGTCGCAGCGCCACGGATTGTCCTCGAGGATGACGGATCGCAGATTCACGTTGGATCCGAAGACCTCCGCGTCCATTCCCTCGGTCAACCGGTTTCCTGTAAATTTCACCGAAATCGTTATCACGATTCGGCGTTCAATAAAAAAACACAATTTTAAGCTACCTGACAGATCGAGTTTCTGCAGCTCCGGAAGATCGGCGAAGCTGTTGTTCGCCAGTTGGACCAATCTGTTGCGTCTGACGATCAGCGTCCTCAGAGTCTCCGACTCGAACTTGTCGCAAACGCCTTCCAGCTGATTGTCGCTCAGATTCAGAGTCCTTATTCGCGGCATGTCGGTCAGATACTCCCTCGGTACGTTCCCGATCTTGTTTCCCGCGAGGTCGAGCGAGAGCACGGTGGTCATCAAATTCGGATACAGCTGAAACTCGTTGAAGGACAAATTCAGGAGTCGCAGGCTGATGGCTTCGTGGAAGGTCGCTGGATGCAGATGCGTCAGACCGTTGGAGGAGAGGTCGAGGGCCTCGAGCTTCTTCAGACCAGCGAAAGAGCTTCTGTTCACTTTCGTCAGATGATTTGCGTTCAGATGCAACTGCGCGAGCATCGGATTCTTCGCGAATATCCGATCGGGCAGCATTCCTATGGAGTTGTGGGAGAGAACCGCGTGGGTGAGGCCGGTGAGGCCGTGAAGACCCGGACGGTCCAGGTTGCACCTGGACACGTCGAGCCTCTCCAAATTTTTGTGCCGCAGAGTCTCGTATCTGCAGCGAAAAGAGAAACGTGGGTTAGAGGATGTTTTTTTTTTTTTTTTTTTTTCGGCTGAGTGGCCGAACGCGTCTTCTACCATATCGTTCGGCCAGAAGTAACTGTGCGCTCGTTATGTATTTACCCGCTGCTGTAAACGAGCCTAGGATTGTTAGAGAGTCTCAACTGTTCAAGGTCTGGTGCACCCTCGAACGTGTCCGGACTCAAGTAATTGAGGAAACAATCGGACATATCCAGCCATCTCAATTTTTCACTTGTCAGTCGTTGAATGCTCTTCAAAGGATTCCCTTCCAGGCTCAAAGTGACAAGTTCCGGGAGGCCTTTCAGGGACGCGCTCGTGATATTGCTAATTGCTGTGGAATTTATGAATTGTAAAAAAAAAAAAAAATGGTACACGTTCTTTATGAAGTATATATTGCAAAAAAAAACTTACAGCATCGACTGACATCCAGGGCTCGTGCAGCAACGTTCGTCAGCTCGTCGAGTCTTTTCAGCGGATTTTTCGACAGATAAAAAACTTTGAGACCCGTCAGATGACTGACCCCGGCGATATCGCTGATATCGGCGATATTATTGTCACTCAAATCCAGTCTCTGCAATTGCTTCAATTGCCGAAGATCATTCGGCAGCGATGTGAGCTTGTTACTCGCTAAATTTAGGTACGAAAGTTCGGTCAGGCTGTTCAACTCGTCGGGAAGAGTCTCGAGCATGTTCCTCGACAGATCCAGGTGTTGTGTCTGACGATCAATGAATCAATTAATGCGTCATACATCGATTATATAAATAATTCACAGATCTTAAGTAAATTACATAATCCGTCTTATACACCCAGAAAAATAATTTATTTGCTTCAAATAATAATTTTAATTGATTTAAATAAATATACATTTTAATCAAATAAATATTTATTTATTTTAATTATTTTTATGGGTGCCTAAACTACATGATTCATCTTACATAAAAGATGATACTATTTATCTCGAAAAAAAAAAACAAAAAAAATGCACGTGACTGACCAGATCACTGATGTTCGCAGGGTAATCTCGAAGGCCTTGACCATCGCAAGCGACCCTGCGGGGCTCGAGGTAACAGAGGCAGCTAACGGGGCACGAGCTTACTCCAAGATTCTCTCGAAAGAACGTCAAGCAGAGCAAAACCATCAGGCACCCTCGGTGGCAAACACGCCGCGAGCCGATTAAATTTTTTCGTCCATTTTCCATCTCGACACCGATCGCGAAATCACATCAAACTCGTCACCATTGTTGCAGCGGCGATGTATGGTGCTATCCAACGATCTCGCTCTATCGTGACGATTGGAAACTCGTCGACGATCCAATTTGATTTTTCATTTTTGATTTTTCACAGAAATGTAACGCGACAAATTTTTCATGGTTCTTTGAACTTCAATGGCGACGAACTGTGTTGATGCACAGGGAGCGGCGTTGCGCGGAGCCGAACGTGGAAACTACTAACTAACTTATCTTTTTGATAAAGGCACAGGCAGCCCGGTTCGGGAGATAACTCACTCGTGAGATAACGGAGACACCGTCGCGAGTAGGGCCGCGTTATAGTACGATCGAGAGAGCGACGCTATAACGCAGAGCCGGCCAGGTGAGTGCGGTACGATCGTTTTAAAATCGCTTCTCACCGTCTCCGCTGAAGTGCTATTCCAGAATCGGCATGAATCATGAGATTCGCTAGACAGAAGGGACCCGATATACGCAACAATATCTATTATAATTTGGTACGGTAAAAAATTCACCAATACGGGCTCGGGTCCTCGAGAAATATCATGAACGAATTCAATTTACATTTATTTCGTCGTATTCGCTGAATGGGGTAGCAGGTGTGTCCCGGCGCGGCCACGCGGTCGTCGAACCTCTATCTTTGTATCGCATAAATTTGAATAATCGATCGGAAACCACCTTATCGCCACGAATGCCCGAAGGTTGGGAAAAGACAGGGGGTCGGGAGAGAAATATAATAAGAAATGCACACATGAATGCTGTATTCGGGATAGAACGGGTTAAATTATTGTGGTCGCGGTCCGACCAATATTAGCAATTATTTTATTTTATTTATTTATTTTTAATATGATAAGAATACACATATAAATTTTGTGACTTTTCGCCGAGAGCAAACAACCATTCCTTCTTTCGAGCACAAAAACGATACGGATGTTCGTAATAAATTTGCTTATGCGTTATCAGAAAAACAACACTTCGAGATACGTCTGGACATTTTTACAGATTTTTTTAGCACATCAACTTGTCATCCGAATCGTTCGAAGGTTGCGTCTTGGAAAACTCTAGGTTCTCGTTAAACGAGGATTCCGTACGTGACGCGTTAAGTTAAATGTGGTCAATGATTTTGTTTTTATTTTTATCTTTTTATTTTATTTTTTTGTTATGCAGATACGCGCCTCTGCGAACGATTTTTCTTAAACGTATATGTAATGTACACCATAGTTCCGAAAAGCAGACAACCGCCGAAGACCGCCGAAATCGAAATCATCCAGGTCTTGCTGAGCTCAACCTGATCCTCCGCAACCATCAGTTCCCTCCAATCGTGAGCGCAAATATTCCACCACGTTTGACCGGAAGCGTTTCTGGGACTCCTGCAGATCAGTCGACCCGTGTTGGTCCTCTGTCCGCTCGCGAGGTAGAGATACATTCGATACATCTGGGTGCAATCGCAAGTCCACGGATTGTCGTCGAGCTCGACGTTGCGCAGCATCGGGTTGTCCTCGAAGATCGACGGATCTATGCTGGTGGAAAATCTGTTGCCTAGAAGCATCCGCCCATCCGTCCATAATTTTTTTTATAGTTACTTGTACTATGGCGAGGACGTAGAAAGGGAGTTTTTGACGACTTAGGCCATTGACCCGAGTCAGAACTCCCCTTCCTACGCCATTCACATAATTTGTCGTAACAAATTCACGAAAATCACGCTTTTCGTTTTTAGAACGTGTGCGCAGAAACGCACTTTCTCGCACTAGTGCGAGAAAAAAGACTACATTGCGTTTGTACGCATGCGCAGTATTTTTCCCGTACGCGATGCGAAAAAGTGCCTCTCTGTTCACTTTCACAGGAACGGAAAGCGGGCTTTTACGTGCATGCGTCAGAAAAAAAAAATTGACCTCCCCTTCAATATTATCGTTCGTATCGGACCAACGACATAGGGGAGAGTGGGGCAAAATGGAACAGTGGGATACAACAGGATAATGTGATAAAACAAAATTTCCAATAACCTTTCTATGGCGGCGATGATGGTAAGTGGGGCAAAACGGGGTTGAAAATGCGTATCTATCGTTGGGACAAAACGGGGCATGCAAAAATTATTGGGAAATTGAGTTTTGTTTACGTTGTCCCGTTTTGCCCCACTGTCCAATTTTGCCCCGCTCTCCCCTAGATCGGTTTTACCTTTTATGCTCAAATCCGTCAAGTTTGGCAAACCGACGAGGCTGCTCTTCGTGATGCTCGATATATTGTTGTAGCCGAGAATCAGAATGGTCATGGACGTTGACCTGAAAGCTCCGCACTCGTCGCTCAATCGATTGTGGCTGAGGTCGAGACGTCGGATCCTCCCCATCTCCGACAGATCCCATAATTCCTGGTTCGTTATAGAATTTCTCGAAAAATTCGCGTGCACAGCCGCCGTCCTGAGATTTCCCAACGAGCTGATTCTGTTAGCTTCGAGATTCAGTTCCACCAGATCCAAAAGCGCGGCGAAGGCCGACTCGTTCACCGTCACTATTTTATTCTCCGACAGATCGAGAGTCTCCAGGTGTCTCGTCTCGTTGAACCAGGCGTTTCTCACATCCTCCAACGAATTGTTTCCCAAAATCAAGTGACGAAGATAATTGTTTTCCGAAAATACATCATCGGGCAGCGTGTGCAGTTCGTTGTCTCGCAGATCCAGTAATGTAAGATTCGTCAGTCCCTCGAAGGAATCGGAGGATACATTTTTCAACCGACAATCCTTAAGCACGAGCTCCGTCAATGTTTCGCTTGTCAACTTTCGAACCGTTCCCAGAGGATTCCCGGTCAGATTCAGCGTTACCAGAGCTGGCAACGAATTCGGCAAGATGTCGTCTATTTCTTCGATCGCTGGAGCCCAATAATAATAATAATAATAATAATAATAATAATAATAATAACAATAATAATAATAATAATAATAATAATAATAATATTAATAATATTAATCATAATGAGCATAATAATCATAATAATCATATTAATCGTATTAATCATAATAATCAAAATAATAATAATGATTATTATTATTATAATGAAGTAATTTGGGATAATTTATCTTAAATGACTTCAATTTACCGCAGCGTTGAGCTTCGAGGGTCTGAAGCGTGTCCACTCGAAGCCCTTGGAGGCTCTTCAGTGGGTTTTGGGAAAGCGTCAGCTTCTGGAGTCGAGGTAGTTCGTTGAGGAAGCTAACGTTCGCGATATTGGCAATTCTGTTGTCCGACAAACTGACAGATCTGAGTCTCGTCAGATCGGCGACGGTTCGCGGCAAGTACGTAAGTTTGTCGTGATCGAGAACGAGTCCCTCGACGTTCTCGTGATCGGCGATACTCTTCAGTACGAACTCGGGCGAACGATGTTGCAGGTTAATTGTCGACGGGGAGGTATTATTCTGACGTGGTGTCGGATACAAGTTTTACCGATTCGATCGATCGAGACGGCGCACACGTGCGCGAGCTTTGGTACAAATTATTTCACTCACCGAGGCTTCGGTGACGCGTCGAGGAAATCTTCCGAAGGTATAGTTTGAAGGGACCGTCGCCTTCGTGGAATCGACAGTGCCGCACTGACATTTCGAAGATGATATGTCAAGCATAGCCAGCGACAAGTACACGAGGGTAAAAATATTATCGACGCATCGCATCGTCGTTAGAAGTTAACTTCGAAGACCCAAAGGATCGCACCGTAAAGTTAGAGTAAAAAATATGCCGAAGTAGGTTACGTCTCGCTAACGATGTAATGTTGGGTCATCATTCGTTGCGAGTGAAGTTACTCGATAACTTCGAATTCATCCGTTTCTATCGCTGGCTACATTCGAGATTAAGAGAAATACCTTTGAGATGCGTCACACGCGTTCTTTTACCCACTTTCCTGTGTCCCTTAATTCACACGTTTCTGTCACTGGCTGCATTCGAGATACTTTCCAGAGAATAATACAAAAATGTCGCTGAAGTGTCACTTCCGGTTTGAAAATCTTGCTTTTGAACCGGACGTTGCAACGAAATTTGTCAATCCGTCACTCCTCTTTCAACGTGCGATTTTCAAAGCGGGCAGCGTTATCGAGAACATTTTTCATTTTTCTGTACATTGTGTCTCGAATGCAGCAAGTGACAGAAACGTTGAAATTGAGGAACACAGGAAAGAGGGTAAAAAAATTTAAAAGTGGGTAAAAGAATGTAAAGTGAGTAAAATAATGTAAAAGTGGAAAAAAGAATGTAAAAGGTGGTAAAAGATGCGTGTCAAATGTATTTGAATTTCATATTGACTACAGCCAATTGCAGAAACGGACGAATTAAAGAACCCACGGAACCGGTGTGGCAAAAACTAAATTCGTTGTTTTTTCATCTTTTTTTTTTTTTTACTTCGACAGTACGCCTGGAGCTCCGAACCGTTTGGACGATTGGAAAGCGACAAGTTTCGACAAGGAAGCGCGCGCGCGCGCTCGCCGGCGGTGGAAAGCTCTCGAGAATTCTCGAAGAACATTTGAATGGTCAGTCCGTCGGAAAATATAAGACATTAGATAAATACCTCGAGTATCCCCAAAGCCGATATTGAGCGGTCGTCTCCGCGGGTCTAAGCTTCTCTCGGCTGACCCATGCGGATATTTTTCCCTTTCCACTGATACCATCGCCCAGACGACGCGAAAGGACCTTTTTATCGTTGCTCTCGAATCCCAGTGGAGGCACATCGATGCTCCTTGATCCTGCTAGCATTCTCGAATTATTTTTCAACGCCGGAAGTCCACGTCCATCCCTCCGACTAATTGCTGCATCACCGACGTAATCACTGCTTAAATACTGCGCGGTGAAAAAATGGTTTCTACAGATGGCGTCAATATACACGAAGTCCACAATCTCGGGACTTAGTAATTTTCAGATAAAAAAATGATTAAATTATTTACAGCTGCTTATCAGTAATAAATATATGAACGAAGGCTGAGGATGAAGATGAGGAAAAAATACAGGAGTCGAAACACGACGAATTCAGAAAGCTTTCCCACGGTGAATAGAAAGAGTTTCTAAAACATTGTAAAAATCACCCCTCGAGAGTTGATCCGTTCCGCACGTCTCGCATAAATTTCCACAAAAGTCTACAATTTCAGGTCTTAGTAATTTTCCTATTAAGAAAAAACTCGCAATAAAAAAACATTTATTAAATCATTTGTAGCTGTGCATAAGTAATGAATATTCGAACCAAGGATTATAAGGAAAAAAAATACAGGAGTCCAAACGAGACGAATTCACAAAGCTTCCCTGCGGCGAATAGGAAGAGCATTGTAAAAATCATCCCTCGAGAGTTGTTCGGTTCCGTCCGTGTGGAGAGCGAGGGCTGCTCCACCCCCGCCGTCACCACTCGCCAGGTCAGGCGTGCGAATTTAAAAACGGTCTTATCCGCGCAGGACAGCGGTTCGGGGCGAAAGCTTTTTCGCGCGTCCGTCGGGATTCTCGTTCGAGCCAATGGTCGGGTAGGTCACACCCTCCCGGCGGTGTGATCGGCTTAGCCGGCGCCGGCGCTTAGCCGCGGGCTTATCCGCGCAGTTGTGGCGTGTAGGTGGGTGGGTGGTCGGCTCTCTCCGCTCTCTGTCTACCTGTTGATCCCTGAGCCAACCCCTTCGCAACGATTTCGCCAAATCCGAGGCTTTCCATCGGCGCTATCGGTGGTCACGCCTTCCGTTCCGCGCATTCCGTGCGAATAAAAATCGCGCAGTCTGCGCGTACAATAAAAATTCTCCCGCCACTTGGCCGTCGATATAAGAACATATGCAAACACGGACGAACCTACCACAATTTTGGCATTCCGCGAAGAGTCACCAAAGCGTGCGCTCAACTCCTCGATACTCCAGTCCGATCGCATAATTTCTCCATCAACATACGATTTCATCGCCTCCACAGTGGTTTACGATTTCTTGTTTTTTTTCGACTGAAAAAATTCGCTCGAACGATTCTCCGCATCTCGAGAGCTCTGCGAGATGCGAAAAACGGGGTTGGCCTCTCCGGCGTAAGATAGCTATAATTAAAATTCGATCAGGCCCCGCACTCCCGGGCGGCTGTGCAAAAGAGTTTTCTTCCTCGGTTAGATAAAAGGCGCGGTCGAAGAAGTTGTACTTCGCACCGCAGGAGTAACGAGAGAAAGGAGTGAGATAGCGCGGCATCGACGTGGGGGCTTGAATCACATAATACCGGGTGAAGCAGCGAAACCGAGAGCGGGAGAGAGAAGCAATAGCCTCGCTATCTCTTCGGGGTTCACCGGGAGGGGGGGGGGGGGGGGCGGAGCGGAGGGGGTGCGAGGGGTGAGTGGATGGCGTTTGGCGCTCGCCGGGGGCGGTTATATATTTTTAACGCCTTCATTTCCGCCGCGGGGACACCGGAAATAGCGGCACGATACCTCGCGGTGTTTCAAGTATTGATCAGTTCGGTCCGGGTACCACCCACAACCGGGTGGTTCTGCACCGGCGGCTCTCTCCTCTCCCCTTCCCTCCCTCCTCTTCGGCGATGAAGCCGTAGCCTGGTACTGGTACCCGGAGCTTTGCTCCTCTTTTCCGCTTCGTTCCGTCTTCGAAGATAAAAAATAAAGAAAGAAAACCAAGAGGCGAATCTTCGGATCGCGCGTCTCTCTTCCTTTCGTTTCAACGGCGAGGAGATATTGCCGAAGCGGTTAGCTAGACCGACTCGCTATCTCGCCGTTTCCCCGATAGACAAAAAAAAAATAGGATCGACAACTTCGCCGAAGCGCATCGACGGTGCCTGAGAGACCAGAAAAGTAATCTGGGTAGCGATGAGAAGGAGGGACCGAATTTATGTATTTTTGTCACCGCCCGTTTTGGGATCGGAATACCCTCGCTAATTCCGCGGGCGGTTTGTTTGCCCGACGGTGCCGAACGGGGCTTCCCGGTTCGAATGTCCCGGCTCGAGGACACGCGACGTTCCGACGTATCGAGCGAGGGAACTCGAAACAATTTTATTCCCTCGTCGCCGGTGTCTTCGAGCCGCCCGCTCGCGTATTTCCCGTCGCGGTCTTTAAGCTCGGGTATAAATAGAGGCTTATCTTTTGTCGGCTTCGACATCCCCGTCCTCTCACCGAGGTCGGTCTGCGTCTGCACAAAGCCGGAACCCCGTCAGCGAGCGTACGGCGCAGCGTTAATGTCGCGTACGTGTGTGTATACACGATCCTGTGACATTGCCGTGCATCTCGCTTCGCGTGCTTCACCGCCGTTGCGGTGCTACCGGCGCGAACCTTCGTAACCCCTCAGCCCTTACCGACCGAGCTAAGGGGGTTCGCAACCCCGCCTCAGCCACAGCGACGCGACTACCTCTTTTGAAATGTGCACTCGTAATTGCTCTGGCATGTCCCCAAATCAAATCCCAGTACCTTCTACCTCTCACTTTCTCTGCTTTGCTCTGGGATCTGCTCTGCGTAGTCTACCCAGGCTCACCGGGGAGAGCTCGCGACGTTTATTCGTTCTTCCGCATTAAGGAACAACCACTCGCGCGCTCCGACTCGCGGATCTCGCCACCTTTCCAGCTCCGCGGCGTCACCGAGCTGAAGGTAACGAACAAATCGACCCGAATGAATCCCGGATAATGGAGGTCTCTTATAGTTTCTGATATGTAGAGTGTACAAGATGTTTGTTTGAAAATTAATTTACGGTATTGGAAGCTTTTTTTACTTAAACGCCGGAATAAATCGCAAATAATGGATATCGTCCCTTGCGTTCCGATCAGAGCTGTAAAGTCGCACCGTCTTGGTCGGCTAAAAAATCTTATGCGGCTAATGGAAATTATGTTTGGCCGGCGTAGCTGTCTTAGCCGGCTGAGATCGTTTGGCAGGCTAAAAATCAGCCGCAGTTTCGCCGGCTATTCATTTTTATTGTGAATTACAAGGACACTGATGAAATCAATGAGACACTTATCTTTGGCACATAACTTAAAAATCTTAAATATCTTATTCCCACGAACTGAACTCTCCAGCACTAGTTCCGATACGCAAAACTCCCGTGCGACCAAATCAGCGATCCTCGATCAAAAAAAATCCCACGACGCCCCAAATTTTCAGAACAGCGACATGGATTTCCTCTTCAGGGCATGTCTCGGTAAGAACGGAAGCTCTCCGGCCTCCCGCCGACTTTGCGGTGTGAAGGTATCCTGAGTGATGTCGGATTGCATGAGCGTTGGATTTTCGAAGCTCGAAATTTGAATGGATGCCTTCGGTGGTTCGCGGTTCGGTGCGCCCTTAACAAGATCAGGGGTGTGGGCGGGAATCGCGACCGAGGAACGGGAGTACAGTTGAATCCACGGTACCCATCCGGGTACCGCGGGGTGGGGTGGGGGGGGGGGGGCGGGGGGTGCGGCACACCTCGTCGTCCTCGTTCTCACCGGAGACGTCGACGTCGGGGAGGCGGCGACGAGAGTGCGGGCTGTGCACAGTGCACATCTGTCGGAACTCTCAACCACCCCCCCGAACACGACTTCGCCGGCCTGGTTCCCGGTTACGACAGCCCGAGCGAGCGAGAAAGGAGCCAAAGGAGGTTTCTCACCGCGCTCTATATCTGTCTATCTGCCATTCTAGAACCGTCGAGCATTGTCTAATCGCCGACGAAGCCCCGGGTCGTTCGCTACGAAACTCCGGCTCCGAAGCGCTTTCAGAGACTCCCGACAAATCCGCATTCGAATTCGGTGCTAAGTATCAAACCGGGATATTCTCTCTCTCTGGCTCGCGTTCCGCTCGAACCGCCGCTGTTTAACCCCTCAGGATCTCTTTTCATCGTTCGCTCGCTATCTGTTTGTGTAACACCGCGAGAGGGCGGCGGGCGAGACCATCCGATGTGTAGTGGAAGCCGGGGTAAAATGGCACAGCGAGGGCAAAGCTCAATTTTTCAATGGTTCTTTGGATGCCCCATTTTGTCCCAACGATACACTGTAATTAAACATTGTAAATTTAATGTACCTGGCTGAAAGTTTTTATTTAAAAACTGGTACATTAAATTTAATGTACAATTGTGATGAAAATTCAATATACTTTTTCATTGAAATTAAAGTACATCATAAAAATTAATGTACTTTCATAGTAAAATTAAAGTAAAGTATTAAAAATAACGTATTCACAATGTTTTTCATACACTGAACATAATTTTTTTTATCGCAATTATACATGAAATTTGTTATACCAGTTTTTGCATCAAAAATTCCAGTCCGGTGCATTAAATTTCATACATTTTTTTTTACAGTGTACTACAGGATTTTCAAACGCGTTTTGTCCCACGCACCACCATCGCCACCATTCGAAAGTTATTGGAGAATTGTGTTTTGTCTCGTTATCCCGTTTTGCCCCGGTGTGCCATTTTGCCCCGCTCGCCCCCTACGCTCGGCGAGGTTGAACCGAGCTCCGAATCAACTACCTCTGTTCTCATCGCTACTTATAAACTCCGTCGAGGCATCGCCGTACGCGGAGCTCGAACGCCCCTGCGCATACCTCTTTCCGCTATACAACGCTGCCGAACAGTCTGCGGATGAGCATATTTCACGGCGCTATCGCGCATACCTCCGCCTCCGCGCCTCCGCCCCCGCCTCCCGTGCACATCCTCGTGGACGCTCTCGCTTCTTGCGCCGGAGTAAAAGAAACCAGCCGAACGAGAGAAAAGGAGAACGAAGAAGTAGCAGTTTTGCTCTCGGGCAACGTGCCAATCTTAAGTCTCCGATGGTTTTTATTGCCTCGATAAGCGAGCGCGACCTCGCACTCGTGTCGAATATAAAATTCAACCCTCGAGCAAACATTCCGTGAGAGTCGCCAGAGCGCACAAATGTAATCTTAACTCTCGTCGCTATGGCACTGTGAATGAACGTCTGTCAGGTCTATTGGCAAGATACTGTTACTGTGTTATTCATTTTTGTGAAAGCTCCGGGTGGCGAGGGCGAGGGAAACGAGTCTCGCGAATTTAACGGTGAATTGTTGAATAAATATAGGATTTGTTTTTATGAATTTTTTTTATTTTTTTCGTAATTGTTTACCGTGCTATTTGATCGATAATATTGTTATATAACAAGTGATAAGGGTGGAGGGAAGGTGGAAGAGAGAATCGATAATCGAACGGGGTTCTTCGAAACTATCGGGCTCGAAGCGGAAGTCTCGCGTCGAATTAGGATTAGGGGTAGTTGACGTATAAGAAAGGAGAACTAAAGGAGTGAGGAGTAAGCGCGAGAGAAGAGCGTCAAGTCAACCGGAACATCGCACAGTTCAGTAACCCTGACACCCGACAGGTCGGGAGACTTAAAGTTTAAATCTCTTGCGAAGTATGCATCGGAGGCCCGGGCCAAATCGGAAGCATGGATTATTATTGGCTGTTGACATTAAAGCAAAATTTTGTTTTTTTTTCTGATCATTTATTATTATTATTATAAAAATTTACACTGAAATCTACACTGATAAAAAAGTACAATTGAATCAACTAAGATTCGGGCAGAGACGTTCAAATAAATGTTCAGTTCGTCGAACAAAATATTTTAATGACTCAAAAATATTTTGGCGAAATCACCCAAAAAATCCTTGAATTAACAAATTTTTTAGCTGTACCAATAAAATATGTAGTTGAACGTCTCTGCTCGAATTTTAGTTGATTCAACCGTATTTTTTATCGGTGTATAAGTAAGTATCGAGCGACCCGTCACCCTTCACCCGAAACAAACTCCCACGTGTTTGGATTACAAATTAGCCACCGAAGCGAAAACTCGAAGTTTCCCACGGATTACTCGAACAAACATAAAAGACTTCGTACACACTTGCCCACGCACATTCTCCGAGCATCTTCTCGGAACTAATTAGCGATCCCCCGGGAAGAACCTCCCCCCCCCCCCCCCGGTCGTTTCACATCCCTGATGTACAGGTGCTTCCCTCCCGACACTCATAAACATCGAACACACTATCCCGTTTCTTTCCCAAGTTTCGCATTTTTAAGCGGAAAAAAAAATTTCATAACCGATGATAAGGGGTCTTCGTTCGCGACGTAACGTCCTCCGTCGCCTCCGCTCGCCCGCTCCATTATATTTATGTAGCAAAGCGCAAGGACTCAGGCACCGCGGCGAGATGATCCACGGAGGTTTATCTTGGTTATTGGACGTGGGGATAAGGTTTTGGTTCGTCCGGGCCGGGGCTGCCCAGTTATTTTCAATTACCATTCCTCGACCCTCTCGCGGGGGCGGCTCACGCGTGCCGGGGCTCGCTGCACCCCTTCGGCGCTTTTTCTCCCCGCGCGCGGGGGCGATTCCGAGATAGACGCGAGGAGACGCCCGGGAGAGAAACGTTCCCGCGTCTCGCCGTCCCTTGCCCTCATCTGCGGGAGGTTGTAATGTATGCGAGATAAAGGCGAGTGAGGCGCCTTCGTCGTAGACTAAGATATTATAAGGAAACGGTATATACCGAGGTAATATGGGAAGGCATAGCGTAGAAGCAGCACGGCAGCACGACGGTTCTCTGCACGGCCCCTCTCGGCGCTGACGCCGTGAGACTGCGAAGCCCGAAGGAGCCGGGCTGTGCTGAGCGCCGGCGAGGATCTCTCGCTTCTCTCCCCCCTGCGACGGGCGAAGGGAGGAACGAGCCCGAGGACTGGAACACCCACGCGGTGGGAGAGGGGCGCCCATAACTTATCGCAGATTTAAGGCTCTTAGACTTAAGGGACTCTAATAATAATATAGCGCCATCCCCCCCCCCCCCCCCCCCTCCCCCTCTCGCTCCCTCCCTCTATCACGCTGGTTCATGGAAATCGCGAATACCCGCAAAACGCCACCGCGGGAATACCTGTGCCCCTCCCCCATCCCTCCGCGTGTCCGGGAACCCCGATCTCGCCCTTGGATTATTAAAATTTCCTTTTTTTTTTGCACCTCCCCCTTATCTCGGTGTCTCTTCCGTCGCTTCGGCCATTCTCCTCTTCCTGCGCGTCAATCCTCGACGACAAATTTGACGGCGTGAGGTATGTGACCTGATATTTATTTCCCTTTTATTTGGGCGGGCGCGGTCTGAGAATACCCCGAGTAGACATTTTTTCGAGCGTTTACGACGGCGCCTGACGTGGCCTTGTCGGGTCCTCTAACAGTCCGATAATTCGTATACTGATTTAAAAAAATGCGGTTGAATCGACCAAAGACTCGGGCAGGGACGTTCAAATAAATATTTAATTAGTCGAACGAAATATTTTAATGCCTCAAAAATATTTCGGTGGAATCGTAAAAAAAAAAACGTTTGAACAAATCGATCTTTTAGCTTAACCAACGAAATGTTTTTTTGCCCCTGCCCGAATGTTTAGTTTGGGATTCCACCTTTTTTTTAGCAGTCTAGATTCCTCATTCATTATTTCTCTCATCTCTCCTTCCATTCACTGCTTCAGTTATATTTTCGTTATTTCGGCATTTACCACAGTTCATTCGCTACCTCGACCATTGCCTGGCGGACCATTTCGACCCTATCAGGGCCCGGTGTGTAACGCTCGAAAATTTCTACCCGGGATACGGGATTTCTTTCATTTATAGTTTCGGGGCTTCGAGACGCAAGAGGCCGAGGGCGAAGCCGCGGTGGGCCGGAGAGGGAACTGCCAGGGGCATTCGTGCCTCCCGGCCGAGATTTAAGACATCCCACGGATGGTGGTAAACAAAAGATACGATAAATTTGGCAACTCGGAGAATTAATAAAAGATTACACCTCGGCGGTTATGCCGTTGCTGTAGGAGAGCCGCGAAGATAAGAAGGACCTCGCCGGCGTGTACGGTAACGTCGCTCCCCTGCCCCCGAGAAGGTTTCCTACGGCATGGAACTCGAGGCTGGCGCGCGATGCTGTGCGCCTCCGAGACCGCAGCTAAATCATCGGATATCTTACCCGTGATACATAAACCACCCTTCAAGGCTTATACGTATACGCTCACGCCCCACCGAGCCGGCTCCTTTTCCTTCCACGTCTCTTTACGTACTCCCCCATACCCCTCCCTCTAACCCCCTCTCAGTTAGTCCCTATCTCCGGACAACGATGCTAAACATAATATATGTATACGTTTTCGTACTTACCTCACTTACTTCCCTGGACTGATGCACCGCACGAGAAATGTTCCTTCGTGTCGCTCAAGAAAATTCTAATAAATTGCCCCCCCCCCCCCTCCCCTCTTCTGCTCCCCCTCGATTCGACGCAATTGATAATCATAATAAGCGATAAATCTTGGATATGCGAGATCCTTTGGGAAGAGTCGGGATACTTGGGGAAAAAATAAAATTTACTCCCTGCTGCTTTGCTTTGGAGCATCAAATCACCTGGACTTGTTGACTCACCCGGGCTTGCGTGTAACGTGGTATGCACTCAGGATAAGACGAAGCGAACCGGATGAGTGGGGAGGGTGTATCGACTACGGGCAAACACACAGGGTCTTTATTAATTGGCAGACAGGACAAACTTTGATAGTCGGAGCCTACCGTACTCGTCGGGGAGCCGGAGGAAGATAAGGTGATTGCCGCTCGCAGAACCCGTCGCGTCTGGGCTTTGATGTCGACCATGGTCCATTTCATACGGGAAACCCCAATTAATTAATTGACATCGGTCCGATCCGGGCACGAGGCGGGCATTCTGTCTTCGATACCTCACTCAGTGTCTTACGCGGAATTGACTCATCTACTCCGTAACCTTTTCGTAGTATTTCTTCGATTACATCGAGATCGATTTGCAGATGTGAATAGAGAGGACTCGCGTGGCTCAACAAAAACGAAGCAAATTTCGGTTCGCTGGAGAAAAGTTCCCAGAATTTGCTTAATTTTTTAGTGAGTCGCATATGTCAACACTTAACGAACTGCCATGTACGTTTTTTCGCAATTCCGGAATATGTCATTTAGTGTCTCACCTTGTATTGACTTATCTGCTCCGTAACCCTTTCTTCATATCTCTTCCATCACATCGATATCGATTTGGAGATGCGAATAGAGATCACTCGTGTGACTCACTAAAAATTGAACAAATCTTGGTTTCCTCGAATAAAGTTCCCATCATTCGCTTAATTTTTAGTGATTCGCATGAGTCGACCCTTGACGAACTGCCATGTACGTCTTCCTCAATTCCAGAAGATGTCATTTACTGTCTTGCCTCGAATTGACTTACCCACTCCGTAACCCTTTCTTCATATCTCTTCCATCACATCGCTATCGATTTGGCGATGCGAATAGAGATCACTCGTGCGACTCACTAAAAATAAAACAAATTTTGGTTTCCTCGAATAAAGTTCCCATCGTTCGCTCAATTTTGAGTGAGTCGCATGTGTCGACACTTAACGAACCGCCACGTACGTCTTCTCGCAATTCCCGAAGACGATCAACGGCCCAACGCTCTCGGCGTTCCCACCGCCGGGCGGTCCCTCGGGCATTCACGTCACTCCGGCGCTGCGGCCATAACTTTTTACCGAGTCGAAGGAGTCGACGTCGAAGGCCGGGAGGATGAGGTCGGAGGCGAGCAAACGGGTGCATGCTCTCCTGGCGCGGTTACGCTCGCGCGCCGCGGGTTAAGTATGAGTTAAGTCGGGGGTATTAAGACGCTCACCCGCGGAAGAAAACGTGGCGGCTGGTGAGACCCCGCGCGATGGAGGGAGCGAGAGAGATACGCGGCCGCCCGGTGATCTATGGAGGGATTACCGGTGGCGGTATTTCTTCATAACCGTTTCTCCGGGTCGCCGGTTGCGCCTCCCCGGCCCGGCACCTTCTTCCTCCTCCTCGCTGTTTCTTCCTCATTCCCCGGAGCCGCCTCTATTCCTCTCTTACGTTCGCCTCCCCTCCCGCCGCATCTTCGCCGAAAGATTGCTCGCCGCTTCTCTCTTCTCATTCCGGTAACGTGGAAGATTCGACTTCGACTTCGCCCGCCGCTACACATTTCTCTCCGCCTTCTCCACCGCGATGCTCGCTATTCCCGCGTAGTATGTTACCCGGGGAGTCTGTATCTCCCTCTCCGTGCGCTACACACGCTGGAAGACCTACTGCACCCCCCAGAACGCCGAGCTCGCGCGAGCGCGAGCCTGAGCGACCGGGGGGGTTGTATCTTAATAACATTCATGAGCTCAGATATACCCCGCCAGATTTATTGCTCGCCGGCACCCGCACGAATCCTACGGAGACTCGCGTCTCAGCCGCCTTTGCCCTTCTTCGACTGAGTGCGTATTCCGGCTCCCTAGCCGTTTACCTCGGCTTCGATGAGTCTGGACCAGCAACGCGGCTCGCCGTAGGTCCGGCGAGGCACCTCGGCCAGAATCTGACCCGCCCGTCGCGAAGTTTGTCTCTCTTTTTTACCATCCCCGTGGAACGGGGCTGGTAAAATCCTCGGGGATGAAAGGAATCGGAGCGAGGAAAGCTTTTTTTTTATTATCCGTTATCAATTCGCAAGGTCCCCGAGAAGTCATCCCTTTGCGGCAAGATTCCGCTCCCCCTCTGCTCTCGGTAGTCGTCGAGTTTCAATGTTTCGATATTTATGGCTCCTCGGATACCCTCTCTCAACGTACGGCCACGGACTCTCTTATCGGCGGAGCGGGAGAATCGAACGGTGATTCGTTACAGCGAGCGGGCACGTCGTTGTACGTACATCGGGCATTACCGACATCCACAGACGGCTTTGGACTCGATAACTCTTCGCCGTTGAGTATCTTCCCCTTTGGCGACGAGGAACGTTGCGGCGAAAAAGTAGAATCTTCCGAGGCAGCAACGGTCGGGTGAGCGTTGTTGCCTCGCAGTTTACGACGAGGATGAGTTAGCTTCGGTGGAAAGCTTGCGGAGCCGCGGCTAGATAGGCCAGCGGCTCCTTCGCTCCGCAGGCCGGTTACTTCATCGACCCCTTCCGCCATTCGCTCGGCGAGCCTCGTCGTTGCACGTACATTAAATCCGTTCGGGGCTGTGTGGGTGGAGACAGGTATCGGTGTAGGTGCAGCTGTAAGCTCCTCTCCTCTGGCGGTGCGCGATGCTCTGCGCGCGAAAGGCAATACAGATTTATGTAAGTATTTAGCGCGGGCTCTTTGCTTTATCGCGAACCGACCAGCACGAGCACCATCGGCAACAGCCGAGACGCTCTTCCCCGCTCCTCTCGCACTCACCAACCGGCCGCCCTCGACCCTCAGCCCCCGAACTCCCGACGACGGAGCGTCCGAAAATTTTCCATTATTTTCATCCCTCGGACAACCCGCGCAAAACCGTCTCGGCTCCGTGCGTCATTCCGCAGATCCAAGCTGAGAGTCCGGATTCGATCTGTGTATACCTGACCAACGTCCCGTCGTCGAAAGCCGGGATGTGTGCCAGATCAAAGGAAGAGACGGGCGCGTCCGGTGGCCGCGGGACCGTGGAAGGATTCTGTCCTCCGAAGCGTACAAGAAAGCTAAAAGCCATCGGCATCGACCCTCGGACGACCTCGCTTTTATCCGCTCCCGCTTACCAGGATAATACGTCTTCGCGTCCCATTACGATTCAAATTTTATTCCGTCCTTATCTGCATCTTCCAACAGCCCTGACAGTCCTAACGGAAAAAAATTGTATAATTCTTCGTATCTTTTTTTTTTTTTTTTGCAGAGCGGAAGTCAAGCTCGTTGATCCGACTCGTCGATCGCGCCGGAGCGTCTCTCCCAACTTACAACGACCGATTTCTTGCGGCGACCGTGGAAGACTCTTGCGCAGTGCGGGCATAATAACTGGTCACAAGACCGGTCGATCTTAATACTGTCTTAAGCCCCAGCTCGCTAGCGACATAAATTATGTATCGTTCGGGACATAAGACGCCGGGATCTCGGTGAGCACCTGGTATGCGTTCAGCCTCCGGCGAACCACCACCACCCCCTCGGCATCGTGCACAGCGGAGCCTTCCGCAGGGTCGGCGGAAGCTTCGGTAACGTCGTACGCTCGTTGTTTCCACCCGAGCTTTCTTCCTCCTTCGTCCTGTCTCCTTCCCCCATATCCGCACCCCGTTTTAACGCGCCGCCACTCTCCTCAACTCCTTCGGTATCTCCCAACACCGCGTCGCCCCCTCCCCCCTCTCCTCCTTTTCTTCGTCCGTCTCACCCCCGACGTGTATCGTTCCCCGCGTGAAGTGAGGTCCCTAAATTTTCTCCGAGTCTATAAGGGTTAAGGAATTAAGCGGGTCGGCTCTTAGTTGCACGGTTGAGGAGGGGGGAGAGGGGGGAGCGGGGGGGGGGGAGTGCGCGGCATCCCCGGAATCGAGGAAGGGACGCTGCGCCGACGATCGCGAGCGGAGGGGCGGAAAAGCTTAATAACCCCCGGCGTCGGCGTAGAGACTCGCCACTGGCGCATAGTCCGGGGTTCGAAGGACCCCTCAGGCCCTTGGCGAAAGCCATTACAAGGATTTCTTTTATTTACGATCGCGAAAAATGCCCCCGGGAATTCCATCTTTCCTCCTCGCTCCCGCTTCTCCCCGAGTTCACTCGTCCTCATCCTATTTTTATCTTTCTCCGGCGCTTCTCTCGCCCTCGCAGCGACGACGTCCTTCTCCCCTTTTCTCGTCTCACCCCCGGCTGGCTTCACCCTCCGCGTCCGCCCCCGACGCGAAATTCGGACCGGCCAGCAACGGTCGCGCGGCGAGGAACTTCTTCCCCGTGGAGCTTCGAGTCGGAGCTAAGTGGCATGATCTCCGGGCGCTTAGTTTTCCGCGGACTCCGATAGATCCTCGCCGATGACCCGGCACGCTCGGACGACGTCCTGCCCGTCGCTGCCGGCGGGTATAACAACGTACACCGGACTGTAATACCGTAGGAACGGGGGGGAAAAACGGAGCCACTTAGCGACCCGTTGGAAGGACGTTACGTTCGGCCGTAGATCAATTAAGAAGTGCCCTCGAGAGGATCCGCCACTCGACTGGATATAAGAAATCCTGTATGGCGGACTAGATACGAGAAGACCCGTGATGGCCCGAGCGAAAATCGTTCCTCCAATCCCGCTCCCTCACCGAGATTCTCATTTCCAGCGGGGAGGAGATCGAGGGATTAATCCGTTGTCGAGTCAAGCTCGGAAAAACCCCAATCATAAGGCAATCACCGCGGGTAATATTGTTTATAGTCGGTGTCCCGTCGCGTCCAAAGGTACGGCACGAATTACGGATGGTGTTCTTCGATCGCCGGAGGCACGAAGGATCGTTGGCGAGTGACGATAAATACAATGGGATTAATATGGGAAAACCCTCACGATTCTCGGAAACTCCGAATGTCGGGCAGATTTCCGACGCGATCTTTCCGGATGCTCGGAGACTCGAGCCGGAGGGATCTTTATCTTGCGCTCCTCCACTTTTCTCCTCGCCCTATGGCTCATTACTTTCAATCGCTCCGGGACGGTCACGAGACTCACTCATCCCCGTCGCCTCGTAATTTTTAGTACACCCGGAAAGCGGCTATATAGCCGCGGGGTAGGATTAAAGAATAAGAAGACCGGTAGGGCGAGGGGGTGGGCGCCGAGATGAAGAGTCGCCCCGGTGAGGCAGAGCCAAAGTTCATTTATACGACCTCATCTAACGTCCAACCCCGCGCAGGACTCGCTCTCTCGCCCATCCCTCAAGGATTATGAGACCAATCCTGCGGCTAATTTGCGAGCTCTCGAATATTCCTCATCCCCCCTGAGTCGTTCGCTCCTTTCCTCCCTGTACTCTCCTTTATTTTTGAGCATCTCTTATATTCATCTCACGATTCACTTTTCCAGCATTCCTTGATTCATCCGTTTCCGGCACTAGCTGCATGCCAGATACATTTCAGAGAATTTTTTTTTTTTATTCTCCCTAACGTCACGTCCGGTTTGAAAATCTTATCTCTCGACCGGAAACGTCTTCGTACCGGAAATACGTCACTTTCGCTGACTGTTTCCCGTATGACGTCACTTCCTGTTGTAAGCGGAGATTTTCGAACCGGAAGTGACGTTGCAGAGAATATTTTTCATTCTTCTCTGGACTGTGTTTCGAATTCAGCCAACAACAGAAACCCCCGAATTAAGGTACACAGTAAAGTTAGTAAAAGAACGTACGTGATAAGTCTCAAGGTATTTGGAATTCATCTCGATAGCAGCCAGCGACAGAAACGTATGAATTAAGAAGCATGGTTCGGCTCCGGGCATGTACTATATATTTCTCGATTAAAATTAGCCAATTTTCCATTCGTCCGTCCACTTGTTCCTCCTTTGTTTGTTAATTCGTTAATTCATTCATTTTCCAAGGTTGTAGAGTGCGCGAGGGGTTTGCAGTGAAATTCTATGCCCGTAATACAGGTATTGTACGCTGGAACTGATAAGCCCGAGCAATTTTTCATCGCGTCCAACGAAAACCGTCTGGGTGGGTGGGCGGGGTGACTTCCGAAGCTGTACTCGCAGCGAGAGTCGCGTATAATACACGCATAATATAATATGCATTATCTATCTGCTGCGAAACGTACGTCCGGCGACAAGCATGGAAACAGGGCGGTACACACAGTTAGGCATATCCTAGCCGGGAGATAGGAGTCGGAGTCGGGAGTATTTAGAAGAGGAGCGGCGGAGGCATTTCTAGACATCCGAGCGCCGAGGAACAGCCAGAAGTGGAGAAGCAGAAGCGCGGCTCTCGGCGTTGCCTGCCGTTATTCAGGAACTTTGCTGACAGCTCTCCGGATAGGAAGATAAGAACGTCCTGTGAATGCCGAAGCGGGCACAATGGCAACCTTTGGTGGCAAGCCCGGCATCAGCATCGCCCAGCATCAGTTGGTCCAGGTGGTGAGTCTCTCTGCGCGAAACACGCTCGCGACTCAGCAAAAGTAGACCGACATTCACCCAGCGCCGAAAATATTATTCGAACAATGTGGGACATGAACTTCGTGTCCACGACGATGAAGGTGTGCAACCACCGAAAAGTGGAACGACCGAAATTTTTTTTTTTTCGGACCGAGCTACGAAGGGTGGCACATTTTTATTTCGGGATCCGATTAATTCTTCTCAGCCATTCTTATTAAAACCAGAGGCGGAGAGCGCCTCTGACGATTTACGAGAGAAGGTCTCTCGAGGGGGAACAAAAAAAAATCCAACGGCGTCTGACAAACGAGGATCAGATAGAGGGATGATCTTCTTCGCTGCTGACTTTCACGTTTTTATAAGCTGCTACGCCCCAGCATTTCGCGGTACCCGGTGGCTTCTCTTCTGTCTCACGCTCCCAACGTCTTCTTTTCTCCTTGGTCCGTGAGATTCCTGGCTCGAGTCTTCGCGCGATGCAAGCATCGACGCAATTTACTTATCCGGACCAGTCAGCCACTTGCGCGTTTATTGTTTCTCCGGCGCTCCGGTTGACGCTATTTCTTCGAGGCGCACCGACGATATAAATCGAGGGTGAAGACGGGCACGAGAGAACTCTCGGGGTCGATCGATGAAGTTATATTTCTGCATCGAAATATTAACCGAGAAAGGAAAAAGCAAAGTCCTGGAACGAAAGGAGATTGGGGCGGCGGAGGGCGGAACGACGAGAACGAGAAGTAGACGAAGGAGAGGGATAAGGAAGGGGGCTGCGGCGCAGCATTAAGCGACGTTTTGCGAGTTCCTCGCGGCCGACTGGATGGATCCTTGTAAGACGTTTTAATTGGACAAATCCGCCTATCCTCATTAAATCCAGGGATCCCGGCTGCCGGCATCTCCGCGCGCTTAACCCGGCATCGGTAAAAGCGCAGTGTGCCGCGGAAGATGCTCAGCAACGCGGCCTCTCCGCGCCGTTCTCCTCCCCACCCGACTCCCGTCCCGCACAACATCCGAGACCTTATCACAAACGACCATATCCTGTCATCTTTGTGTTATTCCTACTTACGCGAAATTGAAAATCTCCTGCGTGATCCTCGCCGATCCTTACCCTTCAACGGGCCCGTAGCTACCTTCCCCGACGGCGAACTCTACCCTCGCGCTGCTTTGTCCTCGCGGTGAGCTTTCCGCGGCATGGACGCCTAAATCCCTTCGCCTCCTCCTCCGCCTCGGCGAGCCTCGATCGCTTCCACCCTATCGACGGCTGCTCGGGACGACAGAGAAAGAGGTCTCGGTGAATCAGACAAAAATAATCAGACGTCAAAAACCCTTAGGATTGCCATCCTGCATGATCTCCCCTTCCAGGGATTCTGTTTGTTAGACGCGGTTTGTAGTCCGGCGGCTCGTATAGATATACCTCAAGGGTAGATCCAAATGGCGCAGTGATTGGCAGTCTGAAAAATCCAAATGAATTCTTATATCATTTTTTTTTCTGTCTGGTGTTTCGTATAATTTTTGTATAATAACTGCATCTTTTTAATTGGCTGGTATTTTCTGGTATTTTCCAAACAAGACTATTCAACAGAACGTGGCCAATCACTGTGTCTATCGAACATTTGTGCTATTCTTAAACTTCCCTTTTCCGTGCCGAGGCTTCTAGAATTTCGAGACGTTGTCGGAGAACGCACAGCAATCGAGTTAGATGTTTAATCGATGCGAGAAGAGACGAGGAGGAAACTTTGTTGCAAAACGTTGTGTAGAACCGATGCCGTATCCATTGACCATTGTCGCGGGTTTGAGTTAGGGCTGACTAGATGACAGGCAGCCACCCCGAGCGCTTCGAACCTCCGGCGGCTGTCTTATCTCGAGGCAGATAGATTTTCGTCGGGCTTGCAAACGTTACACCGTCATTATAGTACCGTGCCATTCGGTTATTATCAGGAGGCGTGAGAAGGCCTCGAGACAGTGGACGCGCCTATCTGCTAGCGATTCTACAACGCGGCAATGCGAGAGATTCATCTACGGAAACTCGTCCTCGGCTCCCTATTCGATCGACGCACGGCGATACTCTGGCTTTTCGATCGATTCTTTCCTTATTTCTTATTTCGAAGCGAATCCAAGAAGAATGGGCCAAGTAGATTTCGGAGAATCTATTTTTAAAAAAATATGGGTAGAAATATGATAATTAAAAAAAAAAAAAAAATGAAAGTTTCGGGGACACTCCAGCATCGTATAGATGTTTTTCTTATTTCTTATCACGAAGCGAATCCGAGAAGGATGGACCAAGTAGATTGGGCAGAATCTATAAAAAAAACGATGGGGGAGAAGAAGGTAATAAAAAAAAAGATGAAGGTTTCGAGTCTTGGCGTACAGTTTTATTAATCGATACCATCCTCATATTTACACTCATCATTTAATCACGATAATAATAATTAATAATTAATAATATTAATCAGTTACGTAATAATTACAGCAATAGTAACAGCCTCTCGGGTAGTATACACTGGGCGCGGTTCTTGTCGCATCAGGAATGACTCGATTTGCAAATCGGCAACCAGTCATCCTGACGGACATCCAGCCAAATGTGTACATATAAGATGTATATGCGTTTTTTTTTGTTCTTTATACTTCGTTTTAAATTGTATTTTTGTTTCGTTATTAATCTCTTTTGTTTTATTTATTTAATTATTTTACAATTGGAGAAGAAAGAGTCAACTAGTCCGCGTGATATGGATGCGGTTGGGGGGATTCCCCGTCGAACAGAGCCATCTTCAAGCGCTTGCACTTGGCCCGACGATTCTTGAACCAGAATTGCACGTTCTTCGGCTCCAGCCGCGGAAACTTTTGGCGATATGGCATTCGATTCAACTCCTCCGTGTACTTCAGTATCAGCTGAAACATTTGCATTGATACAATTGATTTATACATCTTATATACATTTTTGGCAAGCCGTTAACTTGTATCAGAGCTGCGCAGTACTTTAAGTACTTTTTAGTAACTCAAGTACCAAGAACAAGTACTTTTTTAGTACGCATTACTTCCGGTTTAAAAATTTCATTTTTAGACCGGAAGTGACGTATTTCTGGTAAATCTCTGGAAATATAAATTTCCAGTTTCTAAATTCCAAAGTCCACAGCTCGGACGCGAAACGCCCGAGTCAAAACAATCTGCCGGTATAACAATGTAATAGTTTAATTAATCTTCGTCGATGAATTGACCGTCGTATGCGTTTTTGCATGAGGTAAATTCGCGGACGAGACAAATTTACTAATCGATCGTGCATCCTCCCAATTCGCAAACTTACCGCGTGACTCGGATGAGTATTGTTGCCAAACCAGTTCTCGAGTCTCGGGACTTCCGTCACCGGATCGATGAACGTCCGGTTTCTCTTTCGCCTCTCGTCGAGCATGCTGGTAGGACATCCAGGAGGACCGCGGGGCGGCAGATAAGGTGACATGTACATGATACCGTGGCCGAACATCGGACTCGGCACGAGTGAAAATCCCGGCGGCAGAGATCCTGTGGGACTAGCTTCGTCGTCTTCGGAGCCCGACGACACTCTCGCCTCTTCTCGCTTTACCGCTGGAACGGAAGTCGGCGGTTGCTGATCCTCGGGGCGAGTAGTGAGGGAGAGGGGACCGACCGGCGGACTGCTGGGAGGACGCGGCGAGGGTGAGGTCGACTGAAATATAATTTTTTTTTTGTAAAAAAAAATTCGAACGAAAATCTACGCCAGAATAGTAAAAATAGTACTTTGCGATACTAGTGCGAAAAAACGGTCTTGCGGCGAAGTGTGTAAAGTTGGCCGCACGAGCGAAGAGGAGTGTTGCCGACTTCCCAATCGCCGTCGGCAGATCGCTTCTTCGTCGAAGTGCCGCATACTACTTTATTTCACTCGGTGGGAAAATGTCGGTTTTGCGTACGCTTCGCGTATGTCAAACCCCCATTTTCACACCTTGTGAAATGAAATTCTGTACGATACTCGTGCGAAAAACGTTTTCTCAACTCGTGCGATTGAAACACTCGCCAGCATTTTTTTTTTCGCACTAGTATCGTAATATACTATTTTGTAAAAAATGCATAAAAACTCTCACTTTTTATGATAAAATTAATTCTTGCCGCGAGACCGAAAAAAAATAAATACTATGAGATCGAATAAAATTCACCTGGTGCCTGGAATCCTCCTCCTCGTCGCTGCAATCCTCGCTGATGATGCTGGCACCCCGAGGGCTGAGGCCGGGCGGGCTGTACCCGTTGATGCCCCGGGTCTCGGCCCTCTTCTGCGCGGCTCTGGCATTCTTGAACCAGTAAACGACGTTGTTCACGTCCAGCGGTTTCCGTCCTCGTCTCGACTCCAGCGAGTTAAGTTCCGACACGTAGTGCTGTATCTGCTGACGAGACGGATGCTGATTCTCGCCGAACCATCGCTGCAGACGCGGCAGTTCGAGTTCCGGATCGAAGCTCGTTCGCATCCGGGTCTTGTGCGAGTAGGGAAGCATCGCCGGGTGCGGAGGACCGATCGGGCCGCCGGGGCCCACCGGACCCCCGGAGTCCGGTCTCGGACTCTGCGTGTGATGATGATGATGATTCGACGAGGGAATCATCGAATTCAAGCCCAGTCCGAGCTGCTGCTGCTGCAGCCACGACTCGAAGTTTCGTCTGGTGTCCTCCGAGAGATCGTTCCCTCCCCGGCACAATGACGAAAGGGTCATCTACGAAGAACAATAAAACAATTAAAAAAAATATATATATATATATATTTAAAAAAAAAATAATCGTGACGAACAACGGTCGAGATAAGAGGCAGGGGGCATCGATGCCCAGAGGAAGAACATTTTATGGAAAGGCGCGACAGGGGGAGAGGGGAGTCAGTCACGAGGAGCCGAGAGATTATGGAAAAGTTTCAGTCACCCGGCGGGTACACCGTTGAGACGGATGCCTGCGGGCTGCTTATCGATGTGATTTATAAGAACACAAACAACGGCGAGATGGAGCCGAGGATCAGTCGGGGCACGACATTCAATGAGGTAATCTCCAGATCGGGCCGACGCGCGCTCACGGTAGCAAAGTTTGAACACTCTTTGTTCTTTGTTTTTTTTTTTTGCTCCGAAACAAGAAGAAGATTCTTTTTTTGCTGTACGTCTCGCCCATCGTCACGATTTCCTCGCTTATCGCGAAATAATACCGAATAACATTTTACAATCCTACTTGTGGGCAGTTAATCATTCGGTGATTTTAACACCGGGAAAGAACTCGGCTCAACGTGTGACGGGAGCGAGAACGTGGTGATAATTAGCTCGGGCATAATTTTAAACGACTCTGACTAGATCGCGATATGACACGAGATTTAAGAAATCGTACGACAAACACCGAAGAGCCTAGCGGGTGAAGGCTTATTCGAGTGACGCTCCTCATCGCGAGGAACGCCCTCCGACACTCTCGTCTTATCTTAGACGTTGCCGGCTCTTCTGGCATTTGAGCCTGATTTACACGCGTGTGTACCCCGATAGAGAAATAACAACGAGAGAGAGCCATAGGAAACCTCGTCGGCCGGTGACGCGCGGTAGTCGGGCTCAGTTAAATCCGCCGAGATCCCCGACGGGGGACGTCAGAGATCCGCTGACGAGATGAGTACCTCTCGCTGTAAATCAATCGCCGTGCGAATCAGCGACTGATCAAACAACATCGCTAACCGACAATTGTGTGTTCATAGATACGGATCAGTCTCCGAGACTTGGAAAACCAATCGAACTGCTGCATTTTGGCGTCTTATCGGGATGTAATGGGACGAGCGGCGATGCTCTCTGAAACTCGGACAGATTTATGGATGATCGAGGAACCGACTCGTTGAAGAGCATCGACGATTATTCGGTCGAGGCAAACGTCGGAGAGCATCGACGATTATTCGGTCGAGGCAAACGTCGGAGAGCGTCGACGATTTATCAAACAGCATTGCGAATCGGCAATTTTGTATTCATAGATACGGATCAGTCTCCGAGACTTGGAAAACCAATCGAACGTCGGCAATTTGGCGTCTTATCGGAATGCAATGGGACGAGCGGCGATGCTCTCTGAACCTCGGACAAAACGATTATTCGGTCGATACAAACGTCGTCGCGACGTTTACCTCAGACCACGGATACACTGAGAGAAGGATCTAGTAAATATGACCATATTGCTTGAGAGATATTATCATAGCACACAGTAGTAGAGAACTAGGGCTTCCACCTATGGTAGAAAGCACCGGATTTATAAGAATTTTTCGTAGATATTCTGGTAAAAATTCTTAGAAAATCTGAGACTTTCCGCCACAGCTGGCGCTCTAGTGCCCTTCTAATATGTGCTACGGTAATTTTTCTTAGCCAATCTGTAGTTCTTACTAGATCCTTCTCTCAGTGTAGGTTCTTCGAGCGAACTGTGCGATGCAGCCAAGATTCGAAGCTCGGAGTCGGTTCGCCCGAAATTCGAGTACGCACGTATATAGAAGCGGGTGCGGGTGGGTAGTTGACGGGGGGTGAGGGGTGGGGGGTGGGTAGTGGTGAAACGTCTGTCGGGAAAATTGGTAATCATAGACCACCGTGAGCGGCATTAAAGTTCGGTGGGTGGGTATATACGGTGCTGGGAATCTTCAAAGAGGTGCACTTAGATAATGCCCGGCCCCGGGGTGCCTCCCTCCTCGCTACTTCCTCTGTCGCTCCGTCTTCCTTTCCTCTTCCACCCCCCCCCCCCCCCCTCCCCCCCTACCGGCGCCCAATATCCCCGTCAGCCTCGCCATCCTCGCCGGCTCTTTCCATCCATCCAGCGGCTGCAGGAGCAGCTCTTCGGCTCACCCAGAACCCCCCCCCCCCCCCCTTCCCCCCTCCGAGCCGCCGATATATCGTAGGGGGCTTTTGATGAAGGCTCCGCGAATTTGCTTGAGTAAAGGGTAATCCTATCACACGCTACGGCTATGAGAGATCTTGCGCATTCGTCGAGGGCACGTTTTCTCTCTCCTGAGTGAACGAGGCTGATAAAACTATCCATAGAATTTTATCTCGACACCGGGAGACCATGAAGAATCGACCAAATACGCGAAACAATATGAATATCGATGCTTCGTTAAGGGTAAGAGGGTTCACGATTGGGGAAGGGCGATTGTTACATCCCGAAGCTTTCATAGCCAGCCCACCCCAAAGAGAACTTTTTGACCGTTCGTGCGTCGGCAAGTAGTCGGTCGAAAGTCGAAACCGAGAGAGCATTTATTTAAGGTGGGGATCAGCGATTCCACGGTGCGGTGGGAGAGTTCCGCGGAAGAGACTCCCGTTGAAGATTACGGCGGTGAAAGCGAGGAAGCAGAGGAGCGAAGGAAGGAGCTTCCACGGGGACGACGACGACGACGAGGATGTTTCTCGGGCGTACGGGGCCGGGCTCTCTCGCCGGAGAATCGGCGAACCGGAGGACTTCTTAATGAGATTAGGTGTTCCGGCGACAAACACTCTCCGGCTAGATTTACATTTTATACATTTTTAAGCGGTCTTACCGCCGTTACCAGCGGCGCGCACCGTCCTCGCTTCCACCTCGTCTACATCGTCTTAATCCCGCTTCGAGATTCCCCGAGGTACGAGAAAATCTCGAGAGTGGAACGACGCTCGCGATCATCAAACTCGAGACACTGAATTTTATCAGAGGGTTTTGGTTTAAAAAAAAAAATGAGGAGGAGGATAACTAATTTCTTACCTCGTCGAGAGGACATCCAGCCGAGACTAGAAGCGCGTGACTGTGAAGCAACAGGAGCCTGAGCAGTTTGTCCCGCACTTCGGCGGCCGGGCTGGGCGGAGGAGGTCTCGATCTGTATACTTGAATCTTGAGGGTCGCGACCGTCGTCAGTTCGGCGAGGATGTCGCCGACCGTTCGGAGCGGTTCGTCGGCGACTTTTTCCATCGGCAGTGGCTTCCAGTTTCTTATGACGATGCTGCCTCTGGCGCTCGGTATCAGATCCGTCGGGTAGCCCAGACGGACGAGCGCCTCACCGACCAGATCCTTGAAAAACATAATGCCAAAAAGGCGATAATGGTCAAATCGTTTCCGTCCCCTAACCCTGACGGCTGTTTCCCAGAGGCACCTTTCGATCGACTCACCTGGAAGGGCACCACCGCGGGGATGATCACGTAGGTGTCGATCTCAACGTGGGGACTCCTCCATTTTTCCCGAGCGACGCTCAATCGGCTCTCGACGATGCTGTGGATCGCCTCGACGACGCAGTGAACGGGAACGGGACTCTTGCCTGCAACATCAATCGGAGAAGAGGACCCGTTATGCGAGAACGTTTCTTCGCCACCTCCGAAAACGGGGAATCGGGGGGTTGGACGGAGTTTCGGAGCATCCGGAGGGTAGTCGGATCGCGACACTCCACCGGTTCATTCAGCCTGTTCGTCTAAGTACCATCCGCGTTTCGTCAGCGGCTCATCGGCGCAAGCGGAACGAAGAGGAAAACATCCAGGGAAGCACGTGAGGGATGATTCGTCGGGGACGGTGCGGAGTGTGGAGGGGAGGGGGGTGGCGGTAGGAAGCTACTACGGGTATAACCCTCGCGCTAAGCGTATGCAGATCCACTCGTCCGTCCCGCGCTGAGAGTCCCGAGACAATGGGAACATTGCGCCGGGCACAATGGGCTCGATCCTTGTTTAACCCTGACTTAAGTCCCGCGAGTCTATATCCCACTCCGGGACGCCGTAATCCCAGACCTCTCTCGGCATTGCTGCGAGGAGGCGCACGGCACCACCGAGAGTACCAAGTCGGCTTCTCTGTTCTTCGCATTTATTTGCAGGGGAACGTCCTTGGAATCGTCTGGAGAGATTCCGGCGTCGAAGACGAACGTATTGCGACGATCTCGCGCAGTGACGAGCTACAGATAGACTTACGCGAGGGCGGGGCAAAACGGACCGGTGTTCTTTATTTCAGATGGCGATCGGTCGGTTCGGATCCCGCGAAAAATGGTTAGCGACGGTCCGTTCCGCCCCGCTCTCTACTCGTATGATTTGACGTCACACATGGCGCGCCATCGGCGCAGCACGAACTCTTCGCTGATGGTAATCAACCCTTCGCGCGAGATGAAATGCCTCTTCCCTCGCGTGCACCCCGTTAGCGAAGGGATCAAGTTTCCCCGGTCCCGATGCTACTTACACCCGTGAGTGGCTTCGCGGTATTCATATCAGTCAAAAGGAGAGAACAGTTGAAAGCCCGAGTGGCTCTCGTGTATCTCCAAATCGTCTTATACCTGCAGACCTGCGGATTCTAATCCGTCGGTCGATGGAACAGGCAAAGGATCTTGGCGCACTCGTCGATTAGTCGGGCTTAGGATTGAGACTCTCATTGCAGCATGCCCGGGTGTTTTAGACAAAGCCATGGATCGAGCCACTCGGTCAGGGCCCATCGTTCCGTGAATGCGCATGCTCCGATAGGTCTGATGCTGGACCCAGATTTCCAGCCGATCCGACATTCACTGCGATATTCCACACCGCGTAATAGGATCACCCGAGTTTTACATCGGGATCGTTAATCGCTGTAATAACGGATTATGTAGAATTTGCGTTCGATGATTACGCGTACATATTTCAGTGCGCGTATCGGTCACTCTATTCCGAATAAACAAAATCGGCGCTAATGGAGAGGAGATCGGATATAGAAGAACCAAGCCCGCCGGAGTTAATCCCTGATACCGGGTACCGTTAAAATCAAATGAAGAATGCACGAGGTCCGATGTCCACCTAGATAATCCTACCGTGACTTCATCGTAATTATTATGATTTCTTCTTTGGCGAACGACGCAGGGGTTGATTTTCCTCTGGTCTTCAGTTCCTAATCTGAAATCAAGACTCTTATTGCAGCATCCCGCGTGTTTTACACAAGAGCCACTCAATCGGTCCCATAATTCGATGAATGGGGATGCTGAAAAAGGTTTGATGCTGAGTCCAGATTCCCAGGAGATCCAACATTCACCGCGATATTCAGCACCGCGATGTAATAGGATCACCCGCGTTTTCCATCGGGATCGTTAATCATCTCAACAATGGATGAAGTCGAATCTAACTCTATTTCAAATAGACAAAAACCCGCGCTAATGGAGAGGAGACAGGATGCAGAAGAGCCAAGCCCGCCGGTGATAATCGCTCCTACCGGGTACCGTTAAAATCAAATGAAGAATGCACGAGGTCCGATGTCCAAGGAGATAATCCCACCGTGACCTCATCGTGATTATTATGATTTATCCTTTGGCGGATGACGCGGCGGTTGATTTTCCTCCGGTCGACCCACTAACGGAGTCTCCTCGCCCGATCCCGTTCATCACGACGATGCATATAGCTGTAACAAACCTCAGAGAAGCGTGGATGTCCGGACCGGCTACGCTGATGATGGCCAACAAAGGATTTGCGTCGGGCCACGATATTAGGTATTAATGCCTGAACTTCGGAGGCAGAGAAGAGCCCGCAAGCTCGGTCTTCGTAGAGCGGACCGTTGCGGCCCCGATCTCTGTTGGCTGTCCACCGCCACGATCTACGCAGTCCCGCCGGCTCGAGTGTAAGACGGGTCGTAGGAGAATTAAGGGGAGCCGAAGAGCGACGCCCTTCGCACCGACGTCGGAGTCACCGCTCTTCGCCTTCCGCCTCTCGCCCTCTCGGGCAGAGCCTCGAACCGGCCCTGACCACTGGCTACCTTAATCCAGGGACGTACAGTTTTCATTAAGAGGCGGTAGCCGAGCATCCCCCCAGCGTCTTTGTGCCGGGATCAGCTGGCCACGCGGACGAGGCGACCCCTTTTCACCCTGGACTCCACACCTCCGACGTGGGGTTTTAGACTTCAGGCGTTCCTCGTCTCCACCGTGCGGCCCGAGCCTCGGGCTATCCGGCACACGCGACTCTCGATCCGAGCCTCCCCCGGCCGCAACGTTACCGAGTCTGTTTATGACTGGCCACAGCGACCGAGCGACTCATCGCGCTGAGTTTATCATTATTAAATCATGCCGCCGAGAGACTGAACGACACAGGCGGAAATTGCCCGAACGCAGAGTTTCCAATTGCGAAACCGGGCAGATGATCTTGGAATCGCGGAAAGTTAAAAAAAAAAAATGAGAGTACGAGACCTGGAGAAGCCAAAGACATCTCTCATTTCTGGTTCTTCGGGTCACAAGCGACTCGCCCGTATCAGACTTCCGTTATCTTCGCCCGCTTTCGCCGACGCGAGCGACCGAGCGAGGACCAACGTCGCTCTCGGGCCGACGACGGAAACACCGAGAGCGGAAGCGTCAGAACCGCCTTTTCGTCTTTGACAGTGGCACGTCGAAAGATAAGCTCTCGCCTCCTTCCCGGTGAGCTCCGGGAAAAGTGAGAACTGAAAGAGCTATCCGGCCCTTGAAGAAGCAAAGTCCCGACCGCCGCGCCATCCCCCTCGCTCCATGATATTGCCGCACCCGCCGAGCGCCACTCGGAGCAACCGCTCTCTCGGTCGCTTGTTCCGTTTTTTTTTTTTTTTTCCTTCGTTTCGCGTCGTCGAAACTTTCTTTCCTTCTCCCGATGACTTCTTCTGGCTTATCGCTGTCTCCTCTTTTTATTTCTGTATCTCTGCCTGCATCGCTCTCGTTCCAACAGCCGTACAAATAAACACATTTACTCCTCTCGATTCTGTATCTCGCCTTTTCTCACCCCGAGCCGCCGCCCCGACGAGGCTCGTCGTTCATTCGCGCCCCGATCGATCCCTCGACAATAAGTCGACGGGGGGGAATCATTCGACCCGCCTCGACGGAACAGTCGAGAAAAACTCATTCCACCGCATTGAAACGGAGTTTAACCGAGCGAGAAACCGAAATACCGAGATCGAGCAACCGCGATAAATTAGCGAAGCGATAGTCAACGCCCGGAAATCTTCGCCCGTCCGCGGCGGACCGAGCGCAGCCGGTGATGATACGAGATAAAAAAGTTTGAACATATTTTTCGACACTCCAAACTCCCTCGACCTCAACCCCTCTTTATTATTGTTACTCCACGCGCGCTCGGCTACCGTGATCTCTTCTTAATGGCTGCGAGACGTGGATGGGGGGAGAGCGGGGCGAAGTGGAACCCTGGGGCAGAACGGACCGCTTTTATCAATTTTTCGCGGGACATTAGAAACAATCAAGAGACGCCGAGTACTTATAGAAAGATTTGTTTTAAGTAAGACGCTACCATAAAGTGTCTGCTCGAGCAGAGAACGCGGGTCCGTTTTGCCCCGACTCTGTTGTGTATGTAGGACTGAAAGTGAGATAATTTCCGCGAGCATTTCACCCCTCCGATTCGCGGTCGCAGGCCACCCGAGAGGCTCGAATGATACAGAAGAAAAAGTATTTTAACCGGTGGGAAATTTCAATTGAAAAGGAATTTCTTCCTTCTTTAAAATCGCATCGCAGAGATTATAACTTGTTGGGCTGGATGAAATGCGGACTGCGATGCTGTAATTATACTTGACTGCTATAACGTGACGCTTGTGCTACGGCGTATAGTTATACTGCGGTGTGGAGGTTGCACCGGAGCTGCAGTTGCCGAGAGAGCGGTTATCGTTATCTCGATCCGGTCGTTTCGGGCTTACTTGTACACAGCGTATGTACGAATTACTTTGCGTATAAAGGCGAGCAGGAGGAACGAGACGACAACAACGACGATGAGAAACGAACGGGAGAGGTGACGAGGACATGGAATGTAGGCGAAGCAGCACGAGGGATTATTTATACGTCCTAAGGTTTCTCCTTCGCTTCGTCTCGATAACTCTCGGTAATCCACGCGAGTCCAAGAACATAGTCTAGCGTCTTACCGGTGCTAAACATTCCCACCAACTTACTTCTTGTATGTTGTATTTGGGACTCAAACATTTTTTTTTAAATTCATTTTCATCGGGAAACCATCGCCTCACTGTCGTGTTCAAAAAGTTTGATAAACTTTCTTGTGACGTCACTTCCGGTTAAATAATGTCGTTTTTCGACGTTTTCCGGTACGACGTCACTTCCGGTCAAAAACCGAGATTCTCAAACCGGCTGTGACGTTTTCCCATATAACGTCATTTCCGGTAAAAAACGGAGATATTCAAACCGGAAGTGAGGTTTTCCCGGATGATGTCATTTTCAGTTTAGAAGTGTATGTCTGAAATGTATTTGAAATTCATCTGGAATGTAACCAGTGAGAAAAACGGATGAATCAAGGAACACGCATGGTGAGCGCTTCAGCGTCAACGAATTTCAGATCCGCGCGAAGCGCATGCATTATAGTCTATTAATTTAAAAAAAAAGCTACGCCATTGGAAAATACGTTCGACCGTTCTGCTAACTCACTTCCGTTGGGAACAACTTATCCTAAGCGCTGGTGAGCGACGTATGGAGTAGGAAAGTGTGGGCGTTTTAGTATCTGAGGCTGATCCGGCGGATGCCGGCCTTCGCAGATAAGGACTCCAACTCTTTCGAAGACTTTATCTGCGAGCGAGCGAACCCTCGCCGCAGACCCCGCGCGCGGCTCACGCTCGTTTTGCTCGCTCCTTCGCGTTACCCGTACCATCGAATCGTTTTCTCGTACTCCTACTTTCATCTCGTTAACGAGCTGGAGATATCGTGCCGAAAGAGTTAGCCTCGTACCCATTCTCCGTTTAATGTAAACTGCCAGCAATTTTATTTCCATTAAATCGGACATAATTTCAATGCATCCCTACAAGCCTATATTGTATGTCTTTGAATTTCTCTTCAGGTCTAAAATTGTTGTATGCTGGTTTACGAAAATTCTCAACAATTTTAATTTTTTTATATTCTGCGATGGCCATGAAAAAAGATGCATTAAGTGAGAAGAATCTCAATTGATTCTCTGTTTCGTCGCCATCGCAGAAAAAAAAAAATTTTGTGTCGAAGTGATTCATTTATAGTTCGAGCGAATAGCGTGATCCTTGCGCTGTTTGTCGTTAAAGAATAACTAGCTAAGGCTAACTCTCCGGGATTTGGAAGGTTTCGTCGCGTGGCCAGTGATCTTATAAGCCCCGGAAGGTTATCTCATTATGTCTTATCTAGTGCTTTCGCCTACACCCCCGCCCCCTCCCCTACCCTTGGAGTCGAAGCACGCGCTCTTACGCGTCTGCCGTACATGCGGTGCATACGAGAGGAGGAACGACGAGCGGAGAACGAACGGCTTAGAATGCACGCGAGGATATAGAGTCTGCCCCTCGCGACACGCGAGAATCGTTCTGTTTTCCACATACACATCATCGACGTCGGGTCACCGCGAAGTAGCGGAATGAAAGCTACCGCGAAAATTCCTATACGTCGATTTTGTTACAAACACCTGTAAATTAAATTGCAGCCGATAGCATTTTTGATAACGTCTATTATGTAAAAAGAGACCTTCTATAAAAAATAAAACTATCTACGACACATGCCGAAAAAATCCATACATCCGTCACGTTTGAATGATTTTTTGCAAAATTTTTATTCCCGTAGGATGGAACGAGATAAAAGTGAATATCAAGAATAAAAGTTCATTGGATCGAGATCCACCGGAGCGAGCCCGAAAGACACTGTAACGCTGCGTATGTGTGCACGGCGAGATGGAAGGAAGGGTTAAAACTTGGCCTAAGACGCTTAGGGAGTAAGCTCTTATACAAGGTGGAGAATAATACAAGAGAGAGAAGGTCCCGGAGGTGAGCGGAAAGGTTCCGCAACTGTATCGCGTATCTTATAAATTATAATGCTGTACATTACGGCTAAAGCGCGCTGCAGGATACATAAATTTCACTATAGTTTAACTCCACCGTGAACACTTCTTACGTCCTCGTAAAAGTCCCGCTGATCATGCCCGCACGTATGCGCGCGGGACGATGAAGATCGCGAAAGGGTTGAGAACGGCAGAAAGTGAGGGACGCGAAATGGGAAAGGGGTTGCAGGCCGAAGTTTGTGTGTGTGTGTGTGTGTGTGTTTCTTGTCCTAGAGCGTTCCTCGCGGGTCCCAGGCGCCTATGCGTGCTCGGAGATTAAAATTACTTTGCTAAACTGTTTGACGGGAGAGTGGGGGTGAAGTGCGAGAGACTTACTTCGGTGGAAAGAGAACCGTCTCGTAAATTCCTCGGCTAAGGAGCTTAATTTGGGATTTTCGGTAACGAGTTATTGCTGTTGCAGCGGGCCGGGGGAGGGGAGTGTCAACACATCGACGTGTCGGTGAGAGAATCGATTTACCGTCCATCTATGCAGACATTAACCGTTCAATGCCCAATGCGCATCATTCAGAAAGGTTTCTAGCGGTTGAGGAAAATTGGTATTTTTTTATTTTTACTATTAAAAAATGATTGTAATTATCATCAAAAATAATTATTCTTTTTATTCAAAATAATTGTAATAATTATTTTACCAATAAAGAAGAGGATTCGGACGTGAAGGGTCAATTACAAATAATCGAGGATTTATAAAACAAAAAAAATTTATATATATTTTTGAAGGCTAAAAGCGGCGTGCTCATTTCGAGGAAAAAGAAATTAATCAATTCCAGTGGTCGTTTGGTGTATAATCTGCACGGAAGCGAAGGGAGATAGCCGATCCTTCCGGTGTTCCATGCGCCGAGTGCATGCTATCTCCTCGCCTTCGAACCAGAAAGCAGCACGGCACTAGCAGCAGCGGCATTAGAAAAGCGTGTTCTCCAAGGCACGACGCGGTAATCCCAAGGGCGATTCCGGTGCGCGCAAAGCTGGACTACGTCTTAGTCTTAGCTGCCCGAGTCGCCGCGGGTTTGCATGCGCACACTCGTACACGACAGCCCCTCCGAGCGAGCAACCCTCCGGTCGCACGTGAAATCTTACATACGGAGCGAGGAGGAAGCGCTTACCAGGGCCAAGGCATATAATCCACGAGGGATTTCGGAGTAGCTGACCCCTTCGGACAGCGGCACAGTGCCAGACGCTTTCCCATCCCCGTCACGCCTGTATTGCTTTTTAAGAACGAAAATAAAGATTTGAAAAAACAATCATCCGATCTGGATTTTGATTATTATTTTCAATCCTGAGGCAATAAAAATTATATTCGAACCCTCTCGACGCTCCTCGCTGTCGAAGTCAACTTAGCGTTTTAGCAACGTCCCGACCGCTCAGCTAAGACGAGAGAAAACTTCCGACCCCGTCAGCCCTTCGTCCACGGCACAGTGCCAGGCCCTTTCCTATTTCCGAGATGCCTAAATTAATTTTTAAGAACGAAATAATACATTAGAAAACAAAAACAATCATTCGACCTAAAGTTCAATTATTATTTTTAACTCTGAGGGAATAAAAATTATATTTCAACCCTTTCGCTCCCGTCGCTGTCGAGGTCATCTTAGCGTTTTAGCAGCGTCCCGACCGCACAGCTAAGACGGGAGTAATCTTCCAGGTTGATTCCAGCAGAAAGCAACATCGGCCGCAGAGCCGAGGCGAGCTGGTTGGTCCGGAGGATGGCTGGACGAAGAGACGAGGACGTCGGAATGAGGGGGTTTTGCTCGAAGAGCTGCCGGGTGGCTCGGTGGGCGAGCGAGCTCTCTCGCGCTCCTCGGTCCCGCGGGTGCCACCGGCAAGGGTGCGGGGGGTTAAAGGGCTCCTTAGCGGAGATCTTAGGCAAATCCAGCGTGAAATCGCATCAGAGCATCCCCCTTACGAAAACCACCACTTACTCGTACCACATCGGATCTATTTGCCCCCCCTAGCCTCCCCCCACCCCTCTATATATACGTACCCGTCATCTTGCTCCGCAGTATTCTCCGCAGGGATTCCTACTTCATCTCGTCACCGAATTTTTAGTTTGTATTAGAATCAATTTTAATAATTCGAGTGTCTAATTTTTTGTCGAAATAGTGGAGTAAAATGGACCGGAAATTTTCTCTTACGTACGAGGATGAAATTTGTAAAAAAAATAGTCCGTTTTGCCCCGCTCTCCCCATCTCCCCGCCCCCGCAATATATACGTATCCTTCCTACGTTATCTCGTCACCGAATTTTCAGTTTGTATTACAATCAATTTTAATAATTCGAGTGTCTAATTTTTTGTCGAAATAGTGGAGTAAAATGGACCGGAAATTTTCTCTTACGTCCGGCGATAAAATTTGTAAAAAAAAACGCGGTCCGTTTTGCCCCGCTCTCCCCCACGACGAGACCGACGAGAATATTGACTCTGGAATTTTGTTCGCGACGACGCCGAAGAGCTATCGTAAACAGGTGCGATTGCGTCAGATTATTAATCCGCGAGGCAGTGAATTAGATTATAAGTGGTATTAAGATGCCGCGGTAGTTCCCGAGGTAACCGAACACTAATCTTCAACACCTCGGAAGCTTCTAATCCGCTCCGCCTCTCGCGCTCTCGCGTCGCACAGTCACCGGCTTATCTGGATTTTTGGTGCGCTCGAAGACGAGACGAGAGAGGAAGCTGGCCGGCTAGGCGGAAAGCGCGAAGCAGCTTTTGACGATCCAACGAGCCCGTAAGTCGACAATTACTCAAAGCGAACGTTCGCCGCTGTGTTTCCACTGGTATCTTATCCCCTTTCTCCATGCCTGTGGCGAGCCCGCTAGCCCCGCAGCATCCCGCTCCTCGTCCCCCGTTTCGGCGGTTGCCTCTTAATCAAAACACGAGAAAAGACATTAAAACCCGCGGCTCCGCGGTTACTGCCAGTCGGCTACTCTCCTTCTCGCTCTCGTATCGCGCCTCGAAATAGAGTACCAGCCGACCGGGAGATAAGAGTCCCCCTTGACGCTTCGCGCGCTCCTCTTCTCCGGACCGCTCATCTTCAATCTCGCGATTTCTCCGCTTCTCTCCTCATACCTCCCTTTTCTTTTCGGCTTCATCTCGCTGGCTATCTTTCGCGCTTTCTCCTACTCATCTTTCCTCTTTTATATCAATCCTGAGCACAAAATGGTACTAAATGGCACGTCATTTAATTATGAGGAATGGAAATCTTGGATTTGAGACATTTTTTTGGGCCGGAATTAGATCTCTCAAGACACATCGGGTTAAAACACAATATGTATAGATTTGAGATTTTATTTTTTGCTCGAAAGTCTCAGCCGGTGTTTGACTAACTAGCGGAGAACGTAGTTTCGTTCTCCGCTAATGCAACTAGTGAAAGATGAGCGCGTGCAAAACTAGATCTCTCAATACGTATCGGTTCAATGCATAATATGTATGGATTTGAGATTTTTTTTGCCAGAGTCTGAGACGATGGATTTGGCTAGGTTTGACTATCTGGGAGCGAACGTGGTTCCGTTCCAGTGCAGCTTGTCGGAGATGAGCGCGGTCGGGGTTCGATCCTTCGCGAGGCGACCGACGCCTTGGCCCGCTCGAGAACTAGATCTCTCAATACACATCGGGTGAATACATAATATGTAATCCTCGGGGTATGCGGACTCGACGTCTTAGGCTAATCTTGTTAGTAGCCTTAAGCCTTCGGCTGACCCTCCCCTCACCCCGTGTGTGTACGGCGCTTCTGCGCTATAGCGCTCGCTGTAGGGCGGGATACTGTATGCGCTCGTGTACCCGTAATATCCGTACAGCGCACAAGTGTGCGCATAGAGAGCAGACTTTTAATCCCCTAACACGCTACACGCGCTCACCCCGTGATTTTGCATAAGAAAGAAATAGGATTGCGCTCGCGAACCTCTCTCGCCTCCACTCTATCTCTTTCTTGGCTCCCCGGGCTTTCTTGTCCTCCTAGCGAGACACGATGTGCACACGGGGTTGCGTCTTACGACGCGTTCACTGCTTGCCCTTCGCTCACACATCAAGTTTTTTAAAAATCACAATTCGATAATAATCGGCACCTATCCTTGCGCAACGCTTTTCCAGCAATTTTAGAAAATGAGGAAGCGATGTTCGAACTTTATTCGCAGCAATTCCTGGAAAGACCTTTTAATTTTTTTAAATTTTCTTGTAATGCTCTTCTATTCGTCGAAGTTATTTAAACGATTCTCGAGGCGAGCGATAACTTTCAATATAAATGAGAAACAGTTTAACGAAGAAGTCGTGTCCGTCGTCCGTCTTGGTTGGAGCACAAGTTGGAAGAGTACAATCACATTTGCGTTTGCAAAGAGCGGCGCTTGATGAACGGCAGCTCCGTTCGATAAATCCTATTAAAGATACACCCGTGTCTTTGAGGGTGAGGCGTTTTGTGTACTTATATACATATATACGTATTGCGCGCTGAAAATCACTCGGAAAGACGAACTCTTCGCTAATTCCGCTTGATGCCCGAACGAACGCTCCGTTCGACCCGAGAAGCATATTTACGCCTAAGAGCCTTAAAATATCGGCGAGGACGGAAAGGCCGGTCATTATGTTAACACAATACAAAATGCGGCGGAACCGAACAAGCGAGACTCGCTCAGCCTCGCGGGTAATTAAATTCCACCATCGAAATCAAAAGACCGATTTAACATTCCTACTCGTCCGAGCGACAAACAAATTGTTGTTAAATTCAATAGTGAGAGAAAAAAAATGAACAATATCAAACGAGAAAACAAATTTGCGAGTCGAATTATACATTCCGCGATGGCCCTCGGGGTGAAGCTGCGATGTTAACGGAATCGCTGCTCCTGACGGGAGAACAAAATCGAACGTTCGGAGGCAGAGGCGCGTTTCCGGATTTTCCGCGGGTCTCGATGCGTTTCTATACACTATAATCCATCGCGTACACTACGCCGGTACTATTTATACGGAGGCAGAGTAATACGAGCGGGCGAGAGGATGCAGCGTCCTCCACGAGCGTGATCTCTGTGAGCGCGGTCCGTGCGCGTGTTCGTGCCACATCGACGGCAACACGCACGCGAGTTAATGCCACACTCACGACTACGCCAACTTCGAGGATTATCCTACGGGGATATTTTTGATCGTGCAATAATCCCTAATACGATTTACACAGCTCGTGTGCCGGCGCGCAGAGCCGGACCGGCGAGGGAACGCCGATATTCCGCAGAGCCGGCCGACGCGCGAGCGAATCTTTTCGATCTCTCCGGCCGGCAGTGCGATCGCTCTCCCGTTCACGAATCAACCATCCACACGCTCTTGCTGTTTTTGTATCCGGTCTTTCCATATATATCCATTCTGTGCGCGCTTTCGGGATACGGATTTAAAAAAAACGTAACGAATTGTAAGTCGCAGAGTAGATGCATCGGCTGCTATTATTATTGCATAACTATTTTTATTTATTTATGTAATTTTTTTGCTTCCTCGTGGAGGAAGCTTTGTTTTTATTCAACAAACATTTCGGGATTGTAATGAAAACGCGTTCAGAATTTTCCGATACAATGGGATAATCGGAATATTTGGAAAACATTTCTGGATGTGTGTGCGTGCGTTTTAGATCCGTAAAATTGAAACTCGTATAATCTGAGAGAGACTTGAGCTGTCGAATCGATATTTCTAAGGTAGGAAGAGGAGTCAATCCTCAATGTTTGGTTCACCTTTTAGCAAAATTCGTTTAGTGATAAAATTTTTAGGCGGTACGAACTTTGCTTGAAAAAATCTGTGCGCACCCTAGCTCTTACAATTTTTCAGCTATCGGACTAAAAAGTTGTACACGAAGAGGCTATCATCGATCGATGGTCCTTATTTAATTTGGCGCGAATCAATAGAACCGTTTAAATTTTACGAAATTTCGAATTTTCTGAATTTTCTGAAAGATTAGTATTTTCTGTCTAACGCGATTTTCCGTACCAACTGCTGAGCTAAGAATATTAACAATTATTATGCGCACAACTTTTCGATACGCTTGAACCGTGAAGAAAATTTTGTTTGCATGGCCAACGCGGGCATTGACGGGCGGACAATGAAAATAATCACTAGCCTGGTCCGCTCCGAGTACAAAAAGACAAAGTTGTCAGAAAAAAGAAAATATAAATCAGCTTTTCTCCGACCGTCAATGAAACCACGAGCATAAAAATGAGGACACCGCGAACTTCGCGCCCTCGCCCGATTGAATGAATGCCACGCTCTCTGTGTATCCCTCTCTCTCTCTCTCTCTTTCTCTCTCTCACGAGGGGAGATTAACTGTTGCTAATGATCCCGAGAGAGTGCGTCACCCGGCGCAGAGAGTGCACCATACCCGCATCTCGCCTTTTCGTCTCTCATTGATAATATTATACGCAAGTGTAGTGTATAATACGAGTGCTATCGTATTAGTGGCTCCGGAGGTTATTAAGCCGATTTGATGGCTTCACCCTATGATGTATACTAAATCCCGGTCGCGCAAAGTGCCCGGTCCTCGAACTCTCTTCGATAGATGTCCGGGATATCGACACTCACTCTCCGAATCCCTCCATCATTTTAATATTAATCATTTTCTTTAATTACAATTATTTTCTTTGATTTTTATTATTTCCTTTGATTTTTATTATTTTCTTTGATTTTTATTATTTTCTTTAATTACCATTATTTTCTGTAATTTGGATTATTTTCCCTAATTTTTATTACGCTCCTTAATTTTTACAATTTTTTTTTTGTCGTTGCATATCTCGACATATTTCTCGCACGCACTAAGCAACCGGAGGTTTTCCCCCACGGCTTCCGCCGCGACTGTTTCACTCGGAGATTCACTCTCGCTCGGGAGACCCGCAGATAAAGATAAGCCCTCGAGGCATCGGGCCACCCTCATCCTCGTCTTCTTCTTCTTTTTCCACTACGGCAAGCCGCTTCTGCTTCGGATTCTCCTCTACCGTGCAACAGCTAAAGATTAAGCCAAGGGAGCGTGCGGTTAGCTCTGACCCGTGAAGATAACCGGTGTACATTCTAAGAGCCGTTAATACGCGCTTGTGTGTGCACAAAAGACGCGGCTTTTTATCATCCCCCCAGCTCTCGGGTCCCACTCGAGCGATCTCGCTGCATCGGGCTGCGCGAGGGCGGTGTTCGAGCTCGCTGCAACATTTCGGATTTGTCTCCCCCGATTTGTTTTCGCTACGCGTCTCTCGTTTCTGCGCCTCCCGGGAGTTTATCATCGACGATGTGTATATTAAACAGTGCACTTCGATCGCGCTTAAATTCCACGCTCTAACGCGCAACGCTCGTCGGGGAAAATAAATACCAAGTTCAGTGACACAGAGAGGCGGCTCTAATGGCCCCGCGGATAGCGTGCATAAAATCATGAAGCGAGCTTCTTCGCACCCATTCTTTGAAACCGCGAGAATAAGCGGGAGAGGGGGGGGGGGGGGGGGGGAGAGGAATTGTTACGAGATTGTTTCTCGGAATGATTGTTGCGTGAGGAATCACGCGGGCGACCCCGTGCCTCGAGTATAGAAATAATAATTGGATGTTTGGGTTTTAATGAAAAACGAATGCTGATTAGTAAACCGGCGAGGAGAGACTATCGACGGATCAACTTTCCGCCGACGTTGCACGGTGTTCGATTTTCAATCTATCAAATAACTTTCCGACAGACCCGACCAGTTTTTTGTTCGGTATATTTATTTCCGGTTTGCCGTCTCTGCGTTTTTTTTTTTTTTTCGAATTTATTTTGTTCACTTTTTGTACTCGTCTCGTTTAATTCTCTCGCATTTCGTTATCACCGACGCGTATACCGTGGATGCGCGTAGCATCGGGAAACCCTTTTTTTTTCACCTCCCGTGCGTATACTGTGCGTTTGTTCGGAAAACGAACGGTTGGAGGTGAAACACAGTGGGAGTGAAAAAAGAAGGGAAGGGACGAGTAAAAAAAAAAGCGGAGGAAAAAAAATGAGAAAGACGGATAGAGTGAACCGCGCAACGCGCCGAACTATGCTTTAATCCGTGAGCTAAAAATCAATACTACTCTTCCCTCGCGCCTCACTTTATCCCTCTCTCTGTCTCTCTGTCCGCTCGCGTGTCCCGAGAGGGCGAGCGAGAGATCGCTACAAAGCCTCCCTCGGGATAAGCCCCGTACTGGGATATAGTTAAATAAATCCTGGATCAACGGATAAGCCTCTTTTTTATATAATTTTTTTCCCCCGTGTCCCCTTCCACGAGAAACGTCGTTCCATTCTCCCTCGATTCAGCCGCCCCTCCGCAGGGCCGACAAGCAGGACCTTCGGCGAGAGACGTCGCGAATTCTAACTCCCCACTCTTACTTCTTCTTCTTATCTCTCCGCGAGAGAGGGTCCTCGACCCCTCGGTTGTGTCTCGTCACTGTCATCCACCGACCCGACTCGATTTCTCTCGTAAAGAGAAATCTCCCCCCCCCCCCCCTCTCAACCCCCCCTCCTTTTCCATCCCCTGCTCGGGTTATTCGTATCTTATAAATTTTAACACGCTAACCTTCGATATCATTATGATAGCAATGGCCCACTTCAATATGCAAATGCGATATGTGTTTATTACATGAACTGGCACTGTGTGAGTTTCTGCGAGACTCTGCGAGTGTCTGTGCGAGGGACGGTCATGCATGGTGCTTTATTATATTTGTATTATGTTTTATATCCACAGGTTGAGTTATGGCTCAGGTACTTCGCGACCTCACCATTGGACTAGGGAATTTGAAAACCGAAGATTTAGACTTCCGAACATCTACCGGAAATACGTCCCTTCCGGTAAAAAAAAAAAAAATTAGATGACGGATTTCCGGTAAAATGCTTTGTTGTTTTTGTCTGCAAAATGTGCGGCACGTTACTGGACCATAATCCAAAATCCAAAATCCAAATGTTACTTTTTTACATTACAATAATTTCTGTCTATACGTCATACGCCGTAAATGATAAGAAAATAAGAACCGTGCAGTCAAAAATAATTTCGTAAAATCGGAATACGAAGTTTCGTAACAATAATTTTGTTCCGTAATTGACAAGCTCGGTTGTTCGAGTTCGAACATACAAACCTCTCCTTTTATTTCCCGTCTCACAAACAATTTTCGTTGGTACTTTTGTTTGCAAAACTACAGCCCGATGGTGCGATCATAAAATTAACAAATAAAAAAGTGTGGATCTTTGTGAACAACTAAGTTGTTAAAAATACAAACTTTTGTTACTGTCTGTTCTACAGTGTTAATTGTTCTGTGCGCCTTGGTCGCTCGGGCGACGATGACCCCCTCTCGGATTTATTAGGATCAAGTTCCTCCATCCACATTGATCATTGGCCAATCGTCTCGTCGTCCTCGCGGTCTTTCCTTGATTTGATTTTTTATTTATTTTCTGGTGTGAATAGAGATCGCCGAGTGTATCGTTCGCGCGTACATCGGTGGTGAGAATTTATATATGGAACCAATATATTCATGTATGATCGGCGCGCCGTACAATATTATACACGGGCAGAAATACGCTTCGCAAATCCGCACACGCACACATACGCGGCTCGCGCATAAGTACGGCTATACGTATTTTAATCTCGGATTAATTCCGTAGCCGCTGCCGCGCCCGCTGCGTCGATCTCTCTTTCTCCCTGTTGCGCTCTCGGGCGCAACCGCTTCGAGGATTAGGGATTGAGCGGAGATCCTGATTCTTTTGCGCAACACGATATAGGCTTAGCCGCGGGAGCGCGAGAGCGACTCTCCCAACGAGAGAAATCTCAGCGAGGGGACACACGACCGTCGTACAGTACGGCTAAACTGCACGATGCCCAGATCCTGTCCCGTTCATTGATCGCTTTTTTGCTCGGACGGGTTTTGAGGTATCGGAGGCAATTTTAATATTTTGCCAGTTGAATTTATTAAAATGACCAAAAACATGTATCCTTCGAAATGAAAATTTCATATTGGGCGACGAAGTATTCTAACCCGTAAGAGTTTAGAAGTTTTGAATTTTTTCATATTAGGGTTCAAGGGCAGTCATTCAGTAAAAATATGAATATGTTATTTGTATAGTTTAACCTTTTGAAGCACACATTAATTTTTCATTCTTTTACACGTGCGAAGTTTCCAATACATCGGTTGGTGATTTTTTTCGGTTTTTCGGTTGAACATTTTTTTCTGAATTCAAAAAGGTGTATCACCCGCGATTCACCGTGCTTCACCTTTGAAGCACGGTGAATCGGTGTTACAAATATGGAGATGGGATCGCTCAAATGATTAAAATCACAAAATCAAGTACCGTTTTGAATAAAAATGTCTATTCGACGCCAAGTATTCGTACTGATAAATTAGTGTCATACCGATTATTTGTATGATTTCATTTTTTTTAAATATTTACACGTAATCAAGTCCACCTTCGGTACACGACGGTTGAATTTGTTTTTTTTTTTAATTTGCGGTAGACAAAACCGAGCTAAAAGGATCGAATAAGCTCCGGGACGATTTCAGCTTGATCCGCATGAGCCAGGACTCTTTGGCGAACTTCTAAGGATAAGCGAATCCTTGAGTCAGCAGGAAAGCATAAAAGGAGTTGGCGCAGGCTACCGTCGCGCGCATAATCTGATCCTGGTGTATATCCTGGTGTCCACAAACACACACATATTTCTGCACGCGCGCGCGCGCACACACACACTCACACGCTGTTCGGCAGGACCTTCCCTCGGCGACGAACGCGCGAGTCTCGGACGTGTCCTGTTCGGGTTTTGGGTTGATTTCGACTGGTTTTACGTATCAGGGACATAGTAGAGAGGAGGGTCGATGTGGCTCTATAAATTTGTGCGGCCTTGGAGTCCTGGACTGCTCGAAACTGCTACCGCGGACACGAGTTTCCAGTTGCGTATAGCGCGCTCGCGTGAATAACTCTAAAACCGGGGCCACGGGAACGAACGCGCTACCTGTGTTACTATCGTAACGACGCGAACGACAGCCAGCCAGTCACGCATCCAACATTTCGGCTGAGTTTAGGGGGTTCTCTTACCAGGATCGTAGGAAGCGTTCGCGATCCGGCGCAGGACTATTCCTGGCCCTGTTGCTTCCATCGAGATCCTGCGGTAACGCGTCACTTCGCTTGACACGAGCAAAGCCCAATTGATATCTTTTCGATGACAAAAAAGCAAGAAACCGTAAAAAAATTCACTTTACGGAAATCTATGAAAATCACGGTCAACCCTTTTAACCCTTTGAGTCACGGTGGGACATCGGGTAACTAATTTCTGACACGAAATACCGAGGTTTTGTTTTCATGGTGTCAAAACTGTATGGCTCAAAGGGTTAAGGAGGATCGACTGTGTCTTTGGAGTAAAAAATGTGATTGAAAAAAAAAAACATCACAGCTGTCTCGAATCGCATGCAATAATATTGCATGCGATTCGTAAAAATTAAAAAATGGAGCTTTTAAAATCAGCCTTTTTCATTCTTATTCGAAATTTGTACAACGTGCGAACGATTAATATTTTTTTACTCCAAAATAATGAAATAACATACCCAAGATTGTTTCAGCGCAACTACAGCACCACGGTAAGTTCGTCGCTACCGTATTTTTTCGGTGCAAAAAAAAAAAAAAAAAAAACTGCTCTTAAAGTAACAACAATTCATCGAGTTCGTCGACCCCTCGTTCGTCTACGACCTACGACAATCCGTGCGGATGTGCGCGTTCGGTCCCTCGTCCTTCTGCTCTCCTGATATTCGGCCGTACGTATATCCCCTCTAAATCGCCCGAGGCCGAATGAGCCGAGGTGGGCACGTGCGTTAGCGAGCGTGATCCGGGGATCCGCCGCGGATACGCGCGCACCGGGGTGGAGAAGGGCCAAGCGTCCGTGTGCAGGAGCGACGAATGTCGAGTCTCCGTTCCGAGCAATGCGACGCGAGTCGGGTAGCGGTGGGCGGCATCGGCTCGGGGGTGGTTTAGGGATAAGCTCGCAATGCCCGGGGTTAGACCGAACCCCCATGGGAATGTGGGTAAGGCTACCGTGTGACCTCTCCTTCCCAGGAGAACAGAATCGACGGGGTAGAGGGAGAGAACCGGGCAAAAGCGTCCATCGCCACCCCTACGAGGCCGGAAGCTTCGCGGAGCCAATCCTGCGGGCTCTCATCGAACCATCCGACGTTGCGAGCCGCAAAGGCAAAACATCCTTCGACTCTCCCGACGTCGCGCTTCTCCGCTCTTTCTCGCCTGTTACAAACGACAAGAAAAGGAAAATGATTCGCGCCCGTTCCCCGGGACGAAGAACAGGACCCGAGTCGCAGGACTGGAGGTTGGCCGACCGACCGAGAGTTGTTTACCCCGAAACTAGGAGAACATACGGCATTAAGGGATGCGGCCCTCGTAAACGCGATTACAAACCACCCGGTCATTATTACTCGTCATTACAGCGAGGGCGTCCTTTTTTCCACCAATTTTTAATTTCATCCGACATCATGGTACCCCGATATCCTGTAGTCCGGCGATTCCGATTAATGCAAAAAACCGAAGCCCTCGAGTTCGGAAAATAATTGCCACTGAGGAAGCTCGCTTCGATAGGGTCATTAAAAAAAATTAACCGTCTCTCATAATTTGCGAATTTGTTGCACACACAAAACCCCGATTTTTTTCTCATTCGAGGGAGGTTTTTTTTACGCTTCTAGTGCGTAAACAACTAGCAGGATAGCATGCGGGTGCGTGCGAGGAAGCGTCCCCGAGGAGTCCTGTTCGAGAATCTTTCGGGATGCGGCGAACGGAGGGTCGGATGCGTGAGCCGTGCGTGCGGGGTCGGACGGCGCACGCAGGACCAACGTCCCGAGCTCTCCTGGTCTCCTGATCGCCGGGGTCCTACAAAAGCCCTTATTTGGGTCACGGGGCACATTCGGTCGTTTCGGCCGAAGCGTACGGCGTGACGACCCTCGCGGCCTACGTCGACCGACTTGCTCTCCATTCATGCTACCCTTGCCGTAAAAATAAGCCGGCAGGTATCGAACAAAGGACCTCATTTACATATTTCCGACGAGTCGGGTCGGCTCGCCGCCGGCTATCGGCATCGTCTGCGAATGCACGACCCGCTCGACCCGCAACGGGATCGCTTTAATGCCTCGCGTACCGCCGGCCAGGACGCGGCCGACGTCACGCCACCTGCTTCGAACCTGCTTTCCTGGTACCGGAGACGTCTGGTAGGCCTACAAATTATCAAACTGCGATCGATCGCCACCCCGCACGCTCGCGCTTTCCTGATATAATGTTTATGGAGAAAAATGTAGAGCCGAAAGAGCTCCTGCCGTATGCAAATATTGCTTAATGGATTAAAAAATTCATTAAAAAAACGCTGCGAGTCGCATCATTGTTACTATTTTTTCTGGCTTCTAGGACAAATTTATAAGTGGCAGTTCGTCGACTCTTGAAATCATTTTTTAACCAGTCGCATTTTTGGTGATCGATCGATTCATTATTTTTTCATTAAAAAAAAAATTGTATTATATTCTAATTTAATTTATAAAATTTGTGAAATTCCGGATCTTGGGAAAAACGCAGATCACCTTCCCGGGTTCCTCGAATTTTTCTTTCTTATGATTCGTCAATTTTTTTTTTTTTAGTTCGGTTAGTTTTTGAATTAGAATGTTAAGGGCATGTCTTACGAGTGAGGATTTTGTGTGACTATAAAATGATGTAACCGGTGGATGGAAACTGTGAAGCTGGAGGTTACCCCCGCGCTTTCCTGTTTCTCCAGGCCCGTTCCCTGATCGGTGGAAAGGAAAAGTTTGCCAACCGTTTCCCGGATCGTCTGCCGTGTGCCGAAGGTCTGGCAGTCGTCGGTCCCGTGAGCCTGGGAGGCGCGATCCTGAGGGTAAAAAAGGGTACCGGCTGACCCTTGACGATCAGGACAGCAGGAGCTCGCCCCCAAGGACCGGGGTTGCTGTAACGGAGCGCGGCGTCCCGGCAAGGAGAGCCTGTGGATGAAGTGCGCCGTTCCCGAAGGGACATTCCTTCGGGACACGACTTCCTTGGAAGCAGTGGCTTCACGAGGACCAGGCAGTCAGCATCGGCGTCTTCCCGGCTGAGCCCGAACAAGGATCTCTTCTCCGGGCCGCGCGAAGAAAATTACAAGCTCGTCCTTCCAGACCGGTTCTGCGAGCCTGATTGTCCCGAGCGCTCTTCATCCCAATTCTCCTCCGGGATAAGACGGAAACGCGAAGTGACGTCGCCGATTATCCCTCTTCCGAGAGCAACCGGTGATCCCGCTCGTCCGGAAAACTTCGTCGATAATTCGCTTTTCACGTTCCATCGCCTCGGTCCGCGTCCTGTGGCCCAGGCCGCTGAAACTCCAGCCACCAGGATGGGCGGGCGGTTACCGGAGGATTTTCCTACTTTCTCGCGAAGCAACAGGCTCTCCAGGCGGGATCATCTTCAACGGGAAAATCCCGGTGCAGGCGCGGAGGCGGGAAGATCCGGAGGCTCGTCCGCGTCGCCGCGTCTGCTATCCTGGGATTCAGGACTTCGGGAAGCCCCCGAAAAGGTCTGAAGCTGTTGCCGAGCAGGACCGCCCTACTGCGATGGATTAGTCCGACAGCCGCCTAATGGATCTCGGGGTCTGATTGAATTAAGAATCGTTCGGTCGGCCTCTCGCGAAAACAAACGCAGCCGATACTTCGGGCTATCAGCACGAATTATGCTAATGTCGTAAACTCTTTGATTGGCAAATAAAATCGTTGAATGGATTCTCTTGGCCCGATTCACCCGAATGCGATTGATACACGCTTCGCGGCGACGTTAACGATCGATGTGACCTCGATGCTAATTACAATTCAGCGATCGACGCGGGTTTCTGCGGTCGAGCGAGATATCTCGCGACCCACACGGTGACGAAAGGATTGTCCACTTAACAAACATTTCTCGTCCGCGAAGATCGATGATCTTTTTTCTGTTTAGTTTTGCAATGTTTTTAGTCGAGAAGAATGAGGTTCACCGTTGTTCTCTAAGGATCGTTGGTTTGCATGCACTCGAGGTGGTCCATATTCGCTGCTGTTAGTCTGTATTTTTTTTTTTCTGTGTCGATTAGCGTCAACAACGATAACAAAATTTGAAAAATGACTTTCTGACGTCACTTCCGGTTTGAAAATCTCACTCTTTAACCGGAAGTGACGTCATACGGGAACACGTCTCTTAAATCTTCATCTGCTTCAAAAATCTTAATCTTTGGCCGCAAATTACGTCATGTAGGAAAATGTCAATACCGGATTTAGAAATCTCGGTTTTTCGATCTCGGTTCAACGTCATCGGGGGAAAGTCACTAGAGGAGGAAAAATTAGATCTTCAAACCGGAGGCAACGTTTTCCCACATGACGTGTCACTTCCGGTAAAATACCAAGATTTTGAAACCCCAACTGACGTTTTCTCGTGATAAAGTCACTTTCGATTTAAAAGTGAGATTTTCGTACCTTAAGCGACGTTGCATTGAATATTTTTCATATTCATCCCAAATTCATCTGAAATATATCCAGCGATAGAAACGGATTAATCAACGAACACACGGTGAGCATTCCCAGCCCCAACGAATCTCAGCCGGGCGCAAACAGCGTGCAATATCGTCTAGTTAAAGACAAAAGAGAGGACAACTCGAACGTGACATCTCTTTATTTTTCTTCCCCCGTGCGACGATATCTCGGAGAGCTCGAAGCGCGGTATCCGCTTCTGCAGCGCAGTCAGCGGAGGATCAGCAGGATCCAACAGAGAAGCGGAGCACGGTTTTATCGCGTATCAGTACGAGATGTAAAGCTTCGGCCAGGGATGAGCCGCACAGTCTCTAAAACCTTGTGTGCTCCGGAGCTCCCCTACAGCGCTCTACCCTCTATCCTTCCATCCCCTTTCCTTCACCCTCCCCGCATCCCTCCGTCCTCATCTCCTCGCTCTTAACCGAACACCCCGTGCTCTCTCTCTCGCCCTTGCTCCTCTCCTTTGTGCCTAATACCCACACACCGGGATATCTGCCGGCGTAACTCGAATCTCGTGTGAGTTAGCTCGCGAGGTAGTCGAACAGGGACGGAAGAACGAAGATCACGTGGGATCCCGTGGATCCGACGAAGAGGTATCTCGCACACGTTCGGGACACCGAAGTGTGGTGCGAGACTCCGCGTTCGGCCCCGCGCGGGGATTATCCGGGCTCTGTAGTCGTGGGATTATCTGAAGGAAACGCCAGGAAGCGGCGTGTGTGCGCCTCGCGTCCGTGCGTCCGTGTCCCCTGGTGTGTGTGCGAACGTCCCGTAGTAGCCAAATCCTTTAGTGGCGGGCTGGGCTCATCGTCGTTATAACCCCGTCCCGTCCCGCCTCGCCTCGGAACCCCCCCGTGTCCGTGGACCACGTTTTATGTGTTCATCCTTATGACGCAGGATGCGCGTCTGCACACCGAGACGCACGCATATTTCCGCTCGGGACGACGTCCCTCTGTGTTTCGTACGTACACGCCGGATTCGAGCCGGTGGGTGTGCGCGGAGGAGGTGGGAGGGTGTTTTTGTCTGTGGACAGGGTTTGACCGGGATCACCGCTTGCCCTGTACGCTCTCCTCCCGGCCGCTCCCATGTGTTGCTCGTATGACCATCCGCCTTCCACGTGTGCGTCGGCTTGTTTTCGGACACAGCATCCGTGTACACCCGTTCGCGCTCGAGTGTTCGTGGACCGGCGAGGAGACGCGTGTGTGCGGGCTCGGATTGTCCCCCCTCCGTACGTGTGTCCGTGTGTATGCCGATCTCGAGTGTGCGAGGAGGATTAATCCGGGATTATTGGTCGTGTGTGAGCCGGGAGCCGTGGACCGCCCAAATCCCAAATCCAACGCACACAACTCAGCTAATACTAACTCCGCGACACCCTTGGCCCCGCGGCTCCTCCGGTCGCCGTCGGCTTGCTCTACACGGGGTGGCTCGCGAAGTACGCATCTTCATCGGAACCGCGTTTTCCCGACGGGAAAACCGGAAACTCACTCGGATAGGGCCGCCGAGAGATTGGGCGGCTGGTGGATCCTTGCGTCTCCGGTCCAGCGAGGGATAATCCGATTTCGTGAGGATCTCGAGAAGAAACCGAACGATCGATGGATTATTGAATTTTTTTTTTTTTCCGTCCTCTGACTCGAGTGTATTGAAGCTCCTGTGGAATACAGGAAAGCCCGTGGGTGTGCGGCTTTCAGGAGAGTTACGATATCGATTATGCATTCCGGTCTCGATGGCGCGGTCAGCTACCGAGCTGAGAGTAACGTACGGGGTGATCCTGAAGTGAAACTTCCGCGGATGAGGCGATAAAAATGATTTTTCGGTGTCGATGGTATTTGGGTGAAGAAGCTGTGCCCGAGTCGAATCGTTGGGCAAGGTCTGTGTGTGTATGTGTGTTGTGGAAAGGGGATTCGAGAAATCCGGTTTAACCGTGAGTTTACCATAAGACGTAAATCAACGGGTTGACCAGTAGCCCGCTGGCTCGGGGAGGGGGAGCTCCGACGTTTATCCCAAAATTTCCAGCGGCGTCCAATTAGGGTTTCCAGGATCAGCCCGAGCGTCCTTACCGTCGAGCATCGGGAGACGAGTGTGCGCGAGCACACACGGCCCTGCACGCCGCGTTATCAGGGTGTGTTCCGTGTGCATGGGGTCGAACTTCGTTTAACGAGTTCGATTCGCGTATGTTCGGACAGCTAAGTGGAGCAGCGCAACCTCGGTCTCCGAGGCTCTCCCTCACGAGGCGGAAGCTGCACGGACCAGAAGGATATCCTGGTCCTTGTACCGGCGTGTTGCGCGCGGGCGCAAGGCGCACCGTCCATGTCCACAGGTCGCCTAGCCGCACAGCCTGGGATCCGTATTTAATCCGGATTAGTTCCCGAGGGTCACAATATCCTGCTCTCAGCTCGCCCGTATCTACCTTCCCTTTCTCACTGCGTCGAGCCCACCTCGCCCCCCCTCCGGCCCTTTAACTCCCTCGGCACACCGTACTCGCGCACAAAAACACACGCGGATGGAAATAGGCGGGGGCGAGATTGTGCACCGATACCAATATCGCTGATGATCGTGCGCGGGACAAAAAGTTTGTGGATTTAAGGAAAAATTCTTGTGGATAAAGGCCCTTTTTATATTTTGATGTTTACCTTTTTTCTCAAAATCGATCTTGCATCGTTCTCTCTTAGAACTGATGTATGATTGTACGTTGTTGTTTTTCCTGCATTCTCTTTGGTTTCTTTTACTAATTCGGTTGGGCATGACGCACGGAATAATAAATTCATCTGGCGGCAATGGGACGAGCACATATGTATGCGAGGTGTGCGACGCCTATAAAGGAAAGTAAACGATACACACACATGGATGAAAAAAGTAGGGCGGCGAGATGGTACAGCGATAGCAATATCGCAGATGATCGAACGCGGAAGAAAACATTTTTGTGGATTCAAGAAAAAAAATCGTGTAGATAAAAGTCCTGTTTATATTTTTATAGTTACAATTTTTGAATTTTTTAGTCGACGGACAATATTTTTTATACCGTACAATCCATTTTGCACCGCTCTATGTTGTAACTGCTCTATGATTGTACATCATTTTTTCTGCATTCTTCGGTTTCTTTCACTAATTCATTCCGGCATGGCGAAAGGAATAATAAATTCATTCGGCGGCGATGGTACGAGTACATATGTAAGCGAGGTGTGCGATGCCTGTAAAGGCGGGCAAATGATGCCGGGGGGCCATGTAAGAAGTCGATTCTTACCACAGGGTTATGCAGGACTCTCACTCTCTTCTTTTTCTTCCTTCCGTTCCACGGCTCGGCTGTGGATTAGTGAACCGTGTGTGTGCGTGTCCATTGTGCGGGGCCGATTAATCGCCCGAAGCCAGAGGCGAAGGCAAAGGACGTTTTGTGCCGGGCGAGACGAGACGGAGAGGAGGAAAAGCAGCAAGGGCGATCACGCACAGATGAACATACCGACAGAAAGTCCCCGGAGCTGGATAAGGGTGCGAGCTCGTAACGTCATTTCCTACACGCCGCTCTTACAAGCCGCCGTGGCGCCCGGAGGGGCGAGTTGTGTCGTACAAATATAATGCCAGAGCCAGTGGAAAGGAAGAGAAAAAAAAAGAAAGAAATGAAAAGGAACCGACACTGCAGGGATCGAGGACAAACTCTCTGCCTGGCTTGAGATTCGGGATTAAGAGTGACGCGAGCGCGGTCACACATCCCGTCCACCGGTTCCTATTGAATGGAAATCCGGTATGGTGGATCCTAGTGGGATTTATTAAGTACGCCATATTGTAGTATTATGTATAATAACCGCGGGTTCCTTCTCACGAGTCGCGAAGGCAAATATGTATTTTAGTTCTTTCCGGAAGACGTTCAACGGCTCGGGGCCTCGGGCCTTAATTTTTTTGCTTCTCGCATACCCAAATGCAATTTTTTTTAAAATCAAGTACCAGGCAAATTCGCATTCATAATTTTTGTTATTATTATTTTAATCATTTCTATTCCTCCGGAGTTACCACTTTGGCAGTCATTGAGTATGAGTGAACGTAACTGTAAATTTAATGTACAATTGTGATGAAAAGTTAATGGACTTTTACAGTGAAATTGAAGTAAATTATTAAAGGTAAAGTATTTCTAAAAAAATGTATGTCATGTACTCTAATTTTTCGTCACAATTGAATTTTCGTACATGAAATTTAATATACAAGCTTATGCATAAAAACTTACAGTACCAGCCCATTAAATGTCATACGAATTTTTTGTACGGTGTACTGACATGTATCGAATATGGCAAAACAGATGTCTGGAGCTTTGCCGCGTCACGATATCTTCCCGCCAGCACGACTATGGCATAGGGATTTGAACCCAAGAGCTCCCGATACTTCGTTTTCGAAGCCAGTACTCTGATGACAAAATCAAACTGATCGGCGCATTCCGAATTGTTTGAGGGAGGTTTCTACTTGGCTGGGCAACGAAAAACAATCCTACGACCCTACATTTTAAACGCCATTATAATTTCCATTTACAATAAAAACCTCCCTTGAGGAAACTATTGCATGGGACAATTAATTGAATTTTGTAAATAAATGCAGAAGGTGACAAGACTCACCAGTGACGGTCGAGGTCTTGCTGAGATCGAAGCCTTCCTGTTTGGGGCTCGAGTTGACTTCCTGCTTGGGATGTTGATTGTGAGCGATGAACGGCGGCGCTTGGGGGTTGTTCGGTACCGGAGCTTGCGACGGATGCGACGAGTGAACCGACGAGGGTTGCGGCGTGCTTCGCTGCTGCTGCTGTTGATGCTGCTGCGGCTGGGACTGATGAGGCTGATGAGAAGGTGGACTCCTCGGCAGCGAGGACACGCTGCTCGGTCTCGAGGGTGGCGACGCCTTGTGAGTCAATGCCAAGGCCTGACTCTGCAAAGCGAGAAGCAGAAAAATAAAAATAAAAATAAAAATGATTCCTCACTTTACGACCGCATTTTTTCCCCCGGTTCGGTGTTATTGCCATCGTGATCGAGTTCTTAATGGCTGACGAACAGGGAACGAGATCATCGTCGCCGGACGAAACGTACTCCGGGCTATGCCGCGGGAGAGACAACCCCGTTCGGCGGCCAAAAATTTCACGAGACGAAGAACACACCGCTCGCGCCATAAAGTGTCGAGGATTCTGCACGTGTGTCTCATTAGCCCGGACGACTGGTTCAACCGGGTGGAAGAGAGCATCGGCAGAAGCCGCTCGCACTGCTCTCGGCTTGCTTCTGCCCGGTCCTCGCTCGCTGCCCGTCGATCCGGCAGAAAACCGCACTACTGTGCACGCGAACGGGACGAGAGAGACTCCGAGCACCCTGATTCATTGCCCTCCCAAAACTAACGAATAGTGAGATAACCCCGGAGGGAATCAAGCATGCGAAAGGATGGACTGAAAATTGAACGAAAAAATGAAAAAATGAATTTAAACAAAATTGAATAAAAAGAGAGACTATGAAGAAAAGGCTCTGCAAGGACCCAACGGACCGGGCCGAATATCCGATGTCGTGCTAATTAAGCTGAATCATATTTTTTAATCGTCGAACAGGATTGCCGAAGGACCAAATTTTTATCGATGAAATGTCGAAGGATCGATAGCGATCAGCCGATCGGATAAATCGTACGTGATTTAGCGATAATGACGAATAGGCGCGTATAATGCAGCGTCTCGATGAGGGAACGTTTCAAGATGTCGGGAGGCCGAGCCGAGCGAGCAGACCCCGGATGATCTAACCGACGGCGAGCAGCATCAGCATCGACGGCGGCGGAATCAACCGCGGTAGCACCAGTCCCGAGCCGTTCCGACGAGTACGGCGTTTATACAGCCTGCTGCCGCCCGACGATGAAATCTGAGCACGTGCTCAATTCCCCGTCGGAGTCGTCTCTCGCGGAGATCGACGAGAGTTAGAAGGATGCAAGATTACGAACGATAAACGAGCGAGATAGAAAACGACGAGCCGGAGCGGAGCTAAGACACAAGTGCGGACTTAGATTTGTGTATGAGTGAACTTAACACTAACGGCTAAGCCGTCCACGGTGTCAACTGGGGTCAACTGGGCCCAGAATGCGACAATCCCTCCACTCATCCAGAAGTGCGAATGCCACACACTCCACACACGCACCGTCTTCATGATTGATACGGACCGTCTACACCGTACTAGATTTGGATATCCAGCTATGCACGCATGAATCCGAGTTAATCACGGACGATCAATTGGATGGACTAACGGTCGGTCGAGAAATCTCATTTCTGTAAATAAAACAACAAAAATATTGATCGATTGACTCTCAATCGACCGGACATTTACACGGTACTTCAGCAAGCGGAAAATTCGTCGTCCATCATTAATTCGATTTGATAAATTTCGTTGCGAATCATACATGAAAAAAAAAACACGATCGCTCGGGTCGGGTTAATTATTTGCTCGCGGATGAGTGTACGTCGCGGGGCTTCGATGCATCGATTTTCGGATTGCATCAATGCCGCTCGTAATGCAGAGCAAGAACGCTTTGTTACACGAAGCCAGGGTGAATTACAAATTTTATGCAACGCTTTAGTAATCCAACCGTAATCCCGAATTTATTCCCGATACACGATTCATCGCTTCCGTGCATTGTTGCATCGGTGCATCCGACACCCAAAAAAAAAAAAAAAAAGAACTACAAAAATAACGACAATTTAACATAAGTAACATCAACGAATTTCTCGAGAAATCTCCTAAACCGAGCTGCCTTGCCATCGAGTATAAATCGTTCCTCGGAGTGGCCCGATGGCCCCTTTTCGCTTCCACGTTTTTTCGCTTTGCCGATGACTGTACCGGAGGGTTACCGACTACGCTACGCTGGACGCGCGCGGCGGGCTACTGTTTCGGGAGCTGCTGCCTCGGAGGTATGCACACGCAAAAAACACGTCAGACCGCTGAAGAGCCGGGGGCCCCGCCGATGCCCCGGCGAGGGAGCGCGAAAGAGTCGGGAAAGCCGAAGAGCGAGGGGGATCGATGAGGAGGAGGTTGAGGATGGAGCGAGCGAGGACCTCGTTCGATCGGACCTTCCTCGTTCCTCTCGCGATCCCCGTTCTGCACCCTTCTCACTTTCTCCGGCTCTCCGTGTATCCGATCCTTGGCGATACAAGCTGAAGAACCCCGCGAGAGAGAGCGAGAGGGGGGGGGGGGGGCGATCGAAGAGAGGAGGATCGACGAGATCCCGTGGCTTTGGTGCGGATGAGGATGGAGGATACGTATACATCCTCCCGTTGGATCCTGACATTCCAGACCCGGCGTTTATACGGGCGGGAGGGAGAAAGCTCCCCGAACCCAGAAGCAGAAGTGTACCAGAATGTCGAGGGAACGAGCGTGTGTGTCTACACCGTGCGACGGTGGGTACACGCAATTCTCGCACACGGACGAACGCGGACCCGTGGATGGTGCGGAGCGTGGAGCGGTAGCCGAGTGCAACGAGGAAGGGACGAAAGGCTCGTTTCCAGCAGCGGGACAAGGACGGCTTTGGTGCGGGCGCACAGACACACGAGCTCCGACACCAGCGGCCGCTTCCACCGGGACGTAAGAAGGGGCAACAGGTGGATGGGGTTATCCCGCTTATCCAGCTAACGCCCGAAGTGATACCAGCGCGGGGAGACCGGCTACGAGTATACCGCGGATACGGCGCTGGCACGGCTGCTGCTGAAAAATGCTTTCTCACTTCGGGCCGGGTCAAGAGGGGTGAAAGGAAAGTTTGCGAAAATTTTGGGGGTTTTCCGAATCATTGAGCTTTGGGGATGGACAGTTTTTCCAAAGCTTTGTGCACATTGATAGTCACGCTTCCGCGAGGAGAATGACGAATTGGAGCGTGCGAAGTCTGTCTGAGGAAGAAGAAGCGGGCAACCTTGTCAGTTTGCTAATCAGAATCGCGCAGTTGTACTGATCGACGATTCTCTCGCTTCGATATCTGGTCAGCAGGCCTCAGACTAGATTCGACCAGATCCCAATTCGTGAACTGCTAGATGGGGTTATTCCGGTTATCCAGCTACAAGTATACCGTGAATGCGCTGTTGATTTTGCTATGGCTGCTGATGAAAAATGCTTTTTCACTTTGGGATTAGTCGAGGGTACTTTTTCACTCGCTAAAGCTTTGGGGAAACTACGTGTCGCACTGATAGTCGCGCTTCCGCGCTGACGATGGTGAAGTCGAGCGAGCAAAGTCGGCCGGAGGAAGAGGAAGCGGGTAACCTCGGCATTTCGCTAATCAGAATCGCGCAGCTGTCGCACTGATCGAGGATTCCCTCACTTCGATATCTGGTCATCGTGCCGAAGACCAGATTCGACCAACTCCCAATTTTTGAAGTAAATTGAACCGTAAAGCCGGCAATCCGAAGACCCGGGGATCGATTTAGAAAATGTGTCCGAGAGATAGTCGACCCGTCGCCTTCGTCAAATGGCTTACGTAAGCCAAAACGAAGACGAAGATTTATTCGTGCGTGCGGGCCCGACGAGCCTCTTTCAAACGCGAGTCTATATATATACATAACGTCGGTGATGTTTGGCAATTGGACGAAGGTCCTTTTGCCTAGTTACGTCACACGCGATTCGCATTTAATTGATCAATTATTATGTTTTATCTCTTCCTCGATATTATTATTATTTTTCACTCATCGATCTGAACATATACGGCAATTAAGTTTCGGACTGAGCTTGCATGAGACTCATCAATTGCTTACGTTAATCCTTTAAAAAAATATTTTTCAATAAACAAAAAAAAATGTTGCCAATATCGCGGTTGAATTTAGACCAAAAATCCTGTCGGATTAGGGTTAAGAAAAATTATCGGGAGACGTTTGATTATTCGCAAAAAAAAAATATCGCGATCATCCTCGATAATTCTTTTTTCACGTTTTTCAATGCCCGGCAACGGTAAAAAAAACAGCTCTCAAAAAGTCGAATAATAAATATCGTGAAAATAATTCTTGAACCGTTGATACATGAAACGCAGTGTACAATGCGTACAGCAGGTTTGACGTATGGGCCGGATAGATGGATAACAATTATTCCGAACCCGGCCTGGGGTGGTCAAATAGCGTGACCATGCGTGCCTATAACCGTCGACGACGGGGAGACGAGACGATGAGACACGTCGCGTGTGCTCGTGATCGTTGCGTGGTGCGTACATCGTGTCTCTATCTTGCACCGATTTCCGAGACGTCGCGGAGATCAAGATTTTCGCGACAGTCAAAATTACATGATTCGGCGGAATATTTTAACACGCTATCCGCCACGCAGCGAAATTTGCCTTCCCGAACAAACATTCCAACAGACGGGTAAAGAAAGAAGAAAAAAAAATATTAAAAGACGAAAAAGAAAAAATTGTGTTTGGCTAACACCGAGGGTGAGAAAAACGGCGATCGTAGTTCCATGGGTAAAGAAATATTTCCTTTCGCCTCTTTCTCGTCGGTTGTAACTGGATTAACGGATTACCTACGACACACGTTTCTTCGGCTTTTTCCCTATTCCCCTTCGACACCTCACTTGCAACGCGTGTCTAACGCCCTAAGCCGCGTTCTCACATGCGACCGTCGTAGAGTGTCGTGTCGAAAAATTCGTAGACATCCGTTACGCCGGGACGAGAGTGAAAACCGTCGCGAGTAATTGCAGCATTCGATCATCGGAGGCTACCCCGTTACTTCCGGTTGAACGACCTCGCCCAAATTCTTCCGATCGGCGCCCTCAGGAGCGTCGGCAGACGCGGCCAGCGGCACACGAGAACGATCGACGGATGATGACGATAAAAAATAAAATAAAACGAGAAGGAAAGAACAAAAGAAGCGAACAGGAGTCAAGTTCCTCGATCTCTCTCTCGCGTTGGGCGTTACTGCATCGAGAAGTGCACACAGACACGCACACCGAGTCGGCCCCGGCTTGGTCACAGTGTATCGCAGTTGCCCGTTGCCCGATTGCCTTTGCTGCATTTGCTGCTGGCTTGGGCCACCGCCTCTCTCGTGGCTGCCGTGAACGTGCTTGTCGCGGTCGTCACAGGAAGAAGGCAGGGGCACATCCGTATCGTGGTCAGAATCCGTGACCCCCCACGTACACGTACATAAACACACGTAGCCCACCAACCCAGACTCACTCGCACACACAAATCGACGAATGCGCTACAAAAAAAAAAACTCCGCAAAAGTGTATATACATATACATATAAAGTTGGTGAATTCTTATTTTACCTACGGTCGTAGAGTCGACTCACTTTTTTACACATTAATCCCTGGCCTAATGCCAGAAGGGCGAACGGCCTATGCTCATCCACTGCCGATTTCCGCTTATGAAATTAAAAACTGGATGTATATCATTCATGTGTTTCTCACTCTGAGGACCGTTATATATACGTATGTATGTAGTTAGTGAATTCTTATTTTACCTGCATTCATAGAGTCGACTCAGGTTTTTACACACAATCCCTGACCTAATGCCAAAAGGGCGAACGGACTATGCTTATAGACTACCGATGTGCCCTCATTAAAATAAGCCATCGATGAATATCGCTCATATTTTTCTCTCTCCGGAGGAGCCTTTTTCTGTTTCATTCTCGGTATAAATCCAGGATTTTAGTACGCAAATGCGTGGTTTTAATGGAGGTTTAGCCCTCGCCCCGTCCCACCTTTTCACGTCAGCGTCCACTATGCGGGAGCGATGCCGGTGCGGATTCGGTTTTTGGGTGTCCAATATGGGAATCCTTCGAACGGTTCATACAGCATTCGCGGAACCCCCTGTGAACGTTCTCTCCATGCGTTTTCTCTGTACACTCGGTACCGCGATAAACAAATGCACCGAAAGGATAGGAAACATATTCAAAATGTAAAACGGCTGTCATACATCTTTTGATTCCTCGTGGTGGGCGCTTTGAATTTTTTTTTTGTCACGGATTTACGGTACACGAATCAGTCGGAAAATACGCAATGAAAACGATGACTTCAAGGGAACAAATCTGTCTGGGTCGGATGTTTTCGACACCCCACCGGGAAGATACAGTTTTGTGTCTTTATCTTCAAAGCGAAGCAATCGGCTTTGCCTTCGTGACGTTAAAACTGCCAAAAAAAAACCAGACATTTATCCCACTCATGAAATGTAAACGAAAAAAATCTTTCGTAGAGTAACGCTTAATAACGGTAAAAAAAAACGTTCATTTTGGAAAATCGAAATGGTGCGAAATAAAAATTTCTTCGGCTCGCGGAGAATTTATTCAATATTGTTCGTGCCGTTTCCAGTGAACTGAAAAATCACGAATAATAATCAATCAAAATTAAGTAGTTACTGTTGTTTATTATTTATTACACTAGAGTATAATGAAAGAGCGTAAAGAAATAATTAAAACGGTGTTAAACACTTAATCCAAGCCGGGTTTTTTTTTCGTGTAGGGGAGTTTTAACGAAGCAAAGGGACACACTGAGGCGGCGAAGTGATGTAGGAAGTATAAAGGACGTTTTTCCAAGCCTCGGATAAAATCAGCGAATTAGCCGCGACGGTCGAGAATTCACGGGTCTGCGGCGGAGTGCGTAAAATCGGGAGGGTGCTGGCCAATTGGCTGTGTAATGCTATGGGGAAGATTTGCGATTCTCCGTCTCGCTCGTTCTCCCTCCCATATCTATCGCGTTATACACCCGGTCGGCCCTTCTCCCGCTTCTGCGAGCCCCGCGGCGGTTCGGCTCGCTCTCGCGCAACCCTTTAACCGAAACTCTCCCCGAGTACGCTGCCGGAGCTCTTCATACCTCGCTACTGCGGATTACGCTCGGGGATGTCGCGCGCTTATGGTCGTTGGCCCCGTGAACCTGCAACCTGCTGCCTGTCGGCTAATGTATATATCGATCGTTTCATTATTATAACCGACATTTTTTTTTTTCATTTTTTTTTCCCGTTCTTCTTCCCCCTCGACTAATCCCAATCCTCTTAATCCCCTCAGCGAAAATTTATAGAAGTCGATGTAAATTTTTTTTTTTTTAATACGAATTAAAAAATAATATATCAAAAAAATTATGAATAATAATGGCGGGTGACTGGGGAAAGAAAACAAAAGTCGATAAATAACGATAGCCGAGTCTCTCGGCCGCGTTGGCCGGAGCGAGAGAGGAGGGGATTCCCCCCGAATCGCAAGAAAAACGGATGATGTAAAGTGTATAATTTAAAGATGATAGAAGCTGCAGCAGCGTAGCAGTCCCTCACACTAGCGGCGGGTTTACTGTCCTCGGATTTTTATCTCCGTGCAATAAACATGTCAGATATAAAGGATCGCGCGGGGGCGTGAGGCACTTGTTACGCGCTTCTTTCGAGCCTAACGCATACATGTCTCGCTTCTTCTTCTTCTTCTTTTTTCCTTTTTTTTTTAAGCTTTCATCGAAATTCTTACGCTACTTTTTAATTTTTTTGATTTTGTTTTTTTTTTACCTGGACCTGATCGGTTTTAGTGTTAGCAGCCACCCAAGCTTCGGCAAAAGTCTCCATTGCGCTCTGAAAATCCATTCCCCCCTCAGCCCGAGGACCCGGCTCACTTGCCGAACGTTGACTCGGTGACCAGCAGCGTCATTTTTTTTTTTTTCCACCACTTTCACGCCGCTGCTACGATATCTCACTGGATCTCGATCTCGATCACCGGATCACGTTTCGTTTCTTATTCATAAAAATGTTCCAAACATTTTTTTGTTTATCAAAAATTCGCAACTTCTCCGATCGATGGAATTACAAACGCTTCGCGGATGTTTCGATAAAACGTAAGAGGAAAAGTCTCCGCGAATGTCACTCCGACAATGTCCGGAACATCGTGCTCCGCAGTGGCGGGAAACTGTTCGAACTCGGCAGCACTGTGTCTTCACCCTCGACGGATTCTCGCGACAAGACAAATGAAGTTACAGTTCAGTCATCCCTCGCATCACTCGTCCGGATCACCAGCAGAATCACAAAAAAATATCCCCTCCCTTCGATCACTGATCACTTCGACGTACCTTCGACGATCGACCGAAGTTTTGAAACACGTAAAAAAAAAATCAAAAATTCACCCCTTCCTCAGGGATGATAAAAAAATGCGAAATCCCGATGCTCCCGCGATCACCTCCGATACCGATCCTCGTGCGGCCTCTTCTACGTTTAATCTCATTCAACCAAATGGATTAAAATGGTTGATGTTTATATTTTTTTTTGTATTAATCGATTACATGCGAAACAGATAAAATCGAATAGTTTTTTTGTTGTTGGTAATTTTCTATTTTTTCGTCTCCCGCCTGTAGTGTCTCGTATTTCCCCGGTGGTCGTGTTAAATGTGCGTCGGCCCACGTACGGAGCATACGACACGTGAGCGATACGCAGACGGCGGCGCTCGGCCCGCGACTGTGTGTGCCGGAGCGTCGCGGCGCTCGTTCTGCCCCTCCGACGCCCTACCCGGCTCTCTCTACCCGATACAACACCCCACTACCGTTACCCCGACCTCTCCTGGCCCGTCCTCGCGTCCACTGGCTCACCCTCAGCCGCCGAGAACCTCCTCGTCGCTTCATCCCCCTCGCAGCATCCGCATCTTTCGCTCTATCTATCTCACGTTCCTCCTTCCTTTCCCCCTCCCTCCGGCTATCTCCCCCCCCCCCCCACCCCTTCGCGTGGGCATCTTCGTCTCCTTCGTCCGCCGCCGCGCGGAGAGAGGGTGGAACGCTTCCTTCCTGGGCACCCCCGAGCGAGAAGGAGCGAGCGAGGTTGTTTCGATGAGCGTCTCCGCTCACCTTCCGACGCTGGACCGAGCCAGCCATCCTCGCCTCTTCTTCTTCTTCGGCGAGCCCCTTCTCATCGCGGATCCTCCCTCTCCACTGACGGAATCCAACCCTCGTGCTGCCCCGCCGTGCAGCATCCCTCCGTCTTCTGACCGGTGAGTACGTGTGCCTCCTTGGCCACGTCGGAGGAGAGGGACGGATACGCTAGGGGTGTGTCCTCCGCTCCCCGAGATAAGGCGCGGTGAGCGGCCAACGATGAGAAGGCGGAAAAGGATGAGGCTGCACCTGTGCAGTTATCGCGGCTTTTGTACGATGCAACTCTCGTGGAGCTTTCACTGGTATCGGAGCTTGCGCGCCTTCGACGTCCGTACGTTGCCGATGCAGAATCGAGGCTCGTCAATATTTACTGTCTTTGCGATGAGATCGGCGAAGGCGAGATCAGACTTCCAGTCTGATTCGAGATACTGTTAAGATGATTTTTATTAATTTTTTCTCTTATTTTTTTTATGTAAAGCGTGTCAGGAATTCGTGGGATTTAGTTTTACTGGCTGAGATGATTTTGATTGAGTTCGACGAGTCGTCGACTATCATTATGATTCGGAAAAGGGTGAGGCTGCACCTGTGCAGTTATCGCGAGTTTTGTACGATGCAACTATCGTGGAGTTTTCACTGGTATTCGAGTTTGTGTGCTTTCGATGTCCGTACGTTGCCGATCTAGAATCGAGGCTCGTAAATATTGACTATCTTTGCGATGAGATCGGCGGAGGCGAGATCAGACTTCGAATGTGATTCGAGATGCCGTTGCAATGATTTTTATTCATATTTTCTCTTATTTTCTTTTACGTATCGCGAGCCAGAAATTCGTGGGTTTTAGTTTCACTGACTGAGATAATTTTGATGGAGTTCGACGAGTAGTCGACTATCATTCTGTTCCGGTTTCCGGCGACTGGTCCACGATAGTGGCACTGCTCGTGTGTAAAGCTGCGGTATAGCATTAAATATTAATAGGGCCTTCCTGCTGCCGACGACGACGATGCTCGGCTACTCGGCTTCCCGGAATAACGAGCTCGCTGAGCACTCGATAATCGCTGGAGCACACAGTGATAACGCCGAGTGAAACATTTATTATGTTGAGGTCTCGGTTATTACGATGCTGCGAGGCTTTCTGCTTGGGTGAAGAAAAATAAAAACGTATACCCGGGATTAGCTCTCTGAACAGTCTCCGATCGCGATGATCGCTGAAGCAGCAGAGATCAGTAGAGTAGGGTAGCGTTTCTTTCTTTTCGTATTACTTTGCTTTATCGTTACTTTTGTCTTTGTACAGTGAAAGAAGGATCTGACAAAAAAATACCATAAATCCGGTAAAATCCGACGGGACTTTCATTGCTGATGGGAATTACAACGATATTCTGGCTAACATACGTATTATACTTAACACATTCTGCTAGAAAAAATGGCAATTTTCCATATCGCAGACATTATTCAAATATCTGCGATATTCGGATATTCTTCTTACCAGAACATATATTAATCGGTGGCGTCGCGGTCGCGAACCGTTTGTTTTAGATTTGTAGATTACACCGGCGTATTATGTCAATCCAATCTTTTATGTATGTACACATACTTCTCAGTGTTTATCCACGAAATGCTCAGTTTTTATGGACGAAATTATTAGCTTTATACACGGAATTCTCAGTTTTAATCTACGAAATTCTTAGATTCACCGACGAAATTCTGAGCCGAATATGCAAAATTTTGCGAACCCACCTTCTGGAAAAAATGTCCATATCAGTTGGGTAAAAATTGGTTGAAAAATTGCCCCTATGAAAATTTTACATAGCGCTGTTTACGGCGCTGGTGTACCATGCTGCTTGTTCGAAAAAAAAACTATATGACTTGGTAGCTTTTCCGGGATCCTTTTCTCAGTGTGTTAATTCTCTGCGCTATCCCCTCTGATGATTGAGTTCTATTTAATATATTGGTGCACGCTGTTCTTAGGGGACTTAGGCCTCAGAACAGGCAATAAACAAATCTATCTATCTATCACCGAAAATTAGTTTTTTTTTTGTGTGTGTATGCAATTCTATGTAGCAGACTTAGGAAAGAGTTCCTGAGTCTGCTACATAGCTGAAGGAAAAAAACATATCGAGGTTATTCGTCCCGACATCTCTTCGAGCTCCCGCGAGATTCGCTTCAGGCTTCGGGTCGGAGGAATAATGCGAGGAACGAGTAATACGTATCAGACGGATACAAAGTTCCACACTCGACAGATCCGATTGCATGTACGGCTGCTTCTCTTCTGCAGACGAATGAGCCAAAAAAGCCTATTTACTTTTTTCATTTATTTAAAAGCGGGCTAGCTGACGTGGTTCGCCAGCAACAGGAAAAGAAAATTTGTAAAGTCAACAAAATAATCAGCGCGGACGTGCCAGAATAATTTTTTTTTGTTAAATACCTTTTTTTCCGCGCCGTTGCGAGAACCGACAGTGAGTTGGCGCAAACCATTCTCTTTTCAACAGATTCGTGGTCTAAACTGACTGTTAACTCGCACAACCCGACATTCTTTTGTTGTTTCAGAGTTTAAGTTTCCCAGCTCGATAAAGTGAGGTCCTCCTACGATTCAAAAAATCTGTACGATATTTGCATAAAATTTGTAAAATTCACATGACAAAAATGTTTGTTAAATACCTTTTTTACCGCGTAGTTGGGAAAACTGACAGTCGGTTGATGCAAACCGTTTACAAAAAAAAATCCTCCCAACCGACTGTTAACTCGCACAACTCACCATTCCGTTCCATTTTTTGTTTGTTTTTTTTTTCAGAGTTCAAGGTACCCGGCTCGATAAGTCGAGGGCCTCGTACGATCTTTCTCCGAAACGCCTGCCAGCTATCGGCTCAACGGTAACGATCCCCCTCTTCCGTCCGAAGTTCCTCACAAAGGGTTGTACGACGGGAGGGAGGGGGGGGGGGGGGGGGAGGGGGGGGGGGCGCCGAAGTAGAGTAGCGGTAGGGAATATCTCCCGCGAAGCCAAGGAGGCCAAAGTAACGATTGCATCCGAGCCGGCGCGATGCACAGCGAAGAAGGAAGCGAGGGGGTCGCCGAGGCGGGCGATGGGGATGCTGCAGCGAGCAGCAGACATCGGGGAGGGAGGGCTTGGATGCAATCTGTGTGTAAAGCGAGCCAAGGAAGTTGGGGACCTGCCGGGTCTGGGGTTACATTATCGGGCTCGTTGGCTCGAGTGGTTTGAGTGTTTTCGTGCGGGAACGAGGACGAGTTACTCCGGAGGTGAGCTTGCGCCCGTGCGCGTCCCACACACGCCCGTGCACACACGCACATAGATATACGAACACGGGATATCTACAGACGAGCGTTGCAACGAGAGCCCGAGGATGCATGGCCTCGAGAAAGACGAGAATACAACCGAGATATCGGATGAGAAGAGAAAGATGAGGAGAATTCGCGGAGAAGAGAGCGAGGGAATGAGAGGGACGGTGTCGAGCACGCTCAGAGAGGGAAACACAAGAGCCGCGCGGAAGCTCTCTGGGCGTGTCGTCGAGGCGTTTCCAGAGCGAGCTTGCAGGCGGAGCTTTCGCGGAACGCCTTCGAGCCTTCGCCAACTTTATATTCTCACCGGGGGTGGTTGCTCCCTTCTTTTTTTTTCACTTTTTTCAAAACTCTTTTCCCTCCTCGTCCTACCGTCCCCGCTCGAGATTTCATACCGGTTCGGTATCTTCCTTTGCATTTTTTTTTCATCATTGTCTCGCCAGTTCGATTCTCTGACTGCCTCGAACTGTTCCCCTCGTTCCATCTTCCATCGTCACCGAAATTCGGACAATTTACCCTTTTTTTTAGTGGTCAAGGCTTAATGAGATCCGCATGGAGTCGTTTGCAGTCGTTCGGTTAAACCGGAAGTGCTGAAGAAGCGAGTGTATGTGACTTTTTTTCACCCTTCTCGTACCCTTTGGTCCAGGTTGTCCTTATACATACTTGATCTCGACGGATAGAATCCTTCCACTCCCACTCTTCTTTATGAAGTCTCCCTTCTACCGAGCCACGATAGGAGACGAGTGGAAGTGGTGGAGGAGCAGATCTCTCTTCCTCTCCCCCCTCCCCGTGTCCGGGAAATGTTTTTCCAGGGCGGCAGGGGGATGAGATTTCCGAGAGGTGGTTGCCGGAGGCGAAGGAGGGTATGTACTATATAAGGGAGTTAGGCGAGGGTAACGTATGCCCGGAGCTAATTTGCCGGGGCTTCCGAGAAAATTACGAGCATCCCGCCTGATGCATCCGAATATCCTCGTACTCGGGGACACCGCGTCCGGAAGTACCTGCAGCAGCGCAGGCTGCCTAAGGCCTCACGTAGTCATCCACGACTGCATCGAAACGGAAAAATTGTAGAAGTGCAATTTTTTTTTTTTTAGGTAGACAATATTTATTTTAAAAATTATTTTTAAAATTGGACTCTTGCTATTTTGTACATATTTTTGTAAAAGTTGTTTGTTTGTTCGTTTGTCCTAATTTCCAAGAATCCAAGAGGTTCCCTCATTTCCTGTCGAACCCGTATTTCCGGTAAATCTCCGGAAATACAAATTTCCAAGCCACAAAAACCAGCTAGTTTTTTATATTCGAATCTGGGGATTCAATAATGGGGATTTTTTTATTCAATTTTTTGTTCACACGACATTTGTTTAGAGAATAGTTTTTTTAAATTTAATCTCATCATTTATAAAAAAAAGGTGCACGAGAAGATACATTTTTACCTATGACGAGGGCTGCAGCGAGACGCCCGATCGTATGCAACCACAACTACCCGCCTGTATATCGCGGTGTATCGTAGTTGCTCCGAGCGATCCTCTTCTCAACTGAGCCTGAACGTCGCCGAGGGAGTTCTGTTGAAAAGCTCTTGTAATAAGTGAACGATTCTCTGAAAGCGGACCATACGAGAGCTGCAGCTCACCGGAATAGCTGTGAAATTTTGCGCAATTATTCATATAACTGTCCGACAATAAAAGAAAATTTTTATTCATCCTCGAAATTGTAAGCAGCAGACTTTTTCATGTACTTCCATTCCGCTTTATCGACATTATCTTTCGATTCGTATGCGCAACGCACGCTTTTATAATAATAATAACAATAATAATGGCAATAATAATAACACATGTAAACCTCGAAATAGGGTAATATAATCGAGGGAGTGCTTTTGAGGGAAAGTATGTAGAGGCGTACAATCTGTTCGGCATGTGTGACCCGGGGAAAAGGTTGCTCCCCGCCTACGGTACAAATTGAAAACCATTTAGCGAATCTCCCCGTCGTTCGAAGTGTTAATAAATTCAGGTTTACGAGGGGGTCGTCTCCGGTAGAGAGAGAGTGAGTATACCGCAGCGTTGTGGATCTGCTGTAACGCTACTTGCTTTCCTGGCTGCTTGTACCTCTATTGAGTAAGAGCCCACCCGTCTTCTGCACCCTCTTGCGCATCTTCCTCTTTTTCGTCGTCGTGTAGTTATGTCGTGTAGTCATGAGAGTATAAATATATCCTTGTATATTCATTCCTGCGACGCAGCGAATCACGAAAGATATTTTATGAAAATAAAATCCCAGGTCCGAATGCAACATTTTTTCGAAAGTGATCCACTACATGGATTTTTTTTATTTATTTTTCACATACATTTTCACATAAAAAAATGCAACTGCTAACTCGAATTTCTCAGCATGGGAAACCTAGTAGGAAGATTAAGATCAATTTTTAATTCAGCAAAAGCCCAATTCGCCCGCAATGAGGAAAGTACTGCCAATTAGCTTCGATGATACGCGATGATTTAATGGAGTCCGTAAAGCAAAGTCAGAATTTGAAAGCAACTTTGGGGTTTGCCTTATAAAGGGTTAATACCGCTTCGTACAATAACTCTCTCCGCTCCTCCCCCTCCTCCTCTCTCCACGTATGTGTCAACCACGTTAGTAAATTCTAACCCGAGCAGCCTCGGCAATGTTCTGCACACAAGTGAGAGAGACAGATGTAGGGAAGGCAGAGCTCGTCGTGCTTTCGTAGGTAATCCTCGAGGCCCGGAGGATGCCTTTGACGATGGTAGCGAAGTGGACGGATAGTCGGATAGGAGTAGGAGAAAGGGAATGTGAAACCGGGTAGAGACAAAGCTGCCCAATGAGTTGCCCCGTGCTCCGATCAAAGTAGAGAAACGACGGGCGCTCACGGATACAGCATTCGCAGCAGGAAAGAGGATGACATCTCAGTTTCCCCGAAGAGAAATTAATAGAGACATCGGTCGGATGTTGCGAAGTCGAACCGACTTCGTGAAATTTCTCCATACGTCGATAGGTGGGCTTCGCTCCAGGATTGCGTACATGTAAGTATCATCGCGTTCACACCGACAAACTTCGACGTCAACGTTTCCATTTAATTCCATTGGCCCTCCCTCGGATATACGTCGATGCATCGACTGTGCCCGTAACGATATAACACACGTCGTTTATACGATCGGAGTTCTTGCGGAGCTTTCACGCAGATTACCGAGGAAACTATTATATCTGTGTGGGTGGGAGCTCGTATGCATTGAAACCCGTGCCGCGGCATCCCCTTCGGGCTGAGGCAGTGGGCAGTGGGAGGGGAGATAGTCGAAGACTCAAAGGCAAATATGAGGTTTTGAAATTTGGATTAGGACCCCGTACGTAGTCGAGGGATGGTTAGCCTTCTGAGAGAATTCTGCGTACATGGTATAACGTACGTATGAGCGTATCGTTCCTCGATGTCCCTTTAGCGACTCCCGTCTTTCACCGATTCGCGTGCTGCCGTGAGTGTGTTTTCCTGCGAGTGCAAACACACGCGGAGCCGGAAACGCCGTATCATCGTGTCTGTGCAAACTCACCCCCCGCAGCGCGCACGTTCGCGCAAAGGCATCAAGTGGCTTAAACGATGATGATCGGTCCCGGGTGTAGCCGTCAGTGCCGGGGATCATGCCGAATGGGCAAAGGAGACGGTTCAGTCGAATCCCGATTCACTAATCGGCCATAGACCGGAGGAAGGTATTTTGATGTTCTCGAACTAATCAGATCTATCGTAATCGGAAAGTGATCGGATCTGTTCATCATCGGTTGGAAAATCGGTCCTAGGAAATAACTCTGATGGTAACGAGAAAGAACGGATCTTGGAGTGCCGGTGCGATTGGCCTGGATCGGTGGCTAAAAGGATCAAGAGTAAAAAAAAAACGGTTAAGCTAGACCTGAATCGCCAATGATCTATAGACAATCCGGGGTTCCTCGACTCACACCGAAGAAGCTGCTTTTTGTCTCAGAAAACAAGTCAGATCTGTTCATCATCGTTTGGAAAATCGGTCCAGGGAAAGAATAGATCTTGAAGTACCCGATCGATAGGCCTGGATTGGTGGCTTAAAGGACCAAACGGCAAAGAGGCGGTTAAGCTAGATCCTGAATCGCCAATGATCTATGTACAGTCCAGGCTTTCTCGATCCTCACACCGAGAAAGCTGCCTTGTCTCAGAAAACAAGTCGGATCTGTTAATCATCGTTTGGAAAATCGGTCCAAGCAAGGAGCTCGAACGGGAGCGAGGAAGAATAGATCTTGCGGGCGAGCGGAGCCGGCAGATTAATTGCCAGTGGCGGCAATTGGCCCGGATCGGTGGTTCCTCGTAGATAAGTGTGCTCGTGAGGTTCGTCCAGCGGGTTAAGTGCAACGAATGGTTCCCGTTTACTGCCGGGGTGCCTCGAGATGCGGCCGGCTCCAGCCTCTTTTCGCAGCTCTCTACCGGTCCTCCCATTGCCGTTCTCGCTCCAGCTTCCCTCGCGATCGTTCGTTCCGTTCCTCTTCCTCTTTCCCCTTCGCCCACCGGCGGTTCCCTCCTCGTACTATAATACAAGCCGCGCGCACCCGCGCGCCGCATAATAATTCAGAAATTTGCATGTACGCGGGCTAACTCCTCAAGTAGGTTATCTATGCTGGAAGTTTTCTCTGCTTGATATATAACGCATCGTCTACCTCTGCAACGGAAAGCCGCGTGTTCCCTCTCGCTCTCTTCCCTCGCTGCCCGCCAGTTACGACGTCGCTGCGCTTCTTCTTTTCTTCCGGGTGCCTTCCCGACTATACGCGTTCTCCACCCTCCCGTTCCACCGAAGCGATTCTCTCCTCCTCCGAAAACCGCCCGGTAGTCAGTTATACCGTGCATATATCACCTGCAGCCGGAGAACTTGCGTAACTCTATCGCCTCGCGGAAGTGCATCGTGGACTGGAATATCTCGGGTACATGCAACAGCGGCGGGCAAAGCGGAGCCGTATCAGTGCCGGTCTAATGTGCACTATTATCTTTGCAAATTTGAATTGCTTCATACTCGCCTGAGACTACGAATACTATATTCATTTTTATTTATTTTTTCTCATCCGACTGTAATTAACTCCGCAGCGGCAGTCCAGAGTAATGTCTTCGCGAACGCAGGCGTACAAAAAAAAAAAAAAAAATGAAAAGCCTTATCGTCTCTGGTCTTTGTTTTTTCAACGTGGAACTGCCCTCTCGTCACTCATCCTCTCGACTGTTCCGTCGTCGATCGAATCCCCCCCCCATACACTTTATGCCTCAACTCTTTCGCCATCGACGAGCGGGAGAAGCTCTTTTACATCGGTAATTGGCCTAATTGTTCGTGCAATATCAGTCGGCAATTAAGCTGCTCGTGCGGCTAATTAAGTTCGCGAGAGCGAGTAGACGACTGCTGTCGGAGAGAGCCAAAGGCGGAGGCAGGACGAGCAGCGACATCCGTGTTTCGCCCGGGTCCTCCTCGGCTTCGTATTTCTCATCCCTTACCTCCCCGCCGGCTCCGGCAGGACACAAAGCTCCCGACTAACTGAATTTTCTTGAGCGGAGAACAGGCGTCCATCAAAGATCATGTTCTCCGGAAGGTTGTTCGGAGAGGACGGGAAGGACGAAGCCTCCGTCCTCGGAAGTAAGACGGACGGGCGGAGGCGGGGGTCGCCGAGGGTTCGAGAGATATCGCGTCAGGAAGCGGCTGGGCTGTGTGCTCGGCATTCCGTGGGAGAACGACGACGACGGGGCTCGAACCTCCGTATCAATGCGGCCTCGAGGCCGCATCCTCGCGGCCGCCGTCGCGCACGTCGTAGAAGCTTCGGCGAAGGGGAATTCGAACTGTCCTTACACAGCCCGAGAGAAGCGCGCCTTGTCCTCTCCTCCTCGCCGAGGTATACCTTACGCTTCTACGATCCACGCCGCTCCATCGCCCAAACGCATCTAGTCTGTATACCGGCTGTACGCGATAAGTAATTCACTTAAACCACCCCACCCACCCGGGCGATATTGAGTTAACCCTTGGTTCTCCCGAGCCCGCCTCGCTTCCTGTCTCCCCATTGAGCCCCTGAAACCCGGCTGCCGCCGCTGCTGGGCGCCTGGTTAGGCCCTGTTCCCAATCGAGCCGACCACCCGCCGCCCCCCTTCCCTGTTTCGCGATAATATTAAAACCACCGTCAGCGAGGAACGAAAATTTCGCAGCGAAATAACGCTGAACCCCTGCCACACGCGCGTCCACACACACGGATGGCGGAAGCTCGCGCTCGTCGACGCACACGCGCGCACGGCCCTGCGAACTTTGTCCTCGTCGAAAAAGTCGAGGGTCAAGCTGGGGTAATGTTTGTTCGAGGGACTTTTTGCGGCGACCGCACGGGCTAAAACCTATCGACGGGGACACGCGGGTGTTTTATGCCGCTCGTAAATTCAATAACGTTGTAACAAAGGTAATTCGACAGTGACATGAGTTTCGCGGGGTTGATGGAGTCCTTTGAACTGTTTTTTCTGATGATGTTTCGCTTCGCTTGAACGCTAATGATGCGGGAACGGTAGAACTGCATGGAAAATCATAGTGGGTGGTCCAACAAACTGGGTCGTTAAATGCCTTCCAGGCGATAGATTTGGTTGGGCTGTAAGAGTGATTTGGTTGCGCTAGGAGATTCATTTGTTGGGCTAAGGCATTGATCAGTTGGCGACCGACTACCTGTTGACCCAACCAGATGAATCGCCTGGAGGGTATTTAAACGATCAGTTGGTCGCGGCAACCGATTTTTTTTATATCTCCCTGTCCCAGCTCCGAGGCTACTTTTTTCTACACTGTTCTCAATGCGGTTCTGAGCCGATCATCGTTACCACCCCGAGAATGGCCATTTAATTGACATCCTCCCAATTAGCGTGGCCAGTGGCTCGCGGCAGATACGGCGAGGACTATCGAGACTGCGGCGAGGAAGGTTGGGAAAGCTTCGACAGCCGAAGATTGGCGGAGCGCGATGGTATTTCTCGGATAGGCAAAGTAAGTATCAATCTTGAGAAGCCGTGGAAGGGCGGTTCGGGGAAGCTGCCGGAGGCTGACCGGGCCGGGGAAACGTTCGCGGAAACTCCCTCGGGTAAGGCCACTTACGACACTGAGTATTGAGGGACTTGCCGGCCCTCATATCGGTTCCCTCTTTGGCAAAGCTTACCGGTCCACCCTCAAAGTGGCCATTACGAGAGGACGCGGGAGACGCCCGGGGACCCCCTTAGATACGGTCGTCTTCCACTGCGTGTACATACCCATCGGTGTACCCGGGTTCGGGAATCAGTGACCGATAGTACGCGGGAGCTCCTTTCCACTGCGCTGCGCTTTCCGCATAGCGCCGGTACGTCGTCCGCGCCACTTCGTCAACGTATCTAGCTCTCCCCCCCCCCCCCCCCCCCCCCTCGCCCCCCTGTCGACGAGAAAGGGTACCGACGGTCAGCTTTCTCCGAAAGCGCTTCGACCGATCTTCCTGCCCGGTTACCGCACTTCCCTCGAACTTGTCCAATTAGGCGTATCGACTCGCGTCGACGTGGACCATCGAGTAATCTATCTACTTAGCTTCTTAGACCGACCGACCGGCATCGGGCGGTCACTCTCGCGATGGAAATTAATATAAATAATCGTTCACGGTGAAAGGGACCGCAAGCTTCGTTAGTAACGCGCCCGACGTTCCTCGACGGACATCGGCTCCGCCTCTCGCTCGCCGATTCCCAGTGCCTTTGACGTCTCGACCAATCTGCACGCTATCTCGTATAGATGGACCGGCGCCGCACACCGAATCCACTCCAATTAACCGTACAATTTCGTACGGAGGCCCGAGCCTCGCGGCGATAGTTTATCCAAGTTCGGGCTCGAGTTTCCCCCGACAGGAGAACTTTCCCTCGTGGCACCCGAACGGGGAGGGAACGACCGGGCTCCGGGACGCCGTCGGAGCTACTTTGCATATTCCTCGTAACAATTGTTTCACCGATTCTCTGACGTTTCCGGTTGTATCGACGCCGAGAACCGCAGCGGAGTGCAGCGGTGTAACGAGTAATTTCACGATGGAAATGATGGGACGGCGAGAAACGACCGAAGCACGAAGAATACCGCGCGGACGTTTAAAGAATTAAAGTATCTAATGTGAAAGGAACTTGGCAGTGGCGGCTTTCCGAAGGGAGAAGAAGGTGGCGTAGGGTGGGGAGGGCCGGTGGTTTGAAAGCGGAGCATTGTCTGCTCTTAAGCCTGGCATTCAGTGGCCTCTTCTTCTACATCTTTCCGTCTCTCTGGCTCGGTCGGTCGGTCCGACGAGGAACCGAGTGTACTCGCGGGTATAAATTGCGAAAGAAGAGGATCCCGCCGGTCCTCCTGGCTGGTAGAGAAAGGGGGATTGAGAAGGACGGCCGGGCGTTCGGTCGGGGGTGGTTCGCGGAGGGAACGAGCGAGATAACCGAAGAGAATGAGAGGGAGCGGGTGGAAAGGAGTATCGGGACGGGGAGATCGGGAGACGAGAAGAAATAAGAAATTAAGAGAGAGTCTTAGAGAGAATAAAGCTAAGAATTAAGACGGCTGTGGATGGCGGGAGGAGGCGAGAGGAGAGAACGGCGAGGCGAACGAGGAACTGAAACCTTCTGCGAGGCGGCGGCGGGCGACGTGGAGAAGCAGCGCAGCGGCACCGGCTCGCCTCGCGTCGGGGCTTAAGTCCTTCGGGGATTCTTACTCGCGCGTCATTTAACAAAACAATTAGAAGTTAACCCCTTTTCCTTCTGTTCCGTGTGCTTTCTTTCGAATCGCCTTCGACCGTGGAGGAGAGAGCTTCTGCTCCGGCTGGAATGAAGAGGCTCCGAGCCACTATCCGGCACCGCCCAAGTCATCCAGCTCGCGAAGCTGTGCAGGGCGCACACCCACCACCCACCCGGAAACTCCCACGGTAACAACAGGGTCGAGAGGGATTCCCCGAGTGCCCCGAGCCGATCTCCTCTCGAAATAATAGAAGAACAATATAATAAGAATGAGATACTTATGAGATAGGAGATGGGATGCGAAAATAGCTTCGCTTCTTTTTTTTTTTTTGCACGAAGTTGGAAGCAGGAAGAACAAACGGGAAATTGTATGCGGCAAATTCGGCTCAGGAAATTACGAGACTCCGCCTGCCAACGCGGAAGCTCAACCATTTGGCCGCGTCTTCCACCTACGTAGGTGGAGAACGCGGCCAAATGGTTGAGCGGAACGGATTCCTTTCCACTTTTTTCCTCATCGGTCCACCCTTCCGCCTTCCGTGCAGTTCTCTTCCGCTGAGCATCCCTTCTCTCCCTGCCCTCTCTCCGGCGGCGTATCGCGTCGCATCAACCATGAATTTTTCTCGTCTTTCACGGAGATAAATAAACGCAAAGCGCGCCGTTGCAAAGCAGAGATACAGAGGTGGGTAAGTTTTTTTTTTTTTTTTTTTTTTTTTGTACGAGAAAGGTGTCTCTCTTTCTCTCAATCTTTCTCTCGCATCTCACTGACGTCGCGTTTTTCTAGCGCTCCGCCCGCTCCCTTTGCTAGTCGGGCTCGCACACACCGACGCGGGGGAGCTTCCCTTGCTCCGTCGCAGCATCCAACACCAGCTGGACCACCTTATTTTCGAAGCCTCCGTTCGCGTACCCTTCCGATGCTCGAGAAACGAAATAAATACGAGACCACTTTCATCGGTTGAGGGATGCGACCGAGGAAAAAAAAGACCGAGATACGAGCAATCCTCAAACGGTCTGTCGCAGGCTTTCGCGAAGGGGCGACGGAACGCGCCGGAGTAATATGTAAGGAGGAAAAGCGAGGGCGAAAGATTTTCACCAATTATCGATACCGGCGCCTTTTGATCTTTCGCAAAGCAACGCCGCCGTGTCTGTTGATTTTTATCAAACTCTTGGAAATTCTCATTGGAAAGAAAATAACACGGACGAGATGTACAGAGAAGGCTCCTCGCCGAGTCTTTGCGCGGTTATTTTGTGTTTATTTTTCTTTTGCCCTCAGCGAGTTACGCGGTTTATTGGAAAAGGGCCATTTCGCGCAGCATCAACGAATCGATTGATAAGGGAGAGAAGCTCCCGTTTTCCGCCGGGACATGCTGAGAGAGACATCGGTCAGGTATAAACGGCCCTTTACCGTTGATTCCCCGTGCTCTTTCTTTTTTTTAGTATCTTTTACGCGTGTTTCTCGGGTCCATTTGATCATCTTTCGCGATACCGCGCGAGTTCGCAGTGGCTGGCTGATTTGAAAGAAAAATATTAATTTGTGCCCGATGCGCGGAAGCTTTCTGTACGAGACATTGAGCTCGATACACCTTTGCGGAACGAAATCAATTCGCAAGGAGCTACTCGCCTCTTAAGTTTTGCGAGACATTTTTTTATAACGCGAGGACAACTTTTCCTGGTTGCTATCGGTTATTTGATCGAAGATATATAAGTCTGTATGAAAGATTTTACGGACGCTGCGGCACTGAGTCAAAAGAAATTTTGTGGAGTGAGATTCCTTTTTTTTTTTTTTTTTGTACCGGAAAAGATTTAAGAACAGCTCAGGACTGGAGAAGAAGAAGAAGATGATGCGGAGCGGAGGCACGGGGTCGATTCATCAAGATCTCAGATTCATAAAAGACTTCTAATCCTTAGTCGCTCGTGCTTTGACTCCGCTAGCTCTGATGGGTCTTCGGGTATTGTCATGGTAATTATTGAGCTCCCCCACCCTTCCCGCTCATTTTCATTCGCCCCTTTTCACGAGGTCTTTAAAGAAAATACGCGTTATTTTTCATGATACCCCAGACCGTTCGAACAAAGGACGAAGATCCTCTCGGACTCGACACCGCGTGATGAACTCTACCGGCACGGCAGTTACCAAAAATTCCATCGAATTAATTAATTGTACACAGAAATATATAAATCGTATGGATATTTCCAAAAACTGTTTGTTTGATTATTTATTTATGTGTTTTTTTTTGTTTGTTTGTCTCAATTTTTGAGAATCCAGGGGGCCCGCTAGGGCCTTCCATCCAAGGCGCTGATAACTATTTCCCTATGATACTTTGATACCATTCTGTGCATTTCGGTAAGCTATACAGAGCTTGGTAAAAAATATAGAAATATGGAAATATAGAAACATAGAAACATTTAAATATTTGAATATTTCAATGACAAAAATGCGAAATAACTCCAGCTAATAATTTCCTTAATTAAGCCTCGGATGTCGTTCCACGCTGTACGGTTTCGTAACATTTTGTTTCGACGATGTATAAATTCATCGAAATCCAGGACCCCGAAGCCTGACAATACTCGGGGCAGCGGTTTAATTTTCGAATGGGTGGTAACCCGAGTGGCTCTTTCGTCCGGGCTCCTGTGGGTTTTGCGATCGCAAGTGCCACTACGATGAGGCTGTGAGGATGAGCATTTGCCAAACGAAGAGAGATCGAGTGCGGACATCACACGGTATGCGAGCGATACGGATACGCGTCGAGCCCCCGTCCACTGGCAAGCAACACGCGCTCACGAGGGGTTTGGCTCGAGAGCCGGATGAAATCGGGCGTTGGCTTTTTAGCCGCTCCATACTGCCGCCCGTAGAGTGCACGAGTTTCCGGAGCTCCGGCTTCGTTCGAGCTCCGATCGGAACCCGCTTTCAGATTAATTTCATTATGAATGTTGGCCCAACACTCGAGATCGGACCGCGGTCAAACATCCTCGACGCTATTAACAGTTTAAAGGGTATTACGAACGAGAGCGAAACGCAAAGCGCAATCGACTCTAGTTATATCGCTGCGACTCCCTCCCAATCTCCGCACTAGCCCCAGATTTCCGCTGTGTCGTCACAGTTTCATCCGAGTTATAACAACAAGCCGCAACTTCGAGAGACCATGGACCGCAAGGTCCTCCCAACGAAAATTCATCAAGCTCCCCCGTCGAATCGATGGCCGACCGAATATCCGCGCATTCGCTCGGCCAAGGAGCCTCTTTTAATTTTTTCCTCTCGGATGGCTGTCCGATCGACGATCAGGCACGATCTTTTCGGAGCCGAGCACAACGGCCGAGAGAGGAGATTCGATCCCGCGGACAGGTGGTGAACACACAGCCTCCGAGTATCGTGGGAGTCGAAGACTCTCGCGTGCCGCATCGTGATCTCCTCGATTTTCTTTTCGGCGAAATAAGACTCCTTGCTCCCTTGTTGTATCTACTAATAAAAACCGTGGGGTCTTACACAGGGATGTTGGGAGTGAGAGTACGAGTGAGGATGCCGACGATCGTTCCCCGGTCCCGCGTAAAATAGGAGGGATTAGTTTCCTACGCGGAGCGGCCCGAGGGCTTAGGCATTGATGAGGTTTTTAAATGGGTTCTTCTTTGATGGCGGCCCGGTGCCCCGCGCGTTCTTCGCTACCCCCGTCGAGGGGGTCCAGCCGGTGGGTTCCCGCCTCCGGAAGAATCGAGCCGTGCAGCCCGCCGAGCACGGCGCTACCATCCTCACCCCACCGCCCTCCGTTCGCCAAGGGTAAGGGACGATATTTACCGGGAGGATTAAAAAATCGAGAGAAAAATTAAGTGTTACGAGGCCAAGGCGGCTCTCGGCTCGGCACCACTGCCCTCTCGCGCCGAACCCCCGGCCCGTACCTACTTAATTCGATGTAATCCCCACGCTAAGATCTTCAACCCCTGCAGCACCCGGCGACCTCCTCGCCGTCGATACACCACCCCGTCGCTGCTCGTTCTCCTTCGCGACGAAGCCGCTTCTTTTCATCCTTTCGTGCTTTCTATTCTACCGTAGAAGAGTGGAATGGGTGAGGACCTTCGGACTACGATGTGAAATGACGTTGTTCCAGGAACGTCGTGGGTAAATATGGGGCGGCAATTGCAATTGCTTCGTCCCGTGGACATCCGAAACCATCCTGACGGGTTCGAAGAGATTTGCTCTTTTAGTGCACTGAGAGGAGGATCTTGTAAAAATGACCGATCATTTGAAAATTACTGTAGCACATAGCTGTAGGGCGCCAGGGCAGAAAGTCTCAGATTATTCAAGAATTATTGCCATAATGTCTAAGAAAAATTCTTATAAATCCGGTACTTCCTACCATAGGTGGCGCCCCAGCGCCCTAGTAGCATGTGCTATGGTAATGTCTCTCAAGCGATATAGTAATTTTTACTAGATCCTTCTCTCAGTGTAGTAGTATTGAGTGTATTGACAATCCATAACATGTAACCGTTTTTTATACCTACCAATCTCATCGTTATTCATCTATATTACATATTGTCAATTGGCCATCGACCGCAGTCCTTAGCCATCCTCTTCTATTTTTACTGGAAACTAAAAATGTCGATGACTCGAGAATGATTCGCTTGTGGCTTTCCGAAAACTGCATCGATCCGTTACGGACACCATTTTTTTTTCCGACGGCTGTAACCGTCGTTATTTGTGATTAATAATTGAGCTGCCTTACACCAAAGCGGGGAACTTACAATATATGTATCGTCGATACAAATATTTGAGGGCGAGTCCGACCGGCCGTCGTCGACGGTTCGGCCTTTGGCTGAGCGGCGCTCCATGCCGTTCCCGATGTTATTAGTAAATTAACTGACATCAAAGAAAATACTTGCGACGGTCACTTACTCCGCTAATGGAAAGTACCCGCGCGACCTTCCACACACCGACGGTTACAGTATTTTCCCGCTGGAACGAAGGTGAAACGTTGGAAGGAACACACCCTCCATCCCGTGGTGCATCGACGCTTACGCATCTCGAAATAATTTTCGCTCGACGAGCGGCTCTCGACCAACTCTTCAGACTCCGGAGGAAAAATATTTTCTCGGAACGTCGACGAATTTTCCCACGCGACGACGGAACGAGGGCGGTCCGAAGAGACGGCACTTTTCGATAATGAAGTGCGCAATCAAAATATCACTCGGACGATGCGAGCGCTCGAAGATTAGATAGAGAAAGCGGATTAAAAAAAAAAAAGATCATTTCATTACGACTGCAAATTGAACGATAAATTCTATTTCTTCTGAGTCCCTTTCGTAACTCGGACCTCGCTCGGTTATTGCTGGTAGAATCAAGGGTCACGCTTACGTGTTCTTTTTTTCCCCCTTTTTCTTCTTTTCTTCGCGAACGCGACGGACTAAATTTCGCGCGTTAAGCCCTCGGTGTAATCCCACCCTTAATATTCAAAAACGTGATCGCCCTGCCAAGTGTTCGAAGCCGGTGGCCCGAGAGAGGCCGAGAGAGCTCCTCGAGTCCGAGAGAGCCCGGGCTTTTCATATGCTAATTGGCATTCGTCATTTTCTTACGGCGGCCCGACTTAAGTGAGCTCAAGGTAACTCCTTCGGAGATACGGACGTCAAGCTGGGCCGGCGCAAGGGGGGAAAAGGTCGACGCTGAGACGTATTTTCGAAAAATTTGTGAGGCCATCGTGAATCGAATGTGTCGTGATAGTAGGAAAAAAAACAAGATAACTTGACAAATAAAAAATGTAACGATTTCTTCTTCCACGCACCTGGTCATTATATGTGTGACGCTACGCACCATCGATGAGTAACATTGTTCCCACCGTGACGTATGTTCGCGTTACATCCGAATGAATCGAACATGCCGCGATAGTAGCCAAAAAAATAAGGCAACTTGACAAAAAAAAATGTAATGATTTTTTTTCTATATATTAATAGTCATTCTATGTGTGACGCTACGCACCATCGGTGAGTGATATTGTTCCCACCATGGCACATGTTCGCGTTACATCCAAAGGCTTTATCGTCGAGATATCACGGCTCCGTATCTGTATTGAGATAAGGCCTGTTGTACTAGTAACCCAGCACCGCGCCTCTCCGTGCTCACCGGGCCCGCTCGATTAGTACGTGCGGCGAAACTTGCCCGGGATAATCGTGACGAGTCGCCGCGAGGAGTTGAACGATCAAACTCAGCCGGAGAGCAATACGACATGTGTCACGGACTGGAAACAGAAATCAAACACTAAATCAGCAAGGTTTATATCCGTCGCTCGTGCGCTATCGCGATTCGGATCGGCGCAATCGTTGCCGCGTGAGTAGAGAGTGTGTGTCCGCCCAATTGTCGAATAGCACGTAAAAAAAAAAAAAAATGGAGAAAATATTGGCACTCGTTGATCGTCGAATCGACAAGCCGCAAATTGCAATTTCCCGTCCAAAATTACCGCGCGCTGAGAATAAACTACTCATGAGAACACAATTATATCGATCGTTCGAGGTGGGACTTAAATTCCGAGGAGGAATCATTTTACGGATGACTCACAAGGTGATAGATAGATAAGGCGGCTGGTGTACGGTGACGCGTAACCATTTCTAAGCGCGGCGTGTCAAATCCTTCATCGAATTAATTGCCGAACCCGCGGTTTTCGCGCCAATGTGGCTTCCGTCTAGGTCGATCGGCTTTCGACGACAAACGAGTGTTTTTTCATTTTATTTTTTTCTTTGCAGACAGTGCAAAAGGAATGACTATCGGGCCTCGGGAGGTAATGAGGTCGGAAGTCGATGGAGGCCTCTCCGGCCCGGCTAATCCTATACCCAGTGAGTCCCTCGACTGCGGCTGCAGACAGTTGCCATGTCCGAAATTAGCGAGATTCGCGACCCGACGACTCTTCGTCGGGCTGATGTGCTGGGTCGGGATGATTCAAGCCGCCTCTGAGGCTTACCTCTACATCACGAGTCCCACCCTCGCCAGAAGATTCAAATTTGATCCGAGATTGATGGGTCGGTACTTCAGCGACTGATTAACAGAACGAATCGAATAATAAATTAGGTCCTCAACGTTATCGTCAATTGTCACAGACTGGATCCTCATAATCGCCGGGTTGACACCCGCCATCCTGGCTCTCCCGGTGGCCTACTGGGGCGACAGGATTCACAGAGCGGCGTGGACCGGATGTCTGGTCCTCTTGCAGAGCGCCGGATTCGTCATCCTAATCATACCGCACTTTACGCATAACGCGACAACGATCGATGAACCGGAGAACGTCACCCACATGTCGATTTACGCTGGTGAGCTGTTCTCACTTCCCGTTTAGTTTCCTAGTACCGATGACCCGATTCGTTATCGGGCGGAAACCTTATCGACACGTTGCTATTGATCAACGGATCGCTAGTAGAATTTTGTGAGCGTTGCAACGGAACCCGATAAGGTCCGAATCAGGCCTGATTAGGCCCCGGCCAGGCCCCGATGTAACGCTGTTGAATGACTGCTCGGAATCAGCTTCCGGCCTCGGTTGAATGATTCTTATCTGTTCTCCAGAGGACAACCCTGAACTGTGCTCACCCCAATTCGCCAGGATCAGCGACGATGAGGAGGAACCGTGCTACATGATGCTCGTTCTCGTCATCGGCATTCAGATATTAATCGGAATAGCGAACGTCGCTTACTACGCGCTTGGTTTGTCGTATCTGGACGACAACACGAAGAAACGACACGTACCGGCGCTGATCGGCGTCATCGTTTCCGTCAAAGTGATGGGACTTCTTCTCGGATACATGATCGCATGGGGATGTCTCGAGATCGATGCCGACACTTTGAGAATCATCGAGTCCCAACGGCAGGTCGGCGCCTGGTGGCTCGGATGGCCGATTCTCGCACTTTTGCTCGCCGTTCCGGGACTCTTCGTGTCCTGGCTGCCGAGGAGGCTGCCGTCCGAGGTATCGGTAATTTTTGCGTTCGAGCTATTTTTGCTTTTCGTAAAGAAACGTTTCGAGACTTCAGTGTCGGCATACTTGAAATGGGCCGAAAGGTCGACAAATGTGATTTTTACTTGGCGACCGTGTGTACGTTTGTGACAGACTTGCATCGTTTGAAACGACTATAAAGCGAAGACGGTTTGACGTACCCAGTCGAAATTTTGTTGCATTGATTTTTTTTTATTTCGAACGTAGATTGCGACCGGATTGGAGATTTTATGAGATGGTCAATTTTTTGAAAAATGTTCGTGGTGTCTCTAGCTCGAGTACATTTTGAGCTATCGTCCCAAAACGTCAAGGAAAAATAATATTTTTTATCAAAGACCTTTAGTATTGAATTCGGTAAAAAGCTCTCCAAGCGGTCAGTTTTTATGGAATTTGATTTTTTCTTTAAATTACTAAGAATTGACTGATTCGAGTACACATGGAGGTATCGAGCTTAAATTTGATACGGAAATGACACTGTACAATATTTGATATTAAATATGGCGAAAATTGATTGAACAGTCTGAATTTGGTGGGCTTATGAAACTAAAAAAAAATTTATTCGCAACTAGTATATGAGATTGTGTGACGTCTTCAGGTGGTGGAACAAGCCGCGGCATCGATCCTCGATCTGGCGGGAAGAGCGAGCCCAACGAGTTTCGAAGTAACGGAAACGACGAAGGTCGGAGGAATCGGCTACTTCACGTCCCTGGCCAGACTCTTCGCCAACAAGATTCTCGCTTGCGCCGTTCTCGCGGCTGTCTTCTGCACAACGGCGGTGATAAACTTTGTCGCGAGCGAAAACATCATTCTGGAGTCTCGGTACCACGTGCCAAGACCCACGGGAATGCTGATCGGATTCGGAGATCCTTTATCATCGCGGCTGATCGTCAGTGAGTGAACGACGATCCCGGCGTCGAATCGGCCGAACGAACGATTTCTACCGTTGCGTTCGTTTTTTTCTAGATATGCTGAAGCCGATCATCATCGGCATGGTGATAATTATATCGGGAATGGTGATAGCGAGGACGAGACCGCGGGCGAGAACGTTGACGATCTACAACGTCGTTGCACTCGTACTCGCGGCCACGATAATCTTTTCGCTGGTTTTCGCCACGTGCGACAAGCCACCGATCGCCGGAGAGCGCGGAGGATCGTGAGTACCGAAAAATCTCTAATGTAAATCTGGTTTAAAAAAAAAAAAAATGTGTCGTTGGCAATGATTTTCTTAAAAGGTTCGGCCTGTTGAGATACTGCCACTGCTCGAGGAACGCCGATTTTCGTCCGGTGTGCGACAGCAAGTCGACCTTCACGTTCTACAGCCCCTGTCACGCCGGATGCAAGATCGTGGAGTACGTCGGCAACGTGAAGATCTACGGTGGCTGCAGCTACGTCGAAGACATGACGGGACCGGGAAACGTTCGAGCCAAGGAAGGCCCCTGCGGATCCAGCGCTTGCCAGACCGGTTGGTTCATCTTCGAGGTAGGCCTAAAACATAAATCGGCAGACAATCTCCAGATCAATTGAAGATCTGGAACAACCACTGTAAATTTTTTTTTTTTTTTTTAAGATCGGAACACTGTTGGCTTACTCTTTGGCGGCTTCGAGTATCGTCGGCAGTGTGTTGATTGTCCTGCGAGCAGTTTACGTCCAAGACAAGGCCCTGGCAATAGGTTTATGGCTGACGTTGGTGTCGCTGTTCGTCCACGTGCCAGGCAAGCTCGTCTATCAAAAGATAGCGGACATGACCTGCAAACATTGGGGCGGAGGATCGACGTGTCGTCTTCACGATACGGACTCCCTGGGCAACTATCTGTACTTCCTTACGGCTATTCTTCTCATCGTTGCCGCTGCGTGTCAAGCGCTTCTGTGGTTCTTCTGCGAGAAAATGAAGATCTACGGCAATCCGCAATCGGAACTGCCGCGAGCAACTGAATTGCAGGATGTTACGAGAGTCCAGGCGGTTCCCTTGCTTGACGAAAACTCTGCTCCGTCCAATGTCGGACATGGTATGCTTGCATCGAGATTTAAGCAACTTATTTAAGTGTCGAATTTTAAGCCGTCGGTTTCACCTTAAGATCGCTCTTAAGTTCGAACTAATAAGAAGCGACAAGAAGATATCTAAAAAACTTATCGCCCTCTATGAACAATTGTTCTCCAGCAATGATTCCATGGACACGGATATAAGAAATTCTTTTCATAGATCACCTATTCATGACAGCGTAGTGTCATCAAATGTAGATTCTATGCTGAAAACGCGTTAAATTTCGAACTTATCTTTGAACTAGAGTTCAAACTTGCGTACAAACTTGACTTCGAAGTACAATCCAATTCGAGTTCAGACTTAAGTTCGAACTTAGGACCAAACTTAACGGGATCAAGTTCGAACTGAGTTTCGAGCTTGAGATAAATCTTAAGCACGCGATGCAGTTCGGGCCAAGCTTCGATCTTAAGTCCGATCTTAAGGACGAACTTAAGTTCAAACGAACGTCTTAAAATTCGACCCTAAGTACGCTGCTCTTAATGAATGCCTGGTCGGTTTCCAATGATTCTTCCAATTAACCAATGATTCTTTACATTTTCAGACGAAACTGATACCGATGTGAATCGAGTGGTTGTCATCGAATCTTCGACCCTCGACCTACGCGAGCGAAAGCCAACAAACGACGCCCACCAGGAATCATCCGAACCTCTCAAGTACGGTCCACTCGGACCCGGAGATCGCAGGATGACTTCCGCGCTCGCATATTCCCAGGAGATTCGTTCCGTGACGATGAAGATGCGGACCGCCGATACCGACGACGAGCTCGACTCGTCCAGCGACGACGACGGCGCGACGACGAGAAGCGGCACGAAGATGTCGGGTTCGAGCCCGAAGATCGCTTACAGGCCGCTCGAGTTAGATTCGGACGTGGAGAGCGACCTCAGCAGCATAGGACCGCGGTCCCGAAGACGCGTTCCCAGCGGCGTCTTCGACGATCTTTCGAAGGACTACGGGAGTCTCGCTTCCTCGAACAAGCGACCTTTCCCGAATCCCGACAACTACGAGGACCCGAGAGCGTCGAGGAAAGCGTCGATCGTCGACACGCTCGATCAGCGGAACGGCAAGAGTCTGGAAAATCTTGCCAGGAATCGGGGAGGTTTCTCGCGGACCAGCAGCTTCGAGTTCAAGAAGGACGGCAACAACGACTCGCTGAAGAGCCACGAGGGGGACTTCAACGAAGTTGGAATACCGGTCATGGGACCGCTGGTCGTCGCGTCGATGATGGCCGGACGTGGACACGCGAGACCGGAAGTTTCTCAGCAGGGAGTTCGGATACTCCTGCCGCAGCATCAGAAACACGTGAGTCAGGAGAGACTCGACACCATTCGCTCGCTGCTGGAATCTGTCGACGAGAACCGAAGACATCGACTGGAGAACGAAACTTTGCCGGAGGAAGACGACGAGGAATATCCGGAAGTTCCACCGCCCATCGTCGGCAGGCCGCCCTCCCGGGGACAAGTTTCCTCGGGGTTCGGAAGCCTCCTTGACGTGGGAGAAAAACACTATTCGATCGCTTCCTTTCCGGAATCCGCGGCCGGCAATACCGGCGCGAGGAAAAGTCCGGAAGCCGCGGGAAGCGCGCAAACGAATCCCACGGCAGGTGGAAAAAACAAAGGCGGTCCGCTATCCACCGCCTTGTAGATATAGACGGTTTTACGCGTACCTGTAAAAAAAAAATCGATTAGCGTCCGTCAGTGACCAATCGGCGTGGACGAAGCATTTAATATAAATAACGAGCATCATCACCACAGTACAAGACGTTTCGAGACTTAGTGTAATAGGTACTTTTTTTCCTTTTTTTTATATATTTTTATTTCAAATAAATTTTATTTCATATCATCGAAAATCGATTGGGAACGCGAACCGGTGCACGGATTCTCGTATCGTATTCACATGCGATGCGGGGACGACCTGTTTGAAATTATTAGAGCTTAAATGGGACTCGAAAAAAATCACGCGACTCGTATCGGTTAAAATCGACGGAACCATACTTTTCAAAGTTAATTTTACGTCTTCGGATAAGTTTGTTAATTTACGAAGATCGTTTCTGCTACGCTGTACTAGAAATTTATTAGACATTCGGCGCATGTGAAAGTTCGTAACGGAAGATACTATATTATAAAATGTCGTATCGTGACGAAGACGATAAAAGATATCCGGAAGTTCCACCGCCCATCGTCGGCAGGCCGTCCTCACGAGGACAAGTTTGCTCGGAGTTTGGAACCTTGCTTGACGTGGGAGAAAAACACTATTCGATAGCTTAACAGCGATAGAGATAGTTTTATATGTATCTGTAAAAAAAATCGACGCGTGCGAAGCATTTAATATAAACAACTAGCATCATCACCACAGTTTAACACGTTTTAAGATTTAGAGTAATAGGCACTTGTTTTTTTGTTCTTTTTTTTGTATATTTTTATTTCAAATAAATGTTATTTCATATCATTAAGGATTGCTTGAGAACGCAAGCCGGCGCACGGATTTTCGTGTCGTGTACACGCAACGGATTACTCTTCGATCGCTATCTACAGAGGCTGCGAGGGACACCCTATTTAAAAATGATCAGAGCTCAAATGGGACTCGAAAAATCACGCGACTCGTACATCGATTAAATTCGACCGAACGAAACGTTTTAAAATTGATTGTACGTCATCGGATAAATTGGTTAATTAACGAAGAATATTTTACTACGCCATCCTCGAAATCCGGCAGACATTCGGCGCATCTGAAAGTTCGTAACTGAAGATACAATGTTATAAAATGTTCTGTCGTGCCCGATATTTCGTAAGGCATCGTACTTGTATATAACGATATGGAGAATCTATAAATATCTATAGGAAGGTGCTTAAGGTACTTGGAAAGTCTTTATTCTTCGGCCGCCTCCTTCTCTTCTCTCTCGTGTCTCCCACTCCATCAGTATCAACATTTTTTGTTCTCGGCTCATCGACCTGTCTTCGCAGTCGATGATTTTCTTCTTCTTTTTTTTTACCAACGATCGGTAACAACGAATCGCGACGAATAATGTATCCCGACGTTTTCACTACGTCACCATTGTCTCCGCTGGATCGTCGGCGATCTGCTCCAACTCGATCTCCTCGTCGGATATATTCACGTCCTTCACGTAATACCATACACCGACGTCGGAGAACGTACCGATCGTCACGAAACCTGCAAAAGGAGGACACATTCAAAACATTAATGAAAAAAATCAAAATAAATTTTATAAATTTTATAAATTCATAAATTTATAAGTTTTATAAATTTTAAAAATTTATAAGCTGTACATTTTTAAATAAACATTTATAGAGAGTTTTTCGTCGTGACGTTAATCGCCCAAAGAAAAGCGAGTGCTCACTGGCTGCGGTAAAGTTGAGAAGGTATCTCAGCGCTTCCCCATTGTAGAGCCAACAGTTTCCGGTTCCGGAGCACGTTTTTCCCCAGACTATGCAGGTGTTATCTGCAAGTAATTTTTATTTAAAGAAATTTCCACCCCACCAACTTATCGCGAGGGTCGAAGATAATAAATTCCAGTCTCCGCCGCTTCGTACTTACCGAGAATGAAACCGAAGAGAATGGGCGACGGTATAACGGCGAAGAGACTCATGATCGTCAGTCCGAAACCCATCGCGACCGTTTTGTCCTTCTCGTCGACGCATCTCACGGACACGAGGAAATTCGATGCTCTTCCCGTTGCACCGCTAAACTTCAATAGACAAACGACAGCCAAAAAAACCTAAAATTTGTGCATGCAGTCAACGGGACACTTTCCGGGAACGGCGGTTCCCAGCAGGGAGTTCACCGATCTCGGATCGAACTCGGTCGTCGTTTCGAATGGAAAATCCGTCGGAAAGGTAGACCAATTGTCAGTCAGATAAGCCAGCGCCTGAGACTTCTTCGGTCTCACGCAATTGCAATCCGTATAAATCTTGTTACCTTTCTTGTCAACCTAAAAGAAAAAATTCTAATTAAATAATAAATACTTCTGGAAACTAATTTGATCGAAGTGTCTGCAGTGTTGATCGACATTGTCTAGCATAACTATCTTATCTCTCGTCGGTTCATCGAACCGAACAATGTAAGAAAAAATAAATTGTTATCGCAAGAACAATGTTTTCATAGGTCTCAGACGGTCATAAGCGGCGCACAGTTGACATTGTCGCTGTATTATTAAACATTGGTCGAGGGATTTACGTGATATGAATTATGGAAAATCAGAGTTGAGCTACCGGAGGCGGAGGCCGAGTTATTTTTGTCGTTGAACATTGATCGGTCTGCAGCAAAAATACACTTTGTCAATAAGACTCATTAATAAAAATAGTAGAAAAATAAAAAAATGTTCCGTTTTGCCCCCTCCCCCTTAATTCAATCGTATCGTCCAACAACGAGTAACCGGGACAACTGTAATGTTATGTAATGTTCCAGTACATTAAATTTAAAATTAATTTTGACGGTGTAACTCTCCAGCTTTCTTTCGACAGCGGATAGACGAAGCTGAAATAATTACCGAGGATCCCGCATGTTTATAGTCGGCGTCAGAGTCGGACTGATGTACAGTTTCAGGGCGAACGAAGCGAGCCCGTAGCCTATCGCCGGTCCCAGCATCCTTAAGAAATACGACACGCTGATGAGCATCGGTGTTTTAGATTTTTGTATGTTGTCGTCCATGTAAGAAGTGCCCAGGGTATAATACAGCGAGCCACCGACACCGGAAACTAGCCGGGCGATGAAGAGGAGAACCTGAGGGGCGAAGTTACCCTCCCCGTCCTCTTGGCAATCCTTGCCCCGACCCTCCCTCCCGAGACAGAGAAACTTTCGTTGTCTCTCGAACACCTTGGTCGTCGAGTTGGCGCTCGTGTTCGTCGCCGGACTCGAACCGTATTCTATCGTCAGGAGGAGGGCGTCTTCGCCCGGCCCGTAAAGGAAGTGAGGCAGCATCGTCAAGCAGCAGAACAGCACGACCTGAGGACGTTAAGGATTGTTATCTCTTCGTTCGAACAGTTAACTACTTCACTGTTCCTTTTTTCTTCTATGCATTAAAGATTCAAAAATTTTATAACATTTAAATTCCTCGAGCAATTTTCACCAAATTTAATATCGAGCATCGCTCACTAGCTCAAATAATAAATAATAATTTCATACAGCCGTCTACGAAATTGCTTATTTATTACTCTATGCAAAACGTTCAGTTTGACTCGTCCCGCAAAAAATCATCCGGCATCCTACTGGTCGATCGCGCCGGCTACAATTAATGAAAGATCGCCAATGCAGATTATACACGCGGACAATCGAGATAGCACTGTTTATCCGTGATAAGCGTGACGATTCGCCAATTCAATTCCCTCGAACGAAAATAAAAGTCACCGAGGTCGATCGCGTCTTATCTCGGCCCCCTCCGAGTCCGTCGATTATCGCGTGTTGGATTTTAACAAAAAGAAGAAAAAATATAGTAAATAGAATCGATTTCCGAATTTTCACGATTTCGCCGATCGAATATAATTTCACGAGCGTCCGCGTTTCATCCGTCGAGCGTGCGTGCGATATCTGGGAACGGGAGCTACGCATGCAGCGTCTCTCTATTCCCAAGATCTACGACCTTCCCTCCGTATTTATCCGTGGCTCCGGTGAATGAAGCTCTCGCGAGAGCTATCCGGAGTGTACGTTGGAACAGGCGTGGATGGTCGGTAGGACCGAGGCTACGATATTCACCGCACGCATTGCCCACTTCAATAACGAACCGCGAGCACGGCGTAAGGTCCCCCATTACGCCCGTTAATTCGAACAGCTGTGCTCTCGCTCCAGCACCTCATATTACTTCCAACATTACAACAACAACAAAAAATATTGAAATCGATGCCCAAATTTTTTGCAATTATTTTTCTGCAGCATTAAATTCAACAGCCGATCGGCTGAACTCACGGAGAAAATTCCAACGGCGATCCACCTGGGCCTGTGGCCTCTTCCGGCGTAGTAGGACAGCACGACAGACACGAATAGCTGGGAGATGTCGTTTCCAACGGTGACGAGACCTGAAGAGTCACACATGTAGACATCTCGCCGGTTTGAAGTTCAATCGATTTTTGGTTTTTCTATTTTTTCATCGTGTCATCTTCTCCATCTATCAACGTGTGTGTGTGTGTGTTTGGCAAATACGTATCGCTTCAGCCATCTGCAAACCTTTCGTGCGATCTATTTACATTCTCTTTGTACATGTATGTAATGTTACTCGTTACACGACTTTCCTTCGACATCCTTCGTGAAAAAAAGAACTCAGCTTAGGGGAGAGCAGACCAAAACGGACCACCAGTTAAGCGGATGGCGGTCGTTTCGACGATTCAGGGCAACAGAAAATGAGTTCTTTAAATTTATTCGTCAGTAAACAAAAAAAAAGATCGTACTGAAAATCGGTAAAATGGTCCATTTCACCCCGCTCTCCCTCACATCTTTTGGTCCCTCGTCGCGAAGGACTTTTTTCACAGTGAGAAAAAGAAATCGTTGGATCAAAGGTGTTATTTGATTGTTGCAACAAAAATGTTTCGATCGACAAATTTTGAATCGATCGAAGCAAACAATCTGTTGACAAAACAATGCTTTATTTGTGCCAAACGAACGACAGCTTTGAACGTACGTCACCGCGTCTTTTAGTTAATGTAAAAAGAAAAAAGCTCAGTGTCTGCAGAACGTTCGGTTCGGTCATGAGAGTGGAATCGGCGAGGAATTCGATATCTGATTATTGTTTGATTGGGTATGTTTTTTTACAGGTAAAATTTGTTGTTCGAACGATCTTCGCGGACGATGACGGCTGATCAGCGTGACAGACCGCTTTCCGAGGTGGTTCTGGATTGGTTCATTGGTACGGTTGGCTGGAACTGGCTCGGCTGATCGTAGACTCGTTGCGATGCATAGTCCGAGCCACGTTCAGTCCTAGCTTCGCTTGCCGGCCAGCTAGATACCGTGAGCTATGTCGGGCTCTATCCTCCACATTGTGAGCCCATTACGATTTAATGGAGAGCCGCCGCGGTCCCGCGGCGGGGACCGTTGAAGACGGTCCACCGGCGCACGTACCCGCCCGCGCGTTACTCGCAAAGCATACACCGAACTCTTCCTTGCGCCGATGCAAAGCTCCCAGATGTACGCGTCAATCATCTCGGTGAAATTTTTGCATTCGAGGCAAAATTCGTCCTCACCTCGACGATCTCCTCCACTGTCCTCCGAACTGATTAGCCTTCGCGCGTACACGCCCGCGCCAGCCTCGGCGCCGCAACGGATTCGATGACAAATCTGCAAACGTATGCGATAACCGCGGCGAACGGCTGAGCATGATTTGCGGAAGATGCTCAGGTACATCGTACTCGGATGCAGCGTCGTTTCTTTTTTTTTTTTTTTTCTTCATTGCCCCCGGGCACGGGCTTTCTTCGTCGAGATATTCGTCTTCGTCAACGTTTCAGTGCGAACTAGCAAACACACGAGACACTATGTGCCTTGTGTATAGACACCCCGATAAGAATGCACGCGTCATAAATTATTGGTTGTAAGCGCAGGCGGGGGTAATGCGGGTCACCTTCACCGCGATGAACGTTGCAATGTTGCTCCAACGGAGTTATTGGCAGCTGTCACGTTTCGCAGATAATCGCTTCCCTAGCGAGCCGATAATGTAATATAATGTCAGATGATAATATGAATATTTATAATTATTATTATTATTTTTCCATGTATATAATAATGATAATGTAATGTAATGGAATAATTTGTTTTTATCGTTCCGCCGGAAAATAAACTATTTGAGTAAAGTGACAGCTGTCAATGATTGCACTGGAGCAACGTTCCTAACTTCCGTGACATCCCAACGAATATATATTTGAAAATGTTCAATCTTTGACGAAATTGGATTCGACAAACTTTTTTCGTTTCGTTGATTTTACCTTTTTCTTTTGACATAAAATACGTTTCCTTGGCCAGAATGAGATTAGAAAATGAAAGAGGAAAAAATTGTGGTTCTTTTACGGATTTTTTTCTGGGGACACTTTGAAGTGGATCGTCGTGTCGTATACTCGGTTTGTCAACACGGAAACGACAAGGCAGTTTCGTCTAAGGATTAGTTACCGGTTCTCGAAAAATCAGTTGGCAATTGCATCCCCAATAAACTAGAACGTCAGCCGTCGGTGCGGGACGATATGCAACAGCTACCGGCACCGCGCATGTCTGATTAGATTTGTGAAGGGAAGTGAAGAGCGGTGACGACAAAATTTTGTCGCGTCATCGACACTGCGTGTGTGTGCGGATCCATCAGGCATGTACGCGTGTTCCAACATCGACCGATGTTACGCGACTCGACAGCGGCGATAGGGAAGAGGGATTCTACGGAAAAAAAAATAAATATGAAAATGGAAAAAAATTCATGAAAATGATTTATAAACCCGGCGATTTTTACGATGCATCGCGGTCGCGAATAGTGCACTGTCTGCACAAACTTGAAGCGTACGAGACGGAAGTCGATGTTTGGGTAGACCCGAGAAGAGCGTCGCGACGGTAGAGTGCCGTATCGTATTCCATCCATCCTCAAAGCAATTGCCCTGAGACTGATGGCTAAGTCAATGAACATTTTTCGGTAGGTTTGGAAATCTTCAGGCGAACCTGTATCAATTCCTTGAATCAAGCGAAGATATATAAATTCCTTGAATTCCTTTCTTCAAATCCTTGTCCTCTATATCTATTAAATTCTTGAATTAATTTTTATGAAGTTCCACGAAGTTCCATGAAGTTCTATGTAATTCCATGTAGTTCCATGAAGTTCCATGAAGTTTCATGAAATTCCATCAAGCGCCATGAAATTCCGTCAAGTTTCGTCAAGCTCCGGGGAGTTCCGTCAAGTTCCGTCGAGTCCCGTGTAGTTCCGTAAAGTAATTAATTGCAGAAAAATCGTATGAAAGACGAGATAATAGCAAACTCGTTTATTGGGCGGATGGAGGCGGAGGGGGGAAGTTGTTATCGACCCTATCGATGTCTAGATCGGAGACCTTGCGATTGCCTCCTCTGCGCCTTATCTTCGATCCGTCGTGGAAAGTTAGCAACGGTGTTTTGCAAAGGCAAATAGTCTGACACAGGGAAAGCTACACATGTGCCCATCGGAGGTGAGGGAAGCCTCGGTTCCGCCGTTGCACGCGCTGCTGAAGAATTTTTCGGTACGAAACGAATTGAACCGCCGCTCCAGTCAACCCACTAGCCTCGCGGGAGAGCACGAGAACCGCGCGATGGCTCTAAATTGCGACATTCAGACGAACGTCGGCAAGGCCGGACGAGCGAGATTATGATCGTCGTAGTCATTATTATGCACATGCTGTCTCCAGTTCTAATAATCGTTTTCAGGCAAAGACACGATTCACTCTCGGGCCTTCGAGCGCGCACCGAGACCATCTCGCCGACCCACTTCCGGTTCCCGAATCCCTTGCTCCTCCGACGTAACCAGCCGTACAAAAAAAAAAGCTTCTTCGCACATTTTGGAAAAAAGGTAAAAAAAAAGGGTTTTCGGAAAGGGTCGCCTCGCCAGTACGAATTGACCGATGTTGGTCGACAGCGTATTCCAACGGTCGCATTAGCGCGGCTTTATTCCGACTGTACTTCGTCTTAGAAGACGCTGATGAGCTCTGTATGAAAGATGGGTCAGGGTCATCCACAATGCACGATCGGTACACACAACGGCAAAACACGCGTACTCTTGGCACCGGAGGTTCGCCTCCGGCGAGTTCGTGGGTGAGCGGATCGCTGCTCGCACGGGGGACGTGTGTGCACAGTAGACACTGTATCTCCGAGACAACGAACGGCGCCAATTTACTTATTGATCAACGCGCCATCGGCGCACCGCATTTATCGCAATTGCATTACAAACGTGTCTACGCTACATAGCGAATGAGGATTTTTTTTTTTTTCTCTACGGAGAATCTCACATCGTTCTTCGTACAAATATTTAGCTCGACGATAAAATCGTCCGAGCGCACGTACCGCGATAAGAGCTTAATGTGAAAAAATAAAGGAAAGAACGTCGATGAGACGCGACGGAGAAGAGAACGAGGATCGAAAGGAAGCGTAAGACGGAGGAGAGTAGCACGGGCTTATAATCCTCGGTAATTCCACGTGGCTCCGTCGGGATAGAAGAGGCGAACGATCGATACGAAACGCCCTGGAAAACGTCGTTCGGGGGTCCATTCCGCCCTGAGGCCGGCGGGCGAGCCGCGGGAGGAAAAAGCGGGCGAAAGCGGAGCAGACGAGCGCACAGAAAGCCGAATTCATTAGTCGGGAGATCTAGGAGGCTTAAAAATTAAAAGGCTCTCAAACAAAAACTCTCGAGCTTGTACCCTTTTTCGTCGCTACGCTGTTGTACTTTTTCGTTATATTATTGTTATTATTATTATTATTATTATTATTATTATTGTTATTATTATTATTATTATTATTATTATATTTCGGTGTGTGTTTTCGAGAAGCTCGTCGCGAGTTTTTGCCGAAGACTTAATCGTAACTCCCTTCGCGAAGCTTCCCCTCCGCTCTGGAGTTACCCCCTTGCGAACTCGTCGCACCCCGTGCCGAAGCACATCCCGCTGAAGCGCGGACTTCGAAGAGCATGTACACTCGCGACCATCTCCGAATTTCCTATCCGAGGAAACTTTTTTTCAATATGTTATCTTGTATACCTACAATTTGGAAAGTTGTTTATCCCGGTAATTTCTGGTACATTTCCGGAAATCTAGATTTCGGAATTCAAAATTCCGTAGTTCATAAGCGGGAGCGCGAAACACCCGAGCCACAACCTACAACCCAAGCAACTAGTTCGTAACCGCCCAATAAAACTCACGAACACATGCAATTAATTTCAAAGGATCAATGACTCCTTTAATATTAACTCCCGATCGATCGAAATTTCTCTGATTGTATATTTTATGTATGTGCACGGAAGAATTAATAAAAATCATCACATTTTATTTACAAATATATCCACAAATTCCTGCGGAAGGGCACTACCCGCGCGGTTTCTCGATCAACGAGATTTCGCGATATAGCGATTTTTATTTTTATCGGCGAATTGGTAAAGCGAATTTTCTTTTTTTTTTTTTTCTTTCCGCCTCTTTTGCTCTTCCGCACGGGAATATTTGAAGCGATAATTTATCGACAGTTCTCAGAGTCTGTGACTCTCGGTGACGTTACTTTTTTCGGTGTTCGCGGCGACGACGCACGGAGTCCCGTTCGCCTCGATCTGCGTCGTTTCCGCTGGTGTTATCATATCCTTAACGAATTCGAGACGTTTGTCGTCGTTCAGACCGTAGAGATCGAGATCTCTGGCGAGGTAGCAGACAAAACCGTCGAGTATCGCCGCGAGCAGTGTGAAACCTAAAAAATCAAAACGTCGAAATAAATTATCTGTAACCGATCGAAGAATGCACTGAGAAAAAAATTACACAATAGAAGCAACGGTACACTGATAAAAAAAAATGCAGTTGAATCAACTCGAATCGAACTGCCGATCGGACACGTGTGCGTGTAAGATGTTTTTTTTCGAGAAGAAGGCTCTTACCGGCAGCCACGTAGTTAATGATAAATCGGAACTTTTCCCTGTCGTAGTGCCAGCAGTTGCCCCGGGATCCGCAGGATTCGTCCCAGATGAGACAAGTCGAGTCGATCAACGCGCCGAACAATATCGGCGCCGGTATGAGGGCGAAGAGCGAGAGCATCATCAGAGTGACGCCCTGAGCGAAACTCTTGTCCTTTTTGGCGACGCACCGATAATTAACCAGGACGTTACCGATCTTTCCGGAAGACATGAGAATGTGGGTGACGGTGCTGAGAATGGCGTACATGAAGTACGCTCTCGTGCAGTCCGATGGACACGGTCCGGCTTTGACGAAGTCGCGATCCGTCGTTGCGTCGTCGACCGATGGGTTCGTCGGGTCCGGAACGCAACTGCAGTTGCCGTAGTCCTTTCCGTCGATTATCCCCGTGCAACCGGCGTGGCAGGCGGAGAAGAAAGTCGTCATCGACGCCTCGTGACAGACCGGCGAAAATTTCACACCCCCGCAGTTGCACTCGTTGTTGCAGGACGTCGTGAAATTTATGCTGTCGTTTAGGAATCCGTTACTTCAGATTAGTGCATGGTAAACATTTTTTTTTGGCCGACTTGAGAAAAGAATTTTAAATCGATACTCCTAAGAGAGATTTCGATGGTCACCTGCTATTCTCCAGATCAACGCCCTGCATGTGTGGTCCCTCGCACTTGATGTAAGCGAACGAGACCATGATGAAGAAATAGAATAGAGCGACGACGACGTTCCAGCTGAGAAGCTTACTGGCTCCGGGCTTGAATTTGCTGATCGCGAAACCCGATATCAGGAAACCGATAACCATTCCGACCAAAGACACGGTACCTGCAAAAGGGGTCATCGAACCAGTGTCCTTGATCGATCGAGCTCGTCTTCGCGAGAGCGTTTCATCGTACCGTACCTGTCATCACGCTGCCACCCGCTGCGGAAACACTGAATTGCACCTCCAGATACTTGGTCAGGAACGTTATGTACGGCGTTATACCGAATATCGCGCACATCGCGCTCAGGCAGTTGCACATTATTATCCTGTTGGACAATATCCTCTTCAGGGTGACGGGAAAGTCGCTCAACGACGGTTTGAATTCCTCGTCGGCGGGGACCAGCTTCGGCACTTCCGGTTCTTTGGATTTCTTCGCCAACGACGATTTTATGTCCGGCTTCAGTGGCTCTTCGCCCAGTTCCAGGTTGACTTTGGACTGTAAACAATATGCGTTCATTATTATCATTATTGTCTTGTTGATTGTTTGTCGGATTTATTATTTATTTTATGTATTGTTTATTATTCTCATTGAAGGGATTTCAATATATTCGAAAACAAATTTCATTGAATGGTTCTTTGATGATAAAACAAAATTGTAAAATTCAGAAGAATAAAATTGTTCATTGTGGACAAGTTTTTTTTTTTTATCCGCAAAACCTCTTTTACAATGCATCGCTCGCAGTTTATGGTGACATGAACTTTGAAGCACGCCGTACCTTCTTGCTTTTCTTCGATACGGGCGGTGTCAGCTCTCGGGGAAACATAGCAATGAGAAAAGTGAATACAGCCAAGAGGCTGCCGAGGATGAGCCATCCGAGCCACCACGCTCCCAGCCATCGTGGGTCCTCCTTATCTATGACCGGGTGGAGACTCGGATCGATGTAGAGACTTAGGCACGTATAGCCCAGAACGAAACCGATCGCCGGTCCAACAGTGCGAAGGGAGAATGTGCATCCTGAAAATTAAAAAATACATCATACATACATATATATGAAATTCTAGTTTTCACGTAATCGCAATTAGCCACGCGCAAGTATTACGATCAGTCGGGGTCACGAATGTTTTTTTCCCCGTCGTTGAGGTTGTGATATAATAAATAAATAGTGGTATTGTGTGCAAGAGATCGACCGATAAGAACTCTTCACCAGCGAATGCATAATTTCCGCTTTGGTGTTGACCGGAAAAGTGCCGAGAAAAAAAAAAAAATTTATTGCCCGAAATCGAACCCCTTGAGGGGTTCCTTTTTTATTGATTTTTTTATATGTGGAAATAATTGTCGATTTTTTTTTCGTACCGAGCACGATCGGCGTATCCTTCTTCTGGGTGTTGTCGTCGAGGTAGGTCTGACCCAGGCCGAAGTACAGAGTCGTACCCACGCCGAGAATGAACTGCGAGAGGAAGATTAAGAGCCGAGGTATCATGCTCGAGTCTTCGAGGTCCGCCTCGTCGCAGTGATTCTCCCCGTGACCGCCCCGGCAAAGCGATAGATCGTTCAGGAGAATACTCGAGTTCAGCATCGAACTATCGAGATACTCGTGGGTAAGGGCCTTCGCGTCCCTTCCCGGACCGTAGATTAGGTGAGGCAGCGCCAGAACGAAACAGGAAGCTGCGCTGAATCCGACACCTGTCGCGAGCCATCTCGGTCGATGACCAGCACCCCCGTAGTACATGAGGATCAGCGATAGAATCTGCGATATCTCGTTACCCGAGAGGATCAATCCTGAAAAAAATGTTGCAATATTTATAAATATTGATCTCATCGATTATTTCATTGATGCATTGATTAATTTATTGTAACGCCGACAGTACAACATATTACGCGCAGAATATATTATGCACAAATTTCCCACACACACTACTAATCGACTATTAGAATTAATGGCCAACAATCACGATAGAACAGTCGAATAAAACCGAGAATCATTTTTACATCGTGATCTAAATAAGAAAGGGAAAGAAAAATTAATAAAATACATTATTGTACCAAAGAGTGTCACGATTTCGAGGACTCCGGTCGATGACCCTTTGTCAATGTACATGATTATCCTTAGGTATCAATTTTGGTATAAAATAATAAATGTAAAAAAAAGGTATAGCATTGGCAATAAATTGTCTTTTACTGCTACTACTCATTATATCCGATCGTAAACTGCAATGAGCACAAATAATTTCATTTTTTTAAATATAGACAATTCTCTCTTAAACTTTTGCACAAAATGCCTAATTGTCGAAAACATTACTTTTCTCACTACCAAAGCGATAACTGCTCTGGAAGCGAGTAAAATTCACTTTTCGCTTCCACTGTTCTTCGGGATAATTTCCCGGACGTTGCAGATAAGTGGGTACCTCCTGTTTTCCCGCTTATCGGCAGTGACCGAAGAAAAACTGTCCGAACGATTACGCTTAATGGGACTTCAATAATCTCCATCATCGAGTGGAATGACCAATAACGATAACTTTGCGTCGAGTACTCTTATTTGCTATTTTTTGCAGCGATAGAATCAGCGATATCTCGTTACCTGAGAGCATGGATACTAAAAAAAAATTACTGTATTTATGGATGTCAATTTTATTGATTACATCGGGTTATTGATCGATTCGTCATAACCGATCATCAATGTCAACGACCTACAATTATTTTCTTCTCTCTTTTACATTTCCATGCGTTATCTCACTGGCGAGGCGATAACTACTCTGGAAACGAGTAAAATCCACAATTCGCCTCTTTTTTTCCGCACGATCATTTCGCGGACGTTGCATATAAGTGGGTACCTCCTGTTTCCCGCTTATCGGCAGTGACCGAAGGAAAACTGTGTGTCCGAGCGACCACGTGTAATGGGATTTACATAATCTGCATCATCGAGTGGAATGAGCGATATTCGTAAATTTTCGTCGAGTACTCGTATTCGTAATTTTTAACAAATACATCAACTTCAACGGATAGTGAATATGGAATTTCAGATGTCAGCGGTCGATTGTGCTCGGTAATACGATGCTCGTGAAAAACCACAGATAGCGGATCAATTTTCCACGTCCTCGCGGACAGTCGCAAAATCGATTCGTCAGCGGGGGGGAAAACAAGAAAACATTCTTCGGCGAAAGAGCGGCTTATGTTTATTTCACGGCTGAATTCTTTCCGATGAAAGAAACTCGAAAAACGAAACCGGTGCGCTATCACGTGCGAAAGAAGTCCCGAGGGCAGGCCGGCGTCTGCCGACGAAGATTATAGCTGTGTTCGCGTGATTCCAAGCATTTGCGCGATTATCGTAAGAATAATGAACGACGAGAATCTCGCGAGGCCATTATTACACAATTGACCGCGAGCGAGACACAACCAATAATGAAGTAAGAGCTCCGTATAGTTTCTCGGGCAAGTGGCCTCCCGACTACTCGCAGGCCTTCGGATTCGAACGATCATACAGAGCTTTTCATTTCCGTGGATCACTCTGTACGAGCCTCCTTCTCGCTTGTCGCCGAGCGTCCCGCTATCAGTCGCGCGCTCTTCTTTTCGGTCAACAATTCGCTATCCTTTAATTATCTATGGTAATCTAAATTTTTTCCTTTCGTCTATCGAAACGCGTATTTTTTTGGTCGTCCCGGAGCAACTAAATAATCATTCGTTTTTCATTTTTATACGCTTACAAATTGACTTATCGCCGAGCGTCTCGCTATCAGTCCTACGTTCTTCTTCTTCTCTTCGGTCAACAATTCGCTATCATTTAATTATCTATAGCAACTCCAACTGTTTTCTTTCGTCTATTGAAACGCTTTTTTTTGTTCCGATTATAACTTTTTTTAATTTGCGATTTTTTTTGTTGTTGCAGTTTTTGAAGAGAGGTGTAACGGAGCGATTAAAGGCCTCGTTCGACGGATAAAAACGCTAACATATTCATACGCGACGATTAGCCTTACCGGTAGTGCGACTCGGTATCTTGAATCGCTTCTCCAATGTCGTGAGTGTCACGACAATATAGATGAATGACATCGCCTGAACCATTCCTAGAAGGCCGTACACCCAAAGAAACGTCTTCGAGGTGGCGCATGTCCTCAAACATTTTGGATAAATGCCGAATAACCCGCAGCCGTCCGTCCGTTTCATCCCTTGCTCTTCGACGGGTTTCGGCTGCCAAAAAAAAAAATTTCGTTTCGCTAAGTACCATAATCAACAGCGCGAAAAAATATTGTCGAAATACATAAAAAGGTAGCCACATTTAAATTAACCACGTTTACATTATTAATACGTTTAAAATATAAATTGTTCTGTACTCGAAGATGTATATATTTTTCAAAATATTTTTTAAAAATGCAGAGAATATATTTTATATATTTTTTTTTTATATAAGCCCCACATGCGTTTTTTCTCCATGCGGGCCATTATTCCCTAGGCTCCAGTTGGAGAACTGTTCTCGACTGTGCCAAAATAATTCGCCGCTTTTACATAATTAATATATCTAACGTACAAATATATAAATTGTTCTGTACTCGAAGACACATATATTTCCAAATATAAAAAAAAAATGCAGTAAATATATTTGACATATACATTTTTTTATGTACGCTCTATATACGTTTTTTTTCTCCATGCTGGCCATCATTCCCTAGGCTCCAGCTGGAGAACTGTTATCGACCGTGCCAGCACAATACACGACGCTGAAGATATCTTCATGAGACAAAATTTCATCGAGTTATAACAGCTGTGTTTTGCATCGCCCAAACATCGCTCGGGGAAGTTCACTTGGACGGTAAAATTCTACAAGTGAACAATTTTGTTTTTTATCCTGAAACAGCGCACTGACAAAGACTTCCCAAAGATGAAAGTTCATGTCACGCAGATATCTTCAGAGTCATCATAATTCGCCTGTGCGATTCGGCAGATTAAAAAAAAAAAAAAATAGAAAAAAAAACTTCCGCACAAACTCGAGAATAGACTCCCCTGACTACTTGTTCGCCTGCTCGAATCCGTTAGGCTAACGAGAGGGAAATTGCAGTGCGCGATTGAGCTGCTCCTCACGGAGTTGCAGCTCAAGGTACTCGACTGACGCTTCAGATGTGACTGTTGCGAGAGCTGCATGATACCCGATGGACTCTACGAATGGAAACAAGTAGTAGCGCTCGAAGAAAAAAAAGCTTCGTCGCTGACCGATCGACGCAGAAATGTGTAAAGTAAACCCGATCGCCAGTGGGTTTCTGGGTCTTCGATCATATTTTTTTTAAATCACTATTGCGGTAGAAAATGCCCTGGCCATGGCTGACCTTGTTAGACCAGCGAAAAATTATAATTGAGCGAGATTGCTTCCGCGTTTCACGTCGGTAGCGACTATACATGCTCGTGGTGCATACAGATAAACTCCGGAGGCGCTCGAGAAGGAGCACACGGCTCTGAGAAGAAACGCATGACGACGGCATATTTCAAACGCGATCTCGACGATATTGTACGAACGCGATAGAATCTCGGCTGGCTCGTCTCTGTCTCATTTCCGAAAGCCTAGTTCGGCTTATCAAAGTCGACTGTGTAAACCGAACGATTAGTCGATATGAATAAATAAAAAAAAAAAAATAACAAACTGGGCAAAAAAACAGAGTGTGTCGTCGAATAACATTCTGTTCAAGTTCCTCATCCTAATTCTATCAATTTTTTTAAAAATCTCATTTATGCAATTTGCCACAAAAAAATGTTTTAAACTTTTTTTTATTGCACTTTAGATCAGAATTTTATAGAGAAGAATTTTTTTTATAATCCTCGAGGGTCTTTCACTCTGATAGAATTCCCGACTGAGCGATCTCCGTGACTGTTGAAAAAAAAAAAATATCTATATATTTTACTTATCGGTCTTAAAGGGTCCAAAACTTGACGTTCATTCTGGCACAGGAGATAGCGCGACAGCGTCGACTCCAGCCGAGTGCATTGTCCCGCTTTTTATCAACCGCAGTCGATCGATATAAGTTTCACTATCGACACGTCATTGCACAATAACGTTCGATTTTGTTTAAACGCACGATACAGCTACCGCGCACCCGAGAGTTACCATCGACCTCCGAGACGTAGGTGGGAGCGGGGCAAAACGGACCAGTGTCCACAATTTTGAGGCGAGCCACTTTTTATTTCCGGTCCCCCGAAGAGATCGGCAAAAGCGATCGGTTTCTCCCCGATGATCCATTTTGCCCCACTCCACCCTGCTGCAGATCGTCGATCTGCAGCTGGACAACTTTTACTTACCATATCGTGCTGCTATTTTTTTACGGAATGAAACTACCGCGGAACACTCGACGAGTTACCCGTATTTTATTTTATTTTTTTTACTTGTTTACTTCGATCTCACAGTGAATCGACCGAAAGATAGGCGAAGTCACGTAATCCTCCGGATCGGATCAACGGAACTTGGTAACTGTGAGATAAAAAAAGCACACCGACACTCCGAGTTTGAACACCGGTCAACGATATATAGTTTTTTTTTCCTCTCATTCGATCACTGATGGGTGGGATGCAGAATCGATCGGAATCGCAATCGTAAACGTTTCCGGCTATCGGCGTACCCTGGACTGCCGGGCGTCCGTGCATAACATTGTTTAATGTCGTTCAGTTCGTTCGACGCTCTTTAAAGTTTTCTCACAGATTGCGTTCACGCGCTGCGGCTTCCCACTTTATCTATCCGTTCATAAAACAATCTTGTTTGTCGATCTGTCGTACGAATTTTTTCTTTTCACCTTTTATCTGTGTTACACAACGTTCCGGAATGATAAATCAGCGATCCCAAGAATCCAGACGATTTCCGGCCCGTTGCAATGACTTTGTTAATTTAGCGTATCTTTACTTTTTATAAAAAATTAAATAACAAAATAATAGTAGAAAATTTATTGAACCAAAAAAAAAAAAAAAACGTTTAGTTTAGAATTCATCGAACCTTCTCAGCTTCACTCGGTTACGCTCGGGCCTTTTCGAGTCTCGATGATCTACATGGACAAGTGTGATCTCTTCGAGGCTCTCGAACCCACAGTCTCGACTCTCCTGGTTGAACTTCAGCACCGGCTGAACAATAAATACAAGTGTTAACGGGGGGATATATATCCTCGACAGTGAGAAAGATATTTCACGGCCGAGATTGAGGATGGTCAATCTCTCTCGTATAATCGCGGGATAACTGAGTACGATCGGTGGTAGCGGTAATGGTCCCCTACCACAGTCGTCCATTTCGAATCAAATGATAATGCATTCCCTCTCGTCATTCAAGCTACCTCATGCTGCTGCCGCGCTTTTGTGCGCTTCGTGCTCTACCGAAAGTGCGGCTCGGGCACGGTAGGTGCTGACATCTCCGAGCATCGCGGTACGGCCTTCCGTCGGCGATCTCGGAAGGTAAAATATCTCCGTCCGACGATCATAGACTTTTCTACTGTGATCCGATTTTTTTATTAGAATTTTCAAGAACTGCGATCCTTTGAAATTTTTATCAATGACATCGATGGCTTGTTTTATCAATTTTTTTGACTCAAGTTCGATTGGCTCTAGGACGGATATGGGAGGGCGGGGTAAAATGGAACACTGGTGCAAAGTGGACCAATTTCAGTCATTTTTAGCGGGACATAAAAAAAATCTCGTCCCGAATGCAAGAGACCGGTCCGTTTTGCACCACTCTTCCCTGTAGCTGGAGTAACAGTGTATTATGCTAAAAGGGAGAGAAGTGTGCGATTTTCACAGTGTGAAATTTGCTGCTCGAGCGACACGAGGGCAGAAATCACACGGGGTGAAACTCCGCTGCCTCCCGTCTAACACACGATACTTTTTTTTTCAGACTTCGTTAAAATAACGTACATTTATTGCGTCGCTGAATCACCGAAAAATAGTACTAGGAGTATCCAGTGGTTGACTACTAATAAACGGCTGAACTGCAGCCCACTGCTAAATTGAACGACTACTACTCGAAACCTGGCGAAATTTTTTTAGCGACCAACCGCTTAATTCCGGGAAGCCTGTCTCTCGGCGACGCATCGTGTATCACGGAAAGACCATTTGCATGCTCCACCGAGTCTGGGGACTCCAGAGAGCTGGGAGTTATTTCGGTAGCCAGAGCACGCCGGGAGCCGATGCAGTAGTAACGCCCCGTGCCGCTCAGACGTCGTCTTGCACTGTCCGACGCCTGGTGTGAACCCTCGTGGATTATCTTTAGCACCTAAAAAAAAGCAAAAAAAAAAAATCGTTAGCGACGACCGCGCGCGGCCGCAAAAAGTCTAGGGTTGCTGCAGAGGCGACAAACAAGATCCTCGCGCATCCGTCCCGATAATCAAGAACACATAGTTTCTCTTAGAGACAATATATTTGTTTGGTTTTTTTTTTGTTTGCTTTGTTTTTTTTTTTTGTTTTTTTCATTAATCTAATATACCTCGGTATAATATTATTACTGAAGATAACAAGCGATATATTACAATCGGTACAATTCTATCGAAGTAGGACGTCAGAAGGTGGAATCTCGTCGAGGCGTCCACATCGGTATGCCCGTACGCGAAGCGAAACAAAAAGATAAAAAATGTTTGCTCCGAACGCTCAAGTTCCACCTACACAGATTCTTCCATTTGTTTGTTTTTTTCCCCTATCGTCATTGCCGTCTCTCGAGTCGCTTCGATCAATTTTTTCTCTTTCCTCGTTCACTTGTTGGTGCTTACCGCGAAAATTCGTCACTTTGTCACGGTTGTCTTTCACATTTCGATCCTTCATCTAACTACCCACATATACGGTTAAGTACATCTTTATCGGATGAAATTAATTGTAAATAATTCATAATAATAGCAATAATAAGAGTCAATAATAATAATATAATAATAATAATTAATAATAATAATAATAATAATAAAATGGCAATAATAATAAAATAATCGTCGCAGTAAGTGGCAATAATGATAATAATGTTAATTTATTTACCTAATAACCTATACGAACGAATATAGTATTATTTATACGTACAATTAATTATCATTAGCTAGACTTAATCATTGAACTTGCATAGTCAACTCTGCGTTTTCTCCTATTATCCTTACGTCTCTATCTTCTTTATACAAGTAAGTGTTTTTTTTTCTTTTTTGCAATCTCTGCAACGCCATTCAATATTATCTTCCGTTTCACCTTTTTTTTTCTTATCTATTTTTCGTCACCTTTTTCTCTGTCGCTCTCTCTCACACACTCTCTCTCTCTCTCTCTCTATCAACTCTTTACTTCCTTATGTAATATTTACGCGAAGGACTAACGAACAAAGTAACTTTTTCTCTTTAGTCACGATGATTTTTCTGTTTTGTTTTTTTTTCGTTTTTTTCTTTTTTAAGACTAGACAGCCTCATTCTGTTAGCTCTCCGACCTCTGTCTATCCGTCTGCACATTTCTTCTTCGTATTCTTTGCATTCGTTTTGTTTTTGTAATTCTCTCTTTTCTTTCGTTTTTTTTTGTCCTCACTGTACACACACGCACAGACGATTTGCCTTGAGCCTCCCCGTTTGTGTCTCCGTTTTCGGCCCCTCTCCAGCGTACCAACGTTCCACTGACTAGCATCTAACCGACGTAAGCGCCCGTGAGCTCGACTCGACATATATAAGGCACCAAAAGACGGTTAATCGCAAAATTTATGATTGTACGAAATTTTATCAATTTTTTAAATCTTACTATAGTTCAGTGACTCAATGTGATGCGATGGCAAAAATGTTGTCACCAAAAGTGACTTTCGAAGAAAGCATTATTTGTTATTTTTTTTCTTTTACGATTAGCAGTGCTATCCCATCGAGGAAGTGTAAATTCACTTGTGTCCCCTCGTGTAACTCTCTCTTTCTCGTTATAGTAATTAATATTTTGTTATCTGTTCATTCGTGCCATCGTATATACACATATGTATTTTTATATATGTTTCAAAGGCCCCGACTCAAAGACACTTCGTGACTCGCTAGAGCGATAAGGCCACCGCGGTTAGAGTTTAACAAAGAAAGTGAGAATACAAAACAAACAAAAATAAGAGATGTGAGACATATCGGTCTTGGTCGTCCCGAGCGTGTGCGGCCGATCGGCTAGAATCGCTAAGGTCTTTTATTTTTATTATTATTATTTTTTTAATAAACAGATCGTTGTATCGAAACAAAACAACAACAACAAAAAAACCCGATGCCAAGACCTGCGGCACGAATTTTCCGTAACGTTGCTACGAAGAGATTACTTCCCAGCTTCGGGTCTCGTCACGAAAGAGACGACTGTCGTCGTTTAATACGGATCTCTATCTTACATCGTAAACGACGAACGATCGTCGTTTCCGTCGAACTCCCTCCGCCAATACATTATTACATTGTGTATAACTATTATTATATTCAGTATTTAATATGTACTATATAGTTATAGTAAACCTAGTTTTCCTAGTTAGACGTCACGCTGCCTCGACCTTATTCACCGTTAATCATCGTTGTCGCAGTCGTCGATACGATACTGTACTTCGTTACTCACAAAACTTATCGACCAACACCAGCTCGTCGTCAATATAAATAGTATAACACTAGTATCTCTCTTTGGAGGCGATTGGCTGGCTGCATAGGCGTGCCAATTTTGGCTCCTAACGTATACGGGGGAGGAGGGGAAGAGGGGGCAAGGAGGAACTGTGGGAAGATTGAGGAAGATATGCTATATAGGAAATTTTTTGCGAATTACATTATAGTGAGGAAAATTGAGATATTCGAGAGATTTTCTCTGGATCACGAGTGTTGAGAAAAAGAAATACGGCAGCCACAAAAAAGAAAACTTATTCGGTCATTGTCGAGCCATTATCGACAGTATCAATAGAAATTTTTTGTTAACTCGACACGCGACACCGAAGCGCTTTCATTTTTGTAAACGATCTCTTTTTTTCGCTATCAATAATGAGCGTAGAAAAAGAAACGTACGATTCGAGAGGAAACAGAAAGAAAAAGAACAAGTGGATTTTTTTCAGACTATAAATAAATTAGACGAGGATCATCGAGTGCGTTTTTCAACTCTCTCTCTCTCTCTCTCTCGTTATAATCGATGGGCTCGTAATCCGCGATTATCAACGACGCGGGATTTTTTTGTTTATTCTTCGGGTCTGTTGTATCTTCAAGCTTATTAATTTTCTTCTTTTTTTATTGAAGCCTGGCTTCCTGAGGCGTCGTCTGATACTGAAGCGCCGGGAAAGCTGCTCCCGCCGTTGAGCCAGGCAGACCCGCAGCGCCTGGCAGTGTCGCGTACGCGTAAGGCATGTAACTCGCCGCAGCTGCGTTCGCTGTAACAGAATGAGAAAACGAGATTTAATTTTCGTTCCTTGTCAGGGCATCATTACTATTATTATTTTTTATCTGAAAATATAGCGAACATTGCGAAGAAACTTGATAGATTGAAGCTTAAATGGTAACGTATAAAGTAACGCAAATAAAGTTTCCTCATCGTCTACCTCGCTATTTTATCAGATGGAAGCAGACAATTATCATAATTCAATAAACCAAAAAGCGAAAGCGACAGATCCTCGACCATCATCGCGGTAATTCCACCCGCCAATGCCCACCACCACCATCATCATCGTCATCATCATCATCGTCATCATCATCCGTCATCGACTGTCCTCACCGCAACATCACAGAGACAGCACGCGTAACCCGGTCGTGTCGCGTGCATTTACGTTTATGTTTTGCTATAAGTGAGCGTAAAACATGCATGGAGAATTCTCCTTTTCAGGATTTGTTCATTTCCAGTATAGAGGATTTTCTCTACGTAAATCGTTTTGCCCGATTAAAAAAGTAAGTCAACGGTAGCGCTTATTCTCAAAGTAACGCATACAAGTGTTTGATGCTCACACCCTCTAACGAGAGAAACCCTCGTGTGTATCATTGACACGTTCCAAGTCAATGTATATCTGTGTTAAGGATGCATCACTAATACATTCCCAACCGAGAGTTTAAAACGATCAAAACTTCAGTAGTTCGCGATATGCCAAAAATCTGAAAAAATCAGCCTTGTTAATGATTGTCAGGACCTTTAATTTTGCATGATAATAACGTCAAAAAGTTATTAACAAATTATTTAGAAAATAAATTGTAAAAAAAAACAGAAAACCTTTTATTTCTTCATTTAAAATTCATTGCTTGATTTTTTAGAATTTATGTGAATTTTTTCAGAATTTTCTTACATTTCAATTTTTTTTTTTTTTTTTTTAAGTTTTGAAAAGCGATGTAGAGGCACGGAATTTCGGATACGTTTCCGTGTCATGTTTCTACCGTGCGCTCAAAGAGTTTCGAGGCGATTGCGCCAACTGTTCCGTTATTGTGGCTTAAAAAAAGTCAAAAACGGAAAATTAAAAAATTTAAGAAAATTCAAACAAACCAAAAAAAATTCATGTCGCTTCTAGAAAATCAATGAATTCATTCGAAAAGTGAAAAAAAAGGTTTCCCAATTATTTGTCGAACAATTTTTTTTCAGCAATTTGTTAACAACTCTCTGACACAATGATCATCCAGGATCAATATTCTTAGCACCTTTAAAACAGTTGATATTTCTCAGATTCTTACACCATCACGAAGTGTTCAAATTCTCACTGAATCTCACTTTCGGCTGGGAATCTACGTGCGAAGCATCCTCAACCGTGCGGCAAATAATTATAATTGAAAGCTTCGTTTGTTTTCTTTTCTCGTGTTTGTCTACGTGTTCTATGTGAGATTCTACAATTGTTCTGCGTGCTTCTTTTTTCGAGACTTTATTTTTAAGGTTTCTTTTTTTTCGTCGTTTGTTTGTTTGTCAAATCGCTACCATTGCCACGCAGCATAGACGGCAGATAGAATGTCAGTGGGGTTTTGTCCACGTGATGGTGACCCATCAGACCCGGACTGCCGCCGTTGTTGCTGTTCTGTTGATGCTGCTGATGCTGCTGGTGCTGATGTTGATGTTGCTGCTGCTGCTGCTGTTGCTGTTGCTGCTGGTGATGATGGTGGAGGCGATTGGCGAGGTCGTTGCTGTCGATAGCGCTCTTGTGGACGCTTTTGTAACACATACCGGCGGCCGCTGCGCTCGTGTACGGCGAATATGCGTCGGTGAAGTTGTAGGACGTCGCTGGATACGATGCGGCGGTCGCCGCTGCGTTCTGGTACTCGTAGAACTGCGTCGCCGCTGCGACGGCCGCGGCGTGACTCAGCTGTGTCGCAGGTAGCTGAAGAAGCTGACCGCCCGGGGTCGTCGTCGTCAGGTAGGGCGACTGGTACATGTAACCCGGTGGTACTCTGAAAAAGATAATAATTTTGAATCAGTCGAGCGTTCCGTCGGGTCCAAGATTTTTTTTATGTCTCAAGAGGATGGTACGGTAAAGGGTTGAAAATTAAATCGACGTCGTCCTCGATTGGATTTGCAATCTTACTGCGCACGAGCAACGAAGCCGGGAACTTAATTTTTCTCTTTTAGCGGGAAATTCATCATTTTTTTTTCTAAGTTTTTTTTTTTGTTGAGTTAATTTTTTGAGAACATTTTTTCCGGCTCTGCGCTCGCCCATTTGCGGTCTCACCCTCTCGTATACGGTATTAAAAAAAACAGTAGTATAGTAATAACAGCTATCAAGTACAAAGCACGCAACACCAAACGACAACTCTCGTGAGCCGAGGGAACGACCTGGGTCGTGCGTCAGTGGCTTTTTTCATTCGTTATTTTTTATTTTATTTTTTATGTTTGTATATGTATAATTTTTTTTCAATATTACATCGCTATGAACAGATTTTGTTTGTAAAACTCGGTCAATCGCGTGCCTCAAACAACGTAAACGCATGGATCGATTAATGGATGGAACAAATTAAAGCGATTCGATTCTCCTAGCTCGAAGGAGTGTTCGGTTGAGAGAGGAACAAAAAAAAATCGCGACTGTACACAATCGAGCTGCGAAGCCTGCGGTTCGGGATGTTGCGAATTCGATCCGTGCGGGTTGCTCGTTCGAGGCAGACACGGAAGTTGGCTCTTCAGGAAGGGGTGTTTTTTTTTTTCGAAGGGACGAGACAGGATCGTGAAAAGAACTTGAGTCCTCGGATGGGGATCGGATCCTCGCACGCGAAACTCACTATATCACTATGAGACATTATAATAAAAAAAAATTAATAAATAAAAAAAATTAAAACTTAAGTAAAAAAAAATTAATAAATAAAAACTCAAACGTCTTCTGCCAAAGATGTGTCGCCAAAAAACAGCAAACCAAAGAAAACGTGTAATAGGTAGTACAGCATATCCTATTTATTTGTATGCATATAATCAATTTAACAATATGTACTAAATCGGCACACGGCACACGAATTATCTAACACCAACGTTAGTACCTGGACCGCGCGGGCGCGCGATCGTTCGAACAATTTATCATTTTTCGCTTTTTGTTTTTAGTTGTTGTTTTTTTTTTAAGTCTCGCTAAAACCCGTGAAGATTTTTTTGATAGTTAAAAATAATAATAATCATAATAAATAAATAAATAAATAAACAATGGTCGCTCTGGACGATTCTCGCTTCCTGGACAGCCCTGAACTTTTCAAGCGATCGATAATACCCACTGTCCGTAGTATTGCTCACGCCGGTATATAATCAATAATATGTAGTCCTGGCCGGCCTCGGGCCGGCCACAGTCGGCAACGAGTTATAAGGATTAGCGGACTTTCCGGCCCAAACCGATTTCGCCTGTGTACACCAATGTACTCAAGTGTTCGGGCTTCGATAGACGAAGTTGTATAGTTCCGGGAAAGGGATGGATTGAAAAGTAGGTGGAGGGACGGGCAGACGGATAGATAAACGCTTGCGGAATCGGGCGCGTCGAGGGACGACCCAATTCATGCAAGATTAATATTACTCGTACGACGGCTAATATAATAAATTTTTAATCACACCCTACCGACGAAAGAGAACAAAAAAAAATGTGCAATGCAATTAACGAATCTTTTCATCTATAGTTTCGGGAAAGGGACAAATTTAAAAATAGATTGACGGACAGGTAGACGGATAGATAAACGCTTGCGGTATCGAGCGCGATCAGGGACGACCCAATTCATCCCCTATCCGAGTTACTCGTACAACAGTTAACACAATACATTTTTAATTACACTCTATCGACGAATTAGAAAAAAAGTGAAATTAAATTAACGAATCTTTTCATTTATAATTCCGGGAAAGGGATAAATTGAAAAATACATGAACCGATGTCCAGACGGATAGATAAGCGCTTGCGGAGTCAGACCCAGCGTCGGACGGCCCAATTCATCCACCCTTCGAGTTACTCGTAATACAACAGTCAATGCAATACATTTTATTATCCCACCCTACGGACTTATCAGAAAAGAAAAAAAAAACAAAAATAGTGAAATGCATTTAACGAATCTTTTCATGGTATATATACGACACGTGCCCCGGCGTGAAACTTCCATACAGGAGTTGGGCAGCACTCATGCGGGTCGGACGTGTTTCGCCGGCTACCGAACCGGAAGTTTTGCCAACCATCGCGCTACCAGTTGTACCGGTACCGTATTTCAGCGGTCGCGGTACCGCGAGAGACTCGAGCCCGGCTCTCTCTCCCTTCCTCCGCCTCTCCCTCCGTGGCAGTGTTACTGCGGATGGACTCGCCGCAGCGTATACATTTTCATATAAAATTATCTGTCGTTCGCATCTCGGGCCGAGGTCCGTGCATTATGGATGGCTCGCGTGTCTCTCGCGGACGCCCGCGAACTCCCACCCGGGGGGCTCTCCCGCACACCCGAGGACTCGCCTACCGTCAAACGATACCTTCGCTCGCTGCATGTACTTTTTTTTATTCATGCCCTTCCGACACTGACGGACAGTATTTTTTTTTTTTTTTAAATCTTCTTTTTTCCAAAATCATTTCCCCCAATCCCTTGACTCCAATTTTTAGGAGGTCCCGAAGGACTTCGCACTCGAGGCAGATAATTTAAAAAAAATGATTAGCTCTATACTTGTTCCTAGTAATACTGGTTTTTTTTTTTAAATTTATTTGTTATTATTTTTTATGCCACATGTGGTGCGATAGATACGTCGAATCTCGCACGATCGATATTACTAGCCGCGGATCACCTTGCAACGATATACATGTATATATTTGTATGTCCGCAACGATATGCAATTTTTAATCCATAAATATCGTTGTCCCCGGCCCCTTTTTTTCTTTTTTTTTTTTTTCTTCCGTCACGTTACAGCAATCGCGAGGCATCGGCGGCGCGCGCTCTCTCCGGGTGTCCCGACAATTTACATAATTGCGGATCGATGTGCGCACAATGTTTCACCGTGAATGGTATTGAGCCATTAGAAAACATAATATCGCAACGATAACGCGTTTCTCCGGTTACGTGTCATAGGGATATATTTTTTTTTTTTCATACTACTAAAAATCGCTCGCGAGGAAAATTGTCGCCTGCGACAATAGTTCGTGGTAGGAACGTCCGGTTCTCTGCTGCTCCCCTTTTATAGTTTATATGTTTTTATATTTTATATGTTTATATTTTATAGTTTTAGTGCGAAATGGCACTAAAAAATCGAAGAAAATTAAAAAAAATTGTCGATTTAGCATGAAAACCGTCACCCAGAAGTAATTTATGGAATATTAACGAGTTCCGCGAGCCTCCGAACATCGTAATTCGTAATCGTTCGGAAGAGTCCGTGTGTGTCCGTGCGAGTGTAGGAGGGTGGGATACGTAATGAAGAGAACGATAGAAACACGCTCGCGAGCACACTTGGGATTGACGAGAAAGGGGTAGTCCGGCCCCGGAAGGTCGTCGGGTGGGGGGGATAAGAGAGCTGCGAGAATCGCTTTACGGTCACGAAGCCTGTGTCCTCTCCTGCTCGGTAACTCACACTCGTGCATCGCCGTTTTGCCGTGTGTTCGACGACTCGAGCTTTCGTGACGGAAGTCGAGTAACCACCCTCGATTTCCGACGCAAAGTGGCCACCCGGCCGATTACAATCTTGACTTGTACATCCCCCCGCGATGTATATATGTATATATAGTTATACGGTTATGGTAAAACGTTGGGACACGCGGAGACGGACTGCCGTGTGGCGTATGCGGTTTTACGTAGCTGCAACTCGTTCTTTCGCATGGTTAAGTGCGAGAGAACATTGGGGGAGTGGGAGGGGGTGCGAAGCTCGGAGTAGACCGTAGCTGAGGGCGCGTAAATTTCTTACAAGCGCGTGTCCCTAGAGTGATTGTGAGGTGAAGCTACTAGGATTGAAGACGAAAGGGGGAAAATGGGCCGAGGCGAATGGACGTTTTATCTGCAATGTAGTCAGGCATTCGTTAATTTTTTGGGACATTTCTGGGGGTCAATCTTTTAGCCTTAAATCGGCGGATAGATAATTCGGAAGATTGGGTGAATATATTTAAAAAATGGGAATTATAAAGTCCATTTTTTTCGACATTCTAGAGAAATATCAGTTTCCTTTTTTTTGGTCGGAAGCGACTGGATATTTCATCTGCAATGTAGTCGCGCATTCATTCATTTTGGAAACTCCCGGCCGAACACAATTTTTCACCCTTTTATCGGTGGGCACATAATTCGGAAGATAGAGCTAATATATATTTTTTTTAAATGTGCATTGCGAAGTCCATTTTTTCTACACAGGAGGGAAACATCAATTTACTTTTTTCATATGAATTTTTTTTATGATTCCAGGAATTCTGTCTTAAAAATAAAATCGTCTAAAATTGGTCGTCGGCAAGGGGGGTTTGAATGCCGAGGGTGAAAGGCGAGAGGGTGGCGACTACACGGGCGCCGGCGCTAAGGATAATCCAATGGGATGATCCGCCAATCCGTGAAAAGCTTTCTCGCCCAATGAGAGAATATCCGTCGAGCGTGCGGGCGGCGGGTGGGTTTGTGTCGCGCGAGGTAATGCGCAAACAACCGCCCGACCGTGGGGGGTGACGCGTTTTTTTCGCTCTGCTCATTTATTTTGATTTTATTCGTTTATTACTATTATTTTTTTTTCATCCACCGCAGCCCGTGACCTCGCGTGCAGATTCCCCACGGTATGAATTAGCAGAATATGAAATACCCGGGAATCGACACGGCACGCTTCGCTGTGATTAATCGCCTGAATCGCAATTAATACGCTGATTTTCGACGGCGATATTACAATTACGAAATCTCGATGACTTCGTCGGGGCAGGAAAATTATAAAATATTTTATAAAAACTGGAACATGTTTAAAAAAATACCATCAAACACGAAATCCGCCCGTCGCTGAAAATATCTATCGAGGGGTCAATTAATTGGCAATTAAGGACCGGAAGTTGTAGATGGAATCGCGAGTAGGAAAATGTTGGCAGACTCCTAAATATATATATATATATGTTGAAACGCGTGGGTCGCGTAGAGGAGCTTTGATTCGGCCTCCAGTCGAAAGCTCGTTTGGGCGAGCTTTAGATTTTTTACAGACGAAAGAGGAAGACGCCGGGCTCAAGTCGCGTCGAGGATTGACGACGATGTCTGATGATGCTGCCGGCGTTGGCTCCGGGGGAAACGGGAGGATTCCAAAGAGCTGGACCGACGCCTTGTCGCGAGGCTCGGTTGCTCCGCCTGAGCGACGACGACAGGTGCCGGTACATCTCGCGCCAAACGCACTCTCTCGGTTTCACGATGTCTACGAAGAAACGAAAATAGAAAGGCCCCCTCCTTTGTGGATAAGGAGACATAGAGCGAGTCAGCGAGGGTGAGCAAAAGGATAAGTCGCCGCGAGAAGATGCGTGACGATGTGGAAAAACGTAAAACACGAGTCGTTGGCATGGGAAAGCTGCAAGTGCCGACGAGACGCTCGCAAAGGACGGGAAGCTGAGAGATGCGACTTTGAAGAGGAGGAGCGAGCCCGCACGCGCTCGTGTCTCGAGGCTCATTACACGGTTCTCGGAGTGCTGGCGCATCACTCCCAGTCACGAACAACTTTTAATAATTGAAAATGAAAATGTTAGGAAATCGAGGAAAATCGATTCTTGATCAAAAGAGTATTAGTGGAGATTCTAAGAAACTATGAAGAGGCGCGTTCCTTTATCAACGAGATGTTCACAGAGGAAGGGAAGTTAAGAGATGCGACTTCGAAGAATGAGCTCGCTCATTACACGGTTCTCAGAAAAGTTGGCTCATTACACGGTCCTCCGAGTGCTGGGGCATGACTTTCAGTCATGAACAACTTTGAACTACTACAAAAATGGAAAATGAAAGTTTTGGGAAATCGAGTAAAATCTATTTTTGATCACAAGAGTATTCGTCGGGATTTTGAGAAACTATGAGCAGTTGCAGGATCTCGGTTCGGCTCGAACTAAAAACTAGTTTTGAGGATAAAGTAAGGTTTCCACATTCAACAAAAACTCTTTTTTCGCATAAATCCACAATAAATACTTTGAAAAAAAAAAAAACTACGGTTGGTTGACAAAAGAAAAAGGTAAAATCAATAGAAAGAAAAATTTTGTAGACCTTCCTGAACAATAAAGTTGTAACGTTAGCACCTTCTTTGCAGTGCATTTACAGACAGAGGAAACACAAAAAGAAGAATCGCCGGGAGGGAACCAGGAAGAGCTTTCGGGCGAGTGCTTCAAATCTTGAAGCCCCGAGCACGAGGCCTTCGCGGTTGAAGAGGAGGAGGAAGAAGAAGAAGCGCGGAGGAAGACGGCGAAGAAGAGCATCGACGGAGGAGAGATAAGACGGACGAGGCTAACAGCGTAGTGGAGCGAAACGGCCGAGAGGTTGACACCGGGGGACAGGTGGATCTAAATAAAGACTGGACCGAAGCCAGACTCCAAGATGGCCGGGCACGGTGAACGCTTCGTCTACGTAGTCGTTATAGTCCGGGACTTACGACACACGAGCACCATCGGCAGCGAGCGCCAGCGGCGGCGAAATGTGTACGGACGCATAGCGAGGGAGCGAGATGAAAAGAGGCGAACTGAGGCCATCAGCAGAGCTGAGCCGCCACCGCCGCCGCTGCCGGTGTTGGATTTCATTTGAGTGTCCGCCCACGACCGTCCGACGTACGCGCTCGTCGCATGGGAGGACTCGGCCCGTGACGTCCGCACAGCTTCTTCACCATCGGCCCGAGAAACGGCTACGTTCCAAGACTAGTCTGGTCCTCGCTCTGATTGTCCCCTACAATGTTCCATCAGATGTTTCAATGTGGACGGCGGCTTTTTTGTTTAAGGCTCGAGGGGGTCTTTTTTATATTTGAAAAAATAATATTTATTATTATTATTTCTGGTCCTCGCTCTGATTGTCCCCTAAAATATTTCATCAGAGGTTTCAATGTGGGGGGCGGTTTTTCTCATTTAAGGCTCGAGTATTTTTTTTATTTTATATATATAAAAAAATGTATATTAAATTTCTGGACTTCGCTCTGATTGTCCCTTGCAATGTTTCGTGAAATGTTTCAATGTGCGTTGCCGTTTTTTATTTATGGCTGGAGGATTTTTCAAAATATATTTTTTTAAATTCGTTGACCATTATTTAGATAGCAGTTTACACTCGTGAGAACGTCTTATCGTGCTCCGCGTTGGTAATATCAAGGAGGTCCCAGAGGAAAAAAAATTATCGCTCCGGGAGGTAAAATTTTGGCCACAGTCGGACCATTTTCTCCCGGCAATATAAATGTATCTGGCTCGTTTGACGATTGCGGCGCGCGATCGAGGCGCTATAACGCCGTGTGTTATTAAGACGCAAAACCACCACGTACAACACCAAAAATGAAGAGAAAAAAAAAGATAGTAAAGTAAAAGACAAAGTATCGTTAAAGTTAAAAAAATAATAATAAAAAAAATATAAAAAAACAACACCAATAGCGACACCCAGTGTAGTGTAAGCCCTTACCACACACGCAAGAGGTTATTAATAATTTACTAATGGACTTTTTTTTTGTCGCCACGAAGGCGAGAGAGCGTTGTGCAGAGTCACCGCCTCGTGCCCGTCGTTCGCGACGTCGAAGTTACCCGCGCGATGACGCACTTCTTAATCCCTACGGAAAATATATCAACAAATCGTTATTCGGCTTTTCTTTTGCTAATAAAAAAAATACAAAATTCGGGTCTTTTGGTTCGGTAGAAAAAAAAAATTAATTATAAGGGCGTAAGTTCGAACATCGAGAATTTACGCGAGCCGATGAGAGATCGATCGAGTCTAGGGTCGCGCGGGAGTCGCGATGAAAATTTAACGCTTATCGTCCCGTTTGCCGAGTCGCGGGTTTGCACCGAACGTTTTCGGGTCACCCGCGGTGGTTCGCTCGTGCACGGGAATCTCGAATCTGTCTATCGTCTAATCGCTCACAAATTTATTTTCTCGTCCTTTTAGCCACACCAACCAATTTACTCGGAGCATAAATCCCGTCACCACAGGCCAAACCCCCCAAAAAATGAAAAATAAACTAACAAAGTCATTACCAAAAAAAAAATAATATACGAAGAGAAGAAAAAAACCATTTTTTTCAAAATATTTTTGTAACTCTAGAAACGTGTTTGTCGATGGTATTTAATTTTTAATTTATGAAAAATACGAGGCGAGAACGAGAAAAAAAAAGTAATGTGACCGAAAATCAATGGAGCCGTACGCGCAATTATTTATCGATGATAAATTCGTGAAGCATCGCCGAGCGAGCAGTGGGTCAAGTTCGCAGGACGATTCATATACGTGTACTCGCGGTGTATATGCTTTATTGATTGACGTCGCGTCACGCGACAACCGTCACCACTGAACGTCACCGTTAATGCATTATATTATTAATTGATTAATATTGATTATTGTGAATTATTCCAATGCTTGATTAAGAGATAGTTAAAAAAAAAAAAAAAAAAACGTTTTTTCAAAAAACGAAAACACCAACCAACCAATCGCAGAGTGGTGTGAAAAAGTTCGAAGATATGTATGTATAATGTGTATGGAGAGAAAAAAAAATACCACAATAGAGAAAGTAAACAATCGGTAAACAAAACAAGTCCAAAAAAAAATCCATCTCTCAACAATCGCAAATCAATCTCATTTCTCATATAAGTCACGTCATGAAGAAAAGTAAAGAAACAACGAAAGAAAGAATAAAAAAAAAAAGAAACGTAAAAAATAAAACACAACCCAACAAAATTCGATCCTCGGAAAGATCATTGGCAATATTATTTGTATACTGAATATATATATATTTAATATATAGAAAATATGTAAATAAAATTCGTAGATAGGTACTCATGGTTTGTTTTGTTCGTATACGTGTGCGTGTGCCGCTCTCGCTTTCTCTCTCTTTCTCGAGTCGTGCTCACTTTTCTCGCCCCTCACTCCCTCTGAATTTCCACTTTCTAGCTCAGATTTTTCCGCGATCGATTCGCTTTCTTTTTTTTTCTTTCTTTTTTTCCTCTCGTCTTTTCGGCACTTTTCTTTTTTCAGTTACATCCTTTCACGAGAGGAAGAAGGAGATCACGGGCCTCGAGTAGCCCGCGAACAACGGGGATCGAACTTCACCGTCTCACACCCCCAACATCTCAATCTCATCACTCCTCCCGTTGTCACGAGCTTGCGCTCGCGCGCGCTCATCGGGATGCTGAAATGTCATTTTAACATTTTTCTTTTAACAAAGAAAAGTAAGCACTGTACAAAAATTCCAGAAGTTGCAAGTTAATATTTTCCTTCCCCCCCTCATTATGAACCCATGTCTTAGCCAGCTCAGTTTGGAGAATAAGATTATTTGAGTTTCGGTTATTTGCAAAGTAATTTGCGTGTCGCAAAAAAACAAAAAATTATAAATAAACTAAACGCTCCGAAGAGCAGTCTGACCTCGACACTCGTCCATCAAATAAAACGTATTACGTATAAATATATCGATTATCGTATGAGTATCATCAGAGAAAAGAAAATATGATTAAAAAAAAATTCAAGTAATGTGCGTTATTACAACACGTGGTAGAAACTTACCCATACTGGCTGGGCAGGATACTGGCTGTGGGATATCCGGCGCGAATACCGGCTGCGAATGGGAATGCTGAAATCACAAACGGACAAACTTTAATACATAATTTACGGTGTTCCCGGACGGTCGAGCGGTGAATCGCTTTTGATTCCGGTGTAGTGTAGAGAGTCTCGTACGCTCAGGGAAGGATCTGATATAAATTACCATAAATTTGGTAAAAACCGACAGAGCTTTGCGATATATGGGAACTACGGTTACATCCTAGCAAACATTCGTATTAAGAGCTAAGGCCATAGTAAAATTTCGATATTTAAAAAAATATTTTATCGTGTCAAGAGTAAAAATTGCTATGCGGGTAAAAATTGCCTGTGAAAAGGTCACGTATCGGCAGTAGTGGCGCTGGTGTACCACGTTGCCTGGTCGAAATACACCACATTGACTTCATAGTTTTTTCTGAGTTCCCTCTCAATGTTACATATTATAACGACTTGCCACGAAAAATCGGAAAAAAAAATACAGTCGAAGCAAAGTTTTGCCAGTTCATTTGTCCGGTTATAGTTCTCGCCGTACCGAGAGTCACGATTATTTTGGAAAATTGGCATCGCGACCGGCCACTCATTTTTTTTTCTGACCCGTCGGCCAATACCCGAATTCAGTTCTAACTGCGCGTCAGGAATGCAACGTCGCAGAAACAGACATATTATTTCAGTCTCGGGTTTTTTTATCTTCAAGGCTTTTGCGAATGCGAGGACGAAAACTGCACGCTCGCGATAAAACAATTTTTATGGCTGGGATAGGAGGAGCCATAAACCTCGTGAAATATCGTTACGCCGCGCTCCAGAATAATTGTGCGTTTTTCCGGGAACGACACGGAAAGGCGAACACGTGCGGACGCGGGATTTTCGGGGCACGGAGCTTTTAGAGTTTAGACGCCCGGCCAGACGCAGCCCGCTAACCCGGCAGTGCAAAGCCGCCGAGTGCGAGGCCGAACGACAAAGCCCGAGAGAACGGCTAAACGGCTAAGCCGGAGGAGCTGGGCAAGAAAAGCGGAGAATCTCTCTGCGTCAGACGAACGGGATGGCGAGAGTGTACGGAGTTCGTGCAATTTTAGACTTAGGGCCAGGAAGAAGAAGAAGTAGAAGAAACGCGAAGAAGACGACGCGCATCCACGCTCAGAAATTTTGGCCCGGAGCCACCGACTCTGAAGACGAGCTTTCGAGGTTCGAGAGCGAGCCGAGAGTCGCGGTCGAATGACTCAGGGAAGCCGATGAGCGATGAAACTTATCTCTGACTGTTCGTCCCTCGTTAGGGGGACACTGTCGATTTCTTCATTTTTATTTCAGCGGTTTCTCCCTCCGACAAATCGAAGCCTCTCAGGACGCATCTCGATTCGCGCTGTTCGAAGAATTTTCATCCCAATCATTTTTTTTTCATTTTTTTAGAAATAAGGAAAAGTAGCTTCTGCGAAGTGGACGCGGTCCATCTGTTGATTAGGTTGTTTATAAAATATTTCATTAGATTTCCTAATGTATTTCTTTTGCATTTAGGTCAATCTTTTATATTTATGTGTGTTTGATGTTTTTTGCTTTAATGAAAAATGTTTGTCTGTTTGCGTATTATGTGGTGCTGTATATTCAAATTTCATATGCTCCTGTTTTCGGATCACAACTTTTGAGTTCTGTGTAAAAGAGTTACTCCGCCAATGAAATAAAATAAATACAGACGAATTAAAAGAAATAGCTCATGGGAAAAAGGGAAGAGCGTTTCTCCGTCCCTCGGGGACTGCGTACGCAAATGTGCATATTGAGTTGACAAATACGGCACGAATGTTAAGTGACATTGAGCGCCGCACGCACGTCACAATACAATTTTTTTCCCTCGTGGGAGGGTACACGATATACATCGTTTTTGTGTAGTGACTTTCTATCTCACCCACGCGCCCGGTAACCCAGGGTGTCTCGAGCGGGTCTATCGATTCGAGAACAGGACGCACCTGACTACACCTGTGACACGGCCAAGTGACATTAGGCCCCGGGAAAATATGTCGAAACGAGGTGCTCTGCCCGACGACTGTGGTCACTATAATCAAAGTGCCATCGACCAGTCGAGTGCCACATGAAAGAGACATCCTTCATTCTTTTTTCTTCCCACAACTCGAATCTTCTCAATCTCTTCTTTTGTTTATTTGTCGAGTCGTTCGTCTGGGAAATTTCAAAATTCCGGGTCATTTAAACAAATCGTGCGTTCCTCAATATATATTTCTTAATGAATCCGTTTCTGTCGCTCGCTACATTCGAGATGAATTCCAAATACACATTAGATGCGTCACTTCCGGTTTGAAAATCTCATTTTTCGACCGGAAGTGACGACACGCGGGAAAATGTAATTTTGGTCGAAAAATTGGACTTCCAAATCGGAAGTGACGTATTCTCGACGTGACGTCACTTTCGGTCGAAAATGAGATTTTCAAACCGGAAGTGGCGAGACAACGAAATTTTAAAAAAATCCACGTGTCGTCACTTCCTGTTGAAAAGTGAGATTTTCAAACCTGAAGTCGCATTACGGCGAATTTTGTTTAATTTTCTGTAGAATTGTCTCAAATGCAGCTAGTGTAAGAAACGTGTGGATTGAGAAACACAGGACAGCGGGTAAAAGAACGAATGCGATAAATGTCAAATGTATTTGGAATTCATCTCGAATGTAGCCAGGAAAACTCGGAAAGTGTTTCTACGGGATGAAAATCTTGGGGACATTTAGCGTGAAGTGAGGTTGTTGAGTACGCGAAATAACGAACTGCTAATGGATTGACGAACGGTAGCGCAGAGAGTCTCATGCTACGAGGACCATTACGACCAAGCCAAAAGTTAATGCGAGCCGAGCGTAGATGCACCGGACGCGAGTACGGAGGGATGAAGGAGAGGAGTAGGTAAGGGCGACGGAGAGATTTCAATGATTTTTTGGCCGCCGTTCAACGACGCAAAAGCCCGGGGACGAGGTGACAATCACGCGCAGTATGCCGCGCACGCGCGGGTCTCGACTCTTCGAGACGGCACTCGAAGCGATGACGATCGAGTGACGAGAACTGCAACTCGGAAAAATCGTCGATGACGTCATGCAAAAAGAACTAAAAATAAAAAAAATTTAGAGCTGTAAAAGCTGCAAAAAAAAATTCAAGTACTTTCACACTAAGAGACGGATCTCATAGAAATTACTATAAATCTGGTGAAAACCGACAGAGAGAAACTACAGCGACAACCTGCCAATCGTTCGTATTGAACTTAACACATTCTGCTAGAAAATAGGTACCAACGTTCCGGATCAACCATTTTTTTCATGTTGATTTTACGAAAAAATCTTGTTCACCATAAAAAAATGTCTGTCAATTTAATGAATATTTTTTGTAAAATTAACAACAAAATAATCGTGGATGTTTGCAGACAAAAAAAAATTTGGTCGATGTACAAATCTTTTTTACTGTGTATGTACAATTGTGCCAACCCGCCTTCTGGAGAAAAATACGGGTTGGGTAAAAATTGCTATCGTCCCTGTAAACATTTCACACATGCTGCCTGACATGGGTGACATTTACCATGTTCGTTGGTAATTTTTCCGGGATCCTTCTCTTAATGTAGCGTTGTATATTCGATGCTGTTCAACCTGGACATGCAAGCCACGTGCCTTTTTTCCAGCTAAAATTTCTACTCCGCCGCCTGTTTACCCGCTGGCATCGCGTTCGGACTTTGACATCGAGGAGGCTCGTTAAAAATTGATGGATCGATCGATATAGCATCGAAGGGATACGGTCAAAGCAGAAGGGGGGAATGGCCGGTTGAGGATATCCCTTATGGGTCATCGGATCGGTGAAAATTGAGACATTAACTTTTCGAAAGTCCTTGGTATCTTTTCGATTTTTTTTAAAGAGACGAAGAGAAATCCGTGCACGTTCGTTTAATAACTGTAAATTGACGAGAGACTTACTGGCTTGAAGATTGCCCCTCGGCTTCGCCCCAAGTATCGCAAGATTAACGTTAGCTTTGCGACCATCGATTATAGGATTGGGGTCTTTACACGCCCGTTCCGCTGCCGGTCTGTCGCCCATTATTACCTGCGAACAAATTATTTCACATTACGACAAGACACGCCAACAATTAATTCGCTAATTGCGATAGTTGTGTCGGAACAACAGGTGAGGAGGGAAGCTATGATTGACTAATCTTCAGTCGACGCTAGGATGACGTGAAAGCCTACATTTCTATTGCTGTAGTCATTGATTTATGCTATGTTGAAAAATGATTGTTTTCGATTTGTCCATTCACCGATCGACTCAATGGACTCTGTAACTTATTTCGCCCCAGTTCAAAGTTTCAAATGAAAGTCCATAAAAAATTAAAAATTCTTCGTGCCATTCACTATGCCAACATTGCTACGAATTTGTGAACGATTCACCAAATTTCCAAAACGTCGATTCGGTCCCAGAGAGCAGGTAATTTTTTGTCCGCGGCTACGTTCTATGCACTGGGCACAGGTACAACCGATAAAGACCGCAGGTCAGCAGGTACTCGCGGACAGGTGTTTCTCGTTGATACGAGAGCAAAGCCCGGCAAAACCCGAGCGGGGCTGCGTAATCGCGAGTTACAAGCCGAGTAGTGCGAGAGCTACGACGGGGGGTCCGCGTAGTCGGCACCTTCCGATAGCATCGGGGCCCGTGTTCTCTCTGTTTCTTCTAGCTCCGAGATTCGTGACTGCGCCCAGCCGGTTTGCAGACGATCTCGTCTCGCTCGACGAACACGATCATAAATTTATATATATAAAAAAAAACAAAAAAAAAACGAGAACTTTGCATTATCGCTGATACTTCGCGCGGAACAAAAAGAGTCTCGAAGTAGATCATCAAAAAAGGAAAGAAAAGTAAAAAAACAAAAATATGTAATAAATTAATCAAAATAGTTGGTTCAACGGAGATTGCAGGAGGGTGAGCAGTCAGGTCAGTTTCGGGGGAGGTGTGGGGCCATTTTTTGGACCATTTTTTTTTTTTCAAACTTTTCACGGGCAGAAAAGTCTCATTTGCAAAATAGAAAAAAATGATAATTTTAAGCCGTCGACACTTACGAAACCATATCCTCTACTTTTGCCGGTTTGTCTGTCGGTGATGACGACGGCTTCCTCGATGTCGCCGTAGACGTTGAAGTGATCCCTGAGGCTCTTGTCGGTGGTGTGATATGGCAAGCCACCGACGAACAATTTTGTCCAGGTGGTGTCCTTCTGTTGTGGCGTCACGCCGGCGAGCGCCCCGAGACTCGATACCAATTCGTCCGGCCCTGGAGCACCGACGGCTCCAACAGCACCGACGGCGCTCAGACCCGCAGCACCCGGCATCAGCATTCTCAAAATTTTGGCGAATTCGCGGGACTACCGCGTACCTTCCTCACGATTTTTTTTTTATTTTCCCCACGTGACACGGGAGAACGACGATAGAGAGGCAAAAAAGATTTGAAAATAATCAGCCAAGAAAATTTTTCTTTTTTTTTTTCTTCGGTCTATTCAAGTTCCAGCCAGGCTCGTCCGCCGGTGCTCGGCGAAGTGTGGTTTATCACAGACTTTTCTGGGGCATTTATGTGAGCGTCGAGGACTGCCTGAAACACACAAGAGACGCGGAAACGTCGTCAGTAAATATAATGTAATGTTTTTCGATTTTTTTTATATTCATTTTTAATTGATTTTATTTATTCTTTTTATTATGTTCTGGGAAGCACGGCTGCCGGAGAAAGGTAAAAAGGCGTCGGGCGCGCAAACGGGGCAGATGGCCGATGGGACGTACGAGGGTGAAAGATCAACTGTGTCCCAGGTAAAGGCACAACGAATTTTGGTTCCGAAGGTAGACGACCCTTCGTAACGAACTTTCGTCAAAGCGGACGCAATGATTCGATACCCGATACAAACGTGTTCCCCGCCTCGTACGAGCGGGGAAAAAGCTCGAGCGCAATCGCGTTTTCCTCGCGCAAGAGGTCGTCGAACCCGCGCCAGTTGTACCGATATGGCCAAAATCCGCGAGGCGCGACAATGATTGTTTCTGTTGCTTTCAACCCGTCATCGGCAAAGTTAGAAAAAATTATATAAACGATTCAAAAATTACGTTATAACATTGCATGATAAAAAAATAAAATAATTAAATAAAAAAAATAATGATTTGAATGTAAAATTTTTCGTAATCTCGCCTCGGTACCTCAAAAATATAAATCTCTCGGAGTGTCTGGGCGAGGCACGGAGTTTCGTGGCCGTGCAGGAGTTTAAAAAAATAAACGATATGAAAATTGCATGATGAAAAAAAATTAATGAATTACATTTTTTTAAAAGAAATTTGAAATTGAATGTAACATTTTTCGACATCTCGCTCATACCTCAAAAATATAAATCTCTTCGACTTTCTAGCAGAAGTAAAAAAAAAATTATGTAAATAAACTATATAAAAATTGCATTGTAAAATTGCATGATAAAAATAAATAAATTAAATGAAAAATTATAAAAAATCAAATTTAATTTTGGCTCTAAAATTTTTCGACATCTCGCTGGTGCGTCGAAAAAAAATATAAATCTCTCGGAGTGTCTGAGCGAGGCGCGTAGTTTCGTGGCCGTGCGGAGAGACGTGGGCCCGTTTTGGTGAAGAGGCCCCGAGGGTAGCCCGATAGCTCGGACCGACCCTCTTTCTCCCGTTCCCTTTTTCCCTCTTTTTTCCCTCTTTCTTTCTCCCAACTCCTCGCCATTGTACGGCGAAATGGCCTTGGGAAGGGTGAGGGGGCATGGGACCCGGTAGGGCCCCCGGTGCGGCCCCCACCACGGAAAGAACTACTAGCCGGCTAGCTGACGGGACCGGCTCAACGGACCGCCAGGCCATGGGCGCGCTCCTCCTGCTGTTCCGATCCCTAAACGGCAGCTGCTTCGGCTCCCGCTCGCGCTGTGTTCCACTGCCGCATGCTGCAGAACCGGTGCACCGCCGCGGCATAATAATCATATTGTTGTTGTATATGCAATGGCCAGGCCGAGACACACGTACGTGCACGCCTCGTGCTTTACCCCCGAGAATAAAAGCGGGACAAGCTCCTCTCTACGCGTGTACCTTCGCTACGGGCCGCGCACACTGTACTAGCACCGAGGCTACGGGCACTGCACGGTGGCTCAAAAAAAAAAAAAAAGAAAAATACGAAGACCTCTGAATGCGATGGAAGACCATCGCAGCGATGATTCTCGATCCGCCGGGACAACGGATCTTCCGAAACCCTCCCTCTTCGCAGTCTGGCGTAAGTGACATGGGCTCGTGGAAAAATCATGATGCGATGATTTATCGGTGCATGAGACGGCAAACAGGAGAATATATGCTTAAAAATTTATTTTAATTAAAAAAATATATATATTTTTATATGACAAAATAAAAATGTCTTTTTTAAATGAAAACATTTTTTTGAAATAAAAAATTATTTTCGAAACTAAAGATGTATTTTTTTCGTAATAAAAATGTCTTCGCTATTACTAACGCTACGGCACTGCACGGCGTGGCCGACGAAGAGACCGAAGACGCCGCAGTGCTCAGTGCACATGGCAAACAGAAAAAAGAACGCGTATGTGCTTCAAAAAAATATGTGAAAACTAAAAAAAATTCTTTAGGCAATCCAAAAATAATTAAATGAAACAAATATAAAAGAAACATTTGGATTATTTTATAGTATTTTATGTTGTTTGATTTTATTGTAATTATCCCATTTGGTGTAACGATGATGATTGAAAGTGAAAAGCAACCACTGTCACCACCTGCGGAGGGTAGAATAACAATGAGAAACGGCCGCGTAGAAGACTGTGGCGGAAGTACATGTGGCTTCGGCTCGCCGCTTGGATAGTTCGGTTGCGGGGTTCTTTTTTTTTTATCACCTCTGGCATATTGGCCCCACGTGAGAAGCCACGAGGTTCTGGCGACGCTGTACGAACGGAAAGAGGGTGTCCTCAGTGCCGAACGATAATAATTTTTCGGTGCGGAAATGGCCACTTTTCCGCCCGCTTCGCGTGCGTAAAACCGCCATTTTCGCACCTTGCGATGAAAAATTTCGTACATCCATCGTGCGAAACACTTTTTCTAGCACTCGCCTTCGGCCCGTGCTGCAAACTCACACTCGTTAGAAAAACATGTTTCGCCCTCGCGGAGTAATATACTACATCGTCTAGTATTTATTCGCGTAATTGTGTTTGGGCCCGACAAACATGACACGCACAACGTTACAACGAAGTAACGAGGCGAATATCAACGGATGTCGTTGTCTCGACACTTTGAAAAAAGTGGGTGATAGAAATTAATGTCTATCCGTTGAATTGTCAAGTTTATTGACTCATAGATTCATGTGCTCGAATTTCTGGGAAAAAAATAATGATAATAATTATGATTAAACGGGTGTACGCGTTCGACGTGACGATTCGTCGGGCGACGTTGTTTGTTTTGGCGCCAATCAGGTGCAGAGGACGCGGGGTCACCGTGACTCGCCGGTTCGATCGAATTGGTACGGGGAAAGTTTTGAGTGGCGTGAAAATGTTTGAAATTAAAAGTTTCCCGTGTCCCGTGAATGAAATTTACCGTACAAGCGACGTAAATTTAATCGTTCAAGCTCGCACAACGAGATCGACAACTGCCGACCGGTGATGGACGCAAAAAAATCTGCGAAGCTCGAATCCGCGATATCCGAGCGTTTCCGTGGCCTTTCGTTGCGATGATTTGCAAAAGCGAGCAGCCACCCCGTTAAGGTTTATTAATAAACACCGTTGGAGAGCACGTGCCACTGTCGAGACAGAAAAAGCGCCCAACCGCTGCATGCCTCGACAAACTACTCTCTGTCGCCATTGTGTTTTGCATAGAAATTTTCGTATTTTCTACTAATTTTATTTAATTTTGTTTGACTTTATTTAATTTCGTTGGATTTTATTCAATTTTGTTTAATCTTATTCAATTTTGTTTGATCTTTTTAATTTTGTTAAATCTCATTCAATTTTGTTTAACTTTATTTAATTTCGGTGGATTTTATTTAATTTTGTTTAATCTTATTCAATTTTGTTTGATCTTTTTAGTTTTGTTCAATCTTTTTAATTTTGTTCAATCTTATTCAATTTTGTTTAACTTTATTTTATTCTGTTCCACTTTATTTTTTCTTTCTCGGCTGCGAAGGTTAATTCGAAGAATTCCGTGCGCGAGGCGAGAGAATAGGTTCGCCATGTGTATCGCTATTATAACGAAGCGCGGGAATCGACAAAGGGCCTGACGAGGGATCCCCGAGGGTTGGCCAGGTGTTTCGAGTCGGCAAGGGTGCGACCCTCCCGCGGATACAAGCACATTTCGTACCCGAGGGTAACTCTCATCCCTCCCACGAAAACTTACTGGCTTTACGACAACTGCGACATAAATTGCCGCGACCGTGCGCGAGGATGACGACACGCCGTCGAATCCCTCGGCAATAAACCCGTCGCTTGCACGGTAAATCGTGCTCACTCGATAAGCGACACGAAAATTTAACGGGAAACGCGCTTTTATCAAACAGTCGCGCGCTCTCATTGGGCGAACAAAGTCGTCTATCGTACCCAGTTCCGTGTATTTACACAAAGTCGCTTCAAACAAAAAAAAAATTTCCATCACGACTCACAAGGTCACGCTAGAGTGAATTTTCAAGAACATTATTTTTTTTCTTGTATTATTTCTCTCGCTGCACAGCCTCGATCTTTCGCCGATGGCCGAGACGATTCGGTGCGACTTCTCACCCTCGAAACGAGAGTTGGCAGTAATGTCGGTTAGTCGGAATTATAGACGCGTTTTATATTTAGCCGATCGTGAGAAAGAGACGGAACGCGGGTTCGAGCCCGCAGTCCCGAGACGCTCGGACGTGCGAAACCCGCGACGGACGGACGGACGGACGAGAGGCGCGCGAGGGTGAGACGGAAAAGCCGAGAGTCGTTTGTACTCTCTCGGTTTCTCGAGTCACGGTAATTCCCGAACGCGCGTAAATCACCAGTGCCCCCAGGGAAACGGGGAGGGAGCAACGAAACATGGGGGCCGAGACGCAGAGTCGCAAGCTGATCTCGAAAAGAAAATCTCGTATTGCTCGTAGGCGCTGTAGAATTCGTAAAATATCAAGCTGCCCGTCAACCGTTTCGCGACTATAGTTCCCGAGCGCGAACAAACAACGACACACCGCGAGCATCGACGAGAGGAGAAAAGCAAAACAAAAGTTACACTCACCGAGTCCGTACGGAACTTTGTGCAGGCGGGAGCCGGTTCGTCGTAGTACCGGATTGGTACGACGTGAAATTTATCTTTCTCACGTAGATTCCAAACGGCGTAAAAGAAAAAACACACTGCGAGGATAATCCACACAAATTCTCGAGGGCCTTTCGTTGGCGTCGAGATTGTAGGTAAACGGCACGTACACGCTTCACAGGACTGAACACGACGATTTGTCGATACGTGTTGTTACGACTAAACCGCTCTCAGCGAGACTTCGGGCTTTACTTTTTGCATGCGAATCGGCCGAGTGTATTGGTCGGTCACGTGGAACGATCTGCGGGGAGGAGAAAACAAAAGCTCCCAACAAACGATGATCCTTGACGGATTGATTATATATATTTACGTGTATATATATATGTATATATACTCTATTAAATAATATTTCGTTCGAGGTATATCGATGTCTCGATGCGCGCACACACCCGACAGATACGAAGGTCCACGTGCGAATGCCGATCAAGGTTTGAGGCAGCCGCGACGTTCGTTGGTTCGCCGGAACCTCCTGGCTCGTCGACTCCCATTGGACGCTGAGCGCTGCCCCCCTCCCCTTCCCCCTCCGACGATTCGCCACCACGGACGTGTAGAACCGACCCTACGCTTTTACGCTCAGTGCCGTACCAAGTCGAGTCCTACCCGGGGGCCGTGACGCCGAGAGGATAAGCAGAACGGACTCGATGTTTGTTTTGAGGTTGTTTTTCTTTTTTTTTTCACTATCTCCCCGCAGCGATGCGTGATTCGCGGGACGATTGGCTTCAGCTATTGAAACAATTGTGCGAGCAAAATCCCTTCCGCCGAACCTGCAAAATTATTTCAACGAGTATCGTTGGGCACGAAAAGATAAACGTTCATTGTTCTCGATCTTGAATAACAAACGAAAAAAGAAATAGTCCAGACTTTGGACGGGACCGGAATTGCCATATGACGATCGAAATACTGCAATTATATCGTCTCGCTACTCTGCGCGTCCTCGAATAACACGCGTTCATCCCCGCGCGCGAGTGTAACGCGAAAGAAATTTTTTTTTTCCCCGTTCGAACACGCATACACACCCGGAGGACGTAATATTCAATAGAGCGTTTGATATGCGTGTGCCGAGAGAGTGGCCTGGCGCGTAGAGGAAAAACGTGCCAGGCGATGCGAAGCGATCGGGTGCGTGCGAGAGAGCACTTTTGCGCGCGTGTGTGCGCGGGACCAACGAGAAGTCCAACAAGTCTAGGTGGTGGTCTTACGGGGCATCAGCTGTTCGAATTATCGTTGGACTACTCGGCGACGGGCAGCTGTCGGTGTTTCTACCCGAATTCCAACCCACCCAAGAGCGCCCGAACGACGCTCAAATCTCCTATCCTGCATTTCTTTTTTGTTATTATTATTACCAAGCTTCTTTTCATCCCCTCCGAGAAATCGAAGAAAGACGCGGCTAGCAAGTATCACGACTTCGGCCACGCGCCGAGAAATCTCGATTATCCTTCCGTCGCCCTTCGTTTCGACGATTTCACAGATCGCCCATCATTTATTTTCCAGGCGCATCTGGCTTCGAGCGTGATGCAACAATAACATAAGACGATACACATAAGTACCGAAAGTATGTTAATATTTTCGGTCGAAAATTGAGGTAACAGTACCAATGCTCGGACACGTCCCAGTCGTGGGACGCTCCTATGCAGATTTGATTCATTCCGAATTTAACGTCTAGAAATTCAAACCGACACTTGTAATCATATCTACAAATATTGTTTCAGGCACAGAAAAAAATTACACAACGTGTGAGCCTCAATTAATTTCTATCGTCGCATTTTTTTTTTTTTTAAGTGAGACGATGTAGAATCCGCAAAATTGGTACAAGCGTTCACTACATACGCGACCCAATAATTGAACAGTTCGAAGAAGTTAGTTTAGCCAGCTTTCTACACAGCTTATCTTCAGTATTGTTTCGAGTGCATATAGTGATTTTCATTGATTTAATTCATAAATGGCAAAGAAATTCTTATAACCAATATGACCAAGTTGATTCTCGAAATCTATGATTGCACGAAACATTGGGACGTGCAGTGTCCGAATATAGGGACGTGCCGAAAAACCGTCTCCGTAGACCGGCACACTTGCACTCCCTTCTTATTTTCTTTCGTAATTAAAAAAATATTCATCTTTTCGTATTTCATCGATGTGTTTTGGAAACTAAAAACTATCAGCTTGACATCGGTTTCAGTTATTGTCACAACAAGATGTGTTCTCGACCAGTCAATAACTGCTGGAATCCGGGGGCGATCTCAACCGTCCGAGCATTGGTACCTTCACCTTAGCTCGCGGCGACGAGTGAATGGGCGGTACAATTTCGTCGCAAAATGTTCACGAAACTTTCGGAGATGAAGAATACACAGATAGATACGAGCGGGGAAGACGTGCCCACCGACAGTTGCGAGCGGGGCGCAGGCAGAGAGTCCGGGACGCAGGGAGGAGACGCATAGGGCAGGATATCATCGTCATCCGCGAGGCTCGAGAGAACCGGCAAGACCACGCAAAAAAATAAAGAAATAAAATATTATATGAAAAAAGCGATGGAACGGGACGGAACGAAAGCCGAGACCCCATAGGTTCGTGGCACGCGCTGCCAGCTGCCCCACAGCTGTCTCTTCTGTCGTGTCTCCCCCCCTCTCGTGCGCATACGCGCGTTAAAGAGCGTAAGAGAGAGAAATACACCGTCGTCGGGGAACCGGCGAGAGAAACCGGCGCGTGAGCTCGTTCGGTTTCTTAACCGAGCCTGTGTGGCGTGTTTGTCCCTGCATATGCCCTACGTGCACGTGTACCGAACTCGACGAGGGACCGCGATCTTCGCACGTTCACCGACTTACTCAACATAATTATTTCACGTGTGGGACCTACGTCCGGCTGGCCCGACGCCAAGCATTATCTCCCCGATACAATGTACCGTTGCATCGGTAATGAGGAATGGTAAAAAAAAAAACAGGCGGCGAAAGGGAAGTACATTGTGATACATAAATTGTAGAGAAAGAAACGTTGAAGGTTTTTGCGAGATAAATATCGAAAACGAATCGTGATGCATCAAAAAATGTGAGATAAATAGTTAGGTTAGATCTTACACGGCGGTCGTGTCTTCGGCGAGGCTTTCAATATTCTATAGACCCGCATGACGGCCATCGGATACAGGGATCTTGGGTAGCGCTCCGATATCGAGAGGAAGTATATTATATGAGGGAATGGAAAATTAAAACGCACCGGAACTACGTAACTTTCACGTGAGTCCCGACGGCAACGAAACACCGTTCGGCTCGTACGCCGACACATAAACGGGCGCGCACACACATCGACGGCGGTTGGGCGCATGCGAACGAGTTGCTTTCTACGGTGCAGTCGCGGACCGGCAGAGGGGGGCCTTTGCGGTTTCTCATCCGGCTCGAGCGGATGAACATCGCAGGAAATAGTCCTACCCTCGGAGTGTGTCCTAGAGACTGTTGCCGATGGCTCGTACACAGGGCTATTGAGTTTCGGTATGGAACGCGACGTAACAACAACGAAAAATCCGTGAAGAGGGGCGAACGAGAGGAGGAAGAAGCTGAGACGACGAGGGTACGTTACGCGAAAATGAAAGAAAAAAAAATACATTTCGAGAGCGGGAGAGGAACAGAGACGAAAAGAGATCGGGGAAAAAAAGAAGTAGCTGCCGTGCAGCGTCGGAGCTCGAAGGGCCGGAAATTCGAGGGCGTTCAACCCCGAGCCACCCGGTATGTATTTAGATTTAAAGGGCCCCCGAGAGATCTAGCGCTTCATCCTAGATTACATTTCAACGGTGCATTAGGGCGAGGAAAAAAAAAGTTCTCAAATGAAGAAACTATTTCGGAGACTCGTCGTCACGAGACACGATTTATTTAGTCTTTCGGCGACCGAGGGACTCACTCGTATTTATCGTTCGTTTGACAACGAAAATTTGATGGAGAAGGAAGAGGCGTCCGAGGTGCCGGCGTGTGGCCCTAGAAACACAATACCCATGGCTGAACGCTCGAGGGAGATACACAGAGGCTCATGGACCGAGAGGGAGATGGAATGACCTTCTTGAAATAGATTACGAGCTCGGCTTCGCGATCTCGTCCGAAAATAAATCAGTCACTTCCACGAGAGCTCGACGCTGATTGGCCAGTGCCGGTTGAAAGAATACGCCGATTGACGAATGACCGAGACTCACAACGAGCAGGTTTATTTTTGATGCTAGGCGTCATACGGAGGCTCGATGACAAACCGATCGTCGCCGGTGATCGAATTGGCGTACGAAATTGTTTTTTTCTGCCATGCGGGTCGTAAAGTTCGTTGGGCGAACACTTATTTTTGTTTCTAGCGGTATAGCTTCGAACGTTCTTTGGAATTTCGAGTCTTCGATGATAATTGAAACTTCACGTTTTTTGTTCGTTTTCGACAATATTCTTAGTTTTGTTCTATGACACGTGGATACCTTTTCCGAAAGAGCCACGAAAAACCGGGAGAACTTCGCGGCGTCACAGTTCGAAGCATCTGTGCAATCCAGAGACAATTGTGCAAACAATCGGGCACAGCTGGTGGGGCGAGGGCAGGGAGAGAGAGAGGGAGAGGCTTACTAGTTCTGCTACAAAACCGGGGAATTGTAATTCCTGGAAAGGCCATTTGTATCGTTCCGAAAACCTGTTATTACACTATACAACACTTTTTGCGAGTTTATTCATCAGTCTATTAAAAAAAAAATTTCACAACACATGAAAATATTATCGCGTTCATAGCGTCGCTCCGACCTACATTTCATCGAAGATATCGTTGCTTCTCCATCGTTACATTGACCTACATCTCCCGGTGCATTCGTCCAACGACGATTATACGGTCTAAAAACGTCTAAAATATTTGTTAAATGACGAGAGCTTAAGTAAAAATTTTAATTTAAAAAAAAAAAAAACGGAAAGATATAATGATAATTATCTATCGAATGGTCTAATAATAATTATTCTCATCTTCGTAACTGCGATCGTCGTAGTCATAGTCCGTAAATTTGTTCTTCGTTGGCTTTTCGTTCGTCGCTCTTTGCCTCGTTTCTTTCGCCAGTTTTCTCGATTCGTGTTTTAACGCCAGTTCGATCAGCTCGACGAAGCTCGGCTCGTATCTTCTTCCGTCGTTGAAATTCCTCGAGGATCGGTCGTTGCTTTCTGCCCGGCGTTCGTAGTCTTTTTCGTCCTCGGGGTCGTAATCGTAGTCCCGGTTCCGCGCGTTGCCGTCCTCAGCCACGATCGAGACGTCGCGTCGTTGTCGTTTTGTCGCGAGTTCGCCCATAAGGAGAGGCTAAACACGTGTGAGTGCGAGAGATACAAAGTAAAATTGTTGAATTCATTATTCTCCGAAACGATTCTATAAGATGAAAAATCGTTTCGAAGAAAAATGGATTTGAAATATTTTGAGATTATGTTGATCTTTAGTTTGACCTTTAGAGCATGCGCTTATACCGCGGTCGGCAATAAAAACTGTATTAAATTTTTTCCCACGGTTTCTCGCATGGACGATCAAAACAAAAATCTCATCGAAAGCCGGGACGATATTTGCTTTCGATGTGACTTATTTTAACCGTGGCATTTTGCACATTGATTCGAACCATGCAAGTATCTCTCTTGCGTTCATACGTCACGTGGTACGCGTTCGAACTCACCTTGAGAATAAACATTGCCAAATCGCGATCCATCGTTTCGCCGCGAAGCTTCGAGACGTCCCGTCGTTGTCGTCTCCTTCGGCGACCGTTGTCCGAATCTCGTTCCGCCAGTTCGCCCTTGAGAAGAAACATCGCCAAATCGCGATCCATCGTTTCGCCGTGAAGCTTCGACGCCTCTCGCTCGATGAGCTGCCATAGACGCTTGCCGAATATCCAACCGAAAGTTCGGCGCTCGTCCTCGGAGACGAGACCGCTCCGGAGCTCCTCGACCAACAGCGGTATCAACTGCAGGAGACGATCGCTGTCGTACACTTGACCGCTCGATCGACTCGGCGAAGTGGCCCCGTCGCCGCTCGACGATGAAGTATCGCTGCCCGCCATCTCGACGACGCTGAAGTCTGATTCGATTTCGTTATTTTGGCGCACCAGTCGACCGGTTGGTTTTGGGTTGGTTCGAACGCGTTGGATATACAAACACCGATAACAAAATGCGGTTGAATCAACTAAAGATTATATGAATACTTAGTTGGTCGAACAAAATATGTTAACGACGTAAAAACATTTTGGTGAAATCGTAAAAAAAAATTGAATTAACCGATCTTTTACCTGTACCGTATTTTCCATACAACCGTATTTTCTTATCGGTGAAGGTGCAGATTTTTTTTACCTGATCCATCGAACGCGTTGAGGCTAAATTTCGTCGGTGAATCGGTCTCCGGCACTTCGGTCACCGCCGCTTCCTGGATCCGATCGATTTCGCTCCGACTCGCCACCACAGTGATCGGCATGTAAACAAATATCGCTGGTTCCCTCGTTTCCTTGTCTCGGGTCGAAGCGCCGTTCCGTAGATGCTTGAAACTCGTCATTAGAGTTTTGTACAGTAGCGTCTTCTTAAAGTCGTTGTCGGCATCGTGAGCGGGCTTCTCGACGACCGGGCGATCGGTATGGACCTTTTTTCGATGATGGATCGGCTCGGACGCGTTTCGCCAGCCCAGCGACCGGAGACGATTCTTCAGTTCCGGTTTTCTCTGGAGCTCCTCGGACAACCTTCTCCTTATTCTCTCCAGACGCCGATCCTGCCTCCACCAGTCGATCCGATATTTTCCCGATTTCAGCAGACGGGCCTCCTTGCCGGCTATGCCGTTTCTCCTTATGCTCTCGATGACGCGTTCCCCGAATTTCAGTATCTTTCGGTTGCCCTCCTCGATCGGATCCGCATCCTCGCGAGCCACCGAGTTACCGATCGTTTCCGTTCCGCTTCGCGACAACATTTCGGCCATTTTTTCGGACGGCCTTACGGCGGCCAGACCTAGCCCGCTCCCGGCACTCTTGGGACTTTTCGGTCGCGCATCTTCGGTCTCGTAACTGTCGATGCTGTTGTTGATAGTTTTCTCGTCGAGAGAATTCCCCCCGACAAACAGCAAGAGGTTTATCGATAGGAGAAACAAGGCGATTGATCCACTCTCCATTTTTCACTGTCTTCGAGGCGATATTCGTGTACGAGTTTCCTCGCTGATACCACAACACTGAGCTCGAAACACTGTAACGGGCCGGTCGCTTGTAGGGGTCAGTCAGGTACGCGGATTAAACCAACGGTAAAATCAAAACAGCCAATAAGGCCTTTATTTTCGAGACACGGACTCGTCGATACAAAATTCAAACTCTCGGCGCTTCGATACATGCTATAAATTAATAATTCTACGGCAAACATGTTTTTTTCACTGTGTAAAAAAAGTGTATATAAAAAGTAAACGATACCGGTGATGAATATTGTTACATTTGTGCGGCTACATAATTACGGTGTCTAGTTCAGGTTCGAAACAAAATTCAAGGACTTTCTTAGGATCCTCGGGGACGTAATAATGATTGAGTAAATAATTTCATGAAACGATGAAAAAATAAGAAAAGGACTTTCAAGGACTTTTCAAGGACCTATCAAGGACGTTTCGAAGTCTTTTCAATGACTTGTCAAAAACTTTTCAAGGATTCTTCAAGGACTTTTTACGGACTTTTCAAGAACTTTTCAAGGACTTTTCAAGGACTTTTCAAGGACTTTTCAAGGACTTTTCAAGGACTTTTCAAGGACTTTTCAAGGACCGCTAGACACCATTATACAAAATATATTTATAATTCGTAAAAATAAAAGATTACTCTATTAGATGATTAAATTGGCACAAAACCGTTCAGATTAGGTTTGGGTGGTGAGGAAGTGTTCGAATCAAATTTTCGGGATCTCGCGAACTGGGAATTTCCTGTAAGTGGTGGATACTGTTGCCATGGCTCCGATGACGCCAAAGAAACGCCGAACGGTAACTCCTCGTAGAAGTTAGGCTGATCTCGAACAGAGGTAAACTGGGGTGTACCGTAAGACAGATAAGGTTGAAGACCGTTTGGATACAAGGGCGAACCATTGACGACCGAAGGCCATTGTGCATTGGCATACGCAGGGAAGCCATAAGTATTGGATGGTGTGCCGTAAGTGTTGGATGGTGGGCCATAACTATTGGACGGTGGGCCATAAGTATTGGATGGTGGGCCATAAGTGTTGGATGGTGGGCCGTAATTATTGGCTGGTGGACCAAAGCTATTGGGCGGTGGAAGATAAGCGTTTTGAGGCACTCCGTATGTCAAGCCAATGTTGCCAATCTGCTGCGGATATCCTCCGAAGTAGCCCGGATAATAAGGATAAGTATTATTATTCGTTGTATTCGTGTTCGTTGTATTCATATTGTCTTCTGCGTCATTCGTCATAGGTACGTCCTGTTTAGCGTGGGTTTTTTTCTTTCCATGTTCCCGTTGTGGAGCGCGAGTCACTTCTTCCTAATCGGAGTCAGAAACAGATTATATAGATAGATTAAGAGATAACTATAGCACTCGAGCGCCGATACAAGAAAGCTGATGATTTGTTTCAGAGAGTGAAAACAATTTTTTTCTTTTGATAGCCCGTAAGCCCATTACACATTTTTTTTCTTCGGTGTACTTTCATCGTGCGAGAATATTAATGATTTATTTAAACAATAATTACCTCGTCATAGTAGTCCAGCTCTTCAAGTTGCTCCATTCGCTGTTTTTCCGCAGCTTTCTTTGCCATGTTCAGTCTGTCCAGTCTTGCCTTTGCATTTAATCTTTTCCTGTAATCGATTACGTCGTTGTCTATGCCTTTGGCAGTCAGCGGTTCGTACGAAATAATTCCTGGATGCTGAATAGAAGTATTGCCACCGTCGAATTGGCGATGAAACTGATCCAGAAGTCGTTGCATGGACGCAATGTATTGTTGCACCAAGTTGGGCGGAGGAACGGGGGAATGAGGACCGAAGGTAGCGGTGATATAGGGATTGAACACGGGTGACGAAACCTTCGCTTCGGAAATTTTAGCCACCGATGCAAGATTCGTATTAGACGCGGCGGGCAAATCGCCGACATTAAGACCGGCCGCAAAAACGATGTGCGGAAAGAAAAATTTACCCTTCCGCAAAGAGTTTTTTCCCTCGGCTCTGTCCGTCCTTTCCGAAGCATTGACCAAGACTTCGTGCAACGACGAAAGTTCCGGATTTAATTGAGTCGCATTACTTGGCAACGTCCCGCGAGCCCTTGGCATTAAACTTTCTTCGAATTTCGATATCTTGCCAAGAGTTCCACACTTGACTTCTGTAATTAAAGAGAGAAAACAAATGACTGCAGGCTCGAAAGATGGAATTTCGTTGAATGGGGTGTTGCATAGATTCAAATTGCCGCCTTTTTTACAGGCAACTTTTTGTTCAATTTCTGGAGGCTATTGAAAACAAATGATAATTTACTTACCATTCTTCAGCAATCCGACGGTCAGAGCAAACAACGCTAGGCGAGACATTTTCACCGTGTCGCGTTCGACGAGAAACTGAAGAAATAATTGCGGACGGACGCTTACATGCTGATCGCATGCGGGCTCGAGAGACCCTCATATTTTGGGAAAGCAAAAGTTTCTACGTTATCGCGACAACTGTCCTGGATATATTTCCGGTATTATTTCCCTTTAACCCACTGTCGAAAGTCGTTGAGAAAGTCTGCGATCGAAAGTAGACTGAATTTTATGTTCTACTATCGCTACTCGACGGTTACCGTCGACATTTTTTATAGCTTCGAATATCGCGCCTTTTTAGCGCATGCGCCTCGTACACGCAGCGCAGAAACGTGAAGCGATCAGTGCGTGTTCGGGTGTAAACAAAGACTCACGTGTTCACGTTTGGGTCTGCAAACATTCGGGAATCGATGATGCTCGACAAAGATTTGGAGATCGAGAAACCGGAGGAAAGGATTGTCGAGCACGAGTTCGCCAGTCCGGATATGCAGGAAGCACGAGCTTTCTTGCGCGAAAGGTTTCTGAGAGTCGTTACTGGAATCGTCGGTAATATCTCCGAAACTTAACGACGTTCGCAAGTTCAATGTAGAACAGTAGAGAGTAGCAGAAATTTCGATCCGAACATAGATCTAGCAATACTAATGACTGTGCAGATGTGAAAGATCGTTAAATCTCAATGACACAACGAATGTTTCATTGTCGACAGGAAAGCGGGCCGAATTTCATCTCCACGAGAATTCCAAGGTGGCCGGTGAATTCCGCGGCTGTGACGTGGACGGTCTCGAAGTATACGTGAGAAATCTCGAGACACCGTTGGGAAAGATTCCCGAGTCTATTCTCAGGTCCACCGACATAATTCATTTCGAAGTCGACGGGATCAGCGTCAAGCGATAAATTCCCAGCTGTTCCGAAGGTAAGACCGCCATCGCAAATTTTTAAAAAAATCAATCGCCGGTTCTTACGAAATATCAAATTTATTCATCCACTCGATAAATATATAACTTACATCGACTTTTTTTATATACAAGTAACGCTCTAAGACCGACGCATGTTCAGCATCGTGTTTATCTCCGATATTATCCGTCTAAGATGATCTATTATCTCCTTGAGATGACGATTTTTCGATATCACTTGCTGCAACATAAAAGAAAAACCGTTACTCATCCGTAACCTATAAAAATCGAACGGCACAATTATGTCACTACAAAACTGTGAACAAATAGTTTTTCGTCCATGAATAAAAATTGAAAATGCTACGGATTCAAGCCTGAACTGTGTGTTCACCAAACTCGGATCTTTTAAGATACCGTTTATGGATACATCGCGATTTTTTTTACAATATTGCTATTCGCCGAAGTGACGCAGTTTATCTGTAGGCAACCAAATCTCGGTCACCCGTTTAAAAAAAAAAAGGATTGCAAACCTCCATGGCGTCTTTGCTCTCTTCGCACGCCAGTCTGTAAGCTTCGGACGTTTTTTTCTCGTCGGACTTCATGTCCCATTCCTCCTTCAATGGTATCAGACTCTCTATGTGCGTGTACTCCATGCCTTGCAGTTGACAATTTTCGTTGCATTTCTCGTAAATTAGTCTCAATCTTCTGAACAGTAACTTTATCATTCTCAGCTGCTCCATAACTTTGGCCTTCTTCTCGTTCGCCACACTCGCGCCTTGCGCAGTACCTGTTCTTGCAAAAAAAAATCTTAAATCGGAGATAAGTCTGTTAGATTATTATTATTATTATTATTATTAAACTTCACAGAAAGGAAGTGCAACACTTATAAAATCTGCATCTTGTTAACTGAATACATCTTTCTTTTGTTATAAATTCTTCTAATTTCTTATAAATTTTGTGTGAACATATATAATTACGATTTCGTGTATTCATGTATAATTTCATTTGAACATCTCATGTAATCTCATCGAATAAATAATGTAATCTAATGATATCAGACATATTTTTTTTGAAGCAGATTTCATGAGTTTATAGTTCCTTTCTGTACATAATAATAATAATAATAGTAATAATAATAAATCGCGATTTACCACATGCCAAGAAATTCTCAATGCCAATTATAATTACCATTGGGTGGCTGCAGGACTTTCAGAGTCTGAAATATCTCCAGAGCTCTGCTGATTATATCCTGCACGGTCTCCTGCCCAAATTTGCAGAGACTAACGGTGTTGAATTCTTTGTTAGCCTGGGGTTGCGCGGGAGGCTGAGTGGGAGGAACAGGCGTTTGCGGTGTGGTTGCCTGTCCGCTTCCCTGATTGGCTTGCTGAGCGTGAGTCGCTTGCTGCTGTTGCTGCTGCATCTGCATCTGCTGCTGTTGCTGCTGCATCTGCTGTATCTGTTGCATCGCGCTCTGCTGTGCCATTTGTTGCTGCTGCTGAGCCATTACTTGCTGAGTGCTCGGCATTCCCATCGCGCCAGAGCCGACGCCGCCGCCTACTCCGACTCCCACGCCAAACTGCTGGGGACTGACCATGCCTGTCGAATAAAAAATCAAACAGAATCAGAATATATCTTTGATCAGGGGTCTTGCAAAATATTGACATAAGAACATCGATATTCGATGTTTGTCACGTGTCGTCCGGTACATCGGACATCATCTTGGACGTGTGCGATACAACGGAACGGCTACTCTTACTTCCATTCCATGTACGAAATTTAATATACCATGGAATAGCTTGTTTTACTTCTATTCCATTTATAAAATTAAAGATACAATCGTGTACACACGAAACTGCTGTTCAAAATACATCGACCGAAAGATTGGATATGATTTGAGACGTGTTACGAAGGAACCGTTAATTTCACCTCTAATCGTTTTACAAAATCTAATATACGATTGTATGCACATAAACTTCATAATTTCGAATGTAAATTGTTGAGTGGAGCAGAATACTCGCCTCCCTGCTGTGGTCCCATCAATCCCGACACCATTTGTCCGCCTCCGAACTGGCTTCGCATAGCGGACTGTTGTGCGCCGGGAAATCCCGAGGGAAACGGATGTTGCTGACCAGCCATTCTTTACCCAAACGGTTTTATGACGATCTTTGATATACCGCAAATTATCTCACATTAGCTTGGCTACTTGGAAAATATAATTTGTTTTGATTCTTCGAGGTTAGGATAAAATTGTGATATTTACATGGGGACTATTTTAATTGTTCATATTGTCCCGCATCGCTGCGGCGTGTTGGGAAGGCGAGTTAACGAGAGGCAGTGACTCATTAATTTAATTAGCGGTTTCTTTGATGGAGTAGCTGGTCTCGTCGGATCCGCCAGTGTCGAAAAAGGTTATACGTGTTTGTAATTCGTTCAACTCCGAGCGACGGGATTTCCTTCCCAATTATAAAACCGATGAATCTCAACGACGACGTATCTTTCTGTACTGCATTATTCCGCGATTAAATACGGCCAATATCGTTTTTGTTATTCCACTTGTTATTGACATCGCAGAGGCCAATGAGACCAAACTCCAATGGAGGAATCCTGTGAAAGCGGACTTTTTTTTTTTAGCCCAGTGTTGGCTCGTCCCCTGGTGGAGAGTACTGGCGGACCTGAAATCGTGGAGACTAGTAGTTTGTAAGTGAGCCACGGGCGGCGCTGAATCCAGTGAAATTCAAACTATGTTCTATTGCAGTGAAACATATAGAACTGTGTAGATTTTACTGTTTGCAGCGCCGCCACGCGGCATTATCGGAAAGGTCTATTCTCCCGGATTCTGTCGCATTTTTCGTCCGCATAGTTTGGTCTCCTCCTGTCTAGGCTCCATGAGAGAGATGAAATCCTCAAAAAATATACGGATCGCCGAACCCAGCGATACTGACATCTGCGCGGTATTGGGGAACGAAACTTTTTGCTCGCGCGCGCACCTGTCCCTCTCCCCGCATACTTCGAGACTCCTAATTCGTTGCCGGTGCTCTGTGCGTGTCAGTGCGTGTTCGTGCTTCGACGCGAGAGGAACGATGCACGAGTTCAACAATGATCGCGCTCGTAATCGCATTTCATTTATACGACTGATGAATATGTAGCCATTCGACTTCGTTCCAGACAGTGGGTAATTCCCTCAAATTAACATACATTTCTTTCATCGATGCTATCTTATTATATACACTATATATTTTGGAAGGTTTCTTTTTGTTTCTTTGTTTGTCCTAATTTTCAAACCGGAAGTGACGTGTTTCCGGTATAACGTCGCTTCCGGTCGAAAAATGACATTTTCAAACAGGAAGAGACGTATCTCCGGGGTGACGTCATTTCCGGTCGAATAATGAGATTTTCAAACCGGAAGTTACGTATTTCCGATAAATCACCGGAAATCCGAATTTCGGTTTTCGCACTTCCACAGTGCAAAGCGAGGGCGCGAAGCGCCCGTGCCATAACCACCTGCTAGTGACCTACACCTTAATCAACTGCTTCGTAACCGCCCAATCAAACTTGAGCCGACGACCGTATCCAATGAATTTCCAAGGTTCATCTGCTCTTTTAACATCGCAACACCCGATCGATCGAAATTCCTTTGATTCTCACTAGCCGAGTCGCACTTTGAACGTAACATATTCCTCTTCGAATCGGACTCCGGAGATTTACCGCTCGTATTGTGTTTTCGTTGAAACAACGGACGCGATAGCGCGCGAGTTTGACGGCACGCAAGCAATGTCCAAACAGGAGATAAGGTCGACGGGCACAGAGAGTGCCCAGCGCGTTGTCGGAGCTACTCTATATACGATACACCCGCTATACGTGTATCGACACCTGAGAACCGGAAGGGCGTATCCCATATAGTATTACGCGTTAAATCCTGCGGGATACGCCCTTCCGTTTCTTAGTCGACATACGTACGCACGCACACCCCGTACGACGGATGATCTTTGCCTCCTTCTCGCACCTTGTTCATCCGTGCATTCGCGTGTCCGTCGCTCCCTTCAACGTTTTTTTTTTGTTCCTTTTTTTTCGTCCGGCGTCGGAGTTCCACCAGTGTCTCCGGGAACTCGATACCGTTCGCTGCTCGGCGTCGCCTTTCGCCGTTCGCTCTCCGGTGTAAAGTATATCGACATCGGTGGACAGCTCTGCGGGCGGATGTGTGCCTGTTGAATTTCGTTGCATCCGGAAGCCCAAAACCTTGTTCGCGATGACACGCAAATATTCGGCGTTAACAGTCGTCGGTATGTCGGTTGTGTTACGCATCGCTATGTGCGGAGCTGAGTCGAGGGAGACTCAGGTTCGACGCGAGCGGGACGAGAGCGAGGTGGAATCTTCCGTCACTTCCGGTTTGAGGAGCTTGGAGCTCATCAGGAGGCAGATTCTCGATTCTCGAAATGCACGGACGCTTTCCTCGGTCGAAGAATCGGGGACTTCCGGTTACCGAAGACACGCCGGACCGGCGATGATGGAGGAACATGATTTGTCGGTGAGATCACCGGGAAGTCGTCATCCCCGTCGGCAAGTGGATCTGGCCACTTACGAAGCTCTCTCGAAAATCGCCAACGTCCAGATAGCCGATACAATCATCGACCACTCTACCGGAAGCGGAAGTACCGGAAGGAGAGCCTCGCTGTCGAGGCTCCACGATTCCGTCGACGAGGAGAGGAGCAAACAGTTCTACGGAAATTTCGGACCAACGCGCACTCTGAAGAATCGGGGACCGTCCGGTCCGAAGGCGTCGATAGTGAATTCCAGCAGACTTCCGGTCGGCCCGAAGAAATTTCGCTGCAGGCCCGTGCGCGACATTTACGTACCGAAAGTCGACAAAAAAATGCCGGCGTACTTGTGCACTCTCGGCAATAGAGCATTCGTTATCTCGAGCGAGAGATTCCTTCGGGACAGAAGGGAGCAACTCGAAGTCGTCGTCGACGAGCGCACCTTCAGACGCTTGAAGCCTTTGAGCTCCGAAAGTCCGACGCTGACATCCGAAGTCTCAGTACTCCCGGCTACTCTGGTTCTCAAGCCCGGCGAAAACGGCTACACCGTCAGAGGAGCGAGCAACGATCAACAAACTCCGAATCCCGGAGATGAAATTTAATCGAACGCAGCGATTCAATAATTTTGGTAACGATTTTTGTAAGGATTTTTATAAGAATTTTTATACGGATTATTGTAAGGAATATTATAAGGATTATTATGAGAATTATTATAAGGATTGTTATAAGGATTGTTGTAAGGATTATTATAAGGGTTATTATTAAATTATAAGGAGAAGCTCGCTGCCGAGTTTCTGCGATCCCGTTGACGAGGCGATGAGCAAACAGTTCTCCAGGAATTTCGGAGCAACGCGCACTCTGAAGAACGAGGGACCATCCGATCTGGAGGCGTCGATAGTAAATTCCAGCGGACTTCCGGCATCCCGGCGAAATTCCACTGCGAGCCCGTGTGGGACATTTACATACCGAAAGAAAATAAAATCTTTCGGGCTCCGGAAGTCCGATGCTGACATCTGAAGTCTCAGGACTTCCACTCTGCCCGGTGAAAACGGCAATACCTTCAGAGAATCGAACAAGGATCAACAAACTCCGACTGCCGCAGCTGAAATTTTATCAATCGCACCGGTTCGATAATTATCCTATTCGATGAAAAACAAACAAGAAACCAAATAAGATTTTTTACCGTTCTCTTCTATCATATTTATATTTTAATTACATTGAATAAAAAAAATTTACAAGTAACTATGGTCACGCAGTTCGTGGACAATTTTTTATGCGGAGCGTTGGGTTATTTTTTTTTTTCATTCTGTTTTTTTGCAAACTCAAACAAAACCGGCATAGCTATGTAGGGATCATTCCTCTCCCTCCATAAAATCCGTCGCCGCGTCGTCCGGTCGCGATTCCTTGGGATCCCTGGCGGGCCTCAGCATCGGCTCGCCCGACAACCGTCTGCCCGATCGGGATTCCCTGGGATCGTCGGGCTTCCGCAGTCTCGTGTCGCCCTTCGAGTCGTCCCCGTCGGTGTTCGATGACTTCCCAGCCGGAAGACGCGCGGCTACTCTCTCCACGTTCGGCAAAATAACTCTGCGAGCATACTCGCCCCGGGAGCCCGAACTCGACGAGTCGTAAAGATCGTTCGGGCGGGTCTCCTCCTTCTCCACGTCGGCGGCGAGCCTCTCGAGGTCTTTAACGTCCACCGGAAGTCCACCGATCTGTAAATTCGAGCGAAGAAAATCATTCATCGATGCTCAAACAAACTCTTCCATAGAAAAAAAAAAAGAAAAAAAATGGAGTCAACACACAAGTTCGGATAGACTTAAGGTAGTCCTGGCGAATAGTGTCTCTAATTTCCCTGAAACTTTTGCGAAGTGCACACTATTCGCAAGGACTACCTTATATTCGTTGAAGAGGTGTGAATACGGACCACCCCTCTCAGCGCCTAAATCTTAAAAATCAACATTATACCTCTCACCCTAAAAAATGAACTCTAATAAATTGTACGTCAATTACGGTCAAGTTTATCGATAATATTTGTTATGTGTTACGATTTAGATGGACGCCGCTCGGTCCATTACACCACTCTTTTCCGAGCAATCATTCTTACCCTCCCCCTCTCCCTTCCCCTCCGTCCAATCATTGAACCTCAACCGCTCGTTACGCGTTCCCACATTATTTACTGTAATATCGCTCCGAGCAATAATAGAGTAAGTCACGATAGTTTAACGCTCGTTTGGTTTGCCATGGTGCATAGCGAGTGCAATTAACCGATCTCGGGACTCTCCCGGCTCACCTTGATAACCGCCTCCTTCGAGAGGGCGATCGGCTTTCGTCCGTGACTCTTCTCCGGTTCCTCGGCGTCCTCGGCCCTGTTGCGGTCTTGACCCTTCTCGTCGTTGCTCCCAGCATCGCGATTCACCAGCTCGAAGGGCAACGCGATTTTCGGCGCGACTCCGTCCTTCCCGCCGGCCGATTTATCGCCCGATTGTCTCACGCCGATCAAATAGACCGTTCCTTTTCTCTGCGAACCCGCGTCCAATCCACCGTCGTCATCCTCCACGTCGTCGTACGACGGACCGTTCTCGAGAACCTTGTCCACGTGCTCGTGACGCTCGGCTTGAATATTCTGCGTTCGATGTCAAACGTGCGATCAATATTTTTTTAAATAACAAAAAAAAATAGAAATTCAATCAAATTAACGGATAAGTAAAATATAAATAAGTAAGATATAAATAAGAAACGAAAAATGAATAAAAAAATAAATTAGGAATGAAGCGAGGCAAAGTGGGCGAAAAAGATTGGGGAATTTATTCTACCTCGAGGCTCTGCTTTTCGTGGAACGCCTCGGCGAGAGCTGGATTTATATCCTCGAGCGGTTCGTCACCGGTTCTTATGTAAACAGGTATATAACCGGGGATGTTCGGCAGAACCTGCAGCGGGAGGGCATCTGCGAATAAACAACGTTTTTTTGTATATACATTTATATTTTTTACATTTTTGCAAACACTCTCGACAATCGATAGCAATAATAATCCGCACGAGAAAAACGCTTGCAACTTCTTGTTTTTTTTTGTTATTTTTTTTTTTTCACGTAAACATGCAATTTTCATTGAACTTTCACGACACAAAACACTCGTCGCCATTCCGTATGTTATCTGCGAATCCTTCGTTCGCTGCACTCCATTCGTCACAACTTTTTTTGTTTTTTTACATTTTTTACATTTTTATTATTGTTTTTTTTTGGCCCGCTCGATCCGTCTTACTCACGGGCATTATCGGGGACGAGCGCGAGGATGAGAGTGCCGAGAAGAAGACAGACGGCCGCGGCCCCCGTTCCACGCAGCATCCCAGCGGCTTGCATCTTCGAACGGTACTGGGCCCCCTGGCCTCTGGGATCTCTCCTTTTATATGCGTACCGGGTGTGCTCGGGACGTTCCCCGTTCCTCTCGTTCGCCCCCCCCCCCCCCTCCCCCGCCCCCTTTCCTCCTCCCCCGGCACGTGTGGCTCCCACTCGAGTTTCGCCACTCGGGCCCCGAGGGGTTAATACCATTCCGGTAATATTATCGCGAATAACGTAAAAAAATAAACGATTAAAGAAACTCACGAGTTTATGAACTATGAAAGATTCGTTCAGGAGCGTCCGGTATTTTGCACAGCGCGCTCTTCTCGAATTAAATTCCCAAAAATCGCGCAATCGCGTTTGGCGCGCGTGTAGCAAGTATATTTTTACACGACACGCAACGATTACTCGACAGTTAAATTACTCTTACTCATCGAACAAACATCCATTATTGCTTCGCGACCGTGCGGAGTATGACCTCGCGCACCACGGTGAAGGTTCTCCACGCCGTCGAAGATCCGAAGCGCAGAGCTAAACCTCCCGGCATGTTATCCGCCAACATGCATAATAGGACACGCTCGAACGTCAATCCGTCTGACCGACACGATAAACTATTCATCCGTTCAATATTAACATTTTTGTCGGAGAGAAAATCCTGTTTAGCCTGCTTAATTGCGAAAAACAAAACTATTATTAAAAAACAATCGCCGACAGACAAAGATCTATAGATCCGTAGATCCTCCGCGTCAGCGATCCTTCCCGCGAACGATTTCATCAGTCGGTAATATAAAAAAAAAAATTTTGTCAGTTTTTTATTTAAACAATTTTTTTCCCCACTCGATAAACTAACGATAGATCTATTGATCCTCCGTGTCAGCGATTCTTCCCTTGAGCCACTTCATCCGCCGGTAATATTTTTAAAAAATTTTGTTAGTTTGTGATTTTTTTTTTTCTCCACTCGATAAACTATTCAGACGCTCAATATAAAAAATTTTTGAACGGTGAGAAAAAAAATTCTGTACACCTGCTTAATTGCGAAACACAAAACTATCAAGAAAAAAAAGATCACCGATAGACAAAGATCTATAGATCCATAGATCCTTCGCGTCAGCGATCCTTCCCGGCAGCGGTTTCATCCGCCGTTGCGGTAATTTTTTTTTTATTTTTGTTTTTTCCCCCTCGATAAACTATTCACTCGTTCAATATAAAAAATTTTGTCGGAGAGAAAAAAATCCTATACACCCGCTTAATTGCGAAAAACAAAACTATTAAGAAAAAAAAAGATCGCCGATAGACAAAGATCTATAGATCCATAAATCCTTCCCGTGAGCGATTCCATCACTCGTTGCGATTAAAATAAGTCTTCTTTTTCTTAATTTTTAATTTTTAATTTCTTCTTTCACCACCGAACCCCCTTCGGTTCAATCTCCCGCAGATCCTTCCTCGCCGCGCGGGCGATTGTTAAATGCCAATCTCCCGTAGTTCGGGCGCAGCGAGAGATATTATAAAACCTTCCCGGGCTCTCGGTTCGAGAGAGGGCAATGGGATTTCGTGGAAGCGATTAAGGTGTCTGCAGTTTCGAGGATCCGATGAAGAAACGTAGGTACGGACCGGCGGCGTTGCGGCCGATGCCGCGAACCGGCATCTCTCTCGGCATCTCGTCTCGCGAGGAGATCGGCTCGAGGGAACGTGGGCTTTCTCGAGCGGAACACGGCCAATAATTATTTATCGGCTTGTACGCGGATCCACCTCGGTCGCCGTGCGTTTCCATGGGCCAGTCACTGTACGGTGGTCAATTATTGTGACGATTGTGTGTTCGCTCGGGCGGACTTAGCCAGCGTGCCCGGCCGAGACCGTGGGCGCATCTCGATTCCCGGTCCGGCGTCGGACGCCACCGTGCTCGGTATCGGCCGATCCTCTCTCGATCCGCGATCTTTTCGCGTTCCCTTTGGCGAGCGACCGTGAGGGGATTGCCTCGGTTAACGAGCGTAACGAGCTCGCCGAGCTACCGTTAGGTGTTTTGCCTTTTTGTCTTGTCCGACACCGTCGGGTCGAAGTCTTCATCGGCGCAAGTGAACGCGAACCTTCGAGCCACGTACCGGGCACGTTATCGTGCCCGAGTGTCGGCCCCGTACGCCGATCTTGCGTTCCCAGGCTAAAAGAAAAAATACATTTGTTTGAATTAATCAACGTGCATTTAAGCGCGGTGCAAATGGTTCGTGCGTTGAACGAACATTTCTTATCCTCGAAAATTCACGATTTTTTCGGTTTATTTATATTTGTTATTAAAAAAAATTAATTATTCCCAAAAAAAATCTAACTAATACAGTACTTTTGATTTTTATATCTATTTTTTTTCTTTAATTTTTATGAGCGGATTCGCTGAAGCGTGACGGAGGTGTGAATTAGTAAGCAATATAATTACACCTTAGCCAGTGTAATTGTTTTACCCAGCAGTGAGTCATGCCTGCGATAGCCGGATAGATATCACTCGCTGATTGATCGCGATATTATACATCGATCCGTTAGGATTTAAATTGATTCTTCCACACGGAACGCTAGATCGCGAGCGTGCAAAAAAACAAATTGGATTGACGGCTGTCGAAACATTTGATATTTACCCTTTGGATTATAAACTAATCGCGAGACTTGGAAAAAAAAACACGTACGCCTGTGCCGACGGACCGCGGCACCTGTAATTAACACCCGCGGTTATTAGAGAAAAATTGAACGCGTAATTTTACAATCAACCCGAGTCGAATTGATAATTTTTTTTTAATCCGTCTCGCTCATTATCACATAAATCAAAGTTTCTCATCGCGAAGAAGAATCATCTTTTTTTCGAGCCAATCGTTCGTACGTACCAGCGAGACCGGCGAGACCTCCGATCGATGCCGCAGGATCGATCTAACGTACAGATTGTACATTCGTTCCGATCGATCGCTTTGGTTGCGCAAAAAAAAAGAAAAAAAAAATCTTCACCGTCGACGATCGTTTAATCCGGTCGATGACGAATCCTGGACAAAAGGTCATCCGATGAATCGAGGTAAGCGACGGTTGCGCGTACGGTCAATCGTCAAGTCAACGAATAATTTATTCTCCCTCCGAATAATCATATTTTCAACCTTTTTCCAATTTCATATTTCAGTTATACTTTGAATTTTTTAATCCGATTTTATGGATTTATTAATTTCTCAAATCTTTTTCCTATCTGTGTTCAACCGGCGCTAATTGCAGATGTCACGGAGACGTCATGCCGATGAAAAATTGGCAAGTCGACGAATTATTTATCTCCCTGCGAATAATCATATTTTCAATCTGTTTTCAATTTTCTACTCAAAAGTTAAATTTTTTACCTAAACTTATTGATTTATCAATTTTTTTCGAATCGTTATCCTATCAGTGTTTAATCAGCGTTGATTGCACATGTCAACGCCCAGTCTAACGGTCCCCGTTCGTCCATATCAGAAATACCGTAATCGCCGATCGGAAAATATCTAAATATATACGTGTGGAAGTCAATATCGTCGATGTAACAAATTTAACAAGATAAACGATCTAACAAGATTACGGATTAGTCGTTACAACCGATCGTTAAGTAGTCGATGAGGATGCGTGCGAGCGCGTGACGACGGCGATCAAGAGCGTAATCCCGAGCAATGAAATAGACGCGCGGGTTCGTCTTCGCGCTCTTCCTTGCGTATCTTCGGACGGCTCAATAAAATTGCGTCACTTTCAATTTTATACCGCATCACCGATCGTAACCTGTTCGGCTTTGCACGGAGCGCGCGCACACACACACGCGTAGGAATACCAGGACGCGGGTATGCGATTATCAGGCGGCATCGGCTCTTCCGCCTCGAGACAGAAGGTCGTATGTCTTCCGCAGGAGCAGCGCGCGTGTCTTTCCCATAAATACACGCATGCGCAGTTATGCCAGCAGATGTATATGCATCCGTGATTGATGCGCAAATCCACACAGCTCCGCATAGGTAATCCGACGTGGGTAAAGTGAGAGCGGGGCAAAATGGACCGTCGGATGTGAGACCTGTTTTTTAGTACCACAAAAAATTGGTTAAACAAATTGGCCGTTTTGCCCCGCTTCGTACAAACTAAAATTGCTAATGAAACGGGGAATAAAAGGACAGGTTCGGATATTCAAATGAGTGACAAACGAGTTTGTCACTTATTGAACAAAATTATTTTTACGAAACTTCGCGTTCCGATTTTACGAAATTATTTTTTTCTGTGCTTCTACGGAGTAATATTTTTTTGCTGCTTTTGCTAATCGTTTTGCTGCGAAAACGAGGTCATTGTCAGCAAAACTCATTTTGTTGGAGAAGCTAAACGATTTTTTTTTCGTGAAATGTCGAGCGATAATGGCGACGCAGCGATCCTGGGGCGCGAGGGGAGGTCAAACGTCCGCCGGGAAATCCGAGCGCATGTACGCGTCGCGATGCATAGCGCGAGTGCGCTTCGTTCGCGTATAAGGACGCATATAGTGTACTGTACTATGTGCGGCTCGGGTACGGCTAGATCGTTGCAATTGCCAAGCAGGATGGCCCTATTGCAATCTAGGCCGAGCGTCAAATTGTCAATCAAGGTCGACGCTCGATTGATTATACTGCGCGCGTTCGCCGGAGAGAGGGCTCGGCGCGAAGTGCCGAGGAGCTTCGCGTGAGGTGCGAAGTACGGCAATAAACTTCTCGCGGCTGTAAAGCATAATTTTTTGCTCTTAGTGCCCGAGTAGCTGCAGAACGAATTTAAATAACAACACCGAAGGATAGACCGTGAGATTCGATAAATCTCTATAGGAATAAAAGGGGGGTGAATATGGCCCACCTCGAGCCCGATAATTTATAGCAGCGACGCACTGTAGAAAAAATCCGTATGAAATTTAATGTACCAGACTGGAAGTTTTTATGCAAAAACTAATACATAAAAATTGAATGTACAATTGGGATGGAAAATTAATATACTTTTTCATTAAAATTAAAGTAAATTATTAAAAAATGAAGTGTTCCCACTGTTTTTAAGACATTGAACATTAATTTTTCATCACAATTGTACGTGAAATTTAATACACCAGTTTTTGCATAAAAACGTCTAATCCGGTGCATTAAATTTCACATGAATTTTTTTTTTACAGTGCAGTGTGGATATTTTTTTAGATAGTAAAATTTGCGGCGCGCATTGTAAATTTTTCGCATCTATAAAAATATTTACATCATCGCTAAAATCTTGAGATCCATTTTTCTCCTTGTTAACGCGGCGACGAGTTGCCGCCGCTGCCGCTATCAATCGCGCTCCTCGAGCCGCCCATATTCGGTATCGGTGAATTTCGGCTTTTCTTCCCTCGGTTCATTTTTTTTTGTTCTCTACATAAATTCTCGACGTCGAGATTTAGCAGTTCGCGTCGCCGCGGACCTGTTTCTTTTTCCTCGTCCTCTCCCTCCGCTTCTTCTTCTTTCCGCGGCTTTCTCGAGACCCCGGCGATTCCAGACTCACCGAAGAAGCCGCAAACGTTACGCTACTGTAGTATACGCGGTGGTGGTGCGGTGGCCAAACGCAAAGCTCATCTTCTCCCGGCGGATAAGTCTCCGGTCTCGGTTCGCCAGTTGGAACCGGTTCCTTTCGGTTCGGCGAGTCCCGAGCGGTGCACCGCGCGTGCGCGCTCCTCGTGGGCCTTCTTCTTCTCGCGGGACTTCGTTCACCGGGATGCGCGCAGAAAACGCACACACACACACACACACACGCAGAGTAAAACGATACGAAGCAAAATCAACGATCCATGGAAACGCGGAGCGCGCGATACGATGCGCTTGCGGATTGAATTAAAGCGCCGTACCTAATCGTTCGCCGATCTCCCAGTGCACAAGGTTGGTCGCGCTGGTCACCCCCGAGTCCCGAGAAAAAAAAAAAAAAATCCAAAAGTGCAAGACTCGCAACCTCTAGCGGAATCCCCAGGTGGTTCCCGGACTCTCCGGCGAAACGGCTTCCAGCCGCGTAATCGAAAGAGTTTAACCTAGGGTAGAGCGGGGCAAGACGGACCACCGGGGAATAAGGGACGATTTTTTTTCGACGGACATCGAGTCGAAGAGAGTTTTGCTCCGTTCCGTTTTGCCCCTCTATTCTGCTTCATCGCAAAACGGCTTTCAGCCGCATGATCGAAAGAGTTTGGCGTAGAGCAGGGCAAGACAGACCACCAGGAAAAAAGGGAACATTATTTTTTTTACAAATTTTGTTCCAGGGACATTGAGACAGAAAGTGGAAATCACATGGTCCGTTTTGCCCCACTCTCCTTCTTTATCGAATACGCCTAGTGCAGATCATCGAGGAGTTGCGGACCGCAGTCGTCGCACATAGGGGCGGGGCAAAATGGCACAGCGAGGTCAAACGGGATTCCGAGACAAAACGCAATGTTCCAATAACTTTTGGATGGTGGCGATGGTGTTACGTGGGGCAAAACGGGTTTTAGAATCCGGATGTATCGTTGGGACAAAACGGGGTTTCCAAAAATTATTGGAAAATTGAGTTTTTCTCTCACTGTCCCATTTTACCCCACTCTGCCATTTTGCCTTGGTCTCCCCCAGTTCGAAACTTATAGGCGATGCTTGTCGTAAAACTGCGCGGGCGATTCGAAGATCCTCGAACGCACGATAATCGAAGAAAATTACAGCGAGTTCCACCGCCACGGTCTCTTAAAGAAAGTCGCGTCTTCGAGGATGCCCGCGAGGCTAGAGAACCCCGGCGACATTTAGCCCCGATCGCAGTTAGAATGTGCAAACCGCATGCAAAACCGGTAACTCAATCGTGCGAACGATTATAAATAGAATTTAGCTGCGGCGGTCGTCGCGAGGGAGTTGTGAAAACGATCGGAAATAATCGGAGAGAATAATCCGAACGGAGAACTGGGTACGCGAGTTCGACAGCCGCATTACCGTCGAGCGGTTCGCGTCCGCGGCCAGGCATTCAGCTCGAGTGCCAAGTAGTTCTTGACATTGATCCGCCGAGAGCGATGACTCTGCCGCGCCGATTGCCGATCGTTACCAATTAAGCTCGTATCGCGGCGGCTCGCGTGCTCGGAAACGCTAATTGCCGGTGAGAACGCGCGCTCTAACCGCTCCGTTGAACAATCTCGCCTGCAGTCGAGTCATCGAGAACGGCTCCATCAACGAGCTAATGTGAATAGTCGTCCGATAATTTTTGTCTTCGATTTTCTTCGACGCGAATGATTCATCGGAATCGCGCCGGTACTCGCGCTCCGACCAACCTGATACCAATTAGAACAGCAACCGATTGGTACATCAAATCGACCCTGATTGCATCCTTCGAGACGGTGATTTTTCGGCGGTATTGAAAAACTAACTGTAAAGATTTATTTAATTTAAATAAATATTAAGGCTGGAGGACTTCAGTCAATGGCCTTAATATTGGCCCATCCTATGGCCTTGCAATGTGCGAAAAAAAATAGAACTAGCATTGTAACTGAGGTCGATAAATGTCTTTTACGACTACTATACTAAATATGTATTTAATTTAAAAAAAAATATATATATATGGGTGCCCATCAAATAAATTATTTTTCTGTGTGTGCACCAAAAAAAATAATTGTTAGAAAACAACGCAAATCCAACCCGATCTTTCACGGTTCGTTGGTCCGCGACTCCTCCGCACTCCCCAGGATCCGAATACACCGTGTAAGAGATACAGCGTGTAAGAAAAAGCAACGCGAAGAACAGGAGGTTCGATACTGTGAGACAAAAAAATCGGGTTGGGTACGGAATCGCTGTGGGAACTAAGGAGCAAACGATTTAACCTTGACTATCGACGAGTCTGGAGTCCTTGTACGTTTTTGTTTGTTTTTTTTTTCCTGGTCCTTTATCCAGTATCCTGGAAGAACGACGATTCCACCTTCATTCTTTCTCTCCCTCTCCATCTTCTTCTTCTGGCGTTTCTTCGTCCGGCTCCATGCCGATCGCGCCGGGTATCCGCGGAGTCGCGTCTGCCGGTCAACGACCGGAAAACAGAGACCGCAAGAAGAAAAGTAATGGGCGTGTGGGTATGTATACAGGCCCGCGAGGCCCCCGTGTACGTTGGCCGGCTCTCGGTGTCGCCGATTTCCACGTGTGCGGAGAGGCCGGGCAGCCGATCGGCACCAACAGGTCAGCACGACCCGTAAACCCACATTTCCCGATAGCGCGGCTCTCGATCGAACTCGTTCGACCGGACAGGCCTGGCTTTACCGGCCACGCGCGAAGCGAATAAAATTGAGAGAGAAAAACAAATAACAAATACCCCGGCTTGTTCTCCAATCGGTCGAACCTTCGTAAACCGAAAAAAAGGTTTGGTAATATCAAACTAAGCTGCAGTTGCGGGCGGCGAAAGAAATATTTGGTCGATTGAAAGAAACATTTAGGCGTTTGACCGAATATTTAGTTGCTTCAACAAATAGTTACTTGGATTTAACAAACATTTTGTTCAATTGACCAAACATTACTCCGATCTTCGGCGTATACGGCGAAGATCGAAATGAGGAATGACACCGTCATTAATGAACCGCGAATGCCCTCGGAAACTCGGATTGTGATAGCCGATCGGGTTTCGGGATGATAATTCGTTCCGCGCGCGGACACGCTCGCAATCGGTCTCCTCGGATGGTAAAAATAAAGAATCGAAGAACAACGTTGTTATTACCGTTACGTTAACCCAACGTCTCGGGACAGAGAGAGAGAGCGAGAGAGAGAGAGAGAGAGAGCGAGCCGCAATTACCGCACGCGGATGCTACGTGTAAGATATAGGAGGCATGCTCCCCTCGGTGGTACTCTGCTCCGGCGCTGGTTTAACCTGACGGTGTTCGTGCTCTCGCCGCTGGACACCAGGGACCAGAATACTCGTTTCCTGTCTCTAATATTTATAGAGCCAAGGCATGGTTGTGTATCTCCCGCGATAAATAATTCTTACGAGCGGCAACCGGCCGGAGAGCTATAAAAGCCGGGAGCGGGAAAGATCAGGAGCCGTCCGGAGGAGAATCGGAATGATATTCATACCGATTTCTTTCATTCGCCGGCGACTCGGGATCTCTCTCTCACTGCCGTTTTTCACAGTCCAATATCTTCGTTTGTCCGGTCATTGGCGACCGGCGCCGAGCTATTAAAGCCGGGAAAGATCAGGAGTCGAGACACGGCTCTAAATGATATTCATACTCATTTTTTTTTTTCTAATCGGAAGCGACTCGGCATTTTTTCTGCATGACGTTTTCTACCGGTCAATCTTTGGGGCTTCGGTCATCGGCGACGCCGCGACTCTTCGTCTGCGGTGTCTTTGGCGAGCGGTAGCTTTCGATGGCTCGCCAGTCGTTGGCGAACGGCGCCGAGCTATAAAAGCCGGGAAAGATCAGGAGTCAAGACTCGAGTCTAAATGATATTCACATTAATTTTTTTGAATCGTCGGTGAATCGGCATTTTTTCCTCCATGACGTTTTCCAACGGTTAGTCTTTGGGTCTTTTCGGTCATTGGCGACGCCGCGTCTCTCCGTCTCCGGTGTCTTTTGCGGGCCGGTCTCTTCGATGGCTCGCCAGTCGTTGGCAAACGGCACAGAGCTATAAAATCCAGGAAAGATCAGGAGTCAAGACTCGGCTTCTAAATGACATGCACACTCATTTTCTTTCTGATCGTCGGCGACTCGGCATTTTTTCTGCATGACGTTTTCCACCGGTCAATCTTTGGGTCTTCGCTCATTGGCGAACCCGCGTCTTTTCCTCCCCGATGTTCTTCACCGATCGATCTTTGCCGGCTGGTCGTTTACTGTCAGTAAGCTCGTTGTTTTTCGTCCGCTTCTCCCACTTCTTCGGGGCAGTTAATTCGGGGCGAAGATGGGCCGAGGATTGCGCATGCTTGCCCGGTACCGGAAATGACAATTTTTTAGGGGCATCGCATTTTCGGACGATCTCTCATAGCCCGGTCGTGGAAGCTGCAAGCGTTGCGTGCGTGACGACATCGCCCTGCTCATTCGACTGACCGCGCTCTGTGCGTGAGTTCCCTCGTAAGAAAAAGAAATATCTGCTCGGGGGAACTCTCGGCCATCCCCGCCGGTAGTGCCCTTCGCACAGTGTACCCTTTGAAATTCACACACCAAGCGTGTATCATCGAGTTTCTTCGTTTCGTCAAATTGCCAGTTTCATCGGGAATTATCTGATTCGTGACGGCGCGTACATCAAAGTCTCCGCACCGCGGCAATGGCTTTCCGAGAATGGGAGTCATCGGTGTAACGTCGAATCATACAGAGACCCTCTCGGATCGCGCGCAATTACGTATCGCCTTGTATTTTTTATTTCCATTATTATTACTTTTTTACGACAAAAAAAAAAATTATTACATATTTTTTTCGTACTGTCAATCGTTAAACGACGCGGTTGTCGCTCCATCTCTGCATCGGACGATCGTCGCACGAAGTATTCTGAAGTGGCGATTGTCTCGAGTCGAGTCGGGAGTCTTCTCTGCCTCCGCCGTTCTTACCTGAAGAGTGACGAAAATATGAAAATGAGGGAAAAACGGTTTTTTACATATCTTGGAAAAACGGGGTTATCGATGCGTCGGTAATGACGGTATCCGAACTTACCAATTACCGGATGCCGACTGAGAGGAAGCCTGGGACGACGATGTGCTCCAGCCGCCGCCTCTTTGAACTTGGCAACCGTTGCACGGTCGCACGTCGCCGCCTGGCCGGTAACCTCTTCCTCCTCCGCTCGGATACTGGCTGGGGTATTGGCGACGTCCGGATTCCACCGGCACCACTACAACCGGAATAGACCCGCCTGAAAAACCAATAAATCCACTTCGTACAACAACTCCAAGGAAAATTCACTAGATTTTACTAGACTTTTTTAACCAGTCCGTTGTTCCAGTGATTAGCGCGCTCGTCTCTAAACCGGAGCACCGGTAGGTCGAGGGTTCGATTCCCGGTGCCGTCGGTTCTTCGAGAAATAAAAATATGGGCGAGACATAGCTCCACGTATATACACAGGTGTGAAATCGGCTGCAGCCGCAAAATTGGAGGGACTGGCTCGGTGCGTAAGGACCAAAAAAATCAGAAATTTACACTCAATAAAGTGAGGACTAGTAATTACGCATGAACCGAGCCGACCTGCTTTAAGGCAGTAAGGTAGCTTTAAGGTTTAAGGTGGCTTTGAGAAGCGGGAGACAATAACGATAAATAAATAATACTAGGCCTTTTTTTCAGGTCGATTCACGGAAAATTCCCTTACCCTGATAGCCTCCACGGCCGTAGTCCGGATAATTGTATTGACCGTATCCGTTGCCCCGATAGCCGTTATCGAGATAGCACTTTACACAAGGTGCACGCTTCCTTCGCACTCTTATCATGTTTGTCTCGATAGGCTTTATGAAATCCACCCCGTAATCTTCCTTCGGCGCGTGATCGGCCACATCTTCGACGACATCGGACTCATTCTGATTATCGTCGGAGATGAAGTCCAGCAGAATCACTCTCGTTTCGCCGTCTTTGGCGAATTTCTCGACAGGGTAACCCTTGGCCTCGAGCTCCTTGGCGATGACGTCCATGTTCACGGGAATATCCTCGGCGCCCTCTTCGACGAGCAGGAGAACCGAAGCCACGGGGTCTGCACGAAAGAATCAAAAAGTTGTATCGATTTATGTTGATCAGGAAGTTACAACCAGTGACAAAAATCAGAAAGCCGCGTTTTCTCTGTACAATTTACACTCTTATGATTTCAGTCTCGCAATATACACGATTCACAAACGGTTTTGTTTTGTAGGCGGAAAAATTAATTACCCAATATTTCCGGTATCTTCTCGACGAGATCGGTAACGAGAGTTTCGTCGTCGACGCTCTCGTCGCTCTCGACACTCTCGACACCGTCGACACTCTCGGGCATCTCGTCGCTACCGGGGATTGTCACGGAATAAACATTGATCAGATAAATCTTCTGATGCTTCTTCCCACCCTTGTTCGGGTTGTTCACTGGGGGCTGCAACTCCGTCAAGGGCGTCGCATTCTCGATGACCTTCGGTACCATTTCTGCAATACAAAGGATCGTTTGTAAAGCGTTGACATTTTTTTTTTTACGCAGAGTTTTCACATCGTCGTAGCGAAAAACGAGGAGTCACTGCGATTGTGTAACGACGTACGAAGTTCCGTGTTTATTTACCAGCGTTAGGCTCAGGGTAGGCTGGTAAACCGTTAAGGGCTGTCGCAAGGAGCAACGTCCCCAGAGCACTGCACCACCGCATGATCTTCGATCGTTGATTAGACTTGTCGCGAAAATTTGTCGTACGATTTGGAGACCTCACTAGCTACTGGTTCAAGGTAGTTGACGTTTCCTCTTTTTATAGCCGCGTTCGCCGACCGAGAGCTATGATCTCGACTGGATTGCGTGACAGGCGAGAATCCGGCCAAAGAATAACAAACCGCGACGCCATTACTCAAATCGCCGTTCGGGGTTCGCCAGCCGAACGCGAGGAGTTTCGGTGCCTTCGGGGAAAAACCCAGGCGACACAACGCTCGGATTGTTGTCAGTTTCCATGCTGGACGCACGATTTTATTTATATGGTTTGTCATTAATCGAATAAAGCGGATACACGGGTCGTAACGATTATCCTATCGTTACCGGGAATACACCTCGATACCGCGTCACAGAAAACCACAATTAACTACGGCGATCAGTTTTCCATCTCATTTTCCTGCGGCACCGGATGAGCCCGATGGCTGATTGGTGGGTCTGCTGAATGAACTGTGTGGTGGAGACAAAATGAGGCATTTGCTTACGAAGAATCACTTTGTCTCGGATGCGTGGGACTTGTAGCGATGGGACTTCCGGTTCGAAGTTTGGAATTAGTGACTTGTCCACTTGCTCCGAAGACTGGCCTTCGAATACATATATTGCCTTTGCAAATTGGGTCCCCGGCGAGATTCCGGATTTGCTGGGACACAGTTTCTGAGATTCAGGAAATCGGAGAACAACACCTACCCTAATTGAAAAATGACCTTGTAGATATCTGCATGAGACCAAATTTTCTCAAATTCTAATAGCTGTTTGCTGCATCGTACAAGCTGCGATCCGGGAAGTCCACTTGAAAAATAAAATTCCACAAGTGAACCTTTTTTTATTCTTCGGATATCATGTTGAAAAAAAGGGTTCATTTTAAGAAAATGAAAAAACTGAAAAATACCGAACGATATTGGTGCGCGAAGACATTATCTGATAATAAAAAAATCCGCGCAGCCTGGAAATGAAATGAGGCGGTAGGACAGTACAAACTAATAGTATTGTATGAATAGCCACGTTTCCCGGTATAATCAGTGGTAGTGAATTAGCTCGGTAATAAGCAATAATTAAGTGTCCGCGTCTGCTTGGGGATCCCGGTGAATCTTACATGACCTGTATATTCCAAAGTTGTCTATATCGACTGCGTATGTATCATCTTCACTATCGGGAAGTATATAGGTAATCCGTAATTATTGCATGACAATCGGCCATCTGATAGCATAGTACCGGCAATAATTGCTAATCAAGCGAATCCGTTCGGCACAAATGGTCTGACGGCAATTTTACCTCACTCGTGACGAATCGGTGTATCATCCGTCGGCAAGGTAGAACTTCGTCTGGCGAAGGTAACTAACCTTCCAGCGATTCAACGGTGTGTTCGAATCTGCACCAACCTCGGTGGATCATTCCGAAGCGGAGCATGATTTTCGTTAGATGTCGGACCGGTTCAAAATCATTCTGGTAGGTATGGACGTTACATTTCCGCCGATAATTCAGGAGCCTGATCTGTTTTCACATCCGGGTCTTCTGTTCTTCCCGATCGCGTGCAGACGACTCATTTTTTGCGCCTCGAAAGGTAGTTAACTTCGAAGGTCTTTGGACAATCGTGAATCGACGATCTTTAGAAAAGTTCAGTTTAATTTTCGTTTTATTAAACTTTTTATTTTTGGAATACACCATCTGCGATAAATATACTTATAGTAGTTTCCGGCTGACATCTCATCACCTTTATCTGCCTGCTGAAAGATCGCCACAACACGTGCACGCGATCGTTTGCGTCAATCGCTTTCACGTGTCAGCCCGTCTTTTAGTGCTTCCTCGCGGGACGATTAAACAATACATTACGTCACGCCTCGCCGGAGGATTAACATCCCAAGGCAACGAGAGGATCCGCGCTGGCAATCCATTGCTTTATCCTTGTGTCTGATCGCTGCCAATAATCTCTGCGCGGACTCCTCTCTATCTTGCGGTGAAGAGATTACAATAATTGGAAGCTTCGGGTTATTGAATGCCATTTTATTTCTACATTGTTCCAAGCCATTTCCAAGTGTTTTCTTATCTTTCATTTATTACTTGTCGTCATCGATACCCAGTAAATTTTAACTGGAGTTCAATCGAGCCCTCAGTCATCATGCATTAATCGCAGGTATCATGAATAACTTAGGTTTCAACGGGTCAACAAGATAGATCCAAATGTAATTAAGTATCGAACAAAACGAGCACTGCGTCCTCGAGTTCTGTAGATAATTAATCGCCAGAACCCCTTGTTTTTCCTTTCTCGCTGTTCGATTCTTGATTTCGATGCGCGAATCCTCACGAATCCTCGCGTCGACTGACCAGCGATCTCCAAAGTTTTGACCCCGTTTAGCGCGAACAGCTCTTTTGGGTGGTCTCTTCATTCGTTGGATGATTATTGCATGAACGACGATCTATACGATCTTAAGTAGCGGCTGTCACGAACTGATTGAGTCGGGTATCTTCTTTGCTTCCTGGTTATTACCTGGAGAATAATAAGAAGTCAAAACCAGTTCCATTAACGTTCGTAAAGGTCTCCGCAAACATGATTGATCCGTCGATAATTACGATGTTGAAACTTACTTTCCCCATCCACCCGATGACGATTGGGCAGAGGCCTGAGCCGAGGATTGACTCCATGATCCACCACCACCACCACCACCACCCCGGCCGCCGCCTCCCTGACACACATCGCACTGTCCACCGCCCCCGCCTCCCCGGTGATGATGATGACCTCCGCCACCGCCTCCACCTTGCACTGGAACTACGTAAACGGGAACAACCCCGACGTTACCTGAAAAATTGTAAACCCACATTATAGAACTTCCGCAACAAACTGAACTCAGTCAGCGGTGCGAATGTGCTCGAGAATTTAACATTTTGCGGGGAAATTTTTCATTTTCTTGATCACATGACGATAATCAAATGGACACTTTTTATAGCGCGGTTTCGCAAAGAATGTGAAAGTTTGTATTACCACCTCCTCCTCCGCAGTTTCCTCCGCATCCACCTCCTCCATAGTTTGGACGACCTCCGTAACCTCCACCTCCGTAACCTCCGCCTCCGTAGCCGCCGCCTCCGCCGCCCAGCATGTTACCGAGTTTACACTTCAGGCAAGGTGCGCGCTTCCTTCGCACTTTGTGAGAATTAGCCGGCACAGGCTTGACGAGCTTGCCATCAAAAGCTTTCTTCGGCACACCATCGGTCGCGTCACCGAAGTCCACTTTGACCACTTTCGTTTCACCGTCTTTGACGACTTTGTTGACAACGAAACCTTCGCTCTTCAGTTCCGTGGCGATCTCGTCCAAGCTGACGGGGGTCTCCTCGGCGTCGGCTTCGACGAGCAGGAGAATCGTCGCTATTGGCTCTACATCGGGCAATAAAAGAAAATCATTAGAATCAATTATGTCGATCTGAAAATCACCGTAAGTCTTTCGCGAACGATTTCGTTATCGAGGAAAAGTCTTCGATTACCCAATATTCCCGGTGTGCTCTCGATGACCTCGTTGGTGAGTTTTTCGTCACCTTCCTCGATGTCCGAGGAGTTCGTCACCGCGTAAAGATTTATCAGATAAACGATCCCGTGTCTCGTAGCATTGCTGTCGAGATCCATCGGCGGAGGCTGCAATTCCGTCGAGAGAGTCGCATCCTCGACGACCTTCGGTACCAGTTCTGCAATGCAAACGATCGCCTATACAACTCTTGCATTTTTATCGAGTGTTTTACATGTAATCGATGGAAAAAGAAAGAGTCACTATGATGGTACGAAGTTACGATGTTCCGTGCGTGTTTACCTGCGTCGGGCTCAGGAATGAGCGGCAAACCAGTAAGGGCCGTCGACAGCAGCAACGTGCCCAGAGCACTGAACCACCACATGTCGTTGATCGTCGATTTTTATCTACCGCGCCAAGTCGTAGGTTTTGAGGATCTCGGTCGCTACTGAGACGAGCTACTGGATGTTGCCCCGTTTTATAGGCGCGTGTACCTCCCGATCGGTATGATCTCTGCTCGATTGCATAATGCGCGAGAGAATCCTTCCGATGAATAACAAAACACGACGCCATTGTTGAAGTCGCTGACTGATGTTCACCGGCCGATCGGGACGGGGTTTTTGTTTTTCCTGGGAAAAACCGCAACGCCGCACACACGTTCGTCTCGCGCCTCGCGGTGTAACGCTCGATATTCTCTGCTTCCCTTACACACGCGCGATTTTTTTTTTTTAATATGATTTGCGATTAATTGAAGAACCGGATACACCGGTCGAAACGATTATCCTATCTTACCAGGAATGCCCCGCGATGCAGCGGCAAGGAAAAACGCAATTAAGTGCGGCGATCGGTTTTGTTTTTTATTCCGGCGGTGCGGGACGAGTCCGATGCCTGATTGACTGGTCTCATCAATTGTTTAGTGGAAAAAAATGACGCATTGACTTACGGAGAACAAATTTGTTAGCGACGCGCGGAACCGTTAACGATGGGACTTCGAGCTCAAAGTTTGGAATTAGACACATGACTACCTTTGCTGAAGGATGACTCAAATACTTTGTTCCAAAAGGTCGTCGATAAAACGTTTGTCACAGTTTTTTTTTTTTTTTTGTATAGTAATTCGTCTTCTAGCGCTAATTTACGATACGAAAATAAACTTCAAAAGCGAAGAAAAAAATGTTTTTGGTGTTTCCATATATGAGGTATAGCATACCATATTACCAAATCGAACGCTCAAGAACTCGACCATTCCCAATATATTTAAAACTTCGCTATCATTCGGTACTTGATCCTTTATAAGTCACACCTTTATCCCCACTCTTAGGCACTACCGTATCAACGCGTGGCTTCCACTTCGCTTTTTTTTACGAAATGGGCCGAGCTCACGTTTCCAAGTTACACCTAATTGAATGTAAATTCAATCCTCATATGTAATATTCACATGTAGGTGTACAAATTAAAGATTTGAATAGATAAATCTTATTGAACCTTCGAATCGTTCAAATTTGTAATTCACATGTATGAGGAACCGTCTAGTACTAAACGTGAACAAATGTAAAGTGATGACATTCCCGAGGAAAAGAGCTCTGCGTCTCTACAACTATAGACTAGGTGGTAGGAGCAGGACCGAGTCGACAATTTTTCCGAGTCGACAAAAAAATCAAGGACCATGAAGTATCGATGAGTTTAAGATAAGCTCTACACTACACATCGAAGAAATAATCCGGAGGGCATTGCGTACACTAGGTTTTTTGAATCGATAGGCACAGGACGTCTGAAAAGTCAACACAGTTAAAATATGGCACCTGACATTGGTGAGGCCTATTCTAAACCCAGGGTTTGCAGTCCCTATCGGGAAATTAGAGATAATACAATACCCGTTTCTTCGGCTGGCCCCAAAGCTGGGTCAACCTGTGAGAAGGGAAGACAACTACTCGATAATTGCAATCGAATTGGGGATGCAAAGTCTGGAATCCCTCAGGTGTCTAAACGACCTCTTTACTCTGTACAAAATAATGGCCGGACTGTTAGAATGTCCTGGGCTAACCGCAAGACTACAGGTGCACGAACCGGTGCGCACACTTCGAAATGTACGGACGTTTGTTACCACGCTAGTTCGATCGGCACTTTTGCGAGCGGTCAGTTATCCGCAGACTTACGAGCCTCGCGAATAGCACAGAAGATCGGAACTTTCGAAGTTCTCTGGGAGAGTTCAAGAGGGCGATAAGTCAAACAGTGTTAAACTTTCGTTGAATGTGCGACTGTCACAAGCTTATATTTATTGGTCGCGCTGGGTTATTTTGTGCCACTTCATTTCTACATTGTTTCAAGCCATTTCCAATTGTTTGCTTAACTTTCATTTATTCCTTGTCGTCATTGACATCCAATTATCTTTATTCAAGTTCAATTATGCCCTGAATCGTCATACATCCATCGGACGAACAATAAATAACTTATGTTTCAATGGGTGTACAAGATAATTATAAATGTAATTAAGTATCAATCAAGTCGACCACTTGTTTTTCCCTTCCTGCTGTCCGATTCTTCATTTTGATGCGCCAATCCTCACGAATTCCCGCTTTGACTGACTCTCGACCGGATCTCGAAAGTTTTCACCCCTGACAGCGGAAACAGCTTTTTTGAGTGCTCTTTTTATTCCATCGGATGATTATTGCATGAAGGACAATCTGTACGATTTCAAGCACCGGTTGTCTCGAGCTGATTGTGTCCGGCATCTTCTCTCCTACCGCGTTATTACCTGGATAATAAAATAAATAAAATTAAGAAACCAAATAAAAAGTTTCAATAACGTTTGCGAAAACCTCCATCACAATGATTGATTTGTCGATAATGACAATACCGAAACTTACCAACCACCCGACGACGATTGAGCGGAAGCCTGAGCCGATGATTGACTCCAAGATCCACCTCCACCCCCGCCGCCGCCCCCGCCGCCTCCCTGACATACATCGCACTGTCCACCTCCCTGGTGCTGATGACCTCCGCCTCCGCCTCCTCCGTTATATCCACCTCCACCTTGTGATGGCATTACGACGACGGGAACAACCCCGACAGAACCTGAAAAACAGTAAACCCATATTATAGCACAACCTCAACGAGGTGAAGTCAAGGCGAAGAGAATATAACATTTTGCATGGCAATTTTTTATTTCCTCATAAAATGTCGATAATCCAAAGGACACCTTTTTATAGCATGGTTCGTCAAAGAATATAAAAGTTTGTAATTACCACCTCCTTGTTGTCCTCCGCAGTTTCCACCGCATCCTCCACTCCCTCCACCCCCACCATAGCTCGGACCACCACCGTAACCTCCACCTCCGTAGCTCGGAGCACCTCCGTAACCTCCACCTCCGTAGCTCGGACGACCACCGCCCCCCTGACATACATCGCACTGTCCACCTCCCCCGCCTCCATGGTGATGACCGTGTCCACGACCTCCTCCGCCTCCACTTTCTACTGGCACTACGACAACCGGAACAACCGTGACGGAACCTGAAGAATAGTGAACCCATATTATGGAACGACCGCAACAAGCTGAAGTCAATTGGATGTCCGAAATTGTTCGAGAAAATAACATTTTGCGTGGCCATTTTTCATTTTCTTTATCAAATGTCGACAATCAAACAGACACTTTTTTATAGCACGCTTTCCGCAAATAATACAAAAGTTTGTATGTACCACCTCCTTGTTGTCCTCCTCCTCCGCAGCCTCCTCCGCACCCTCCACCTCCTCCATAGCTCGGACCACCACCGTATCCTCCACCTCCGTAGCTCGCACCTCCCCCGTATCCGCCACCGTATCCACCCCCTCCGCCGCCACCGTATCCACCCCCTCCGCCGCCCAGCATTTTACCAAGCAGACACTTCAGACAAGGTGCGCGCTTCCTTCGGACCTTGTGAGAAGTAGTCTGCACAGGCTTGACGAGCTCCACACCAAGATCTTCCTTCGGCACTTCATCGGCCACATCACCGAAGTCCACTTTGATCACTTTTGTTTCACCGTCTTTGACGACCTTGTCGACGACGAAGCCTTCGTCCTCCAGATCCTTGGCGATCTCGTCCAAGCTGACTGGAGTCTCCTCGTCATCGGCTTCGACGACCAGGAGAACCGACGCTAACGGCTCTGCATCGAACGATCAAAGAAATTCGTTGGAATCAATTGTGCCGATGTGGAAGTCACCACATCGCGCCCCTAGAACAACAGTGTAACATCCCTTATGGCATTACCATACAAGTTGTTACACTGTTGTTCTGAGGGTGCGACGTGTCTTTCGCGAAGGATTTCGTTGTCGAGGAAAAGTCTCCGATTACCCAATATTCCCGGCGTGCTCTCGACGATCTCGTTGGTGAGTTTTTCCTCACCGTCCTCGATGTCCGAGGTGTTCGACACGGCATAAAGATTTATCAGATAAACGATCCCGTGTCTCGTCGCACTGCTGTCGGGGTCCATCGGCGGAGGCTGCAATTCCGTTGAGAGAGTCGCATTCTCGACAACCTCCGGTACCAGTTCTGCAATACAAATCATCGGCTCTGCAACTCTTGTATTTTTATCACGTGATTTACATATAACCGATGGAAAAACAAAGTGTCACTACGATGGTACGCAGATACGATGTTCCGTGTGTGGTTACCTGCGTCGGGATCAGGAACGAGCGGTAAACCCGTAAGGGCCGTCGCCAGCAGCAACGTGCCCAGCGCACTGAACCACCCCATATCTCCGAACCTCGATTTTTTTATTCACCGCGCAAAGTTGTGGTACGTTTCGACGATCCCGCTAGCTACTGAGACGAGATGCTGGATGTCGCCCCTTTTTATAGGCAATACCTCTCGATAGATATTATCTCGGCTCGATTGCACAACACGCGAGAGAATTCTTCCGATGAATGACAAAACACGACACTATTGTTAAAATTACCGACTGATGTTCGCCAGCCGATCGGGACGGGGTTTTTTTTTCTCGTGGAAAAAACCGCAAGACACACGTTCGTCACTCACTGCGCGGTGTACGGTCGATATTCTCTGCTTTCTTTATGCACACGCTATTTGGAATTATAATTTGTGAATAATTGCGATTGTGACTCATTAATTTGCGAATAAACTCATCAACTGTTTGGTGGGGAAAAAAAGACACCTTGGCTTACGAACATCAACTTTGATGGTGGCACGTGGGATCGGTAACAAAGGAACTTCCAGTTCAAAGTTTTTAATTAGTCACTCTACTCGATTCGACTGAATTACGGAAGAACGGATAGTGGGTAGAAGAACGTGTATGACACGTCTCAAATGCATTTGGAATTCATCTCGAATGTAGCCAGCGACATAAACGAAGGAATTAAGGAACATATGAAACGTCCTCAGCTGCGTTTACTTGGTGAGGACTTATACACAGGAGCCCGACCAATCACCGCACGAATAAAAGGGGGAGAATAGAAATGTAGAATTTAAAGCTATTTTGAGTTGATATCGTGACACAGGATTAGCATCGCCAGGCAATAAGAGGATCCGTGCTCACCGGTCCATTGTCTTATCCTTGTTCCTTATTGCTGCTGATAATCTCTTCGTAGACTCCTCACTGCCTTGCCGTGAAAAGTGCTCAGATTGATTGGACGCGCCGGGTTATTGCATGCCCGTTTATTTCTACATCGTTTCAAGCCATTTCCAATTGTCTGCTTAACTTCCATTTATTGCTTGTCGTCATCGATATCCAGTTAATTTTAATTTGAGTTTCACGGAGCCCTCAATCGTCATGCATTCATAGCACGAATAATAAACGATATATGTGTCAACGGGTCTACGAGATAATTATAAATGTAATTAAGTATCGAATAAGTCGACCGCTGTATCCTCGAGTTCTGCAGATAATCCACCGCTAGAACCTCTTGTTTTTTTCTTTCCTGCTGTTCGATCATTGATTTCGATGCGCCAATACCCTCACGAATCCTCGCATTGACTGACTCGCGGCCTGAGCTCGAAAGTTTTGACCCCTATTAGCGCAAACAACTTGTTTGAGTGCTCTTTTTTATTGCATCGGATGATTATTGCATGAAGGAAAATCTGTACGATTTCAAGCATCGGTTCTCTCGAACTGCCTGCGTCGAGTGTCTTCTCTTCTTCCTCGTTATTACCTGGAGAATAATGATAAAGCAAAATTGGTGTTAATAACGTTTGTAAAGGTCTCAATTAAAATGATTGATTCGCCGATAATGACAATACTGAAACTTACCAACCACCCGATACCAATTGAACAGAAGCCACAGCCATGGACTGGCTCCAAGATCCACCTCCACCCCCGCCGCCTCCCTGACAGCACTGTCCACCGCCTCCACTTTCAACTTGTACTGGCACTACGAGAATGGGAATAATACCGAGTGAAACTGAAAAATAGTAAAGCCACATTATAGATCGACGAACTCGCACGACAATATAACATTTTGAAGGGCAATTCTTTTTTTCTTTCTCAAATGTCGATAATCAAATGGACAATTTTTATATATTCTCATTGAATATATAAGATTGCATTTGCGACCTGTTTGTTGTTGTCCTCCACCGCAGCCGCCTCCGCATCCTCCGCTTCCGCCGCTCATCATCTTGCCAACGTTACACTTCATACAAGGTGCGCGCTTTCTTCGCACTTTGGGAGAATTAGCCTGCAAAGGCTTGACGAGCGCCATACCAAGATCTTCCCTCGGCACATCATCGGCCACACCGCCGAAGTTCACTTTGACCACTCTTGTTTCACCGTCTTTGACGACTTTGCTGACAACGAAGCCTTCGCCCTCCAGGTTCTCGGCGATCCCGTCCAAACCGACGGGAATCTCCTCGTCGTCGGCGTTGACGATCAAGAGAACCGTCGCTATTGGCTCTACATTGAAAAACCAAAGAAAATCGTTGAAATTAATTATGGTGATTCGGAAGTCACGATATGTCTATCGCGAAGGATTTTGTTAACGGGGAAAAGACTTCGATTACCCAATATTCCCGGCGCGCTCTCGACGATCTCGTTGCTGAGTTTTTCGTCACTGTCCGAGGAGTTCGTCACGGCATAAAGATTTATCAGATAAACGACCCCGCGTCTCGTCGCATTGCCGTCGGGGTCCATCAGCGGAGGCTGCAATTCCGTTGACAGAGTCGCATTCTCGACGACTTCCGGTACCAGTTCTGCAATGAGGTAAGTCGCCGTTTCACCTGCAATATCCGGGTGACATGGTCATATGCCGCGAAAAACATGTCTTCCGGAAAATGAGTGACCATATGACCCATTTTCTCGGAAAAATAACCGCTGCTTAAATTTAGGGACGGAATTTAAAAAATAGATTTACCACACGCTAATCTTTTCTTGAAAGATCCAACGACAGTGTGCAACGTTGATTTACTAGCAGAATTATAATTTAGAAGGTCTCCAAAGCGCTAGAACCATAGCTTGAGAAATTTCTGGCTACCTCGAAATAGGGATTCACCGCTAGTATTGACCCTTGCACGTACAATCTTAAAATTTGTTGTGCAATCGCATTGCATGCACATGTACTAAAAATTGTGCAAGTGGCGGCGCGATTCGTTCGTTACGTTAAAAGATATTAGGGGTGGCAATCTCACCCGTCCGGCCATCTCACGCTATTTACTCTGCCGACGATCTGCTCTACAACTCTTGAATTTTTGTCAAGTGATTTACATATAATTTATGAAAAGAAGAGTCACTATAATGATACGAAGATACGATGTTCCGTGTATGTTTACCTGCGTCCGGATTCGGAACGAGCGGCAAACCAGTAAGGGTCGTCGCCAGCAGGAACGTCCCCAGAGCACTTAACCACCCCATATCTTCGATGGTCGATTTTCGTAGTACGTTTTTAAGGATCTCGCAAGATACTGAGACGAGATACTGGAGATTGCCCCTTTTTATAGGCTCGTGTACCTCCCGATAATCACAATCTTTGCATAACGATTGCATAATACGCGAGATAATCCTTCCGATGATAAAACGCGACACCATTGTTAAAGTCGCCGATTGATGGTCGCCAGCCGATCGGGACGGAGTTTTGGCTCCTCGTGGAAAAAATTGCAATGCCGCACACGCGTTCGTCACGAGCCGCGCGGTGTAACGCTCGATATTCTCTGCTTCCCATATACACCCGCGATTTGTTAATATGACTTGTGATTAATTGGAGAAACAAATACACCAATGGAAACGGCCCTATCTTACTAGGAATGCGCCCCGATTCTGCGGTCAGGAAAAAAAGCATTAAGTGCGGCGACGTTCCGGTGCGGAAATACTGCCACGTTTATCTCCTGAAATCGGTTACCGACGATCCCTCCGTGTATCTACGACACACTTGCGTACGCTAAGCTAAGCCTCACTTTACAGTTTCGAGCGACCGGTACGTGCCAAGAAAAAGAATGTCAATCCTGTTTAACCTTGAAGATCGCCGTCAGATGCAACGATCGATAATTATAAAAATAAAAACAATCAGTAGGGCGAACGATTTGCATTTGGTGCCTGATGCGCATTCGAACAGTCTCATAAAGCAGTCAGGAAGTATTGTTGACGTATATCGAAGTAGGAAGTGACTGCTCAAGGGCTTCGGATGATTGGTCTTATGATTGATGCACATCGTTATCCCTGAATCGTGATTGTCTGTACGTCGGAGAATGTTAAATACCGATAGAATTATCGATTTGTCTGATGATAACAATTTTTTCTAAAAATCTGTGTAGCCAGAAATAGAATGATGCCGTGGGGCAGTAAAATTCAATACAGTAGAACCTCGATTATTCGAATCCTTCGCGACCGAGTCCAGTTCCGGTAATCAAAAATTCGGCTCATCAAAACACACTTTTCGTATGCGTCCTATGCGTATAGTACGCATTTGAACGTAATTTAAAGACAGAAATAAGAAGTGAAAGTCGTGGGCGATTCCTGATAAGCGAAGATAATGCTGCTATACGATAAAAATAGAAAAAGGAATACAAGACGAAATGCGTAGTGGACTACGATAGAACCTGCTCAATAGCGACAAATAACAAATTGTAGCATCAAGTGTGGGCAAAAGTGAATCGTAGTCGCATCCGAAAAGCAAAACAAATTCATGGAAAATCCAGCAATTTTTCCTGCGCTTATACGAGGGTAGTTATGCAAGACAATAGCCAATTTTTATGTCTTAGTAAGTTTTTTATTGCGAAACGATAGTTACGCTTTGGAGCAGCGAGATCTCGAAGCTGCTTCAGTGTGAACCACGTATGTAAGGCGAATTCAAACGATTTGGTATGGAAGCTAGTCTCTGTCTGACACCGCTGGGGCGGGTTAAACTGCTCGAGAAAGCCCGTGTACGATCGTATTACGGCAGGAAGTGGAAAAGTGCGCTGCAACACACTTGACCATGGGCGCGACTTTTGCTGCGGCGAGCAACAATTTATTATGTTTCGCGCCGACCTTCGGATAATCGAGCGTTCGGATAAACGAAGTCATGGTTCCGATAATTGAGGGTTCGGATGATCGAGGTTCTACTGTACAATAACAAAAATAGCCAGTTTTCTCAGTGCCGACTATACGAGCTTCATCATGCAAGAAACACTCAGTAGCAGCTAATTAGCTCGATAATAAGCAACAATTACATTCTCACGTCTGCCGGGGAAACCCCGGTAGATCTATGAGTTTTTATGTTTAAAAAAATAGTTTATCTTATCTGCCCGTGTATCATCTTGACGATCAGCAATCACGATAAGATTACCCAGAAATGGGCGGAAATTCCACAATGCTTGCTCGGCGATTAGCCATCCGTCACGAATCAGTGTATCGCCCGCCGGCAAGGTAGAATGTTGTCGGTTGAAGGTAACTTATCTTCCGACGGGCCAACGGCGTGTTCGATTCTGCACCAACCTCGGTGGCGAATGCAGAAGCGAAGGTTGATCATAGTTAGATGTCGCGAGAGTCTAGAAATCATTCTAGCAGACACGGATGTCTCAAATTCGCTGACAATACAGAAAACACTTCGATCTCCATTTTCATATCCAGGCCTCCGCCAACCTCGGTGGTTAAGGACATGTGAAACGACTCAGTCGGTAACCAAAATCTGTAATGAATGCGATTAAGAGTCCGTAGACTTTTCGGGAAAAAGCAAAGCATTAGCGGATTTAAAATTTAACACCGCGTCCGATGATGCTTCCGTTTTATCCGAAACGTCAACCGGTTTGACATGGCATTGATTCGAAAAATGCGACTCAGAAGCGAAGCTTGATTATCGTCAGATGTCGGGACAGACTGGAAATCATTCCAGCGGGTATGGATGTCATTTTTTCAGCCGGTAATTCAGAAACCTGTTCGATCTCCAATTTCACATCCGGGTCTGCGCCAACCGCGATGGTTAACTTAGAAGCGAAGCTTGATTAGATGTCGTCGGGACAGTCTAGAAATCATTCTAGCATGTATGGATTTCGTAAATCAGCTGATAATTCAGAAACCTATTCGATCTCCATTTTCACATCCGGGTCTGACGATTCCAAAGGAATACAACTTCGTGCAATAGGTCGGCTATTGCCTGAATATAGACGACCGAGTGTCGCGACGACAATTGCAAGACGACAATCTTTTTGGGAAGTCCAGATTCGTTCCATTACACTTTTCATTCTCGGTACGTGCCATCCGCAATAAATATATTTATCACAGTTCCGGGCCCATAGCTCATCGGGGCTTTATCTGCCTGGAAATCAGTTTCTCGGAACGACCTCAACAACGCGCGCGGAGGTGATCGCTTGCGTCTCCCGGTCTCATGTATCCGCGGGCATATAGCGTGGCGTCGTGGCGATAATTAAAAAATATATTACGTCACGCATCGCCGAAGGATTAGCATCCTGAGGCAATATGAGGATCCGCGCTCACCGGCTCTTTTCTTTTATCCCGGCGCACGGGTTCCTCGACGCTTCTCGCTGCCGCTAATAATCTCCTCGAAGACTCCTCGCCACACTCTTATCTCAATCGGACACGTCGGCTAATTTATGCCACTTTGTTTCTACGTTATTTCAAGACCATTCCCAGCGTCTGCTTAGCTTCCATTTATTTCTCGTCGTCGTTGGATACAACCAGCTAATTTTAATTCAAGTTCAATCGACCGCTCGATCGCCGAACGAACAATAATAAATAACTTACGTCAAAACGGATACAAGACATACAATTTTTGCATGTTATTAAATATCGAATAAGTCGACCACCGTGTCCGTGATATCCGTCAATAGCTCACCGACCGGATCTCTCGTTCTCGAGATCCTTACTTGCGGTCCGTTTCGAGAATTCGATGGTGAATTTCTCACGAATTCTCGTGGCAAATTCTGCGGATTATCGGAGTTGGGAAACGTAACGAAGCTGACCGAGCCCGAGTTCGCGGTTCCCTGGGCGTGACCGCTGCCCGTCGAGTGACTCGCGACCTGACCTCGGGAGTTTTGGCCCCTGTTGGCGGAAACGGCGTTGCCCTGCGAGTAACCGTTGCCTTGAGAGCTTCCGGCTATCGCGCCCGAACTGAACGAAGCTTGAGCGTTTCCACTGTTCTGTCCTACCGCCGCAGCCGCGCCCTGAGCGTGACTCTGGGCGTTACCGGATGTTTGCGCGTTGTTGTTCGTCCAAGAAGATGGCCCGTTTGGTCCCAAACCGCTGTGGGACGAAGATTGCCCGAAGGAGGAGCTTCCCGGTGAGTTCGAATTCGCGGACGACGATGCCGAAGCTCCGGAAATTTGTAGACCGGGTCTATTGCTGTCCTGAGCTTGGGACCAGCTTCCGGGATGAGGTCCGGTCAGAGGACTTTGCGTCCAGGACTCGCGATTGACGGAAGTGTCTTGGTTCGAGGCCCAATTCTGATGAGAATTGGACGATGAAGTGGCGGAGGAGTGAAATCCTCCGTTGTAACTTCCGCCTTGTCTGTGACCACGGTAGCCATTGGTGGGTCGTTGCTCGGTTATGAAGACCTCGGGACGTCGGTGCTGCCAGCGATCGTCGTCCAAATTAACGTCGAGACGAAGAGGTCCTCCTCCGGGCCGCTTCTCGGTGAATCCGTGGTGTCCCTGAGTCACGTGCAACTTTGGACGTCCACCGTTCGGATTGTACAGACCTGCGAAATTTAGTTTCGTCTCATCATTGTTACTCTCTGAGTCTTCTTCTTACACTGAGAGGAAAGATTCTCGGAAAAATTACCGAGGCATGTGGTGAATTTCCACCAGGCAACATGGTACACCAGCGCCACCACTAGCGATGTGTAAACTTTTTATAGCTATGTTTACCCAAACTCATACGGTCATTTTTTTTCCAGAAGGCGAGTTGGCGAAATTTTGTTAATCTGGCTGAAAATTTCGTGGATGAAAGCTGACAATTTTGAGGCTCAGATTTTTTTTATGCATAGGTACATAACAAAAAATTTGATCGCTGTAATATGCCGGTATAAGCTATAAATCTAAATGAAACGATACTCGATCGCGACGCCATCGATTGGCGTATTGTCCAGTAAGAAGAACTTATATTCTAGCAGAGATTACCGGATTTTCGGGTAATATCTGAGCCAGCGAAAATTATCATATTTTCTAGCAGAATGTGTTAAGTTTAATACAAATGTTTGCGAGGATGTCGCTGCAGTTCGCATGTACCCGAAAGTTCTGTCGGTTTTTACCAGATTTATGGAAATTTCTATCAGCTGTTTCTCTCAGTGTACTCAAGAACTCCCGGAAGCTGTCGCATTTTATATATCTGTCGTTAGTGTTCTGCAGATACGTGCTTGTTTCTTAGATTCGAACGTTTCTTTCACTACCTCCAATTTCGTGGTTCGGTCCGATATTGGTCCACGATGGTTTTCCTCGTCGATGATTCTGTCCATGGAAATTTGCGACCCCTGAGTTCGCGCTTGCACCGGAAGTCGCCGAAGAGTGAGAAGATCCGACGCTGGACTGCGCACCGGAAGTGGCCTGGCCCTTCGCGACGTTTCCCTGCGACGACGAAGTTGCCTGGCCCAGTGCGAACGAATTGCTGTTCGCTTGAGAATTCCCTCCAAATGCCGGATGACTGAGATCGAAAGCGTTCGAATCCGAGCCCGAAATTCCGGAAAGTCCCGCCGAGAAGGAACTCGACTGGCTTGCAGAAATTCCTGAACTGAAAAAATACAACAAATTGCAAACAATTGCAAGTACTGATTCCTTAAAAAAAAAAAAATAAGCTTCCGCCTCGAGGTCTCTCAACAGGGTATGAAATTTTCCAATCAGACGTCCGGCTCGTGTATTTTTCGAGAGAGACTTTTTTGTTTTTCAAGTCGCAATATATGAAGTGTCATGTGAAGTTGTTATTCAGTGGTCTCGTAAAGAATTACCGACGCATGTAGCGGTCGGATATATTATAGTCGGTCGAGTGACTAAAATAATATTTCCACAATGAATAATCGCGACGATTGTATCGTCCATTCCATTCACCGACATCCCGTCGCCCCGGTATTTTTTTTTGTCGCCATAATGGGCACGCACATTCGTTTCTCGTCCGTGCTCAAATGATATGCGCAGCTTTTAATTTTTCCATTATTTTACGACAACAATTCGGCGACGTGGTTATTTGTTATCGTCGCCTCGTGAAGCGATTTAATTAAAAAGCGTGCCGGCACGTTAAAATAAAATACAATCATTTATTGACCCTTCATGTACGGGGGATTTTTTTGGCGAAAGCAAACGACCATGCCTTTTTTTTAAATAATCACATCAACTTGTTATTCGAATTGTTCGAAGCTTGCATTTTGGCAAATTTCAGGTCCTCGTTAAACAGCGATACGGTACGTGAAGGGTTAAAAAAATGAGCTTCGGAACAGACGTACAAGTCATCGTAATTTTGCGAATAAAACTCCGCCGCGTTCTTTCACGACAAAATATCGATAATTTTACCCCGTAAATCGTCGTCCGAATGACACTCTAAAGAATCTTAAATAAATAATGCAGATTTGCTGGATGAGATTCCCCTCGGCGATGCACGAGCGGTTCGGTTAATCCGCGCCACCGGATCTCGCGCTTTCATTATAGATTAATATTTTTTTCGCGTACCCCTCAATCCCGACGGAGCTGCCGGCCTGGCTGGCGCTCTGTGAAAAGCTTATTCCGTCCTGGCTTCCACCGACGCTCAGTGAATGCGCATTGTTCGAGGTGCCACCTGAGCTCAGAGTGAAACTCGCTGAAAACGGCAGAAATCTCGGTTGGGGTGACTCATTATCGAAATTCGATTTTCCGTCTGCGTGCTCGGGCGTCAACTTCGGCGGGGTGTTCCATCGTCGCTCGTCCTCCGACTCGAAGTACACTCGATCATCTTGAAAAAGTAGAAAAAAAGCGCACACGTTCAAACGTTAAAACGAGTCATATCGCAATTAAAATCGCCTGGCGAAATGGAATCGAAGCGCACGGATAGACGAGGGCAAGAAAAGAAAAAAAAAAAGGAATCAAAACAACCGCACTTTTAATAATAAAGGTGATGCGAACGTGTAGGTATGACGCATCTGTAGCTGCGGCGCCGAACAGGTTCCATCCAATTCCCGTGTGCATCGAAGAGCGGAATAATTGACATGTGTAATCACGAAGCCGCACGATTTCGACGGCATTTTCACTTTGGGCCTCGGCAATGACATCATCGTCGCAGCGCTGTGTGCCTGTGGCTACAACGATTTACGTGCTCGCCTCGCTAACACGCTCGGAAAAATCGACATCCCTCAATTATCGGTATCTTGTTTCTTTTTCTTCTTTGTTTCTTTTCTTCGAAAGTATCATACGCTGTTATTCCACATTCGTTCTGTTTACTTCTTTTTTTGATGACAAGAGAATTTCTGTTTACCACTCTGGCACGGTTAAAAAATAATCCGATGAGCAATGTAATTACTATTCGTGGAAATTTAATTAAGTAAGCGATCAACTTTTTAATAACGCGGATTAAACCGCGGATTACCCTTGGGGATGGTTCAATCGGTGATCCGTTAAAATTATAAAATTCGTACGTGACACGCGAGAAAATAACGCCAAAGTGTAATTTAATTTTTTCATGCATAATGCGTTATGAGATTCGACTGATCACAATATTTTTAATGCATTAATATTGTAGCATCTCCAACTTATCGGTATCTTGTTTTATTTTCCTTTTTGTTTTTTTTTCTTCGAAAGTATCGTACGCTGTTATTCCACATTCGTTCCGTTTACTTTTTATTTTCAAGAATAAGAGGATTTCTGTTTAACACTCCGGCACGGTTTGAAATGATCCGATGAGCAATTTAATTACGCTTTGTGGCAATTTAATTACTTAAGCTATTCAATTTTTTATACCGCAGATTTTTCCTTCGGGGCTTCGACTGTAAGGATAGTTAAATCGATGATACGTTAATGTAATAAATTACATAAGGAAACCGCGAGAAAATAACGCCAAAGTGTAATTTAATTTCGTAACGAATAGTGCGTTCTGAGATTCTGAGCTTCAGGTGGTCACAATATTTTCAATGCATTTAAATTGCACCATGTATTGTTTTCAAAAATATTTTGGCGTTTTCTTATTTCAATTTACTTGTTTTGGGTGTCTGTTGTTATCCGCATTCGTCATCCGATCCAAGTTGCGATCCGACGATGCAAAACTTTAACTCTCACCTGCCCACGCTTGCGTGCATAGCAGACAAAACGCAATTTAATTTTTTAATGTATGGTGCGTTCTGAGATTCAATGGGTCACAATATTTTTTATGCAATAAAATTGCACTACGTATGTATTTAAAAAAATATTTTGGCGTTCGTTGTTTCAATCTACTTGTTTTGTGTGTCTTTTGTTATCCGCCCCAAGATGCGCCCCGACGATGCAAAACTGTAACTCTTACCTGCCCACGCTTGCGTGGATAGTAGACAAAAAAAAATGATCACGTTACTCGCGCACCGTACCATGACTGAATTGGTTCTGACGTCTCGTCGGTCTATCCCTGCCCTTTTTTAACAGATATGCTCGACCTTACAGAACCTATTGAGATGCGCGACGGTGTCCCAAGACGCAATAGCTGCTCGGTCATACCCAGCAACGAGTATCGAGCTTGGCTGGACATTACAGTCGAAAACTGCGTGTGTTGAAGACGATGACGTCGATAATAATCGTAGCTTGGAGATTTTTGTATCTCGCAAAAAAGAAAAATTACTGAAACGTACTTCCGTGCATACGGCCATTCAATTATCGGGAACATAGCTAATTTTTCGGACGCATTTATCGAAGTCGAAAAAAAATACAAAATAAAATATAAAACGCAGACGTTCTTAGCAGCGTCACGTACATTCGGCCGCAACGATGCGCGAGTGAGCGAGGTCCTTGGGGAATCCCGAAGCACCGTTCGTCATTGGTCATAAGGCTGCCGAGACGAGTTGTAAAAATAATTGAACATGAACACGGTAATCATCCGAGCACTGTGAATGAAGTATGAATACTGTCAACGTTTTATTGCTTTATTGATACACCGATTATACATTTCATATATGATCCGGATAACTTAAATTTTATTTTCCGCTTTTAACCCTTTTAACCCGCAAAGTCTGCCACTTTTCTTAATCAAAGTGCATAAAAAATGGCACTTTTGCAATTTTAAACTAGAATAAATAACATGTTGTCACGTAAATGATATTCGCGAAGCTTTCTCCGTGATGTATTATCATTGGTCAAATGTTCCCAAATTTTTTCAGTCAGAATTGAAGAAGATATTTTTTCAAAAATCGCCCTTTCACCCAAAGTGGTAAATTTTTACACGTCGGGCATCAATGGATTTAACAAATATCGTCCCAGAGTTGAACAATGCAAGTACAATCGAATGAGTCATCAGTTCGCCTTCTCGTTCGATTCATGATCCTTGTTTCAACGGCATTCGCGAGTTGTGCCGAGAATCGTGCGACGGTGTGAAACTCACGAGGGAACGCTTCCAAACGGATTTTCCCCCGGACTGTCCTCCAAGCTTGTCGAGGCGATCACGATTTTTTCCGGTATTTCCGTAGTACTGGATCCGCCGCTCGACAAATTTGGTGTCGCGTTTCCTTTTGCCTTCAGCGAAACTGCCAGCACATCTTCCTAAGGTTCTTCACTTGTTCCCGGTTTTATCGGAAATATTCCTGGGGGCAAGCTGGGCCTCGGGAACATGGTCGTGGGACTCAAAATAGGGACTATTTCCGATTCGTTGTCGGTGACCGTGAAGTCGGGTATGGGATACAGGGTAGGGACCATTGGCTTTTTGTCGTCCTTGTCAGTTGAAGGCGTGATGTCGGGTTTGACAGACACGGGAGGGACCGATGGCTTGTCCTTGTCAGCGCAAGATGCCGTCACTATAGAGACGGCTGAAACAAAAGGGACATCAAATTATGATTATTATGATTAAAAAAAATAATTATAATATTATTATTAGCTTTACAGAGAGAAAGTTACAAACTTATAGTATCTGTATATGCGCTGCGATTTTACAGTAAAGTTTCTATTTTTAATTCAAATTTTTGTGAATTTCATGCAAAAAGATTTGTAATTTTTATATCTGGGGTATGATAACTTTACAAAAAGTACATTGATATTCAATGAATGTAAGTAGGGAAAGCAAATTTTAAGTGCCAGTACATTAAATTTACAATTTATGTTTACAGTGTAGAATACAACGGTCGAATTTTAAGACGTTAGGCTGAACTTTAGATCAAAGTTTGCCCAAAGTTCATTGTGTGCTCAAGAACTATCGTAAGTTCGAACTTGAGTTCGCATGCGAGATCAAATTCGAACGACGATCGAATTTGAGTTCGGACTTAAGTTCGAACTGGCGATCAAACTTAAACACGAAATCAACTTCGAAATTAAGATAGATTTTGAGCACGCAATAACGTTTGGGCCAAACTTCGGTCTTAAGTTGGATCTCAAGAGTGATCTTAAGTTCAAACTAACGTCTTAAAATTCGATCCCCAAGAGGATATAGACGAGTTACACTGTAAAAAAAAAAAAATTTGTAAGATCGAAATCCGAAGTTTCGAAAAATAACTTTGTTCAATTAGTAACAAACTCGTTTGTTCAGGTTCGAATATACAAACCTTCCCCCTTATTTCATGCGTCATCAACAATTTTTGTTTGTACTTTTGTTTGTGAAACCAGAGACGCATGGTGCGATCGGAAAATTAACGAATAAAAAATTGTGGACCTTCGTGAACAATAAGTTGTTTTAAAAAGCATAACAAAGTTTTTTTTACTCTCTATCGTGTACTCACAGTGAGCTAAGCTCTTCAGTGTCTCGTATATGGTCTTTTGTATTTCCACCAGGGCGTCGACTCTTTTTTGCAAGTCATCTACCCAGCCTTCCTTGTTGTCGGCGCCGTGGAACACACCAGAGACAGAAGTAAGCAAAGGGAACGACCAGGTGTGATTGAAGGGCTTAATCCTCGTGTTTGCGAAGTCGGATATGGGAGACAGGGCACGGATCAAAGGGTCTCTGGGGCCCGCATCAAGGCAACACGCCGTCAGTGCAGAGAGATCTGAAACATAAAGGACATTAAATTATGATTATTATAATTAAAAACAAAATTATTATATTATCATTGGTTTTACAGAGAGAAACTTACAAACTTATAGTATCTACATATGCGCTACGATTTTGCAGTAAAGTTTCTATTTTTAATTCGAATTTTTGTAAATTTCATGCAAAAGATTTGTAATTTTTAAATCTGGAGTATTATAACTTTACAAAAAAGTACATTGATATTGAATGAATGTAAGTAGGGAAAGCAAATTTCAAGTGCCAGTACATTAAATTTACAATTTATGTTTACAGTGCAGACTACAACGGTCGAATTTTAAGACGTTAGCCTGAACTTAAGATCAAAGTTCGCCCAAAGTTCATTGCGTGCTCAATCGTGTACTCACCGCGATTTAACTTCATCACTATCTCGTTTATGGACTTCTGCATTTTGTCCAGGGCGTCGACTCTTTTTTTCAATTCCTCTTCCGGGCCTTCCTTGTTATGAGCGCCGCCTAACAGATCAGTGACAGAAGGAAGCGAAGGGAACGGCCAGGTGTGGTTAAAGTTCAACGAATGGCTCGGCTTAGTCCTCGCGTCTGCGAAGTCGGATATGGGAGACAGGTCAGGGACCAGTCGACTTTCGTCGCGGTTGTCAGCGAAAAAAGACGCGAAGTCGGGTATGGAGGACAGGGTAGGGTCCATTGGCTTTTCGTCGCGGTTGTCAGCGAAAAAAGACGCGAAGTCGGGTATGGAGGACAGGGTAGGGTCCATTGGCTTTCCGCCATCGTCGTCAGCGGTAAAATCCGTGAAGTCGGGTATGGGAGACACGGTAGGCTTTCCGTAGCCCTTCGCAGCGCAATACGCCGTCAGTTTAGATACGACTGAAACAAAAGGGACATTAAATTTTGATTATTATAATTAAAAAAAAATTATTACATTATTATTATTGGTTTTACAGAGAGAAAGTTACAAACTTATAGTATCTGCAGATGCGATGCAATTTTACAGTAAAGTTTCTATTTTTTATTCAAATTTTTGTAAATTTCATGCAAAAGGTTTGTAATTTTAATATCTGGTATTATAACTTTACAAAAAGGTCCATTAATATTGAATGAATGTAAGTAGTGAAAGCAAATTTCAAGTGCTAGTACATTAAATTTACAATTTACGTTTACAGTGTAGACTACAACGGTCGAATTTGAAGACGTTAGCCTGAACTTAAGATCAAAGTTTGTCTTGACAGATTCAGTTCGAACTTGATTGCGTGATTAAATTGGATCTTAAGTTCGAACTTGAGTTCGGACTTGAGTTCGAACTGACGATCAAACTTAAACACGTAATCAAGTTCAAAATTGATATAGATTGTGAAGCACGCAATAACGTTTGGGCCAAACTTCAGTCTTAAGTTGGATCTCAAGAGCGATCTCAAGTTCAAACTAACCCCTTAAAATTCGACCCCAAGACGAGATAGACGAGTTACACTGTAAAAAAATAATTCCTTAAGATCGGAATCCGAAGTTCCGTAAAAATCATTTTGTTCAATGAGTGACAAACTCGTTTGTTCAGGTTCGAATATACAAACCTGTCCTCTTATTTCATATGTCATTAAAAATTTCTGTTTGTACTTTTTTTTGTAAAACCAGAGACGCATGGTGCGATCGGATAATTAACGAATAAAAAATTGTGGACCTTCGTGAACAATAAGTTGTTGTAAAAAGCATAGGAAACTTTTTTAAACTCTTTCTCGTGTACTCACCGCCAGTTATCTTCTTCAGTATCCCGTTTATGGTATTCTGTATTTTCTCCAAGGCGTCGAGTTTTTTTCGCAAGTCCCCTACGCGGTCTTCCTTGTTATCAGTGACAGAAGGACGTGAATGGAACGGCCGGCTGTGATTAAAATGCAACCAATTGCTCGGCTTAATTCTCGCGTCTCCCGTCGCAGTCGCTTCAATCCCATCTTTGTTTTCGCTGACGGGGATCCCTGAAACTTCGCCGTACCAAAAGTTACATCGACTCTAGTATAATTCGTTGGTTCGAAAAACAAAAAAAAAAAAAAAAATGAAGTCGAGTCTCACCTTGACTTAGCCCGAACAGTAGAACTGCCAGGGCCGCCACTTGCAACGAAGCTTTCTTAAACATCTTGACGATTCTAACGAAACCGACGAAAGGTTCAGAACACACTGATGGTCTCCTGCTTTCTTCACCTGCTATATATACTTGTTAACAGAGAGCTAGACTTCCATCTTAGCCGAGTAAAAAAAGCAACCCGAAATCCATTAGTGTAACGATTAGTCTAACGACCTATTCCCTATCTATCTTCGTGACGACCGCGCCCATTTCTCTGTCTCAATACATTATTCTCCGATCCTCATCGCTTCTACAGTGCCAGTAGTATTCCGATCGTAAAGAACGTCGTTAAAACGGTACTTATGAATCGATAATAATAATAATAATAATAATAATAATAATGATAATGATAATAAAAAATAATAATAATAATGATAATGATAATAAAAAATAATAATAATAATGATAATGATAATAAATAATAATAATAATAATAATAATAATAATAATAATAATAATAATAATAATAATAATAATAATAATAATAATAATAATAATAATAATAATAATAATAATAATAATAATAATAATAATAATAATAATAATGATAATAATAAAAGATTCAATGAACTAGAGAAGCTGCGGAAGATAAAATGACTGTTCGCTGTGCACAGTCGTATAATGTATTGAACGCGGAAGGTTAGCAACTTTCGACCGGCGGGTATTTCCGTGTCCCTCAGCATCGTGCCAATCATCTACATTGCCCGATCCAACGAGAGCTTGACACGGGTGTTGAAGTTCACGTCGTTTGACCGGCCGAGCTCGATCAATTCGCTGAAAACTGCTCGTCGTTCGGAATCGATGTCGACCACGAAATGTCGTACGTTGTCTTCATCGATCGGCCTCGCTCATCTGGTACCAGCCGCATCGGCATTACAGAATCATTTGAAGACAGCGATGGCGAAAAATTGAATTTTTTTTTACATGGATTTAATTTAAAAAATAGGAAAATATTCGATTTTTAAGATGGAGGAAAATTCATCTTTGCAGTACCTTTAGTATGCATGCATTTTTTCAGATTTTTTTATCATCGAGAAGTATTTCCAATTTTCTCTTATTTTTATTTTATTTTTATCGAACTAATGCCATATGAGCCAGAAGCGACATTAACGCCGATAGCTATTCTAACGGTAAATATATTTTAGAGGACTGTACCATTCGGGATGGAACAGTCGAAATGTTCCGGGTTCAATGACCCAAGCGCTCGTGAATGTGGCACGTGACACCAACATATGATCTCCGTGAATTAGCGCGGACCACACGTGTGTTGAAGAATCAGACGTTCGATCTATCGTGAGGCGTGATCAGTGAAACGCCGTTCGGCGTTAAACATTTATGTGCGGAAACGTGAAGAAACGAAGTCACAAATTCGTCGGATAATATGGAATTTCCCTTGGCGTCATAAAAAAATGGAAACTCATCGGGTGCGGATTTAATTTCCAATGATCAATCACGATCGTTCGCGATTACGGCGATTAAACGCCCGACCGCGAAAGTCCTCGTGGCAACTGGAAATCGCGGATTTGTTGCATCAAAACATGTACTTATAATTCTCGGATCCCCCGACGTGTAGGAGGATGAGACGTATTTCACACTTACCGCGAAGCGCGGGGAAAAGTCTGTACAGACGTCGTGTTGAGTGCCGATCGATTATCTCGTCCAGGATGCGAGGAAGATGTTATTCACGCCAAGTCCCCTCATACTTTCGCGCTTACGTTGGCGATTGATGATATGAATTGTTTTCAGCTGTAGCGCAGAGGATGAATTATTGAAAAAATAATTTTCAAAATTTATCATGCGGATAATTTCCAAAAATTATTATGGAATAATTTTCAAAAATACCTTTAGCTGTAAAAGTCAATATTGCGCTGAAGAAATTGTTGGATTAACCGAGGCTGAGGCCGGTACGTTTAAATGCCTTATATAAATATTTTATTGAGAGACTTATTGAAACAAACATTTCTGTGATTTTAGTAATGTTTTATTACGTATTTATGTATATTTATTTTCATGTTTTTCATTATGTATAATAGATAACATTTGAAAAGAAAAAGCTTGACAATGCGACTCTTTCGGAATGCGTTTTAGCCGTATCAGAAAAAACTTATCGCTCGTCCCTCGAATTACCCGAAACTCAAAAAATGTTGAGTGCTATGCCGCATAGACGATCGTTCCTATGTGGAATAGAGAAGGCTTCCCCGAAGCAAGGACCGCGGCCTTGACAGTGATCTTGGCTCGGCCTCTCGCCCACTGACTTACAGTTCGCTCGCTTTAAGCCAGAAAAGTATTTCTCCATTTACGAAAAAAAAGAAATCATTCCAACCACTGAGACGACGAAAGATATCTCTCGTAGAGCGCATCAGTGATAACCCTCGTCTCGTTGTCACAACTTGAACTTCTTCTTCAATGCGCTAAATCGCACTCGCATCGTACCGTACATAACCACATGAAATTCCTGCTGACCGACTGCGAAGGCATTTTTTGTTTCAGATAAAGCATAATGATAAAAATAATATAAAATAAATGTACGAGGAAATTTTTACCATTGCTAGCACGTGGAACTCTTCGGAAAATCGAGAAAAGTGGGATGAAAACAGATCGTTTGCTTCCTCATAGAAAGCTATATTTAGGTACACCGAAAAACAGGTTTGGTAATGTCAACCTCACAGCTGCGGTTACGGAACATTGGTTTGAATCAATCCAGGCGCATTTAAATAGGCTGTACCGTTGTTGAAACAATAAAACTGGTGTGGCTATGGCAATTGCGTATAGAAGTTACTGCGATTACAACGCTGATGCAAAGTGAACCAAAATTGCATTAAACAAACAACTTATTTTTCGATAGTTTAACTTGAACGTATATTTGGTCGATTTGAAATAAAAAATGTGACTCGATGTGTTCGTATATATACGAACATTTTTCATCTTGAAAATGATGCTATTTCAATCCGCCAAGACGTCAATGTAGTCATTCACAAGTATTATGCCCACAATAAACAACTTTCATGTTGTTTCCATACTTCAATGTCAAATCATGGAATCCGGGTCTAAGTTAATGACGGAATATAACACATATATCCAATTCAAGATTGAATACATCAGTAAGCGATTCTAGCGTAGTGGTAAGGTACCAGGTCCGAATGCGTTAGATTCGGGGTTCGAGCCCCGCTGGGACATGTAGATTTTTTATTTGTAAAAATTGGGTTACACTGATAAGTAGCGATTGTACTGATAACAATTGAACATGTGACGACAATGCGCCCGTGTATAAAATTAATTCGTAACAAATAACGTAAATAACAGTAGCAGGACCCAACTCCAGATGGAGTTGGGCGAAACTTTTTTTCCATCGAAATAATTGCCTATTTTGTTTGGTCAAATACATTTTTAGTTATCACGATGTAATGATTTTTTAAATGCTGATGAACAGTAGATTAAAAATTGCCCTAACAACGAAATGCAAAAACTTCAGTTTGCGATTTCCTAAAATAACGTCCTGTGTAAATCTTGAGTCTTGGGTTAAAATTTAGAAGACGTAGACTTTTTTATGTTACAAAAAAGGGGCAGAGTAATTTGCACATGATTTTTCCTATCCTTAACTGAAAGATACTATTTTTTTTAAGTTGAAAATTGTAATTCAATTACAGCTTCTATGAGGAAGCCAAAATCGAACAACGAAATTTATCATAGACGAAAGTATCCGCAAAACCCTAAAACATGAGGAAGACGTGTGCAAATCACTTTGCACGGTTTAAACAATTTTTTTTTTGCTTTACGCGAAGAAATGCGCGACAAAATGCGTTGATAAAAGATTATCGGCGCTTTGTTCGCCTATATAAAAAATTTTAAAAATCGGCAATCGCTCAATATTGTTCAAGGTCGCAGCCGAAATCTATAACTCATATCAAACGAGCGTGTGATTGATCTCAGAGGTCCCGCGCGTTATTACACATTGAAGTTCCGTCGAAGCCTATACAGCAGCCTCGGTGTGCAGAGCTGTCACAGCGGCGATCGCGGATCGACACAGCTCGCGTAAGAAACCTGGAGGCAAGAGGCCGAACCGAGCAGAATGCTATATAAGATGATCGCCGGCCGCGCGAACTTAGTCATTCTCTTGGGAACTGCGACGTTAATAGGAACGCAGTATACTCGCTTCGTTATCGCGTACAGGAAGTGCCACTAAAATATTAAAGATAATACGGAAAAGAAAACAAAAACATTAACTCAAACGAATTGATAAATTTATCGAACGCATACATCTCGTTTTTGTAACGAGAACCCGAGTTATGGATACTTCCAAGGTCTTCGTCTGTGCTCTCGTCCTTTTCGGAGTACTCAGTGCTCACGGCCAGAGATACGGAAGATCGGCAAGCGGTAAGTTTCATCGAAGATTTTACACGCCCACTCTGTTAACGGAGCTGCTCGCTCGGCAACGCGTTTTCTCCCTTATCATCTTATTTTTTTATCTTAATTTTTTTCTTCTTCTTCTTTAATCCGTCTCCTCCTCGCGTGTTCGTCAGAACAGAGCATTCCACGCTACTTTTTGTCCCCTCCTATTCTATCAAATACGAACTGGTATTTCCCGAGGTTACAGAACGTATATTTGCGCCCGAGCGGTGAACGATCGTCCGAACCGCATGACGATGCCGTTCGAACGAGTGTTGAGTATTATTTTAGTGTAATTTTTTTTTTTTTCGACCTATAAAGAAATTTTTTTCCACGGCCGTTTATCGAAGAATTGTCACTGCAACAATACTCCGTCGGTGATATCGGTATTTCATTCCCTTCTTTCAGTTTATTTTTATTTTTTCCTTTTGATTAGTGCGCGTTCAGCGAATCTGCGTTGTAAATACGAAACGAGTCGGGCGTCTCGTGTTGGCAAGCCGGCTCGGCGACTCTCTTCGTTCGTAAACATAATATTCTCGACTTTCGGACGTAGACGGCCAGACGTACATTTCCCACATGGTGCGAGGAAGACAGGGAACGTACAGGACGCGAAAAAAAAAAAATTGTGACCGAGACGTTCTTGAACCGTGACCTCATTTGTGAGCTCACCTTGACGCTTCTTTCATTAAATCGTTTTTTTTTTTTTCTTTTTTAAATTCCATCCTCTCCTACACGTATCCTTATCGACACCATCGCGGCAGCATGCCCAACGCGATGAAGTAACCGTGGAAACGTTCACATTGGAAAAATTGTTACGAAACTTTCTTCGCTCGCGCTCAAACTTCGTTCGCGCTGCGACCGAAGTTTCATCGTTGTTGCGTTCCGAATCGACGTATGGTTGTTATGAATTTCCGCAGCAGACGATTCAAGGCCGATAAACAATTAATGATCGTGCCGGGCAAATGTCACGTCCGAAAAGACCGAGAAATAACACGAGATAACGACTCTGAATTATCTCTGAATTATTATTCGCTCGAAACTGTTCAGACCCGATTTCCTCTCGCGCTCGACAAAACTCATCGGCGGATCGACCGTGAAGCGTTTATCGATTGCGTATCGCTCTCACTTTGTGTGTGGATGATGTGCATGCGGATGCGACATTGGCACGCTGATCGAAGTAGTCGAACACTAAAAAAAAATAATAAATTTAAAAAATATACAATATATGCGCATCACATACGAGCACTGATAATTGTATCCCTCAAATAACAGTATTAATATTTCACGATTGGCCTTTTACCGGGTAAACCATAACACAATGGTAATTTCATAACAAAAATCTAGAAATAGTCAGAAACACTGCTCGTTGCACATTTTAATAAGAGTTTATTTTAATTAATTTTTTTTTTCTAACAAAATATTAAACCCACAGAGAGACCAAATTTGTGTGTAGATGTGTGAGCACGAAACATCCCGATCGGCATTAGATAATTATGAGGATTCATATGTATAAGCGCACAAGAATCTAACAAGAAAGTTCGTGTGTCTGTTAATTCTGTCGAAAAGGTAGAGGACCTCCTTTGTCACTGAAGGATCTAAGCGACGGCGAGGGAAGGGTGGACATTTCATCGGGGATATGGAAGCGGGACGTAGATCGCGCTAGTAAAAAAAAAGCAAAAACGCCACCGGAATCTAACGAAGCTATTCCCGATAACGATTCCGGTATCGAAAATTCCTTCGGCGATAGTACAACGCCGAGTGCCATTTCTAATACCATATCGACTCTCAAAATCAGACTCCTTACCGACGATGATCCGCCGGAAAATCCTCCGAAGCCCAAGCCACGAAGACCTTCCAGTAGATTACCTAGTAGACGCCATCCTCGTCCTTCCCGTCCGACCGATCCGAAATCGGCACCTCCACCAAAAAACAAACCACAGCCAGACTCCGATGATAAAGATACTCCGAGCGATCCTAAGTCGGTACCTTCTCCGAAGGACAAGCCACAGCCAGAGCCTGACGATAAAGATGCTCCGACCGATCCTAAATCGGTAACTTCCCCAAAGAAAAAGTCCCAGCCAGAGCCTGACGATAAAGATACTCCGGTCGATCCGACCGAACCGCAGCCAGACCCTGACAGCGAAGATACTCCGGAGGACTCGGAAGAGCCAAAACCTCCGGGCGCCCCGAAGGAAGGCCTCACTCCCAGTCCCAAACCGAAGAAAAATCTGAATGACCGTCCCCGAAGGGATCGCAACGTGACGCCGAGTATGAGAGCCAATTCGCCAAAGCCAACTCCCAGACCGAGCGCTAAGAACAAGAACAAGCCGAAAGATCCGTCGGAGAACGAGGAAGAGCCGGAGCAAGAGCCCGAGGACGACACGAATCCCGAGGATGAGAAAGAGCCCGAGGGGGCGGAACCTGAGGAAGAGGAAGATCCCGATTCTCAGCCAGATTCACCGCCCGCGAAGCCAAAGCCGAAGTCGCCGGCTGCGAGACCTCCCAGGAATCGCAATCCGCCCAAATCGCGCGCCAATTCGCCGGCCGATAAGAGACGCGAGCCTCCTGCGCCGAAGGAGGATTCGGGCGACGAGAAGACCGCGGAGGATCCGGACGACGAGTCTGATCCCGATTCCGATAGTCCGGCTGAAGCCAAGCCGAAGTCTCGGCCGAATTCCGCTCCTAGGAACAAGCCTAACGCCAGGCCCGCTCCTCCATCGCGTAACAATCGAGATAAGCCGAGTCCTAAGCGAAATGCCCCCGCGCAAGCCAAGCCCAGGCCCAGGACACCTCCGAAAAACAAGCCAAGCGCTGACCCGACTCCTTCCGAGGACGAAGAGCCAAGCGACGACCAAACTCCGGACTACGAAGAGCCGAAAGACGATGACACTCCGGACAACGCGGATGACGCACCTACTATTCCGCCTCGGAATAAGAGTAAGCCAAAGGCGACTCCAAACACACCCACTCGCAATAAGCCCAGACCTACCACACCTCCGCGAAACAAACCGAAGGCAAACAAGCCGAGCGATGACTCGCCACCTTCGGGCGATTATGAGGAGCCCAGTGACGATCCGACGCCTTCCGATGATCAACCGGATGCTTCTGCCGAGGATGAGCCGAGCCTTAGTGGAAAGCCTGCTTCGCAATCAGCTCCGAATCCGAAACGGAGACCTTCTCCCGCGGCTCAGTCGCGTCAAAAGCCAGCCTCCCCACCAACAAGTACCACGCCTCGCAAACGAAGACCTCCGCAGGCCCAAGCTACCGAAAAGCCAGATTCCGACCCGGAAAGCAACCCTCGAAAGCCAAAGCCAAGGAAGGCCGACAAGCCTGACGATTCGGGTGCAACTCCGGATTTCTCGTCTCGATTCGGCGAAGACCCCGACGCGGATTCCAAGCCCAACGCCGGACCGAACGGCGCAGCGAGCGGAGGTCCCAAACCTCTTACTTCCGGCGGCCCGAAGCCACCACCGAATCCCCAGAATCCATTCAACCCCGACGCAGCTTTTGGCTTTCCTTCCCCCTTCGGCTTCGGCGCCGCTAACAGTTTCGGTGCCGCATCCGCCGGTCCGAACGGAAACGCCGGATCAAGCGCGAGCGCGAGCGCTAGCGCAGGTGCGAGCGCGGGGAGTTTCGGGCCAGCCTGGAGACCTCCGTGGGGACCCTTCGGTCAGGTCGATCCCGGCTTCAGTCCGAATCTCTGGCCGAACGGCGGCTTCGGCTCCGGTCCCATGATGATGCCCAACTACATCACCACGCCGCCTCCGAATCCCCCCAGGGAAACCAGCCCCACTGATCGACCCGACGAAGCCCCAAAGCCGAAATCGACTCCGCGCCCGCCCCCTCCTGGAATCAACCCCCTCGCCAAATCTCCCCACGGCAACTTAGACTACGCGTCTCCTCAAGGCCCGCACTACAACCCCATGCCCTCGTACGTGTCCAGCTACGAACCCCAACAAAATTTCCCAAATTTTAACTCCCAACCCGGTCAATACAGCTACAGTGGCACCTTCACTTCGAACCCACCGATGCCGTATCCCACTCCCAGCTATCCTCCCAATCCGATGAACTACCCCTCTTTCAACTACGGCTCTAATCCTCCTCCCAACGTTGATCCGATTCCGCCGTATCCGGCCGAGCCCTCGAAGAATCCCGCTCCTAACTCTGATTCGAGAACCGGAAATTCGGCGTCGGCTGGCGCCGGGGCTTTCGCTAGTGCCGGAAGCTTCGCAAGTTCTGGCGCCGGAGGATCCGGAGGCTTTCAACCAACGATGAATAAGCCTAACGCAGGATATCCGTCGGGAGGTAACGAGCTCGCTGGATTCCCCGCAGCTGGTGGGGCAGGTACGGACTCAACTCGGCGATGGCAAGAGAAAGGACTTTAACGCGCCGCCAGAAAATGAACTCATAACAAAAAGAAACAAAACGTTGAAATACAAAACTTCATTGTGTGTCATTATGCGCATGTGTGTCTTGCGTGTTCTGTGATCCGATAGTGCATGGCTCGTCGTTCACTAATATCGCTGTACTTCTGTAGGAAGGGACGGGGGGGGACGTGGGGCAAAACGAACCACCAAAAGAAAACTGGATAATTCACATTTTCGTGTTGAGGGAAGCAGGACAGCACCGAAATTTTGAGACCGGAAGTGACTTTCTCCCTTGTTAAGTCACTTCCGGTTGAAAAATTTGAATTTGAAAATGATATTTTCTGGAAATGATATTTTCAAACCGGAAGGCACTTTACCGAGAAAGTAGTTAATGTTCGTCTGGAACGCATCGCGGATGCAACCAGTGATAGGAACGGTCTTCGAATGAGATCCGCACTTTTTTTTTGGTGGTCCGTTTTGCCTCACGTTTCCCTACATCGAGTCATCACGGTTACATCAGCGTAGTGCGTAGATATGTGTATTCGTTTATTATTATTCGAATTATGTGGAATAGTTTATTAAGTTTACTGCACGACCCCAAAAAAAAACCTGTCGCATGTAAATCACAGCATGACAATGTTGCACTATTTGTTAACATATTAACTCACTAGAAAATGTATTTAACAAACGAGATCCTAAACGTTATTTTTTTTTTTTAATGTACTTTGTCGCGATTGCTTTGCTAATGGATCGTTCGACCGTTCGCAGGTGCGTCTTCGAGCGCGGGCGCGAGCGCGGGAGCTGGCGCCGGTTCGTGGTCGGGCACAGGTGGTGGAATGTCGGTTCCTTGGTACGGCCCGGGAGCCGCTGATATCCAGAACTCCATCCAGAGTCACTTCCAGTCCGTCGAGGCTCAGAACAGGCGGATCCAGGCCCAGATCGAGGCGCAGATCCGCGAACAGCAGCAAGCGTGAGTATAGATTCGGTCGATGGTTAATCGGCGAAAACGTTCGTTCGCCCGACCCGAAAAATATTGATACACCTGTGCAATTTATTGCCAACAAATCGAGGCCTCAGACGCCCGATGTTTGTTTTTTTATTTTTTGTTTTTCACGTTTTTTTTTTCCGTCGCTCAAACGCTACACGCACAGCTTCCAGACATAATTTTTACCACTCATGGAATTTCGTTTTGGTGTTGGCCGATTGCTTTTTATATGTTCACCGCTCATCGTCATTGACTGCGACCTTGTCTCGGCACCTCCGGGCTCGACGATAAAAAAAAAATACATATGTATATAAAAAAATGTAATAAAAAAAAGTTTCGATGGAGGTTCCTGGGCAACGGCGTCTGCTATGATGACGAATACCGACGGAAGCATCGATCCCAATGCGCGACTACGCACTTACACGTACAGTTCGCCTGGTAGGTGGATTGCTCCTCCGAGTTTCAACTATCACTCCGGTTACGCTGACGTGATCGGGCAGCCATACTCTGTTCCTATCCCGCAAAGCTACCCGTGGGGTAGTCCTTCTACCGGTCATAGGTGATGATTATTTTCATTTTTTTTTTTTTAATTATCGTCCATCTCATGCGATGCATTCTTTTGTTTTTAATTGCAAAGTGACTAACGCTCGTAACTCTACGAATTTGGGTCCAATGTTTATTTTCTGTAGGAAAAAATGTAATCAAATAAAAAATAATAGATTCAACACTGGAGGACACGGCGGACAAGGCGGACAAGGCGGACAAGGCGGACAAGGCGGATGGTCCGATGGAGCTGGATACGATGGAAACTATGGTGGAGGCGACCTGATGGTTCGTATTTTGCTATCAGACGAGTCCATAGCGAAATTGTCCTCAGGCAAATTTAGCTAAAAATTTTTTTTTTTTTTTTACTGTTTAAGCAGAACAGGGCGGGCGGAGGTCACAGCGGATCTTCCAGTGGACCTCAGTCGGCGATTTCGAGCATCAGCGTCGGACCTAGTGGTGGCTACCAGGCTGGTCAAATAAGTCCCGTATGTTACAACTCAAAAAAAAAAAAAAACGTAACATCGATCGTAAGCCAATTTTTTGTTGAGAATTTTTTTTTTTTTTTGGTGCAGGGATCACCCGGAATCGAGTCCCGGTTCGGTGAGGACATCCCCGCTCCTTCAGGAGGAAACATCGGTGTGTTCTCGAGCTCTAGCTCGATGCACTCGGTCGGTCCCGACGGCAAGGAAACGTCCAGCAAAGTCGCGACCACGGGACTGAACGACAACGGAAAAATCACCTTCCGCACCGTTCACGATCCTTAAGCGGTTCGCCGCGCTTAAACCCATTCCCGATGGCAAAACACGAAGCAGTCTTTTCTATTAGAATTCTAAGTATTATCGTAATCAAAGACTCGCGAACACATCGTCTCTTGCCGTTCGATCGATAGATAAATATGACACTAATATTATTGACATCGATGATACTATTCCAATTGTTTAATAGCGAGTAATTATGTGATTTTAATGTTTACATCGCATTGTGCGGATAATCGACACACGCATCTGTACCAGATTTAGAAAAAAAGTAAACAGTACGAATTAAGCTTGTTTATATCGTTTACTAATTCGTGTAAGAGTATTGGGCACGTCCGCGCTCTGTTTAACCCCAGGTAAAATGCAAAGTGATCTGTAAATCCTTCCTTTATTGTTCTACATATTTTATCGTACGTGCCACGATATTTATTTCCTATCATGCAATAGTGTTTCTTGTTCCGCGTAAATAATAAACTGTAGAGTTAATTCGAAATCTGTACTTCCTATATCTATCCCATGCACTATTTATTCCAAATTATATCGTTTAGTAATTCGTCCCTTAATAGTATCGAGCACGCCCGCGCGCTGTTTAACTTCAGGTTAGATACAAGGTAAATTGTAAATCCTTCTTCCTTTATTTTTCCACATATCTCATCGTACGTGCCACGACACTCATTTCCTATCATGCGATGTTTTTTTTTCGCGTAAAAAATAAGCTACAAAGTTAAAATTAAATTTGTAAATTTCTTCCTTTATTTTTCCACATATCTCATCGTACGTGCCACGACACTTATTTTCTATCATGCAATGTTTTTTCCGCGTAAAAAATAAACTACAGAGTTAACTCTAAATTTGTACTGCCGATAACTAACCCATGCTATATTTAAAATCCGACGGACAAACAATAATTTGCATCGTTAAATCGGTCCTTCGTCTTGGGAATTGGTTTGGCTCAACGGAGCTTCGATCTTGTCGTCCACCGGGCTCGCAGCGGGCATCAGTCTCCAGCCTCCGTCGTTGAATGTACCTTGCGTGGCCCAGGGATGATTGTGTCTCGTCGTTTGTCGGTAGAAACTCGGGGCCTTAAAATATAAATAGCAAAAGGAGAAACAACAGTTCCTGGTTTTAGTTGAAAAGTGTATTAACCCGCGGATTTATTTGTCATTTGTACCTGAGGTATTTTGTAGACGATGTAGTTCGGGCGAAGAGGTGGAGAACGGCCGTATCCGGTACCGCGCACACCGTCGATCACTGGAACGTCGTTGATCTTGAATGTGGGCATTTTCGCAACGACAGTCAGTTGCACAGCGCCGATGACGTCTCCCAAGTTGTCGCAATAGGTGACCAGCATCGTGCAGACCTTCTCTCTGCAGTCGATCCTTCCCGGACCGGAAATGGTGATTCCCTCCTCGGTGACGTCGATGTAGACGTACTTCACGGCCAGCGGCTGCGGCGGTGCATTCTGTCGGAATATAAAAATTAGACAATACAAACTATTTATATTATCGATTTTTTAAAAGAGTAAAGTCGATTTTTTTTTTTTTTTTTTCGAATGTTCGTAGCAAGCTCGTGCCTCGAGTCCCCAACGCGCTGTAAAATGAATATCCGATGGTCCAGACGTGCGTCCAGTCGAGACATAGAAAATTGAAAATGTAAATAAACGTCATTCTTTAATTTTTTATTTTTATACTGTAGTATGAGCAGATTAGGATAGGAAACGGGAAAGCCAAGCGAAGTCAAGTCAAGTCTTTTGCCACTCGTTAAAATAAATGAATTGTTTAATGTATGTTAGTTGGATTTGTTAGCTTAGTACCTATTGTCATAATATAATTTTGTATTCGGAGCCCGGCATTGGATTGAATGTAAATCGGTCACACAAGGAGAAATACGTAAAATAAAATGAATTAAATTAAATAGTTTTTTAACCATCGTCGCAAGCTCGTGGCCGTGACTCTCCGACGAGCTGTAAAATGAATTATCTGTCTAGCTAGGTTTTTTAATTACGCGTCGGGACTCTACCGTGTCCCTTGATATACGACGACCCGGAAGTGCCTTCCATCGACATATATTTGACAATATAAACAACGGTCAATTTATTTTTTTTCGAACCATCGGTGCAACCTCGTGCCTCGTGTCTCCGACGAGCTGCAAAATGTATATACGAGACGACGCGGACGTGCGGGACGAGCAGAATTATTTATGAACCATCGGGCACCGCTCGGCCGCGTCACAATGCCAAATTCTTTTTTTCCACGTGACCTTCGACCGGCCCGAAGCTTCTCTAGCGCATGTAGATTTTATTTATGAGTCTCCCGATCGCCCCGCTGACTATAACGATCCCGAACATTTTTACGATCCCTCTCGAGGGCCCGTCGAAAAATCTATTTCGCATCCACCCGTTCGACAGGTCGTTTCGTCGAACGATCGGCGCGCACACAAATTTACGAGACCTTCGTAGAGTTCGACTTGGCGAATAGCTTCTTTGTGAAACTTTTTTTTAAATCCCACGACGAGAAAATGTATGTAGAATTTTCTTATATATCTCTTATTCTTCTTTATAGTCTGTGATAGTTAAATTTCTGTGTATACTCACACGGGGATTTTTTTTCGGTGATGGTCCGAAACTAGGAGTCCAAACTGGGTTCACAGTGAATTTGATCTTTACATTTCTCGCGTCCCTCTGCGAAGAACTATTGTCGCTTTTTTCGCCCGTCGCTAGTGGGTCCGGGTAAATCGACGTGGAATCAGACGAGGTCTCCTCAGAATCGAAGTCGAGTTTCGACGATATTTTTATCGCGAGCACCGAACTCAGAGCGCAGACGAGAAAAACGGCGACAATCCCAAAATTTGCCATTTCTTTGACGTTTTTATTTTATTTTTTCTTCGAAGGAGGAAGAATAAAAAAAGGATTGGGTAGGTTGCAATCTCGAGAGCACGACAAAGAAACTGATTTATAATATTTTATGGAGAATCAGTATGACACTGGAACGTGCAATTTCATCGCAGGAATAAGAACGCAGGCAATAGAGAAGGGATAATAGTTTTAGGATGTCTCTTGAAGATAAGAATGTAACGGCAGGAAATTACGATGACCTCCGCATGGATCCACACGTGGGCCTCTCCGTATCGACAACACAACAAATCTCTCGAAGATCATGTTCTTCGAATTAAAAAAAGTTAGAAAATTCACTCAAAAATATTCCCAATAAATATTCCTCACAAACATCATGAAAAAAAAAAATACGATGAACTCCGTGTGAATTCACACGTGAGCCTCTTCGTGTCGACAGCAGAACAAATTTAAAAAAGATGAGAGATTAGAGATTATATAAGAGAACATTATGCTTCTCAAATAAAAAAAGTTACAAAATTCACTTAAAAAATATTCGCATTACATATTCTCAAAAAAAAGCACGACAAAAAAATGAATAACAATTTTACTATGCAACATATAAAATTCATGAATCGTGCGTCTTTTCGTCATTGCATCGTGAGAGCCGCATGAAGAGCGCAGCGTCAGATTGCGTCGGACAAAGGCCAGTTGAGGGGCTGCAAGCGCGCGAGGGGGTTTTGAAAATCATTAACTCTTAACTGAATCTCTGCTCTCGCCGGTCGTTAATGGGCCACTGACCAGGCACGACGTTCATGAATGACATTATCGAGGAAGCCCTCGTGTGCCTTCAGTGTGCACGGCTCACTGTATATCAAGGGTGAGCCTTGCGATGGCTCGGCTAGAATGGACCCTCCAGCATCCCTCGAGCGAGAGAGCGGTGATTGCGCCAGCCGAGGCGACCACCGCAATTTCAGTTCTCGTCACCGTTGTTAGTATCGCGTGTAGTGGGTACACTTTGCAACTGTAGGGAGTGCGCTGTTCCTCGGCGTTTGACTAAGGCTCTTTGGCAAACAAAGGGTTGCCACTGCACTCTGTCCGAGGCTCATCGGGATTCCTTCGGAAATATCTCTCCCTCGCAGCATCCACTTCACTCCCGATGGAGCCGTCTCTGCGCCTTCGAAAAACCAAGATTGTTAGTCGAAAAAAAAAAAAAAAAAAAAAAATTGCATCAATACAAATGTCGGAGCGAATGCATTCGAAGAACACATGGAACAAAGAGAACTCGACAGACGATCGAGCGAATGCGAAACGACTCGGCAATTAAACCGGCGACGAGGTGGAGGGAATCCTCGTGGGGATAATTCGTCGAGCAAAGGCGCAGGATGCGGTTACGTAAACGCTGGATAATCCTAGAGCGAACTTTTTGTTTTTTTTTCTTCGTCTTCTTCTTCTTCTTTCAATGTTGGAATTAGAATGTTAATGTTGTTTACGAGTGTGCGGAGATCGAGAGGATACACTGTTCGATGTAAACGGTAAGTAAATGATACCTTTCGCGATCCGAGCTTATCCGAGGGACTTTTTTTCTTTTTTTTATTTCTTTTTATTTGTGTCGGTTTCCAAGGAAAGATCAGGCCGCGGTAATTGAATCCCTCTTGGAGAATTCAATGATTCATTACTCGAGTGCGATTTATTTAGATAAAACGCTGGCTCATTTGAATGCATCGGCACATTCACACTTGCCGATTTTATCGGTGAGAAATCAAGATTTTTTTAATTGGACGTGACGTCGTTCCATGTGACGTCACTTTCGGTATAAAAAGCCGTGATTTTCAAACCGGAAGTGGCGTTCTTCCGTATGACGTCACTTCCGGTCAGGAAACGAGATTTTCAAACCGGAAATGATGTCACGACGGAATTATTCAATTTTCTCTGCGCGACGTCACATCCGATTTAAAAGTGAGATTTCCAAATTTGTATCACTTCCGGTTTGAAAATCTCACTTAGGTTCTCGTGACTGTGAGCTTTTTTGAAAATTTTCTCCGTAATGTATCTCGTAGCTAGTGACAGAAACGTGTGAATAATGAAATACAGGAAGTGTATAAAAGAACGTCTGTCGTCTGTCTCGGATGTATTTGCAATTCGTGTTTGGATTTCGAGAACCGCCAGTGGAACGGGACGGCGAGAATGGCGGGGCGGGTAACGAGCTGTCGTTTGTCATTTTAAACAAGACGTCAGCCCAATCTCATTAATTTATTTACCCGACACTTCTTCCTCGCGCTGGGAGGTAGGAAAACCGTCCGAATTAAAGGACTCCGAGGAACAACACGACGTATCTTATGGCTTGATGAATTATTTCTGGCTACACTGTAGTAACAAGTACGACGCAGAACGGTTCTCCCCTCGCCTCGTCGTTTTGCCGTGCACCGCCGTGACGCGGTAGGAAGGCGGACGAAAATAACTCGATGGACGCGAAACGCGTGCGGCCGTAGAAATCGCAAAGATTTTTCACTTTCGCGAGGCGCGATTCGTCGAAGGATGGATGCGACGAAGGCGAAGGGTCGAAAGGAGATAAGACTCTCCGGCTGGGCTCTTCAGTGCAATAAATTTATTCTTCGTACGTAACGTGCGCGTAATTTATACACATGCACGGTTCTTTCTCCTCTTAAACTATATATTTATATATATATATATGTATACTATACATACGACATCTGTTCACTATGTACAAGGCGGTAATAATACTATTTCACAAATGAAAATATTATATACAAAAATACAAAAAATTGGCACATCGGATAGCTATGTGGCAAGCTGAATTACTATCACATTTACGAACGTTATGGTACAATTCTTAGTTGAAACTTCTATCGAAGGTCTTGAAATAACGGGGGTTTCATTTTCATTTCCGAAGTGCTCGTGGCTGGAACCCATACTGGCAGTGTGCAACGGTGGATATAAAATATCGTCCTCGACTACATCGACTTATTATTACTTCGCCGAAGCAATAAAGATGACGTTAAAGATTATTGACGATCCGCGCTATGCCCAAAAGCCGAACAAACTGTCGACCGATACAGACGAAATTTACATCCGCTCGTGAAACGGTATAAGTACCTAATAAATATTTACACGTGTAGCCGCGGAAGGCTCTTCACTAGCGGTATACAGTCGAACACGTATTCTTTCATACGTATTTTTTTCATTTATACGTATTTTTTTTTAGACGTATCTCGTCAGTTGGGTGTGGAACTCTTGGAGGCAAACTATGAGCTGACTGAAGGTTGGTCTCTCGTCTGCCGACATCGCCCAACAGTACGCCATCACCGCGAACAACTCGTCGGGGCAATTTATCGGCTGGGCAAGTCTGTAACCGTCCCTGAGGTAAGACGCCATCTCGAACGGATCCACTTCGACGTAAGGCTGCTGCGCGAGTGTCGTCAGCTCCCACAGAAGAACTCCGAAGGCCCACTGCGAAGAAAATAAAAGATTAATAACGATTTTTATTTGTTACGCGCTCGTAGCTCAACACTGTGAATATTAACCCATATCGCCGTCGCGCTTCGTAGTTTAATTTATTACAGAAATGTCTCTCATACGTCGCATTGCGTAACGCAATTGAAGGCACGAAGTAGTGCAAAAAAAAAAAAAAATACTTACAACATCGGACGCTGTCGTGAAAGTCTTGCTGATTAAACTCTCGATGGCGAGCCACTTTATCGGCCGATTCTCGTTATCGCCGAGGCAATGATAGTCCTGAGGGAAGAGATCTCTCGCGAGTGCGTTGTCGGTGATTTGCACTCTCAAATCGTCGTCCACACTGCAAAAAATAAAATGAAAGTGAGGGATTAATCGAGATTGATTAATGTTTCAATTTTCGGGTACACTCTTGAAACTCGATATGAGGTTAAATTCGGATAGTCATATTGTATCGTTGTATACGTTTTTCGGGTCATCGGGCAACACCTTACGGAGGTAGAGAGAGCCGTGAAAAGAGCTGAACCGATCGAGCATAAACCCTCTCTAATTAAGGAGTCTCGCGTGGCTCGTTCAGCCGTTAACGACTGTCTCGCACAAGGCCGATTGGGAACGGGATCGGTTGATTGATTCGGCTACGATGAGAGGCGGCGACCCGCCTCAACTTTCCAGGAATGGATCATACCATCGTCTGCCCTTCGGGCTCATGAATTGATTCGCGGTTCGCGGAACATCGTGAAGATATATATATATATATAAATATATATGTATATACATATTCGACGAACACCGGACAAGAAGCCGATACCAAAGCTGATGGATTTTGCTAATTTGAGAGGCAATATATCGATCGAACCCCAAAGCGACAAGAGCATACGAGCTGATATTTAAATATCAGCTGGAAAGTGAATCGTCGAGAAGAACAGAAGTTTTATATTTAACTGACTACAAGCTTATTTTGCTTGGAGCAATTGAGTTTGACGAGGACACCGTTGGTAAGTCGAGTCAATAAAAAAATGGTATAATTAACTGTTCAAAATATTTTTTTCGCTTAGGGCAATTGTGAATAAAAAAAAATGGTTAGAGTCAAGACACCGCTTACACGCAATTCCTCGCAGCCAGGTCTCGATGCACGAGCCTCTTTCTGTGAAGGTACTGCACGCCCTTGGCCGCTTGCAGGGCCATTTCGACGACTTCCTGGGTGGTGAGTGCTCGCGGCGGGCCTTCGCTGCTCAGTTTGCACCTCAGCAAGAACCTCTTCATGTTTCTGTAGCCCGTGTGAGGGTAGAGAAGAAACGGTGCGCCCCTGTCCTCGATCGAGACACCCAAAACGGGAAGCAGAGCCGCGTGGCTGAGACCGTAAAGGGCCAAGCCCTCGCGCAGCAGCAGAGCCACCTGAGAGAAACACATCGTATCGTTAATACAGAAGCGATGAATTATTATTATCGAATCCCCCCTCGCCTCGATTATCGGGGCGAGGCAGTGCTTTGATTTCGAGGATGACTCACCTGCGCCTGCGATGCGTGTTCGGCCGCCGTCTTAACGAGAACATCACGCGGCGTGGTCGCACCCTCTTCGTGGTAACTGCCACGATAAACTCGGCCGAAGGTACCCTCCATCTCGATGCTCAGAAGACGAACTCTGCATCTGAAAAAACACATTTAACTCTAGTTAATTTATCGCAACCGGCGGGTTCCACGTGGCTCCTCGGCTGCGCGAGTATGTTAGCTCTAGAATCGTTGTGTTATACACTTCGGTTTGAAAATCTCTTCGCGTTTCCTCTATTATTTATCGCGATAATAATAAGTCTGTCGTTATTATTATTAATAAAAAAATAATAGTAAGCTTGTCGATAATTTGTCTGTCGGTTGGTATACGAAGCTGTTCCAGTTATGTGCGAATGTATCGTTTGTACATTCGTCTGTACTACAAATTCATATCTGTGCATCCGAAGATAAATCTTCATTTTCGCAACGACACACGAGATTGAGGTTTAACTTCTTTCATCCCAGGGGCTCAAAGTCCCTAAGGCACATCTTTCGGAGGGGTCAGAAGCTAATTTCCTCGATCGAAAAATACCCTTTGCAAGTACGTTAGCTCAAGGATCGTTGTCTTATACACTGTGGTTTAAAAAATCTCTTCCTCCCCTTCACTCTTTATCCAAATAACAAAAATTTGATCGACAGTACTATTAATAAAAATATAGTAGCATTCCTGTCGATAATTTGTTCGTCCATTGTCATGCGGAGCCGTTCCACTAATCTCCGAAATCTTCGTCTGCGTACCGAAACATGAGATTGGGCTTTAACTTCTCTCGAAACGAAACATCTTTCGAGCGGGGGTCAGAAGCTAATTTCTGAGACCAAAAAATGTCCATCGTGTAATTGTGGTAAACACTCGGAGAGTCGGCTCGCGTTGCAGCTCGTGTTATAAATACACGCGCCTGCATTACTCAGAGACGGCTCGCGAGGAGAAGCACTTCCGAGAAGCCGCGTGGCGCCTCCGTCACAAAAATTTGTACAACTACCGAGGACACCCCGACACCGAAAAACACAGCGCGCCATTAATCTTCATTACTCAAGATGTCCCTGCTCGCGCTGCATGAGGGACTACCGGGATTACGTAATACGGAATCAGAATAGTTAAAAAGGCGTTTCGTGTACAAAAATATACGGCCGAGCGGAATAGCTGGCTGCGAGTGGAGAAAAGTGGTGCGTCGGTTGACGCGGCGCATTAGTCATGACTCTCAAAGAGGTGGAGTGAATGAAATAGAAGAAAAAAAAAAAAGCTCGAAGAGAGTGAGAATGAGATGCGCCCGAGGCGTGCATCGAAACCGATTTAGAAACCGCGGTAGCGAGCTTCACGAATTGGTGAGCGGAGCCTCGCGCCTCCTCTCGTTGACTTTATTTTTAGAACGAGCCACTCGGGCACGTACCGAAGCTACGGGACGATCGATCGTGACCGATAAAATCGGGTGCAGGATCATCGAGGCGATACGCAACTCCGTGTACGTGACTACTCGACCAGCGAGGCTCCCCCTCGCCCGCCGGATCGCCCCTCGCTCGATGTCTACGTACCACTCGAACGTTCGCCTCTGAAAGGCCGAGCCTGATATCGGAAATTTTTACTACCAGCCGAGATCCACCACTCTCGACCCAGAAAGAGAATTTCATCCTCATAAAACCGGCACGATCCATGCCCGAGCACCCTCTCGTCGGTAGATCGGCAATGCAGTTCATCGTATGTTTTATATATGTCGTTTGCCAAATTGTGGTTGGATTCCGTGAATCATGGAAAAGATTTTTTCCTTCGGACATGTCGTCGATGCAATGGATTTACTGCTGAGATCTCTGCCATACCCGATTCGGACATGTCGCGAACAGCGCGGGGTAGGGGATAGCGGGGCAGAATGGGACAGTGGGGCAAAACGGGACCTCGAGGGCAAAACTCAATTTTCCAATAATTGTTGGATGCCCCATTTAGTTCCAACGATACATCCGAATTTTCAAACCTGTTTTGCCCCACGTATCACCATCGCCGCCATCCAAAAGTTATTCTAAAATTGCGTTTAGTCTCATACGCCAGGAGTGTGAGAGAGTTAGCGCCATTGGTCTTACGGTGGAGTGAGAGACAGCGACAGAAGACGTATTTCACTTCAACTGAAAATTGTAGGTCTCTAAGCTTTGGCAAAGTTTTGTAATTGCAACTCAATCATAAATAGTCCAATTAGTACGTGGCTGTATGGTTTAAAGTCATCATCGTGTGACATTCGGCGCCAGCCTCAAGAACAAATTTGCATTTACGATCAGACGAGAGGCGATAGCAATTAGTGGGTTTGTATTGTAACCCAATCCATATCTTATCTCTTAATTAATTCGCCACTATGCTGACAAGAATATTGCCGTCTTCGTCCGGAATGGTTAGCGAGCGGAATGCTTCACAGATCGTGAAACACGAATTTGAGAAGTAACTTCTGTGTGCCATTTGTGAAATAATATTGGCTCAAAAGTCAGGAGGAGCGTGCGTGCGATGAAACAGAAAATTACGCGTCCGATAAGCGACACAGAGCCTGGCATCTATTATGATTTTATAGTCTACCTATTTTCCTCGAGCGTAGGAGGATGCTGGATGAGTTGTGCTTCATCGTCGGGGCCATACCATTAGGGTACATTAGAGACAGGAGATCCCGACTCCGAGCTGGACCTCGGCGTACATAAGCCACGACGCTACGACCGAATGCACCTCTATGAGCTAGACGTACTTCACGTTACGTATTAAACCGCGGCCCAATTATTGAGCTGACTCAGGATCTTTCACGAGGTCGAGTGCTGATCGCGGAGTCGTGTTCTCGAATCCCTCTCCGGCAATTTGCGTCACTCGTGATCTTGGAATCCGATGCAAATTTTAAACGACGTGCAGGCAAACCGGGACGCGCGCCTTGCGCCGATACGATCCTCGATCTTCAAAAATTCTTCAAAAATTTTTTTATAAAAAACACGCACAGTTTTACCACAGAGTCTTCATCTTGCGGATAAAGATTCATTGCAAAGACTCATACGACTGTCGCAAATCACAGACGGCCTCCGCTTTTGCACCCAACCGATTATCTTTCGTACCGGAAGCGTTTAAACAACGCTATGCCGGATACCCCTCTCCACATCGCTTCGAGAAGATAAAGAACCGCATGAAATCAACCAACCGTTGCACAGTGATCTCCTGGATCCTCTCGTGAAGTTCTCTGCTCGGTCGGTCGTCCAGTCTCCTGTAACTCGAGGCCGAGGCGGCCGATGGCGGCGGCGGAGTTTCCGGCGAGAGGAAAGTCTGCGCTGGACCGATTCCCGTGCCTCTCTCGACGCTGCAGGCCGAACTCAGTCCCCGAGATTCTCTGTGAAGAAAAAAAAAGTAAAAAAATAATCCCATTTAAAAAATGTAAAAAAGATATTCCGACTAAGAAAATGGAACAAAATAAGAGCATAACATTTTTTAAAAAAATACTTTTAAATAAAGCACTTCGCAAAACGTGGATGACGAAAACTTTTTTTTTTTTTTTACTCACTGCAGAGGATCCCTGTGTCTCCGGGCTTTTTTGTCCCTGACGTAGTACGCCACGACGAGAACGCAAATCGCAGCGATGAAGGCGCACGCGCATCCGACAGCGGCGTAGAAAACTTGTCCACCGGATGTCGAGCCTGAAGCGGCCACGAGCACCTCCTCCGGACCGGGATAACCGCTCTTGTCCTTGAGACAAATCTTCTTCCGTCGAAACTCGAGGCTCGTTGTGTTCCGACGATTCAACGAGACGTTTATGCGCAACGCCAGGTCGACTTCGGCGTCGTACGGACCGCAGTGAAGAGCGAGCGCCCAGGTCTGCAGGCCGCCGACCGGAATCTCACCGGCTTGAGAAATATTCAGCGAACTGCTCAGCGCCGACGGATTGCTGATGTCCACGGACATTGTGTATGGAAGCTGCGAACAGATTTAAAAAAAAACACATATTTTAAAAAGATTGTTTAATTCTCCTATTAACGAAACTTCTCTCTCGTCATTTTGCACGAGAAATTTTATAATTTTGCGCCAGAACGGACGAGCTCCAATTGTCGTTACCCGCCCAAGAAAAAAAAGAAAAAAAAAGAAAAAACGTAACGGTGAGAACTTTATCGCTAAATTTAATATTGTTTAATTCTCTTATCAATAAAATGTCTGCCTAGCCATTTTGCCCGAGGAATTTGATAATTCCCGCGAGAACGGACGAGCTCCAATTGTCGTCACCCGCCCTAGAAATAAAGAAAAAAAAAAGAAAAAACGCAACGGTGAGAACGTTATCGCGTGTTACTCGAGTGAAGATCGCCGAGGCGTTGAGAGGCAAATGTAACGAACAAGAGGAGGGCCTTGCACGAGCGTTGCCGAGATCGCGACTCCGCAGAGCCGTAGATAGAGCGAAAGAGAAATGGCGACGATGTGGCGAGTGGAGGGAAAAATTGATAGCAGTACACGGGGTGCAACTGTGCGAGGGTCTTGCGCACCGTACTGGAGCAGAGTTTCTCGGCTCCACCGGAGATCCGGAGTAGCGATACAGGGACAAAGGCGAGGAGAACAACGGCCTCCGCGGCTGAGTCGTGGAAGCGTTGTAGGAAAGAAGATACCCGGACGGATAGAAGCCCGCCGTAAAAGTTGGCTCCGATTTACCACGTCATAACGGCAAAGTGGCGAAGAGGCAAAGGAAAACTGAGCGGGATGCTTGTTTTCTCGTTCCCCCGTCTCGGTCCATCTGTGTGCTCGTGCATCGGAGGCGAAGATCCGAAGCGGAGAGTGGGAAAGCAGCGGAGGGGGAGGAGGAGGAAGAGGAACGGAGAAGCTGAAGAGGTCTCCGGTCAGCACGATCCACCACGTCGTAACCGGCGAAACGTTCTAACTACCGAGTGAGTTTCTCTCCCGAGTGCTACAGTATCGAATGTATATAGAGAGGAGTCGTCCATCTCCTCCGGCTTCCTATAATCTCGGAGTTCCGTGCTCTTTCTCGCGAGAGAAGCGGCGCGAGCTGGACCGTACCGGAGATGTATATATATGTATTCTTGGAAGTCGATTTTCGCTCTCGTGGCGAAAGAACCGATCGACGAGGGTTAAAAGCAAAGCCAAGCAAAGCCGAGGCGCACCGGGAGGGGGGGGGGGGGGGGGGGGGGAGATGCTCTGCTCTCGGTACGGAGCATCCGATGCGGAGGAGAAGAGCGGTTCGTGCCTCTCGCGATGATGCTCTGCCGCTGCTGATTACGAAGCTCTCGAGCTCTGATCGGCTCTCGCAGCGGCGGGGAGGAAGCTGCGGAAACGCGTGTTCTCCGCACGACTTTGGCGAGCATCCCCCACCTCTCCCCCTCTTACCGGCCAGGTACAAGGATACATTGTGAATCCCTCGGGGACTTGGAAAATATTACTTTGAAGTAACTTTTGCGAAGAACGGCTTTTAGGAGGGCGGAGATGTAGGACTTGAGAATCTCGGGGCTGCGCGCCGGCGGCTTGGGTACATCGCGCTCGAAGTATGTCTTTCACGTCGGGCAAACATGCAACGAGGTGGACTGAGACGGTAAACCCTCGGAGCGGAGATGTTCCTCTCCTTCCTCGTGCCTGTTCGAGGCAATTACAATGTTTCGCGAGAAATGGGGGCCTTCGAGGCGGAGAAGACGAAGAAAAAATGGACCGCTGGCTTCACGCTCAGATATAATCGCGGGCTGAATTTTCGCGAATGGAATGGAATTTATTTCGATCTAGGGGCTGAATTTTCTAATGGTTGAATTTTAGTTCATTGAATGGAATTCATTTTATTCTATGGGCTACATTTTACAATGGTTGAATTTTGGCTCATGAAATGGAAATTGTTCTATTCTGTGGCCGACATTTTCTAACGCTTGAATTATTAGCTCATGAAACCTAATTTATTTCATTCCATGAGCTAAGTTTTGAATCTTAGCTCATGAGACCGTATTTATTCCATTCTATGAGCTAAATTATCTAACGCTTAAATGATAACCGCATAAAACCGAATTTATTCCATGCTATTATATAGCTTACTTTCATACCGGTTGAATATTAGTTCATGCATCTGATTTTGTCTTCTCTCACGGACGCTCGCATCGTGAATTTTACCGAAGCGATTTACATATTAATCACCGACTTTCTTTCTCGGCCTCCTCAACAACATTCACCGGACATTCCGGGTGTCCGAGGGTGGTAGTTCTTAGCTTCCTGCATGCCCGTCGGTCCACTCCTCACTTTGACGGACAGGTCGATTCGTTTAAAGGGACTCGGAACGGACGCGATTTTGTCGCGGGGTGACTGATGTCGCGGCACGGGCCGTCACTCTTTCTCCTCACCGTCTTCGCCGTCCTCCGAGATCTCCCTCGGCCCTCCGTCTCCTTTCGTCGCGCGCGCTCGCGAATACCCGGTAGCGCGTCTCGCGAAGGGCTCCGGCGCGGGAGGAACGGACGGGACGCGAAGAAGTGGTTCGACCACTTTGTCCTACTCACTGAAAAAGAGTCCGTCCCTTTCCTCGCGGTCGCGCGAGCTCCGCCGAGGCCCTCGCTCGCCCTCACGAACCACCGCTGATCCTCTCACGACGAGTCAATCCTCACAGCGTTCAGCGAGAGTGTCGCATACTTTACGAGCCACTCGTCTCTACTTCCCCCTCACTTAGCGCACCGTGTACTACCTTAATTGATTTTATCCAGGACTACCTGTCCTGTTGACTTCTCTCGAAACATTCTTTTTTTTCTTCTTTTTCTAAAAAAAATTCTATGTCTTCTAAGGGAGATCGGATGCGGTACCGGGAATTTAATCCGAGTTAGTTTTTATTCCATTAATTTAATTCAACGTACGGCTTGGTGGAGGAGAAACATTTACTAGGCTCGAATTACGGAAGTACGGTAGAAAAAAAAACGCTTCTGTTTCCGTCCCACTGCATATTCCGACTTACGTTTCCGTCGATTGAGCCGACAGTGAAGCATCGCCGGATGAACCGAGTATTATAAATTGTCCTGTATTACCTTCATTGATTTTATCTTGTCTTGTTGAGCTCACGCGAAATTTTTTTCATTTTTTTTGTACAAAATAAAATGTTTTCTAAGAGAGATAGGATGCAGTACCAGGAATTTCATCGAAGTAACTTTTTTCCATTAATTTAATTCAACATACGGCTTGGTAGAGAAGAAGCATTTACTAGGCTCGAATTACGGAATTCCGGTAAAAAAAAAAAACTTCTCAGTTTCCGTCCCACCGAAAGCGGCTTATGTTGACTTGCGTTTCCGTCGATTGAGCCGACAGTGAAGCATCGCCGGATGAACCGTGAATTATACACCGCCTAGCAGCTCCAGGCTTCGCGGAGATCTGCAAGCTCGAGCTAGTACATTCATCGAACAATTCGTGTAATTCTCGCTACCGTAAAAATTCCCGAGGGCACGCTCGGAGGCTGACACTCGTTGATTTTATCGAGCAGCCAAGCGTCGCCGATTGGGAGGCAAAGTAGCCACGGTGAAGCGGTCACGAGGAATGCACGTGAAACGAGTAGCCCGTTTGGTTATTTTTTTTTTCTTCATCTTTCTTCCTGCGAGCACTCGTAACCGCGCGAAGAGCCAGAAGAACTCTTCCGTCTCGTCTCTCGTTCGCGAGCGCCCGAGAGATAAAAGAAGCGAGACGGCTCGGAGGAACGCAGCGAGGAGCGATATGCCTCGGTGGCCGAGGTAAGTGTAACCTCGTCCTCTCGTCTCGTCGTCTCCGCGAAGGATGCACCGGAGGTTGGAAGATCGCAACGCGGGAAGAGACGGAGATGAATGAGAGGAAGAACTTTTCCGTTTCTCCTCGACTTCGAGATTATCGAGTGGACCGCTCGAGCCTGGACCCGAACGCCCTATCTCGCGTGCAGATGCAGGTATGCGTAGGGGAGAGCGGGGCAAAATGGCACAGCGGGGCGAAACGGGATAACGAGACAAAAAGCAATTTTCCGATAACTCAGCAGGTCGTAGGTATAAAAATTTATACGCGATTTGTTAATTTTTTTTTTATTGACGCAATATTGGAGTCGCTTTAACTTACCGGTCTCCCGGCGAGATTTTCCCAGGTGAAATGCAGTTTGTGCACCTGCGCCGGCACCGGCACGACGAACTTTATCGCGTATTCGTTTATAACTCCCTCCCTGACGTAAAACAGCTCCGCCTGCAGGCCTGCAATCAGAAGAAAAAAAATCACCTTCAAAATAACGATCACAACGAGTCTTCGTGGAACAAATATATTTCGAAACTTATCGTAGCTACACAGGTATTTGTACATGGAAGAATCGCGACGGAACGATCTCGCGTGATTTATCGTTCGTCGAAAGAGGCTTCGCCCCTTCTTATCTCGAGCCTCGTGTCTTTCGGCTACAGGCGAGAACCGGAGTGTCGTTTCCCGGACCTCGAAGGTGTCGAGTGTCCATCGACGGATCATAAAAAAAAAAGGTAAAAAATAGAGGTAAACGAGAAAAGAAACGAAAGTAAAGAAGGGCCCGTTGGGTTACGATTTCTCAGACACGGGAGGCGTATGGATTCCGCTTCTCGCTCGGGCATACCCGAAGCGATTGCTCCGCGGCGATAAGAGAAGCTGCGGTCGAAGGGGGGGGGGGGGGGGGGGGGGCGACGGGTGAGGGAGGTTTCGTGACCGTCGGGTATATATATTGTTCGTCCGATATCACGACCAGCCCCGAGAGGTGGAACGAGAACGGTGCCGGAGCCTTATTTACCGAGAGAGAGTCCCTCCGGTAGGAATAAGAGGAGAACGAGAGGAAGACGCACACACATGCACGCTCGGACCTTACGAATGATAAAGATGGAGAACTCTCGGTGAATACAGGTTTCGTATCGGATATCGCGAGAGAGCGAGCGCCGTGGTCCAACGCGGAGAAGGTGGTGCGCGTCCGTGACTCGCGTTTCTCTCCTTCTTCCGTCCACGAGTTTTATCGCTCACCCCTCTGTCTCACCAGTGGTATTCTGTATTTGAGCCACGTTGGCTCGCGAGCCCTCTCGTATATGGGATGGCCCGGTGTGGTGGCGATGGACATGGCAAATCGAGAAATTCCCCGAGGTTCAGCCGAACCGAAGACCTCATACAACGCGGTCCAATATAAGCAGGGAGAGCGGGGCGAAACGGAACACCGGAGCAAAATGGACCACTTTATTAATATTAACAAAAAGGGATATCTATTTTGGAAAGGTGTTTGTGTGGGTGTCCCAATTTTTTGAAGGATTCAGGGAAATCCCTCTCCCCCCTCCCGGGTCGTGACTATTCTGGTACAGAATTCTGGTACTATTCTGTGCCACTTGGTGAGTTATACACAAAAAAAAGGGATTTGTAAACCGGAAGTGACATATTTCCTGGATGACGGCAGTTCCGGTTGACGAGACTTTTTATTTTGTGTCCCACGAAAGAATTGTAATGGTCCGTTTTGGCCCTTTCCGTTCTACTTCAAGCGCAAAGAAGAGATTTCCAACCCGGAAGTGGCGTATTTTCGGTCGATGGAATGAGACTTTTTGATTTTATGTCCCGCGAAAAATGATGGTTCGAGCCATTTCCAAAGTTCAGCAATTTCATTCGTGGCTTTAACTATTCTAGTGATATTAAAAAAAGGCTTTTTCGTCGTTGTTTGGAGAGATGGAGGTGACCGATAGAAGGCCATAGCCAGCGTTTCCAGTTCAGGGGGTAAACGTTAGCAGGGAGGAAGGACGATAGCCGCAACGAGATGTTTCGCGAGGGAGGATACACACAGAGAGGGAAGGCCATTGTCGGCATATCGCGGCACGCTTTGTTCATTGTTCACGACTCGCTCTCGCCTCAAAGTTAAATTAGGTTTGCGCTTCGTGTATTACGCCGCTCGGGCGAACACAGCGCACCCTTGTTATACCTATACTAATACCTGTACAATAACGTGTAAGCCACCGGCATCGCTCACCGAGAGACTCGTTGAACCTTTTTATTTCATTTTTTAGTCCGCCTTTTTTCATAAATCATTATTTCTATCGACTCCATCGTCGATAGACAATCAATTTTTTTTACTCTCTCGGCATTATCGATGAAAGATAAATAAAAAGTTTCAAGCTCGCCCGAGTCTCACGGTAGGCCTTTTTTTATTAGGACAACAGATCGCGAGGTTGTTTTCTATCGGAAAAAAAAAAAAATCGATAAAAGAATATTTATCCAAGGTTGCAAAGCCGACGAAAAAAATGTCCCACGTGTTCAGCCCTCGCCAAAGAAGAATCGACTTTTAGAAAAATCTCGAAATATCTCGAAGGCTGCCGCACGAGCCTGGGAGGTGGAAGTCACAAAACAAATAAACAAAAAAATTCATACGAAAACTCGCCTCGTAACTTAAAGAGAAAAAAACATAACAAAAATAAATAAAAATTGTTTTCAGCCATTACAAACCATAAACCGTCGGTTCAACGCCGATCCCGCTGGTCTACCTTAAATCGTCTCGGAACTTAAGTATATTTTTTATTTCCCCGTTGTATCCAAACATTCGCGTGGACTCGACCGTGACTCTTCGCTGAGATACGATCGGTTCTTTCCACCCCGACGATAAGTCTCCGCCTCCCTTTTCCCTTCGTCCTGCCTGGAGCGCGCCTGCCGTTCGCACGGGCGAACCTTCGGAAGCCGGTGCGCGGTGGAGACCGCCGTCGCGAAGAAAAAAGGAGAGCGAGAAGGCAGAAAAAAAAGGACCAAAAGGGGACCAAAGAGGACCAGGGAATGAAAAACCGGAGCTGCCGCGCATGTAGGGCCGGAGGTAAAACCGGAGGGCGAGTAGAACAGGGAAAAGGTCCAAGGGCCAAGGGAAGACTCCGAACGAGCGCCCTCGGCCTTCCCCGCGGCGCTTCCTTCTATTCGCGGTCGCGAAAGCGAGGGCGAAGCCCACCTACGCTCCCGCTCCCTCCCTCGATTCGCCGTCGTGTGCTCGACCGCTAGGTATTATCTGATAGGAGCGCTTAACGAGGCACGAGTAGATTTTTTGAATCACTCGGAAAGACAATGCACGCGAGTCCCTCGGCCAGAAGCCAGCCAGCCAGTCCGGCCCGTTCAGCACGGAATCTCCTGCCTACCGTGCACACGCTGTATAACACGCGCACGATACACACGAACCACACTGCCCCGTATGTATTTTATTCAAGCGCTCTTCGCGGGGGAGGGGAGGGGTTTCTCCGTCCCTGCGGACTCCGCGGTTGCTCATACGCTCCTCGCGGAGGGACCCACGGCGAGTACACCGGGTGCGCGTTGTCTCCCGACGGGCTCCCTTCGACTCTTTCTGCCCTCGCCGAGGAGGCCTTTACCGGTTTTCTGCATCAGATATCCGGCCTCTCGAATACGCTCACGACCGTCGCGACCTCACCGTCTCCCGCTGGCCGCAGCCTCTGGCCTCTCGACTTTCTCCCGTTCCGCTTTTTCCCTCCACTTCGATTCGCTACTTCGAAGCCCTCGCTGTTTCAACGATGAGCTTGACGATTTTTCTCCGACTAACCCCTCGAGCCACGGGAAATTTTGTGCGGCTCTGTCATGCCCGCTTTCAATCACGCTTACCTACAATAACAATCACAACAACAAAACCTAATTTTGTTATTTTTCTTATGTTGGCATTTTATAACACTTCTTTTATTGTTTTATCTTTTCACCTTGGTCAGCGAATGTGTGTAAATATTACCACGACGTACTCTCTCAGTCTGCCATTGCCTTGCTTGTCGGTTACCTTTACGTATCGCTTGTAATTGGGCCGAGCCCGTTATTATACAAATCAATCAATAAAAATAAATTTATAATAATAATAACCATTATTATTATTATAAAATTTCTTATGGTATAACGTCGGTCAAGGGAGAATTTCACGCCGTGTGCACCTTTCTCTCGAAAGCCAATCGGGAGGGGGGGGGGGGGGTTAGGCCAGAGAGTGCACAGGGTGTGACCTCCGACCCGTGTTCGACGATATTTATAACGTCGCCATTTACGGCAGAGGCGAGAATTCTCGTCTTCTCGCTCTACAGCTCTCTTTCTCTCCTGTACGTACTCAACCGGCAATTAATTAAATCTCCTTGGCTCCCTTCTATCGCTCGCCTTATTCTCCTCGTATATAACGCGCGTCGCATCTTTCACCTTCTCCTTCCACGCTGCGAGCGAAACTCTCCCCCCCCCCCCGCCGGCGCCGTGTGACGTGTATTTGCCTCCCGGTCCTGACCTCGTTACCAGTTTTACCTTCTCCGTCCGCCCCCTCGTCGTAATTCTACTCGGCGGACTCCGGCGTCACTGCCAGATACCCGCCGGACCCTTTGACTCTTCTTCCGTGCAATTACACGAGCGAACGAAAATTTAACATAGGGAATCCTATGTTAAATTTTGCGAAACGGCACTTTACCACTTTACCCCTTCTCATTTTTCCACTTTCAAAATGGCCAAATATTTTTTTTCGAGGTATCGATTTTTTACCACCTCCATTGGCTTTAAGTGGCCCATTCCGGCTCAAAACACATGCAACTTGTATTTTTTTCGAAATTTGAAAAATACACCATTTCCAGCATAGGGAATCCTATGTTCAATTTTGCGAAACGGCACTTTTTTTAAAAAAATTTCGAGATATCGAATTAAAACCTTCGCCATTCTTTTCAAGTGGCATATTTACCAACCGATTTCAGTAAAGAAAAAATTCTAAAAAAATTTTTTGAAAAAATACCATTTTTGTCGAAAAATTGTAAGGGGTCGATCGATCTTCGCCAAACTAAATAGGGATCATCGGTCGATGATAGTCGCTTCGTGTACAACTCTTTGGCCCGATAGCGCCAACATTGTAAGAGCTAGCGTGCGCACAGAGTTTTTAAGTGAACTTAAAAATGGCCTAAAACTTTAATGATTGCAAGTATTTTGCTAGAAATGTAACCAGACATTAGAGATTCACCCCTCTCTCTACCTCACAAAAGTCACCTCGCTAGCTCGAGCCGTCCTTAAGTTACGAGAGTTTCGATTTGTCAGGTCCAACACGCACACACGCAAAAATTAAGCAGTGTACACGAGTGAATGAAATCGCAATAGGATTTTGGTATCTCGCGTAGAGGGTTTCGTGGGTGACGCGAGGATCCTTTGAAGTCTGGCTCTTTCTCCCTCCCTCGGCGGAGCGAGCGGCCACGAGAGCACGGAAGAGAGGATCCGAGCCGGAGAGCTGAAAGGGTTAAGGAGCCGGGGCCGCAGCGAGAGGAGCGAAGAAACAGCCCTTTTCAACGGAGGCGTCGACCCTCGAGGAGAGAGAAACCCGTTGCCAGACACAATTGTCACGAGAGGCTACGACCACGCCGCCCGGAACCTTTCGCCAATTTTTTTCATGTGTGTCTACGCGTGCAGAAGCCGCTGAAACTCGCTCGCTGTGCGAACATGTATCTAACGGGTGGCGGTAGTTTATTTTTTCATTCATTCCTTTTTTACGAGCGAGAGAGCTTCTCCCACCTGTATAAGCTCCCTTTCGCTCGGAGCGTAAGGCGCGCGGCACGAGCTCTTTGGCTCGGTTCTCGCCTTTGGGACTCGACGCGCTGGGTGAAGCTCCTCGGCCGCTCGGCCGGTATCGCCGAGAAGCGGTGATCTTTACCGCGAGCCCGCTCAGACCGCCACCCACTTGCATCGGCTTCGTCTCTCTCGGCGGCGCGGGGCTTCGAGCTTTGAGCTTTTCCCACTCTTGATCTTTCTCTCCTCCCACGAGCCGCTTTGGTTTTCATCACTCGGCGGCTTTACCTCGGGCGGTGGCAGCGAAACTTCCGGCTTCCGCGTCAGCACCTTCGCGGCGACCCTCTCGAGCACCGCGCGCGGAGCATCGCCGTCAGCGGCGTCTCTCCGGGTACACCGGAAGAGAAAGACGAGGCCGGAGTGGGCTCCGCTACGTTGGCAGAAGTATCCGACAGTCGCCCCCGTGACAAAACGTCGTGTTCGAGAGCGGCCGAGACACTTCGCCTCTCTCCTGCGGGCTTTGACGCCGACGAGGCCGACGTCGTTGACACGGCGGAGGCGAAAAAAAAATTGGAAAAAATAAGAAGCGAACTAGTCGCGACGCTCTCGGGAGGCGGAAAGTCGGATATTGTATCTTCCGCGGCAACCGCGATCATCGTTCTTCGTTAAGTAAAATGAAGAAAAAAAAACCGGAAAGTATTCCTCGTCTCGAATCGAAGTAGAGCCTGGTGCATTAAAGTCCATCTTCGTGATGAAAATTTCTCACCCCGCGCCTCCGCGATTATCCGAATTTCCCAACCCGCTCCGATAATCCGGATTCGCGCCCGGAGCCTCTTTTTTTCTCTCGAAAACCCGAAAAATCCTTTCAAGGCGGAATTAACAGACGAGAAGGTGAGTAGAAAAAAAAATGGAAAAAAAAGATACAATCTCGAGAGTACGAGATCGAGATCGCGGTGCGTGCGCCGAACTCTCACGCGCGGGGCAGAGGCGTGAAACACCCGGCGAAATTTCGCAGGCGGCCCGGTGTCCCCCGCTGTCAAAATAGTCCATTCACTCGGGGTTTGACGGGGGCGATAAAGAGACGAGGCCGATGTGCGAGACCCGCGAATTCAAAGGGCTCGGGAGTAAAAATAAAAAATTTTATGTCTGCTTCCCTCTTTGTTCCTCGGGTTCTTCTCCTCCCGTCGTTTGTTGGGATGAATGGATGCGCGCGCGAGAAGAAGCCGCTCTACCCACCGTTATGCTCGCCGATGAAACTCGAAGGGCCTCGCGACGCGGGCCCCTTTAAGGTCCGGGCAACCCGACACCTACTAGCCGGGCTCCCCCGTCACGACAAAAAAAACGAACCTCTCTCTTCCTCCCCAGGCCGGAGGGAAGCGTGCAACACAAAAACTCCCGGGACACACAGCGGTGGGGCCCGGCAATAATCCATAACCTTATACACGGCGAGGTGTACACGCGAGGCTCAATATAACGAGGAGGGTAAGAGAGGCCCGGTGACGCGCGAAGACTTTCTAAAGGTAGAGCTCCCCCCCCCCCCCTCCCCCCCTCTCTCCACCAACCTTCCCGCGGACGGAAGAGGACGATGAATAAAGGGAAATAAAAAGGGAGACGTAGGAGGCAGAGAGAGGAATAATGACGAAGGGAAGTCTGCGGAGGAAAAAAGAATCGAGGCTCGAAGAAACGACGGTGAGCTTCAGGGGGGAAAGGTTCTTGTGATAATATAATATATTGGATTTGCAGGTATCCAGGCACGATCGTAATACGAGAAACCCCGACCGTGAGTTCGGTTTCCAAAAGGCGTAGAGGAATCGACTTCAACGGCGTAGTTTTTTACCGGCGCGTTCGCTTTTGGACGGTTCTATTGACGACTTAAGGTAGTCCTTGCGAATGGTGTCGATTTCGCATAGGTTTCAGAGAATTGAGAGGGAATTGTAAACACATCTCGATGGTATTAACAATCTGAAAAGAATCAAGCGTATTAAAGATGCCGAGAAGATTATTTTTGCATAATGATGATTCCAAAATGTTATTGACAAATTGATGAAAAATTTAATTGTTCAACAAATCTCCCGGAAACATAACTTTTTTTAATGAAAATTATTCGTTTATTTTTCTGAATACGTGTGAATTTTTTCAGATTTTTTAATTAACTTTGATTTTTTTTTTATGGGAAAAACGTGTCGAAAGTCAGAAAATTCAAAGTGAATAAAAAAATGTACTTGTGTTTGTACCACTGGAACCGGATGTTGGGATCGGAAAACTAACAAATAAAAAATGATGGACCTTCGTTGACCACAAGTTCTAAAAAGTACAAACTTTTACTGTGCACAGCCGGTGGGACGACGCACTCGAATTTATTTATTACCATCATAGTTTTTTTTTCGGGGTAGAGTAATGGAAGTCATAAGCCGGAAGCGGAGCATATGTGGAGGTTGTACGGAGGAAACTTGAGGGTCCAACTCCAAGACTCGGAGGGGACTCCCCGGAGCCGTGGAAGAAAGAGCTGCTGGCGGGGTTGCACGACATTGCCTTTTTCCCCTCACCCATATGTCTTCCGTCTCCGGTATATAACATATACACACACACACACACGTATATACCACATATGTACGTTCATACATATTCTACTGTACGTAGACCGTGCATATTTTAGTCCTTTAAGCGTTCCGGTGTGCATCGCACGCTCCCTCCTCTATCTTATCCTTCCGCGACTTCTGACTCATGATTCACGTTATTCGCGAGAGGTTTATAGCAGCCACGTGCGTCTGGGACCGGCCGCGTCCGAGTGTCCGAAGCACACGCACATTCCCAACGCCCAGACGACACGCGGCTGGGCGTCGTTAAATTTCGCACGTGAAAACGTCCCTCCCCCCCCCCCCCCCCTCCCCCCTCCAACCCACTCTCTCCCAGTCGTTATCCAGAGTCTGATGACTCTCACGTACGCACTCACCTCCACCGGCTTCGAATAATTCCCTCGTGCATCAAGAAATTTCACGCTGTGACGGCGCACTGCGCGCATGCGCAGTCGATCCCGCAAGGTAATAAACGACGCGACGGACCTTCCTGCTTAGCATATATCGAACGAGTGTCGTGTGGCTCGCGGGACGCGGAGGATCTCTCGGTCTTGCCCGTGGGAGGGGGACGGGACACTCCTGAATAACCCATAAGTCGTCCCGATGTGTCCCGTGGAAAGCGAGACCTCGTCCGCCTCCTCGCCTGTGTACTACACTCGCGCTTCGGGGAGAACCCTTCGACAATGTGTTCCGATGTTTAAGGCATGGGTGGGTGGAGGTTCCTTCGAGGCAACGGGAAGGCTTGACTTCCTCGCGGTACACACGGAGGGTTGACATCGACGGCGGGAACATAATTTTAGTTCGTTCCCGCAGACGACGTATTACTCGGCTCAAGAGGTGAGGACAAAAAAAGGTTCCGGAGGTGAAGAATTGAACCTGTTGGGTCGCATTTACACAGTAAGATAGGCGCGTTTCTGAATTATTTTCGTGATCATTTTTTTTTTTTAATCTTGTGCATTTTTACATAAATGTCTGCTATTTTACGAATATTTTGTTAGTCAAAGTAACAGCAAAATAATTGTGGAGGTTTGTGTATAAAAAAAGTTTGGTACGTGTACTTTTTTACTGCGAATGGGAAACTTTATGCACCCAAGGAAAATAAGCTAGTCAGAAAGCCTACACACACATACATCCTTACACCCATACATAGACAATTTCAACTACAAAGTACTTGACATTAAAATCTCGATTTTTTTTAACGAAAAAATAAATTATAAAAATGAAAGACTTTAATGAATCGTCCAACACCCAAACAGCCAGCAGTAAATCTCCATTAAACTGTTCATTCAGTTACATTGAGCAGCCCCTCGAGTGAAATAAAAACAAACTATCGTGTGAAACGTGAATCCTGTAATTTTTATGATTATTATTTTTTTTTTTTCATTCTCGATCATCGTCACATAGTAGTCGCCCCTTTCTGGCTTCACGCCTTTTGAGGGTTCCCGGCTATTGCTGGCTCTAACCGCGCCCTCCTTCCCGTCTTCCCTCGTCGCACTGTATTTTTTCGTTCCAAGATTGCGCGCGGAGCCGTGGAAAGGGACTCGAGAACTTTACGACACGTCGTTCACTCGACGGAAGGATTACCCGAAGCGTGTAATACGAGATCTCAACGTGCTTGTGCAGTTTCGAGCCTCCGCTGCAGCCAGTAAAACTTCCTCCTTGCTCTTTCTGGTTTCTTGGATTTTCTACGTGCCGAATAACGACCGCGGACGTTTAACAAAAATTTAGGCTCGTCTCAGAGCCGCGACGGGGAGGGGGGAAGCAAGCCGGCAGGCTGTACATAAAGTGGATCTCTTTACGAGGATATTTCAGGCGCATGAACGCGGATAAGCGATTTGTTTCTCGAACGAGATAAATGAGACGGGATAATTGATACGCGGGCCCCTCGGCAGCGAGTTAAGCTGCGATTTAAGGCAACGAGTACACAAGCTCGAGGTGGCTTCTTCGCGTATTTTATTAGATCGATTAAATACCGAATTTCGGGTACCGGCCATCCCGAGATAAAATGATGTGTTTTTTCTGTTTTTTTTTTCACTCAACTTCTATAATTCTCCCGTTTAATACTCTCTCATCTCGTTATCGCCCGGACGCGAAAACCCGTTCCTCGGGTACTGATATAAAGAGCGTGAAAAAGACGATAATCGATTTGTCGCTGGGGTTTATAAATGTCTTCGACGGGAATCTTAACTGCCGTCGTATTCGAGGATCGCGGAGAACGAGCGCGAGTGAACGAGCTATATGCATTCCCCCCCGACCCGCACACGATCGAGCCGAATTTTTTATCTCAGGTTTACGATTGACGAAAAAAATGTATATAATTTTTTTCAAAAGGACGAGTGTACGAATTCCTTGCGTCATCGTTTCTCCAGCATCCGCACATGGTTCAGCTAAATATCTCAAGTCGCGTCTACATTGATGAAAAAAAATGCAGTGAAAAAAAAAAATATCGATGATTCACGTTAAAATTTGCTTGCGGGCTGCCAAAGAAAAAAAAAATGTTTCAATTCTACCTTCAATTCGCACAATTTCATACCGGATTGAAGCGATAACATGACACGTTGACAGTCTTGCCGTCGTTGTTTCAATATAATAGGGAATTGTAAGAATCGAATCTTCAATTAAAACAAAAGATTTTTCTTCTTGGGCAGCCCGCAAACGAATTTTTTTTTCAGTGCACAAATATTTTTTCCTCCAGCGTAAGTGCACGAACTTCCTGCGTCAGCGCTTCGCCAGCTTCCGCACACGCTTCAGCTGAGTTTTTTTAACTAAAGCTTACATACGAGAGATAAATAAATAAATGTATCCTTAATCACGACTCCGAGTCGGAGGAGCGTTTATTCGTCATCCATCGAGCAGAATGCCGGGTGAGTAAGAGTCATCGGACAGAGCTCCGGAGAGGGTGAAACTTGAACTCGTCGAAAGTAAATCTGGCGAGAATCACGCACGGATTCCCGGATCGGGGGCTAAGATAATATTGTCTCCGGCCGTCCTACGCACACTCGTTGCGCGTTGTTCGACAACGGTGGGCGAACCATCCGTGGACGTCGTGTCGCCGTGTTGGTTATTGGCTCCTCGTGGAGGGGCTGCAATATCGCGCACCGTCCGCGGACGGAACGTCGGAGCTGCACGTATCAGGACGACGCGGATTACCCGACGAGGGGGCCGAGCGGGTTCCGCTGGTGGGCGAACGACAGATGGAACTCTGATTGAGACGTCGCTCGCATCGCGTTCACGGTACCCGATACATACATACATGATACAGCGCGCGGAGCCAACGAGGCCCCAGCACGGCCGACATGTGGCCGTGGAAACGGGCGGACAGGAAACTCTATACACCGAAGAAAAATAAACCAGTCACAAAAGGTCGGAGGCTGAAGGCTCATGTTGGAAATTATCGTACTCCAAATAATGAAATCATGAAGCAATGGAAAAATACAAAAAAAGCTTCCGGAAGTCACGAATTGAATCTGTTGGTTGAATTTATACAATAAAATTTTTATAAAATTTACTTATTAAAATTGATACCAACGAAAAGATGTTTCCCATTTTTTTAAAAATGCCTGTTAATTTTGCAAATATTTTTTGTAAAGTTAACAACAAAATAACACACGGAGTAAGGCAGGTCACGAATTGAGTCTGTAGGGCGCTTAATCAGCTACCAGGAAAAAGTGCCATCTGCCCCTTGTCGACTGACCACGGGTGGGAGAAAAAGGGATTTGTATGGAACTTTGTTCGGACCTACCGGATGTCTATCTCGTCTTAATTCTGTAAAACCTGAAGAGATTAAATCGCGGATACAAAAGTATTTTTTTTTTTTTTAGGTACCTATCCATTGGCCACGTGACGTCGAGAAACCCCAGATTGACCAGGGACGCTGTACAGTAGGGTGGATTGTCACTGACGATTTATCACTCGGACGGAGGACGAGGGTATTTCTTCGGGGTCAACGGGGACGCCCGGACAGAGGGGCCAGGTCATCATCAGGAGTCGCCCGGCCTCGCTCGAGAGGCGGACGGCCAGAGATAGTCCGAGGCACATTCGGTGGAATATCCTCGTAGAAATCCTGCTGATACCGCCCGTGGCGAGAACACGAGGATTCCAACGTGAGACCGTGAGAGACCCTTGTCTCCGCTCGTATCTTCGATCCTTCCTTGACCTCATGCAGCCCCGGCAGTATGTTCCACAAACGGATTTTCATATTCCTGTTTTCCATTTTTTTTTTTTTCTTCGGCAGACGTCTCCTCTTTTTCTCCCCTCTCCCCCCCCCCCCTCTTCCCCCCTGGGCCCGATCATACGAACTCTCGAATATTAACCGGCGCCGATGGTAGATAAGGGTCGTCGCGTCCTCCTCCAGCTACGGCAGGACGAGGGTCTCTTGTGCCGAGATATTCGACGCTAATGTTTATCCACTCGAGCTGCCGCTTCTCGAATGGTAGAGAAGTGCGGTTAATGCACGCAGAGTCCTCTAAACTTCGAAAACCGACTGCAAGCACTCGAGCGCCAGACACTCCGCTGGAACTTCGATTCGGGCGCTCCCCGGGCTCGTACAGAGTACCCGATTCATCTGGGACGAGGCACACTTCTTGCTCGATCATTCCCGTGACGAGGAGATGATGGCATTATTATTTTTATTTTATTATTGTTATTAGTATTTTTTTAAATGAAATTCGTTTCTTCGATGTTTAATCAAATCTAAAAATCTAATCTAAAAAAAAATTCTTGTTACTCATAGTTTTTGTTTTTTTGTAATCGTATCTTTGACTTTTAAAAAATTGTGAATTTAACGAGAGAAAATATTGACTATTAACCACACCTGCTGTGTGTGAAAGTTCAGCTTCATCGGTCGAGGCATTGTCAAGTTATAGCGGTTTGGATTTTTTGCGGCTGTCACAACATACACGCATATATCTGGACATTTTTTTTTAATGTGATTTTTCGATGACTTCGAACATTCTGAACACGTTTTCATTAAAATGTAGACCTTTCTTTCCACCGTAACAAAGCAAACTCGTGAAGAAGAAATATTTGTTAAACACACGAACATTTTTTTTTACCTTTCAGAGAATCACGATTCTGGAGCTTCTGTTTTGCTTCCGAAGGTTCGAGGAATTTGTCGGAAAATATTTGTCTGGCGGATGGTGAAAAAAAAGTGGTGGCCCAGACGAAGCGCATAAATGGACGAGTGGAAACGATGTCTCTTCGTTTTCCGTCGAGTCACCGTTCGTAAGGGCACGAAAAAAGAAAAAAAACAACACGAACCATCAGCCTGCCTAGAAGAAACGCGTGTTGTACACTGGTTCGCTGCCGAAGAACCTCCGACGCTGATTTTCATTCTCGAGATAAGTGAAGCCTGCATAATGCATCTCTAGTCGAAGCGGCCGCACCGATACGGATGAAAGGCTGCATTTAGAACGAGGTGGCGGTGAGAGTGAGGTAATTGAGGACGACAGACCGTGTGCGACGAATCTCCAAAGTACTCGAAAACGGTGCTACGACCTAGGATTCATTTGATCATTTTTTTTCTCCATCGAACCATATTTTTAATAAACAAAAAAAATGTAAGTTGGAGGTAAAGAACATTTTAGGCACATTTACATCTCTACCACTCGAAACTCTATCAGAAAATGAAGAAAAAATGTATCAGAATCAAAATAAAACTCTACCGAATTTGAAATAGAATTTTACCGGAATACAAGGCTAAAACGTGTAAACTTCCGGTACAGTTTAATTTTCATTCTGGGATAGTTTTATTTTGATTCTAGTAGAGTTTTTTACCTTTCTGGTAAAGATTTAGGTAGAGTTATAAATGTGCAAAATTTTACAGTTAATTAAAATAAATTGTACAGTTGACTGTACCGAAAATTGTAAAATAAATTTTAAAAAACAGTTTTAAAGCTGGCAATAAAAAAATGTCACAATTAATAAAACAAAACAGTAAAGTAGGCAAGAAACGAGTGCTGCCCACTCGTTCAAGGCCGACGAAGCTCCGACGCTGATTTTCATCCTCGACATAAGTGAAGCCTGCATAATGCATCTCTAGTCGAAGTGGCTGCATCGACACGGATGAAGGGCTGCATTCAGAACGAGGTGGCGATGAGAGTGGGGTAATTGAGTAGTTTCGATAAATTTATTTACGCGGCGCCTCCCTGTCGTGTATATTCGCACGCAAGTTGCAAACGATAATGTATACGTTTTGATGATGATGGGAGAAATCAGCAGCGGCAAGTGGGAGGGGCAAGGGGGGGGGGGGGGGGGGGGGAGCGCAGTTATCGCTCACGAGGATCCTGCCGGGTCCGGCTCGTCCCGCGCGCGAGGAAGAAGAACCAGCAGAGGCAACAACGAGCCTGAGCATCGCGCACCATCGAGGTAACACAGCGTACACACAGATGCTCGTTAAGATGCTGTCACTCAGATGAACGCAGGCCACAGGTATAACGCCTATAACGGGGTCCCGGCGAAGAGGGGCGGAGGGGAGGGGGGAGGATAACGAAGGAAGGAACGAGAGGAGCGGAGTTCCTCCTCCGCTCCTCGGCTGGACAGGGATTAAAAGATTTCCTTGAAGGATAAAGCCACGAAATTGATGAACGGCCGTTTCGATGTACACCGCGCACACCCCGCTGTTCGGGTCGTAAGAGTCGATAGTCGGGACGAGATATACGACAGACCTCCGAAGATTGTGACCGGGTGCGCGGTGAAAAAAAGAAATCAAAATTATTCTTAGATTTGACAAACATTTATTCGCGTTGGCGATTTTTTTTTTGGTTTTTGTTTCTTGCCGAGCCTGAGAACGCGAATAGCCGTCCTGGCCGGTTTTTAATTGAAACTTTTTTCTTCGAAAGTTTCGTCACTTTTGAATAATTGTTGGCATTTGAAGATTGGTGTTTTTTTCTTTTTAGGCAGGGTCGGAGTGAAATACGCATTTGGTGAAATGTTAGGGAGCTGCGAACGGACGTACCGACAGACCATGTGCGACGGATCTCTGAAGCACTCGAAAACGGTGCTACGACATAGGATTGAGTTTCATAATTTTTCTCCATCGAACTGTATTTTTAAAAAACAAAAAATCGTAAAGTTGAGGGTAAAAAAGATTGTAAGTTAATTATTTAAAAATTCTAAACCTCGCGACAAAGAAAACTTTACAATTAGTGAAAAAAAAATGTGGAGTTGGCGATAAAGAAAATTGTCCAATTATTAAAAACAAATTGCAGAGTAGACGATAAAGAAAATGGTACAATTAGTAAAACAAAAAATTGTAGATGTTTTTGGAGAAGACATTTTTGTTAAATGTACGAATCTTTTTTACCATCTATCGTGCGACACTTTGTTAAATATCGATTAATTTTTTGTCTTCAGCCTCCCGGGAGACAAACATCGATAAACGTAACAGCGATCACTTAACTTCTTTTATCTCGAAGTTATTTTTTTTCGTCGCTTCAATCTTTTCGTTTCCGTCTGGAAGGATTATTTTTAAGTGCCTTGTAAGAAGATCCTTCTCGGATGACCACGTGGAAGCGACGGAGAGTCGCTAAGAACGTGAATAAAATGGATGCACTCCAGAGGTCGTTAATGTTGTATTTTTTCATAGCTATTTAACTAGCAGCCGTTCGACGATCGCGCGCCCGCAGTCGAGCAATTCTCGAAAGAGGTTTCTCGCGTGCAGTCAAAGTTACAATCTCCCGTTCGTCTCTCCGTTCGGGCACTTCGGGGACCGAGCCGAGGCAGTTCCGGGGATTCCGAAGCGTCCCCGCTGCGAAAGAGAACGGTGTCGCTTTTCGGTCCCTCGAGATCGAACCCCGACGTCGAAAGTCAGTTCCATTATTCGCGCGGAGTCTCCAACTGGATTCTCAATTCGATTGATATAACGTCCCGCTCGGGCCATTAAAGTGCACCGAGAGTTTAGCGAAGCTGCGACCTCGCCCGCTCCCAACTTTCGTAAATTTGAGAAGGGTCGGCCGCTAAGAAATGGAAAAAAAAAAAAAAAAAAAATTGAATAAACGGCTCCGAGCGATTCTTAAAAGGCTCCGATTACAATTCGAGGAAAACCGTCTATTTACTCGACACAAAAATAGTCACGGGTCTGGGTACAGCATTAAAAAACCAATAATAAAAAAGAGGTACAAGGACATCGTTAGTCGAACGTATTTTCGAGTCTCCGATGACGATTCGAGGAAAATCGTCTATTTACTCGACGCAAAAATAGTCACGGTTCCGACTATGGCATTAAAAAAAATAAAAAATAATAATAAAAAAAGAGGTACAAGGAGATCGTTCGGCGAATGTATTTTCGACGGTGAAACGACCGATCGTAAAATGTTCGGTCACGGCGATCGCGGATCCAACAACAGTATGCTTCACGGATGTTGAGTTCCGGGCTTGTTTTCACAAGTGAGAATAACCGCGGGGGTTTTCGAGCGGAATGGTTATAGCGCGCCCTGCTCGAGAGATCTCTCGGTATGTAAATGTCGCGGGTGCAACCACACAGCGTTAAAAGCTCGCAGCAGCCGGAGACTAAGCCGGTGTACGCGAGAGGATTTCTCGTCGTGGTTACCGAACGAGGCGGCAGCCAGTGTGCATCCTCTCGCCCGCGTACGGCGTCTCGCGTCTTCTCGCACTCACACTGGGATAAAACATAACACGAGAGTCTTAACGAGAAGCAGGAGATTGATGGTGGCAGAGGCGCGGAGCATCGTCATAGTCGACGAGTCTCGCGAAACTGGTCCATCGTCGGAATGATCGTGAGGACCTCGAGTATAGTGATGCGAGTCGATAAACAACCGGTTACTCAACCGAGGTTAAATAAACGATATTTAAATTTTAATTCATAATATTTAATATCATTGTTGTTATTTTTTATGTGTTGATATTATTAATGATTGTTATGAAAATTGAGTAGCATTGAATAAGATTGTCACTAATATTATTAACAATAATTATGTAAATCGTCGGAGTAATCGTGAGGGCCTCGGGAGTCTAGTGATGCGAGTCAGTAAACAACCGGTTATTTGACGACGGTTGAATGAACGACGTTTCAATAAAAATTAATATATAATAATATTATTACTAATATTCTCAACAATAATTATTTGAAATAATAAATTTATGAGCACAGCTATTATTATTATTGTCATTATTATTATTATTATTATTATTATTATTATTATTATTATTATTATTATTATTATTATTATTATTGTTATTACTATTATTCAAGTGGTTGTAGCTTGCTGATAAGGCTTTTAAAATTGAAATAGTGAATTTTTTGGGTAAAGTTATCGGTAAACTTACGACGCTAGGTTGAATAATAAAATTGGATGCTGCAAAGTGCCTGCGACTGTGATGCTGTACGAATGAATACTCTGTTGTATTAGCTTCGAGTTTTTCGACCCACACCGCAATCGTCCTACATTTTTCTCCTGCAACTCATCGTGCATCTTTGATTCATCCTCTTTGCTCGAGCGCCAACCGCCGACAATTCTCCTATCTTTGGCTTTGAATTTTTTCGCCCCCGTTCCCTCGCCGGCGAAGCCACACAATACCTAACTGTGCCTACACCGCCGGCTTTCATTCCCATTTCATATTCGCGGTTGTTCTCTTGTTCGCCAGAAACGCTTTTCTCCTTTATACTTCTCGTCTCGGCGACTGTGGACAACGTTACATATGCACCGGGCCCGGTCCGTGTGTAACGGAAGAGCCAGTAAGCGCGCACTATTGTCGCCCGAAATATACATCGCCGCTGACGTTCTCTTGCTCCTTTTTTTTTTTTTACGTGCGCCGCGAGGGACGACGAGACGACTTGAAAAGAACGTTTGGCACATGCAGAATTCATGCCCGGCCATACACACACACAATGGCATGTGTGCATTCCATCGATCCGAGGGGTTGAAAGCACTCTTCGTTGACTGTTTGCCTTTTTCGTTTCGACTGACTCAAAAATTTAGCCTCTGTTACCGTAGCACAAATAACTATCGAAGTTTCGAGATCTCTAGATCTGGATCTCCAGATTACTAGATTTCAAATTTCCAAGAACTCTAGATCCGAAGATTTCTAGATTTCAAATTTTCAAGAACTCAAGATCTCTAGATCTCCCGATCTTAAATTTTGTTATTAAAAAATGTCTAGATCTCTAGACCTTAGAATTTTTAGATCTCAAAACGTCTAGGTCTCTAGATTTCGAGTTTTCTAGACCTCCAGACCTCCAGACACTTCGAGATCTTCAGATCTCTAGATTTCAAGATCTTCAGATCTCTAGATTTCGAGATCTCCAGATGTCGAGATTTCCAGATGTCCAGATTTCTAGATTCTTAGATCTATATTTCTAGGCTTCTGAATCAAATTTATTGCAAACCCAATAATGTCTCTCCGGGCCCAAAATACGTAGGCGACTCCGGTATGTTTGAGAAAGAAATAAATGAACAATAACGTGTGGGGTTTTCGGTCGATGACGGTGAATAGAGAAGCCCACCGTTATCCACGCCAATGTCCGTGCATAAACGTTTTCACGGGGTCTCGGCGGGCTCTTTGAGAAGAAGAGGGCCCCGCGCGATCTACCAACGGGCTACACCATCAAGATGGGCCTGTCAGGCCCTAACTAGGTACAGGCTACGGAACCTCGCGAGTGGAAGCGAGAAGGTGAAAACAGGCGAGAAGGGTAAACGAGAGGAGAGTACGACTCACACCAGCAGAACGCCAAGAGTCGCCCCGAGCAGCCTTTCTCTTCCTCTCTCCTCTATCCTTGCAGCTTTCGCCTCCTTCCTCTTTCTATCGTGTTTTAGTGTTTTGACACGAGCGACGTGACAGCAGTTGATGCTTGTTTCGCCGCGACCCCTTTGACGGGCACCAAATTGGACGGTATATTAATTTTACCGAGGATTTCTCGTTTACATACAAATCCGACCATAATTCGTGCTTACTATGTAAGTACAAAATTGTTTTCGCAATAAAAAAAAAAAACAAAAAAAAACTCTGCTCATTGGTTCCCTGTTTCGTTAAAGAAGTACTTGGAAGAAGGCTTCTTGAAATTTTTCCTCAGGTTTTCTTGCTCATCTTCGATACTGCGTTTTGTTCCAATCTTCTTTACGATCTCGCAGTGACCTCTCAGATTTATGATTTCTCTGTTTGTTTTATTCTCTTTTGTTCCTGTTCTACATTTCGTTATGTGCAACTTCTCAGCTCCGTTCAACAGCTTTGTCGATCGGTTTTCCCCTCGTCTTGTAATTCGTTGTAGCTCGTTTTGATGTATAAATAAATAGAACATAACATAAAAAATAACAAAAATATAAAATCAAAGATACGAAAATATAAGATAAAAAATACAAAAAAAAAATAGAAGTTCGCTCTGAGGGATTGATCAGCGGAAAAGCGATATACGTTTCGCGGATTTGGAGCTGCCTCGGGAAATCGTTATCGTGGGGTAGACGGTTACGAGACGGGGCGATACGTGACGAGACGACGTCAGCAGGAGATCGAAGAGGGTTCGAGGAAATTGTGTTCATTGCCCGTGCACGACCCAGACTTCGCCTACGGTGGCGTCGACCGACGGAAATCCTACGAGGGACGAGGAACGTGAAAAAAAAAGAAGAAAAAAAATTACGATAATGCATAGAGACGCAGAGACGGCAAAGAGATTCCTGCGTTATCTTATCCGCCGGAGTGTGCGCGGAAGTCTCGGCTTTCAACGCGCTACCGGGGTCCTCCGAGACTCGTGAGACAACACTTCTTTCAGATAAGTCTTCGATTTTTCTTTTTCCTCTTCACCGCTCGGCAAACTTCCAATAGACCGACAGCGATAGTTCTTCGAGTAAATCGTCGAGGCGCTAGTTCGTCCGCGAGAAGTCCTTCCGAAGTCTTTCGAATGGAACTCTGTCGAACCCCAGGAGATTATTTCACGAACAACTCGTCGTCTATTCATTCAGCATTGCCGCAAAGTTTAGTCGCCAATTTAAAAAAAGAATATTATAAAAAAAAATTTAATCACCGAAATTGTGTCGACGAAGGATAAAATTCTGTTCGCAAGGCAATCAATCAATTTAATCCCGCAATCTTGCCTGACGAATCTTTTAATATTTCCGAGGCGGCAAACTTTGAACCTGGGGGATTGAATCAAAAATAATTCTCGCCCCGAATTTCGCAACGACTGGATTTGCTGTTTTGAGCAAGGATATCCGATTTATTTATTCGTTTCTCCCTTGGCGATCCAATGATCGATGGATTTCTATTGATAAATCAAAAATGAAAAAAGAAGCAAATCGATAAATTGTAATATAATCCTTGCACGGCGTAGAGGTGAAAGTCCCAGCGTGAGTTGCCCGTAAATACGAGCCGGCTGTCGTACACTTTGTTGTATTTATTTGTTACCGGCGAAACAAATATTTTACGATCGACTCGTAAATAATTTCCGCGCATAGTTAGAAACGCTGCCCGAGCGTTTCATCAATCATCGTCGAATGCGATCGTTCATCATATTTATACGCTCGAAGGCACCCAAGAGAGAGGGAGAGGGAGCGAGCAACAGAGATTTCTGAATTAATTCAACGCCGCACTGGGATTGTCCGAAGGACTCTCGAACTGTAACGTCGGCCGATAATTTAATTAGCCGCGCGAAGCGCCGAGCCTGCAGAAAATTAATCCCTATCGATTACTCGATCGGTCAACGACAAAATGGGTGTCCGGTAGTCAGGTCGAGCTTTCGTAGGAAACCCTAGTAAGCATGGAAATATTATACAAAAGGCTTCGTTGCTTTTTTCACCATTAAAAAAAAAATAATAATAATATTATATTTTGTATATAAATATAGTATGCATATAATGTATATAATGGTTTACTTTTTTTAATACGTAGGACGGTTCCGATCCGACCGAGGCAATTCCGGAGGAAACCCGAGAAACCATGGAAATATTGTAAGAGAGACTTCGTTGCTTTTTCAGAATTAAAAATAAATAAATAATCATGTTCTATTTTTTTATTTTCTTTTATACGAAGGATTATTTTCGTCTGGTCGAACCCGGTCCGGAGGAAACTCTAGCAAGCATGGAAATATTATACAAGAGGCTTCGTTACTTTTCTCGGGATTAAAAAAAAAAATTATAAAATCATTTTTTTTTCCTTCTTTACGTAGGATAGTTCGATCTCCGTATGTTATCCCCGAACCCGACCATAGGGCACTTGGCTGAACCCGGCTTACGAGCGCGCGTTCCCCGTATCGCAAGACCGATCTCTCGGGTTCCCCCTCTCCGCCGGCTTTCCGAAGCGCGCCGGAGAGCAGAGAGAGTTCTCGTTGTTCCGAGGATGGAAGATGAGCGAAGAATGATAACCGAACGAGGGGGACAACAACGGCGACCGAAGAGCCCGGGAGTAAGAAACGAAGGTGGAGAGAGCGAAGCGGAGTGACTGTCGATTATTCGTTGTCTAAACAAACTAGAGAGAACGAAATGAAATGAAAATAGAAAGAAAAAAAAACGAGGGACAATCCGGTCCTGCTTCGGCCGCGCCCGAGCTCTCCGTAGCGCGCCAGCGCACGGACAAACGAACACTCGGGCGGAGGTTTAACAAGGACCTCGTTATAATATTTTATTACCAGGGCCGGGCAGTCCTCCGGCTCGACGGGGTCGCGCCTCGATAAATAAATGTGCCCGAGGAGCTGCGATACTCGAGGGAATACACTGCCGAGGTGAGAAATAACCGGTATTATGCATACACACGTTAATTGATATGTTTGAGGAATTTTCCTCGCACCGAATTTAACGACGGAGAGCGGGATTAAAAAAAAAAAAAAAATACGTGGAGGAGACCAGTTTGGAAATTTCACGGCTCGTTGAGAACGGACGGTGAAAATTAGTAGAGTCGATATTATAATTTTGTCGTCGAGACTTTGTCTCTCGTGTTTAAACGAAACCGGACGAAGATTCTCGGTAATGTTACGGGAGGAAAATCGGAAGGCGAGAGATTTTTTCTGGTGGTTGGTATTTTTTCTTTCAATTATCGTGAATGACCTCTGTCGGGGCATTGTGTCGCTGGACGTGCCAGCGAGCAAAGGTGAAAGGACGGATATAAGTTTCAAATCGTACGGCGTGAAGTATGATACGTATTTTCGAACGTGCTTTCCACCCGGCTCGGGAGATATTAAATGTTACACGTGCATAAACACGTAGGTAGTAGAGGGGTAAGGAATAAAATAATGTAAATATCTGAAAAAAAAAACGTGGAGGAGGCCAGTTCGGAAATTTCACAGCTCGTTCGGCCCGAGGATCTTTAAGAACGGACCGTGAAAATTAGTTGAGTCCATTTATAATTTTGTCATAGAAACTTTGTCTCTCATGTTTAAACGAAGACAGATAGATAAATAGATATATAGATGAGAGTTTATTAAGTCGTGAGAAAAATCCTCCAAGAACCAGGCAATATACGCAATTAATAATTAGCAGACGATCTTAAAATAGATAGATCGATGGTTATTTGTTGTAGATAAAAGTTTGTACGAATAGAGTTTCGCCCATCGGCTACATACGTTGTACTCGTACAAAAATCTTGGGATTAAAAACAAGTTGAATTTATTATTATTTTTTTTTCGCTTTACTCTTCTCTACGCATCTTGGATTCTAACTTACACTAGTGCTGACTTCGTGCCCACGAAGTTTGATAACTTAGTAATTGATTATAAATTATCTGAGCATGACTTAGCTACGACTGAGTAGATGTCGGTTAATTAGAAGTGTTCGAATGAAGCTTAACGACGATTCTCGGTAATTTTACGAAAGAAAAATCGAGGATCGAGAGATTACTCATGCGGTATTTTTTTTTCTTTCATTTATCGCGAACGACCTCTGTGTCAGGGCATTGTGTCGTTGGACGTACCAGCGAGCGGAGGTGAAAGGATGGATATAAGGCTTTAAATCGCACGGCGTGAAGTACGGTGCGTATTCTCGAACGCGCTTTCCACCGTGCTCGGGAGATATTAAATGTTACACGTGCATAAACACGTAGGTGGCAGAGGGGTGCGCCGGTCGAGGCAGCAGCAGCGGCGTCTAAGCTCAGCGAGGAACCCGCGCGAGTAATGGGTCGTAAATTTTTGAGCCATGAGAGAGAAGCGAGCGAGAGCGAGCGGCCCGAGAAAACAGAACGGGAGGAAGCGAGCGGGCGAAACGGGGCTCACGGTTCCTGACCTTGTCTGGAACAACGGGAGCGAAGTTTACGGGGGACCGCGAAGCGACGGAGTGAGAAAAACCCCAGTGCTAAAACTGAAGCTACAAAAGCGCATGGAAAATGCAACGAATTCCTCTACCCTTATTACGGTCGTGCACTAAAAACAGTGTCGATTCGAGAAAAGTTTTGTAAGCTTGCAACGCACACTTGAGACAAATTAAAATCGATCTTTCGAGTTTTATTCGATCGATCCCATTTATCGATAGATCATCGCGGACAGAATCGATTAGATCTAAAATTCATTAGCAACGTTAATATCCGGGCATACAAGAATTACCTTAGTGTTATTTAACAGTCTGAAATTGTTATTGTCAGGCAATTTTCTTTCCAATATCTTGAACAGATTATTTATCGATGAATAATAAAATATGGTTTTTTAAATATAGATTATCGAGTGTTTATAGTCTATAATGGGTCGAGCTAGGAATGTCCTTGAGCAATAATTGTTGGTATCGATTCGATGATCGAATAACAACGGAAAGGATAAACTCGGTGGTACAGAAAGTAAGCTGGAAAGTTAAAAATAATCGTTTCGCGAAAGAGTCGATAAGTAAAAGCGGAATACCGTGACCGAATGTTTTGAATAGCTCGGAGTGCGATGAGCTGTGAATGGCCGAGGAATAAGCTCGACCAAAAATAGGCTGAGCGAGGTTGAATGGTTGGTCCGTCTTTTCAGAATTAATCTATCAATAGATTTCTCGGAAAAATGTTCGTCGTAAGAAAATAACGAAAAAAGATCGGAGAGGTCTCGTGGCGCGAGAGCGTGCGAAACGAAAATTTTGATCGAAGTCTCGTTGCGCGAGCGAAAAAATTGGCGTTTTGTTATCAAACGTGACGCATTTCGTCGCGGCTGAAAAACGAGTCGAATCTAGCGAGACATCGAAGCAGAAACAGAAGAGTCGAGGTCGGATGACTCCGAGCGTGCGGAAAACGCAACGACCGAGAGGAAAGAAGAACAGCGTGACTCTAATTTCGCATATATTCAGGTGTCCCGCGATTGCCGGGAGGCAGCGAGCCGAACATTTTTCGCGGTCCATCGAGCCGTGAGGAAATTATTCACAGCCGCGGAAGTTATCGAGGGAAAATGATGTATCGCGAGTGCTGCTGCTGCTGCTGTTGCCACCGCTTTTGTAGCACGGCTCTTCCACATTTGCGTCGGGAGATTGTGCGAATATCTCGCTTCGTTTCCGGTACGATTGTACGCAATTTACAGATCGCTGCAATTTACAGAACGATCGAATAACCCCGATGTAATTCGAAAACCCAAGTTCAGGACTTACAACACCCCAGGCGCTCGATATTTCAATTCGTATTTCTATCGTAAGAACATTTGGATGAACGGTGAGGTACCAATACCAATGATCAGGCACGTCCCGGTCGTCGGACACTCCTATGCATATTTGATTTGTTGAGAATTTAAGTATTAGACATCCGATTTCACTCTTGTCATTGTAGCAAGTGTTATTTTATGCACATAAAAGTTATACAAGGTTTAAACCAGAATTATTGTCTATCGTTGCATTTTGTTAAAGGACAGACGATGTAGTGTCGGAAATTGGTACAAGCGTTCTATATACGCGACCCAATAGTTGGACAGTTCGAAGGAGTTATCTTAGCCAGCTTTCTACGTAGCTTATCTTCAGTATTGTTTCGTGGAAATATAATTTTTTTTATAGATTCAAATAATAAATGGTGATCAAATTAAAGCAAACAATGTAATCGAAAAAAAGGTTCGCGTCAAGATCCAAGGTCGGATAAACACGTGACGGTTTGAGATTAAATTTAATCCCGCACAGCGTGCGAGCTCGAGAGATAATTAAATGTCGACGCGTGACACGATTAACTCGTCGTTCGCCGCGTTCGCGAGATTTTTCAATTGAGACAAAGAAAAAAAAAACATTGTGCGCAACAGAGTTGAAAGTTCCATTGTGAACCGAAACGAAGAAAAATTGTACGAGAAACAAAAAACTTACCCATAAGTTTTCGAACTTCGGCTTGACTGAGGAACAAGTTGAAAAAACACTCGCCAGGCGTTGCCATGACGATAAACAATAGTGCCAGGCGTTGCCATGACGATAAACAAGCCTTGGGAAGCATGTTGTTGATTGGCAGTTCCTTCCCGGCAGCGAGTCTGGCCGCCGCGCGACCACGTGACCGGTTGCGTAGCAACGAACTTTTCTAACGGTCGTTTAGTAACAGTCGTTTAGTAACGAGCGCGTTGACGTGAGCGAGAGGACTCGCGTCTCTCAGCGCAGTACCAAAGCAGGTGTTCGGCAACCAAATGCCTCGGCCACTCCGACAAAAAAACGAAGCACAACCGTCGTGTGTTTCCTTTCCCTCCTTCGTTCGTTCCTCCTTGCTCCCGGCGACTCAGCTCATCTTTGCTCGTCGAGTCGTGCGATCTTCTCGACGAAAAAAACAGTTCGATCCTCGTGTCGTTCAGTTTATCTCAGTCTCACAACGAATCGAGTTTCTCTTTGCCCTCGCGTGTCACTCGTCGATTATCAACTCGCGTAACGTAGCAGAACAGTTCGGTCTTATACGGAGTGTCTAAAAAAAAAGTTACCCGCGTTTTTATCTTATTTCCCACCGGTCGTAGATTTGCCCGGTGCACGGACGTAGTACTCGTGGTTCGAGCCTCTCGAGAAACACGCGTATAAACTCGAGCTCGCCGATCTCTCTCTCTCTCTCTCTCTCTCGCTTCCTCTCGTCTCGACGCGTACAGTGTTTGTATTTATTTATCGAGCCAGTTGAATTTAACCTTAGAAAAGCGCGCTTCACACGTGATTATTCGAAACAATTTATTAAACTCTGTCGTCGGACCTTTAACTGTCGCGAAGGTGTCGAGTCTCAGTGACGTTTCGCGGCTTGAAGCGGCGCGTTTAACAAGCGACGAATGTTATGCCGACGTACGCGATTCTCTCGGGAACGGCACACGGGGAGTAGTTGCCTCGTGAAAGCCACGACCAGTTGTGCTGCGGCCGCCATGGGTCGTCCAGGGTCGACGCAGGCCTTCGCGCCGGAGACTCACGAGCCGCGACGGAAACTCACGAACTACACCCACTAGAGGATACCTTGCTTATACGTGCGCGCGCGGCGTATACACGTTGGGACACGCTTTTGTCGACGCGGTGTGTACGGGACTACGGGATCGCCGAGAACGGGTCTATAGGGAACCTCACCATGGTGGACGAGAATACTACGGCGGAATCCACACCGTGATCGATGGGGCTTCGGGAGACGGAGGTTCAGTGAATATTTCTTACAGCTGCTTTTCTTCACAATGAATATCATCGAATCCTGAGCAGGTATGGCCATTTTTATTTTCAACGAAATTGTCGACAATGTTGCTGTGCATTCTCATTCAAATTAAGGTCTTTACACACTTTAATATTATACTTGTGCGAACTATTGATTCATAATTGGTTTCACGACTTTGGACGAGTCGTCTGAAATCGTAAAGAAGTCGTATGGGATTTTTCGTACTGACTGGACGGTAAAACAAAAGCGTCCACGTTCAAAAATCGTTTTTCGTCCGCAAGCTCCGCCATCTTTGTTGTTTTTTTCATGGAATTTTTTCTAAGGTAAAAAAAATGACTAAAATTAAAATAAAAAAGGAGCGTTTTTGTACGGGAAATGTTTGCAAACTTTTGTTCTCTTTGCGGAGAAAATAATATTTGGTAAAATGTTACGATTAGCACGATTAATACGATTGATCCGTTGCACAAGTTATTACTCGACCGTTTTATCTTATTTACACGACGATACAAGGTTCTTTTTTAGTGCATAATTGCTACAAGCAGTTCATACGGTAAGTTTCCCATTGTGCTAGTTGTCTTGAATTTCCAGCATCCACCGCGCCTTTCAGCGATCGTTGATAATATTGCAGAGCGTGTTATCGTCGCATCATTACAGAGGTCGTTACGATCGTTTTATCACCACAAGTTTCTGTCCACAAGTAGTACCGCCATCTTTTTTTTCATCCAACCGTATTTGTGCGATAAAAAAGAGTAGCGTATGTTTTTGGACAAGAAACGTTTGCCTAACATAAAAACTATGTTTTGCGTGCGGAAAAAATTATCTTTCATAGACTGTCAAGATTAAAATTACATTGACACGATTAATTCACAAGACAAGTAATTACACAACGGTTTTTTTTTCTGATTTACACTACGATACGACGTTCTTTTCTTCTTTTCACTGCATAATTGCTACGAGTAGTTTGTACCCTAAGTTTTTCATTTGGCGAATCGTCTTGAATTGCGAGAAGCCGCTCCAGCGATCGTTGATAATATTGTAGAGCGTGTTATTATCACATCATTACATAGGTCGTTACTTTACGATCGTTTTATCATCGTGATTCTCCTTACCGATCCCATTAATTACCACAGACGTTTTATACAGTCCGTTATCATCGGGTAAAATCATTCTGAATACGCAATGTACTTCCGGACGTAACTCCGTACCTCCGTGTAACAGGTAGTTCGCCGAGTTTGCTATTGTACTTCTAAAGCCGACTCTTCGCGAGCTCTCTCCCTCTCTCTCTCACTCTCTCTCTCACCGCAGTCGCCTCCCTCGCTGCCTGTCTACTATTTTCCCCCTCTCCGGCCCTTACTCTTCTCTTTCGCTGGTTTTCTCCGCTCGGCGTTTCCCCCACGTCGCACCAGTATTTCTCATTTCCTCGAGTCCCTTCGGTCGATACAAGTAGCACGGAAACGTGTGCGCCTCGGAGGACCTTTACGGGGCAAGCGAAGAGGATCATCGCTACGACACTTGTCGCACGCCATTCACGATACCGACCGTGCAGAATCCGCGTGACCGACGAGCGTGAAAAAAATAAACTCGCCCCCGCTCTCGACCACAATGTGGAACGATAATTTTCTATTGAGGCTTAAAGACTTGTATATATATTTTTTAATATACAAAAAAAATAGAGGTTGCTCACAAATTCTGACTGATGTGCATGACTAGATGGTTTTTGTTCAAGAAAGTCAATAATTCTTCGGCAGCGACAATAAGTCGCTACGGAAAAGTACGAGAGCTTTTGAATTAAACTCCTTACAAATGCCTCACGATAATTTTCATTTAACAGAGAGAAACGTTTTTTTTTCTTTCTTCAAATCATAGCTCCTTACGATAATTCATTCAATTAAAAGCCATCGAATAATTGATAGGTAACTGTATTTTATGTTTTTTTAAATTTATACCGCGATGTACCTTGTCGTAACGATCTCCACTTTGCGGACTGTACAATAAATGCCTATCTGTCTACTGCTACGCCGCGTTACAATCTACTGGCGCATTATTCATGAAAACGTATAATTACGTTACGATAATTTTTAGTTACATGAGAGAAAACATTTTTTTTTCTTTCCTTAAATCATACTTCGTTACGATAATTCATGCAATTAAAACCTATCGAACGGTTCATTTTTCTTTTTACAATTTGTACCGCGATATACTTTGTCGTAATGATCTCCGCATTACGCACTGTACAATAAATCCTTATCTATCTATCTACTTCTATGCCGCGTTACAATCTACTCGCGCATTATTTATGGAAACGTTGCCTTTCAATTATTTGAATTCTCACGAATATGAAATAATTGCCTTACGGTAATTGCTATTTAAATGAGAGAAACATTTTTTTTCTTTCCTTAAATCATACGACATTACGATAATTCTTTCAATTAAAAGCTATCGAGAGTTTAATTTTATTAAATGTTTTCACATTTATTAATACTATTTATACCGCGACACACTTTGCCGTCTCCGGCTTCGCGCCACATCCACGCCGCGTCGCAATCTACCCGAGCATTATTTACAAAAACGTATAAGGAAACCCGATCGCGACTCGTCCGATCGGATTTCGTTACCGACGTTACCGACATCGTCCCGGTACGCGACACATTGCACCCGCGACGTTCTCCCTGCAAAACGGTTTTACAACGAAAAATCTCGTCTTTCAACCGTGCACCCATGTTTCGGATGGAAAAGCATACACGAGATCGAATATCGCTCGACGCGAATCTGCATAATTCTTCGCGTCGCCGTTACACGGTAAAACGCGAACGCGTTACAGCGGCTCCGACTGTGCGTATACCTGCGGCCGGTGTTCCGCCGGAGTCTCGTTCTGGTTTCGTTGAGATCTCGTTTCTCTTACCCGGACGCGTCTGATTACTGAACTCGGTCATTATCTCCGGTCGAGGATCGAGCAACGAGCTTACAGTTCCGTGGGGCGGCGGATCGAGGGGAGACTCGGAAACGTGAGAGGCAAGGGAAAAACAAGTGAGAAGCTCGTACAGTACTCCGCGTATAACGAGGTGAAGAAAAAAAAGAGTTAAAAAAAAAAAAAAAAAAAAAAAAAAACTGTTGAAGAATGAGAATCGCGCAGCGCGAGGGGGAGTTGGCGTGTGTGTTCACGAAGGGAGATAGTGAGTGAGCGGGGCGGGGAGAATAGAGTGCGGGACTCGTTTTGCAAATTTGCGGCTGATTGAAAAGTACGCGGAGAAATGAGAGGAAAAAAAAAGAAGAATGGAAAAAAAATTGAAACGAATGAGGAAGGGGGAGTGAGCGCACGACGAACGATTACTCTCTCGCGCTCGTCTACGGCGACGTTGGATTCGCTCGTATACCTATATGTATCCGCGGTTTGCGGCAGAGCGTATGCAAAGGGAGAGAGAGTCAATCGCTAGCGTTTATCGACCGACAAACTCCGCGCGCTCTATCTTTCTATTTTTATCTCCCACTTTTTGTTTTGTTTCGTTTTTATTTATTTTATTTTATTTTCACCCCCCACTCGAACCATAATACTCTCATCTCGATGCGCGCGGCGCTCGGCGCCGTGTGTGACGCTCGGCGATACGCGCGGTACGACCGTGTACACGCCGATGAGATCGCGAGGGAAGAAAATTCAATTGCCTTTCACATTAACGATACCCCGAGATCGATTACCATCGACTTAATCGCTACGACGACGACGACGACGATCGTCAAGTTTATATTGCTTATGCGAATTTTATGGAGTCGAGCCGCGCCCCCATTAAATCGCCTTCCAACGATCCGAGCGTTCGATTTTACTCGTTTATTTTTTTACTCCAGGCTGCAGTCGATCATAAATTCAATAGGATTCACATTCTTCGGCGATTCGAGCTCCAGAGTTGACAAATAATTTTTTAGCAATGGCAATAGCAATATTTACAATGTTAAGATTTTGGATGAACGAAGTGGGATTGAGTTCAGAGGAGGGTTGCGTTACGAGAAGGGAGATAATTCCTATTTTTATTATCGGGTGAACAACGAGTGCATTATACGGAATTATAGGTATGGCGAGCGTGGCGTTGACGCCCGACTTGCCACGCACAATATGCCACCGCGTATTCGCTCACATGTATAGCGGAAGCTGATAGTTCGAAACACGCGAGTCCCTGCGCGTGTAACAACACAGGCGACGGTAGCGGTTGGTAAGTCGGTGTGCACAGTGTGATTTAGTGTAGCGAGCGGGGATTGGTGGGAGCGTTGATGCGCCGCGGCCGTTCAAGCGACGATTTAATCTAGAGCAAATACGCGATGCGCTTCGCTTAAATCAAGACCGAAGTCAGTGAGTAAGAACGGTCCCCTTTGTCGGGTCCTAATCTTAACAAACAGTCGTATATTATATCGCTCCGCGCTACACACCGCCGTCCCGCCGACCGTTTCGCCGCTTTCTCCGTTCGCCCGCTTTTTCGAACAAACCTGCACGGTGTTTGAAAACAAAACAACAAAAAAAATGTTAACGATACGATTACAATTTTAAAACAATGGTCACAACAGCGAGGAGCACATTGCGTCGAACTGAATCATTATTGTCTATCGAAAATATAATGCCACGGTCGTATGTTAATTCTACAGTGGGCTCCCATTTCTATTTCCTATTTGAAAGTTTCAGCATACTTCAAACAATATAGCATTACATTTTTCATTGTCGATTATTATTTATCGCGGCATTTCACACAAGTCATGCCTTTATCCCCATTCCTATCTGCTATCGTAACAACGTATGGACCCCACTCCGCGTCCGTTAGTTCAGTGTCGAGTTGTGTGACTTATACAGAGTTACTGTGAAGTGAAACACATTCTCTGTCACTCTCTTTCGCTCCACCATAAAACCAATGCCGCTATCTGTCACACCCCTGGCTCCGTCACGTGACTTTCACTTCACCTTAAGGACACGTGAAACGACTCAGTCGGTAACCAAAATCTGTAATGAATGCTATTCAGAGTCCGTAGACTTTCCGGGAAAAAGAAAAGCATTAGCGGATGCACAATTTAATGGCGCGTCCGATGTTGCTTCCGTTTTATCCGAAACGTCAACCGGTTCTAAATGGCATTGATTCTAAAAATGCATTTATTTCTCTCGCACTCGTATGTCACGTGGTACATCTTTCGCACGGCCTTAAGCGTGCCGAGAGCTCCGAGATCGCTTCGATGGCTCGCCGAGCCATCGCGCGCGTGCGTAGCGCCTGTGACGCGCATGCGCATTATAACGGTCCTAGCACAGTAGCAGCCGGCTTGATCCACGCACCTTCTCTGCAAACACGCTACGCGTCGTCACGCCGGCGTCTTTAACGACGCTATCCGTCCGCGTGTAAAGCACCGGCTCGGCGCAATGTTTTGCCTTGGAAAACATAAGGCAACGGGCGTGTAAACCGCGTATCGTTGAAGCTCCTCTACTCTCCCGCTCTTCGAGGATTGCCGGCAGTACAGCGTATCGAGGTAAGCAGGAGAGGAGCCTCAACGAGCGGCTTTGAGAGTCCGATCGCGGCGGCAATGCCCAACGTCGTCGTTGTTGCGACAATGACAACGTTGTAGCCTCTGTAACAACGGGCCCGAACCGCGAGGCCTCCAATTAACGCACTCGCCGCGATCGCGGGACCGCGCTCAAAAGAACCGCCGTCCCGAAAACGGCTCGGCGTCACCGAACGCGAGCGCCCGGTCGCTTGGGCTTTCTCGATGAAGCATTGGGGGAGGCTGCGTCAAGCACCGGGGCACTCTAGGAAAAATAATCGTCTCGTTAACTCCCGTACAATACTGAACACACGAACTGGTTACAAGCAACGGAGAAATTATTTTTTCTTCAACATTGAAGAAGTAAAAACTTTTTCATAACGTTCCTTCATTCCTTTATTATACAAAAAATGCTTTCCCGCAGATGAAGCTTTGCGATTGAAGGAACATTATGAGAAAGCTATATGAAAATTTCAACTTTTAGCTTTTATAAGGAAAGTGTGAAAATTTCGATTTTCAGCTTTTATGAGGAAAGTATGAAAATTTCAATTTTCAGTTTTTATGAGGAAATTATGAAAATTTCAAATTTCAACATAAATTAAATGAAAAAAAATTTATTTACCTTCTTTTTACGAATATTCGTTTCTCATGCGACATAGAGAAAATTTGCACAGATAGGGCAGTAGTAACCGAGGCGAACATTCGTTTCACGACGTTTGAACCCGGCTGACCCGAGAAAAAGAAAAACATCGCCGGGCGGGATGGGAAACGGAGTGGCACGTCGAACAGGTCCGCTTTCTCTCTTCCGCAAAGACGCAACGAGGCAAAAGAAGAATAAGCAATCCAGGAAGGCAGGGAGGAGCGGGCAAGACTCGTTGAACGAAAAGAAGGAGAGAGAGACAGGAAAAAAGAAAAATTAAAAAAAGGAGATAGATAAAATAGCTGACTGTACGTTGGCCTAACAAGACTCAGGGACTCGGGGGCTATTATCATAATTGTGGGCTGGAGGCAGCGGCTGTGCCCACAAACCAGAATGCCTCGACTGCTCATCATCTTCCCTCGTCTCTTTCTCTCTCGGTCTCTTACTATCTTTAACCGTCGCTCTTCACCATCTTACTCGAGAACTTTTATCCTCTTACACTCTGCAGTTGCCCTCGTAGCTTTGTCTCTCTTTGCCATTTTTTCTTTCGTTTTTCGTTTTTTTTTTTTTAATTCTTACATCAACCATCCCAACTACTCTTACGCTTCACTCGTTTTCTGTTGGGAAGCGAGGCTTGGTAGGCATGAGCGTTGTTTTTCAACACTTTTTTTCTTACTTTTGTCAAAGATTTTTCCGCGTGCTGTTCATCCATTTACCAAAGAGACAAAAAAAGACGACATACGACATTTTTTTTTGTATGCCTTAAGGCGTGAATTTTAATTAATCACGTATGTTAGACCCGCAAACTTTCCGGACCACACCGAATCTATCGGTATGTTGAAAGATAATTCTCTATGTAACCTCCGCGGTGCATGTTTCACCGAGAATTTTAAAAAAATCTTAAGGAGGGTGATTTGCCCGTTTTTGCATGCTCCCACAGCCCGTAACCCTTTTTCTTCAGAGAGTTCGTGGAGCAGCGGCTTCGACTGCTCGTCTCAAGGTCGGTTGTTAAGTTCGCAAGTATAGTGGGGTTGTATCGTGCCGGTGGACCACCCTGAAGAAAGACCTCGGCCTCACGGCGGACCCTCACGCAATTTTTCCCTCTCCTCTTTCTTATTCCACCCTTCTTTAAATTCATCCAATCCCCGGACGATTTAATCTTCGAGATTGCCACGCGTAATTGGCCTTTTGATTTTGTTGATTGATTTTTCTTCTTTAATTTGACAGTAAACAAAAATGTTACCATCTTAAAATTCGAAAAAGTTGATCATTCAGTAATTCGACTTTGTCTCGAATTCAGAATTCTTTTCGCCTCTGTAAGTTCGTGGGTATCTCAGCTACCGAACATTCATCGATGCATTCTGTCGATCAGTCAGTGAAAAAAAACGTAATTCTCGTGACTACCGTAGCTCCCAGGGTTACCGTCCAGGTGTGCTGGCCGAGCGTGTGTGTAGGTAATAAAAATCTCCGAGGTAAAGAAAATAAAAATTAAAAGAAAGTCACGTATGTTTTGACTGACGTGAAATGAGAGATCGTTAGTTCGGCTTCTCAAATTGCTTTCGACGCGAGCAGCGATTGCAACCGATCTGCATAACATTGTACAAATACGCGGTGTCCAGTTTTCGGTCACGCAGGTCGAGAGACAGAGAGAGAGAGAGCCCCCAAATTTGAATGATTCGAGCAAAATTACGAACGAATTATGCAAAAACAACATCGCTACTTAACAGTAAAACAGCGCCAGAGCGCTTCATAGTAGCAAAATTGAAAGTCCTTAAAAAAAAAGAAAAATTAATTTAAAAAAAAAATTGTTTACCCAAACCCTGTTTGTTACCGTCGAGAAGTAAAGAAAAAAAATACCACACAATTTTCCAACGTGCCTTCCCATTAAAATAATCACCGGAACTCCGTGCACAGATATGCAAAGGCCTGCGAGAGGCCTGTGATAAAGGAGCGCGCGGGATAAAGTATTACTGGTTAATCCAGATTTCATGCTCGTCCGCACGCTCGCGTAATCGGCTGTCGGCCTCTCCGAGAGTCAGAGCGGACGCATCCGCGTGTGTGCAAGTCCGCTCTTGGCCGCGCTGGCACCCGTCCGCGGCATCCACCTCGAGGAGTTTCACGGGGGGATCTCAATCTCGAAGAACGAGGATTCCGCACGTAACCCCTCTCGGTACATCGGTAAACTTTTTTTTTTCAATTAAAAAAAAAAAAAAAAAATACATATGTAAAAAAAAATTCGATCTCCGCCTCGTCCACGTTCGGTCAAGCGCGAGAGCGATCCGGTAAGCACGTACGGACCGTACGTAAAAGCCCTTACGGTCCGCGTACGTAGACGTTGAATCCTGGCGTGCGCTCGGTGTGCATTTTTGTTTCCTCCCTTTTTTTTATTATGTTCTCGACGGTTACTTCCCATCTCTCGGCACCGTTCGTCTTTTTATCCGGCCGCACGTATGTATATGTATGGCCCGAGCGAGACATGCCATGGGCGTGTATGTTTGTTTAGCTCGATCTTACCCTGTTATTAGGACCGTGTCCGCGCGCGCGCACGTACTCTTTCATCTCGCTCGTGCTCCCTCGTCTCCCCCATGCGCGGGCCCCTTCGCCGTCCTTCCTCTCGATCCTCGTGATGAGAAGAGGCGAAGCTGAGGAGCGGGCCCGCCGCCGAACGAGCGGCGAACCGATCGTGCCGGAGCCCGCGACGCGCCCCGCGATCTCCGTCCTCCTTCGTCCCGCAGCATCCTCGCAGTCCGGCCGATGGACCGAGTCTCCCTCTCGTTTTCGCTCGGCCATACGTCGCGAAACTAAAACTCCCAGAAGCGAGGAAGAGCCCGACGGGCCGCCGGCAGACTCCCCTCGAGAGGCTCAGCGATCGCCTCTTCGTTACCGGGTTTACACCAGAAAACGAAATAATCATCAACGCGAGGGCCCCGGCGGGGGGGGGGGGTAATAAAAAATAACTAACGAGACAGGCCAAATAGCGGATCGGCCGAAGGGCCCTCTTTTTGTTTGGGAGGGGAGGACGTTTTTTTCTTTCATTTCCGAGATCGCGATTAAGATTCCGCGCGCGATTTATTGGGCCCGCGTACGCTGGAGAAACTCTGCATACTACTCGCTGTCGTCGATTATCGTTGCTTAATGCTACTCGCTTCGTTGAACGCGCCGCCGACTTATCGGGGAATCGGGAGATCTTTTTGGGCGATGCGTTTTTAGGCGACGGTCGTGTGGCTACTGGTTAGGGAAAATCGTGAAAATCCTGGAATGAAGACTATCGTTTTTATCGTCGGAGAAATCGGTATAGAATCAGGGAATTTGTTTTATGCGTCGGAAACAGGCAGGGAAAGCTCGCGGAATTTTTACCACAGTTCTTAGTGATGACCATTGTCAATTGTTCATCACAACTCACTTTCTCTTCGAAGCCGTTAGCGACGAAAACTCATCGTTACTACTCCATTCCGAGCAACGATCGTTCCATTATTCGTAGCTTTATCTCTCGTTGTAATTTTCTTTTTGTAATGTTACATTCACCGTCCCAACTTTCCTTGTGCTTTACTCGTTTTCTCGTGGGAGGCGGATCTTGGTACGCATCAACATTGTTTTTCCCCTCTTCTTACAATCGGTATAGAATCAGCGATTTTTTTTTCAATGCGCCCGGAAAAGTCAGGAAAAACTGGAAATTTTTACCACAATTGTCAGTGACGACCATTTTCACTTCTCCGCCCCAACTCACTTTGCCCCGAAGCCGCTGGCGACAAAAAAAAAAAAAAGTTCACATTAATATTCCATCCCAAGGACCGAGGCATTATTTACAGATCGAAGAATTTTCTCACGCGTCCGAGTCACTGAATATTCAATCGCCGGTACTTAACCACCAATGGCTCTTCCGTCCTCCCAAATTTTATCGCTCTCTCCACATCCAGTAACAAAACTCTCCATCGAATATCATAATTTCTCCGGATGGAGCCGTGTCCCCGTCCCGAATCGACGCAGAGCATCGGGCTGGGTGGGAAAAAGGAGCCTTCGTCAAACAGACTTCCCGCGATGTAATAATGCGTCGAGTCGACGATGAAAGATCGTCGCAGGGGCGTCGAGGGTGCGACGGAGGACTCTCGGAAGAGTCGCGCCACGTCGGGAACGAGACAATATTTATGGGACGTTTTTCCGTGCCACCGGGTCGTTCGCTCCGAGGGGCGCACGCGCGGCTCGCGAGGCCTGCGGGCCTCGCAAATTAAAGTCCCGGCGTCCACCCCGGGGGAGAAACATCTCGCAGTGGCAAACAACCACCGGCATCGCACCGGCGAGTCTCTTTATCGTCGGACAATGCTCCGTTGATGACGTACCGGCGTATCCCGCGGCCGCAAAATTGAATGGAGTGTCTGTTTGCACGCTCGACCGGGAACGCACGCCGCGTTCTCGCACGCGTTACTGTATCATCCGTTCGCTTTCGAGATTCTCTTTCGCTCTCGCTTCTATCACATTTTTTCTTCCCCGCCCCGCGGCTCTCCGGTCGTATTGTGCATCGGCGCTCCTTCTTCTGTTTGTTCAATTTAACGCGTATTGTTGCCCGGAGTTCTCGTTGTTCACGCCGCGAGTGCGTGAACGACCCGTTATTCATCCGCGCTGGCTCAACGTGGGTCCTTTTTCTTCTTCCCTCCCGTTTCCGCAACGTGGGAGAGACGGAGATCGAGGGGGCGGTCGGGTGAGAGAACAACCGCGGGGGGGGAATGAGAACCAGCGAGAACCGGAGCTGCGGTACGACGAGGCTCGACGCCCGACCGCGTCCGCTTCTGGTCTCCGCTTCTGGTATCGAACCGGCGACCGGTGGGGTTGGTTCGGCGATGTTTAATTTCGACTTTCCAATTAATCCCCGCTGCAGCGCGTATCGGCAATAAAGCCGGCGCGCCGGCCAACCGGAACCTCCGTCATATTTTCCGCGAGCGCTTCGGGGATTCACCTGGACTGCGTCGTGACGGGACATTTTTTTTTTTCTCCTTCATATTTCCCGTCGCGAATTCCCGGCGCGGGAGCGCGCAGGCGGTTTCACGTAGTTTTATTAGTCCGAGAGCGTACACGTGTCGGCGAGGGCCGAGAGTGCAAAGTTCGAGGGACCGCGGAGGGGCGAAAAGGGCGTTGATTTATTTCCCGCGAAGGACGCGAAAGGGCTGACCGGGTCCGATAACTCGAGTTACCGCCATAACTTATTCATGGTGGATACGGAGGGGCGGGAAGGGGGAGGGGAAAAAATTCCGTGTGAATAATGTTCGCGGTTTCGATTAAAAGTGTGTGTTCCGTGCGCGAGTCGCTCGATGCTTTATCGCGGTCTCGCCCGTTTCGTACGGAGAGGCCGGTCATCGGTACACATTGATAATGAAATTTTACGGTCCATTAATCACGAATAAATTTGCGCGGGCTACGAGGATGGAATTATTGTTGTCTGGAATAGACGGCGGATAGCGGCTGCTATCTGCGGCTGATGGATCGACGATCCACGGTAATCTGTCGTGGATCGGATTTTTTTTTGGTTGTTTGTAAACTGCCGTAACTCATGGGAAATTTATCAATGACGGCACGAGGAAGGTGTCGATTGTCGTCCGCCGTCGGTAGGTAGCGGCAGAGTGCCGTGCTCGTCGTGTACCGTCGAAGGGAAATTTATCCAGGTGCGCTGCAGTTTCCTACCATCTTAGCGACGCACCGCGAAGCGTCTCACCCGATGGACCGCAAGGCTCCGCGGAGGGTCAACGCGCTGCGCCATCTGGGGGATTCGCCGACCGACCGTCGTCAAGTCAGTGCACTGCGCACGGTAAAAAAAAATTGTTTTTAAAGTCGACATACATTTCTCGTCTGTTGAGGTGAGAAGTTGGGTTGAGAAGTAGAGTCGAGAAGGTGATTTGGGAAGTTGAGTTGGGAAGTTGAGTTAGAATTGGTCAAGAAAATCAACAAGAAATTTTGATCGGTGTGACAATTGACCGTGGAGATTTTTTTGGACGATTAATATTCGTCGAGTGTGCAAACATTTTTTAACGTGCGTATACGAATAAGAAAAAGAAGAAAAGAAAACTTTGTAAAATCGGTGTATCGGAGTGCGTACGACCAAAGATCTCTTTTGTCGTAATCGGAATTGCTCCTGTGCTCGTCGTGCCGATAAAATTAACGGTCAAGAATATTGTAAAAAGATATTTTTTACCGTCTGTCCTCGGTGCAGCCGGAAGCTCCTTGGACGCTCGCAGACATATCATTTCCGACTAGTGCGCAGTTGTGCTATTTTATATTGGCACTGTTTTCATTATTTTTGCTTCTTTTTTTTAATTATCGCTGATGACTCACTGATACCGGAGACCAGCAATGAACGATCGATCATAGCTTTTTATTGACTTAAAAAGTAAACTTTACATAATCGAAGATGACGAACCATTATACGTTATACCCGGAACGCTTTACACGTTTGCGAAGAGTCGCGCCGGTTGTAGTGGAGCGAGCCAACAATTTTCATTCCTTCCATTTTAGTTTTCAGCAATTATTCTGATTTGTCGTCAAAAACAGCATCGTGTTGACATCGTTCTTTTTAGCGATAGCGAGAGCGGTGTCGATGACGGATTTCGGAGGATTTCGCTCCCTCGTTAGGATCCACGCGAACTTGACGCTTGAAAATTATGGAAAATAATTAATTACTCGCGCATGCGCATGACGACGATTGCATTTGCATAGATCGGGCAGCGACGTTGCCGAAGGTTGATCGTCGAAGTTAAACGAGAATCTATTGCATAACGAACAGCGACTTACTTCACAAAAGCCAGCGTGGTGCAACTGTAGACGACTGAGTAGGTTTCGTAGTCCGTTCCTAAAACCCAGTAGGAACCCGCGACCGGGACCCCGTCGAATTTTACCTCGAGCTTTGCGGGCTCGCTGCTGTTGAGAACTCGGGCGACTCCGTTGACGGACTTGGGATTTCCGGTTCTGAAAATCAATCGGTCACCTTATTTCCACTGGTATGGCGAAAGTCGCGACGAATTCGATTAGTTCATCGTCCCTTGCTTACATGCTGTTGATCTGAGAGTTTACTACTCTTATGGTGCTGTTGTCAATGGCGGTGTAATTGGCCTCAACGCACTTCCCACCGAGCTCGAAAGCTGCGAAGTATCTCTCCGCCTCGTACCACACTCCCAAGTACTGCGGAAGAGTTTGACGAAATATCGGTCATAATCAGAAAGTCAAATTTCGATTTTGGAACTTAAAAAAATTTCAATTTTTCAATTTTTCAATTCTCAATTTTTCCGTTTTTTTCTCAGTTTTTTAATTGATTAATTTTTTATGTTTTCATTGAATTTTTTGAATTTTTGAAAAATCGGCGGCGCTTACCCTCTCGATATCGAAATCCTCCACAACGTCAACTGCCGGGCAGCCCCCAAGTCCCGGAACTTGTGCAAGAGCATTGCCGAAGAGGCACAGCGTTGCAAGAGCGTAGAACACTTTCATGACGTTGTTTTTTTTTAAATGAGCAGTTGCGATCTTGAGTTACGCTTTGTATAATAATTGGACCGATCCGATAGTCGACGCGTCGCACGAGTAATTGCCTGTGTGCAGCTAGTATCTGTCCCTGAACGAGGCGCAAATGGAACTGACGAGACGCCTAGACGCGTTGCCTGTTTTTAAATCCTCTCCGCAGGCCTGTCCCGAGGCTCGTTGTCAGCCGAGTGACGAAAAAAAAAAAAAATGGCGTACCGATGATTGCAAACTTGATGGCAATACAATGTACGGTATCGTGACGCGGGTCTCACTATCGCGGGCTCGTGTATCTAACAACCGACATCGCGTATCGTCACAAAGAAAAATTGCAGCGATAGACCATTGTACGATAACTGCAAAATATTGTCGGTATCTCGGCGGATAATTATCATTAAACAACTATTCGATGTACGTTCCCGGCGCGTGAATCATCAGGGAACGTAAAAACAACGAGCGCCTGGTAAAGTTGCAGCCGATCGAGAGCCGCGTCTCAGAGACAACTCTCCGAAAGAATTATGAATTAACGGCTCGACAATTGCACGAATAACCGATCCTCGTCGCATCTTATCAGTGCAAAATCTCACACATAATTGTTATTTCAATTCTACTTTAAATTCATACAATTCCATATGATATTGAAACAACGACGGCAAGACTTTCAAGGTGACATGTCATCGCTTCAATCCCAAATGGAATTGTAAGAATTGAAAGTAGGATTGAAATAACAATTTTTATCTTTGGCAACCCGCAAGTGAATTCGAGTCATCCATTCATTTTTCAATGTGGATATCATGACAGCTTTCGATGAAACTTCTCTCCGGACCGTGCACGCGGGTGTCCGTGAAAAAAAAAATTGATTACGGTTTACGATACCGACCGGGGCCGAGTCGGGCGTAATGGACGGGCTAGGCTTAGTCTCAATGGAAGATAAAAAACAAAACAGGTTGTATATGCTGCGAATAAATTTTAATGTTTTACGTACGAGCGATTACTGAACTCATTATTACAACACGTGTCGCTTCGTTGATTACCAAAGTATGTGTATCTCTTCGGTATTGGCTGTCGGGCTGTTATCTGGCTTGGCCACGCAGTTCTTCTGGTCGGTTCCGGAAAGCCACTTTTTGTTGAGTTTGTGGTTGTCGACAACCTCGCGGGCCTCCTCCATGACGGTCTCCGATGGTTCCTGGTCCCTGGTCAGGATCCACATGTACTTCATGCTGAGGACAACGAAAAGCGCAATTCAAATTGGATTCGTCGTTATGGTAAATTGTGAAGCTCCTGGAAGGCGCTTGCAACTCACTTCAAAACTCCCGAGGGAACGCAGCTGTAGGCAACAAGGTAATTGTGATAATCGGTTCCCAAAATCAAGTAGTCGTGCCAGTCGTGCGTCGTAGGCAATTGGAATTCGAGCTTGCCGGGCCTAGCTGGGTTAGGCTGACGGAACTTAATTCCCACACCTGATCTAAGATTGCCCGTCCTGATAATCGATCAATCATGTCATTAATAAGTTCCAAAGTGGCACAAAAAAAATTATCCGAGTCTCTCATTGCTGTCTTACAAGCCGGATATCGCAGAGGTGTTCAGTTGTATGATGCCGCGTCCGCCGCCGTGCAGAAAACTGTAACTCACACATCTGACGGGTTCCTCCGTAGGCATCTGGTACCTTTCAGCTTCGAACCATCTTCCCTGAATCTGAAGAGGGGTTCGATGAAAAAAATCAATCGATCGATCGTGGAGAAAAAAAAATAGAGAAGCCTTCGACGCTAGCCCGAAAAATGCAAGTTACCATTGAAGGGGTCATTTATTTTTCCTCCGTGTGAACTTACCATGCGGAAGCGGAAGTCGGGCATGGGCTTGACATCCGGGCAAGAGCCCCATTGGGGCGACTGAGCCAGGGCACTGCTCAGAAAGCACAGAGCCAACAATCCGTAAGATATCGCCATGACGTATGTAGTGCGATGATTCGGTCGTTGCACAGATTGCCCAAAGCAGAATGGAGCTTGGTCACAGAAGGAGAGCCGACGGAGACTGGTAATGGGCCTGGTATTCGGGCGGTTTATAAATGATTTGTCAGCTCCCGTGCAACATTGCAACCCGGGCTAATGCATCAAACAAAATGCTGCGATTATTGCAATCACAATACCGAAATACCCAAACGAAGTGCAAACATAAATTACGGGACGCCCCGTTGCGTCGCTTGTTTTTTCTTCCTCGCGCCTAAGGCGAAGGTGCCGATGCCCGGCTACGAACTAGTGATCGGCCACGTCGTTTGAAACTATACCTATACATTGCGCTACAGATATGAATTGACACGACGCGGCCGACAACTGGTTCATGACCGGCGTCCGGAACGTCTGCCACGAGCGGAGCGTCATACGCGGAAAGATACGATTAATAAAAATGCACACCTATTATTGCAATCTTAATGCCGAAAAATTTACGACCCAACGAAGCGACGTCGCGATTCGTCACGAAAAAAAATATTTCCAACGATAGACCGTTGTACGATAACGGACGAACACTGACGGTATCTCGGTGTACTTATCGTTAAACAATTATTCGTTCTTCGTTGGAAGCGACTTGTTGATCTTAGGATAGAATAATGTTTTTTGAGAAAAGAAATTTAAATAGAGTCGTTAGCCGTTAATCCGCAATGAGACTAAAGTAACTTTGCGGAACGGTAAAATGGTCTCCGATGCGGTTGGTGCACGGGAATGCTTCCTTCTTCGGAGTCGGGTGTTAAAAAAATAGGATCGCGTGCAGGACTAGTAGTATCCGCCGATCGATACATCGCCGATCGGTATTAATCAGCAGCTAGAGTATCGCACGATGAACCGGCTCTTCCCGTTTCATCTTGACAAGAAAATAATGGCACGACGATGACGTCTGATAAAACGTTAACGAGCGTTCGCTGGTGCGAATGAATTGCAATATATTCCATATGCTCTACTACAGAACTTTTCATTGTGAACACTGTCGCTGTCGCAAATTAGTAAAGAATATGCGAGTTCCCGCCATCTTCGTTCCCCTTGGAATTGTCTGAACCTGCTCCGGCATCGCAATTCGTCTGTTCGGCTGTCATAAGCCACGTGGCGTTAAGATTCTGCTTCTCCATGACTTTGACGGCGTTGTCGATCACGGTTTTCGATGGATGTTGCTGCCTGGTCAAGATCCAAAGGGACTTCAGGCTGAGGAAAAGAACGAAACACAATTTTATCGATTGTATCGTTACGGTTCGTTTGAAACGTTGTCATATAACGTCTTCAGCTGACTTCATTGATTCGCGGTCGGTGCATCTGTAGCCGACCATGTAGTCGTGGTAGTCGCTACCCAAAATCCAGAACTTCTGCCATCCGGGCGCGTAAGGTAATTCGAGCTCGAGCTTGCCGGGCTCAGCAGCGTCAGGCACACGGATTTTCATACCGTTGATCACCAACATTTTGCCGGTCCTTATAATCGATCGGTCATTTAATCAACAAAACGTTTTACTACAATAAAACAAAGACAAAAACCATTTCTCATTGCTGTCTTACGTGCGCGATATTGCGGTGGTGTTCATCAGCATAATACCCTCTTCGCCCCCGTGTCGAATATCATTCTTCAGACATTTGAAATCTATTTCGGCACGCGCGAAGTACCTTTTTGATTCGAACCACCTTCCCTGGATCTGAAAAGAGAGTACAATCAAAATTAGATATAGCCGCATATATACATTGTGGAGAGGGAAAAATAATAATAGAAGCCTTTTACACCTAGAAAAATAATTTATTTGACGGGCACCGTTTATTTGGTTTGAGTAAAATATTTATTTGATTTAAATAAATATTTATTTCATTTAAGTAACTACTTACTTAATTTAAATAAATATTTATTTAAATCAAATAAATATTTTACTCAAACCAAATAAACGGTGCCCGTCAAATAAATTTTTTTTCTGGGTGTAGAAATCGAAGTTCTTACGTTGCGGATGTTGAAATCTTGCATGGTATCAACTTTCGGGCAAGGTCCCGATTCAGATACCTGAGCCAGGGCACCGCTCGAGAAGCACAGAGCCACCAATGCGTAAAACATTACCATGATGGATGTTAATGTGTTTACTCGGTCGTTGTACAGGTTATTCGATTCAGGGTTTAGCTCGGTGGCGGACGAAAATCAAACGGAGACTGTTGATTAGCTTGTTGTTCTGCCCGTTTATAAAGGACAGGCTCATCCTGATCCACTGCATCTTTGTCACCGACATCAATATATTGATGTCCTTATCGCAAATCGATGTAGCTTTTTTGTCGCGATACGATCAAAATTAGTTCCGAGCGCTGACGAGAGCTTCGTCGATATGTCATTATGTTTATCGATGAATAATTACTCAAGATAACATTCATTTAACGACACGATGCGACGCGATGTACAGCACAAAAATGCGGGTAATTTTATCGACCAATCTTGAGCAAATGCTCTTCCGATATTTCCTTATCTTGGTAGTCTTTGCACATTGTTTTCACCTTTTGAGGTGTGTGGATAATTACCTAGCCGTGATCCAAAAGTTATTGAGCTGAAACAAAAACGCTTATGGTAAAAGTGGGGAATATGGTCCACCGGGATGAGCACCTAAGCAAGTGATAAACGGACCGAGCCATATTCTTCGCTTTTAACCTAATTATTTAATCAGCTGGAATCAAGTTATCTAAAGCGACGCATGCCACATGCCGTTCATTTCATCGCTCGATGCGATCGCTGCGATATAATTCTTTATTGACAAGCGCTAATGATAACAATCGATAAACCGACCTTCTCGCAGCTCACCCAGACAACAAACAACACCTAGTCCGGGCTCGAAATCCAACAGTCATTCCTCAGAGCGTCTTTTGGGTACCCAAGAATCAAGATTAGACCGACAATTTTTCTATTATTTTTCTACCTTTATAGTAGACGTGATTTTTTTCTTAATGTCTCGCCGATGACGCCGATGACATGTGTTGAGTCTCAACACATGTCAAGGTGTGTAAATTTCATACGTTTTACGACCATTGTTTCAGTACGCTTTAAAAGCATTCACGCATATCGTTATTTTTTTTACATGCTTCTAGATGTATTCGTCTCCCCACTCCTGTTGCCAATACGTGTTAACGTGTGTATACATTACAAAAAAATACTTGAAGGATGTGCATTAAATGAAGTAGTCCACATTCTTCAAATGCGTAATCGCTCATAATTGCCTCTTAGAAATTAATTACAATGATTTAACTTCCATCTCAACCTCGAAATATCAACCTCGTACTATTTAAATTCGAGGAGAGTTCAATTTAAATTCAGAGAGAGTTTCATTTAAATTCGGGGATAGTTTTTTTCTTTAGTGGTAGAGATTTTGGTAGAGTTGTAATACGATATATAGAGTTGTAATACGGTAATTTGACCGAGTGAAATAGAGTACTATTGCGGGACGGGCAAATAATCAAACGGGAATGCCTCCTCCTTTTCAGTCAGGTGTAGGATCGCGTGCAGGATTAGTAGAATTGGAATGAAGAACAAAAAAAAATGAATAGCATGACGATGGCATCTTGTAAAAACATGAACGAACGGTCTATGCTGCTAATAAATTTTTATATATTATACACGATCGACTGCAGAGCTTTTCATCGTGAACAGTGTCGCTGTCGCGAATTAGTAAAGAATATGCGAGTCGCCGGCATCTTTATCTTCCTCGGACTCGGCGGAACCCGAGCCGACATCGCAATTCTCCTGGTCGGTTATTACAAGCCACTTTGCGTTGAGCTTCTGCTTCTGCATGACTTTGACGGCCTCGTCGATTACGGTTTTCGAAGCTTGTTGCTGCCTGGTCGAGATCCAAACGTACTTCAGGCTGAGGAAAAAGACAAACACAATTTAATCGATCGTATCGTTACGGTTTGCTTAAAAAGCTGTCATGTAGTGTTTTTAACTCACTGCATCAATTTCAAGTCGGTGCAGCTGTAGCCGACCATCCAGTTGCGATCGTCGCTTCCCAAAATCCAGTACGGACTCCAGACCTTCGAAGAAGGTAATTGCATCTCGAGCTTGCCGGGCACGGCAGGGTCAGCCACACGGACTTTTATTCCCTTGATCGACAGCATTTTGCCGGTTCTGATAATTGATGGATAATTTTATTAACAAAACGTACTGCAATAAAACAAAAACAAAAAACCATTTCTTATCGCTGTCTTACATGCGCGAAATTGCGGTGGTGTTCATCCGAATAATTCCGTGGCCACCGCCGTGTAGTAAATCGCTCTTCACACACTTGAGAGTCATCTCGCCAAGCGAGAAGTACCTTCTCGATTCGTGCCATCTTCCTTGTATCTGAAAATGATATTCGACGAAAATAAAATACAGCCGCGTACATGAAATGTGGAGATTAAAAAATAACAATCGAAGACTTTTCGAAATCGAAGTCCTTACGTGGTGGATATTGAAATCTGGCATGGTCTCGACATTCGGGCAACGTCCCCATCCGGCTATCTGGGCGAGGGCACCGCTCGAGAAACACAGAGCCACCAATGCGTAAAACGTTACCATGATGGAGGTTAATGTGGTTAGTCGGTCGTTGCACAGGTTATTGGATGCAAAGTCCAGCGCGATCGCGAAAGAAAATCCAACTGCGACTGTTAATTAGCTTGTCGTTCCGCCTGCTTATAAAGGACAGGTTTACCCTAATCTGATTCAATTTTGTCACCCGGGTGATATATCGAGTAAAATGCACCGGTGATTGCAATCCCGATACCCAAATATGTCGTTATCGCATATCAATATACCTAAAAAAATTTTATCGCGATAGGATTAAAATGATTTCCGAGTGCATCAGAAATTGAGTGACCACTGACGAGAGCATTGTCGGTATACTGTTGGGTCTATCGATAAGGAATTATTCAAGATAAATTTCATTTAACGATGGAAGATTGAAAATGTGGGTAATTTTTTCGGTCTGGAGCAAATGCTCTCCCGAAATTTCCTTATTTTGGCAGACTGCATGTTTGCGTTTTACCAAGTGAATCGAGCCTTTCATAGCTGGCTTCCGCGATGTAGTAGGTTGGGTATCTATTGGGTCCTAGTTCCTCTCTTTGGGGAGTTATCGCCGGAATCGAGTTATCGTAAGCGACGCTTCCCACGTGTCGTTTATTTCACTCTCGGTGCGATCGCTGCGATAAAACTTTTTCTTGATCGGCGATAATGATAACAATCGATTAAACCGACTCTCTTGCAGCTTGTCTCAACAACAAACGACACCTAATCCGTGCTCGGATATTCAACAGTAATTCCTGGGAGCATTATCTGGACACTCAAGAGTCAAGATTGTACCGACGATTTTATTTTTTCTACTATTTCAATAAACCGACCGACGGAGGGTTAACGTGGATTTTTTAAATGCAATAATACAGATCAATCACAGGGATCTTTATTTATCGATTTCTAAAGTAAACTGTACATTCTCGTCAAGAATCGTCAAGAATGCAGACGAATTTTCGTAGCAAGTTGAGAATTTTTATTCCATCTAAGCTTGTTAATACGTCTGGACGATGTCACTAAACGGTTTTGTATCCTCATTATCCTCGACCGCAACTGCGCGAGAATGCTTCAAGAAGGATTCCAAAGGATTCTGCTCCCTTGTCATGATCCACGTGGCTTGGATGCTTGAGAAAAATAGAATACAATGAATCATTGAAATACGGAACGGGCGATAAAATCGGGCACTGATAACGGGGCTGGTTGCGCCGCTTCCTTTTGCCCCATTTCCGCCTGTCAGTCAAAACATTCCCGCAATTTCCGCCTGAGACAATGAAAAAACGTGACAAAAAAAAAAAGAAACGATTCATCAATTCCGGTGGGCCTATGAACTTTTTTTATTGTCGCTTCATGAACAGTGTCGCTCTCGCGAATTAGTAAAGATCATGTGCGTTCTCGGCATCTTCATCTCACTCGGACGCGGTGGAATTCGTGACGGCGTCGCAGTTCGTCTGGTCGACTATCGTAAGCCACTTTGCATTGAGATTCTGCTTCTCGATGACTTTGACGGCGTTATCGATTACGGTTTTCGAAGGTTGCTGCTGCCTGGTAAAGATCCAAAGGTACTTCAGGCTGAGGAAAAAGACAATCACAACTTCATCGATTGTATCGGTACGGTAAATTTAAAACGTTGTCACATAACGTTTTTCACTGACTTCGTAAATTTCAAGTCGACGCAGTCGTAGCCGACAATGTAGTCATGGTAGTCACTACCCAAAATCCAGTGCTTTCGCCAGACGGTCGATGAAGGTGATTGGACCTCGAGCTTGCCGGGCTCTGCAGGGTCAGCCACACGCATTTTTGTTCCGGTGGTTGAAATAATTTTGCCGGTTCTGACAATCGATCGATCATTTTATCAACAAAATATTTTGGTACAATACCATTTTTTTTTAAAACCATTTCTCATAAGTGCCTTACGTGCGCGACATTGCTGTCATGTTCGTCAGAACAATGCCCTTGTCGTCTCCGTGTCGTACATCGCCTATCACACATTTAAGATCCATCTCACTAAGCGATTCGTACCTTCTTGATTGGAACCATCTTCCCTGCATCTGAAAATGGAATTCGATGAAAATTAAATATAGCCCCATGTATAAATTTTGGAGATTAGAAAACAACAATCGAAGCCTCTTCAAAATCGAAGTCCTTACGTCGCTAATATTGAAATTTGGCATGGTCTCGACTTTCGGGCAAGGTCCCCATCCAGGCAGCTGAGCTAGGGCAGCGTTCGAGAAGCACAGAGCCACCAATGCGTAAAACATTATCATGATGGATGTTAAGGTGGCGACTCGGTCGTTACACAGGTTATTCGATGCAGAGTGTAGCTTGGTCGCAGAAGAAAATCCAACGGAGACTGTCAATTAGCTCGTCGTTCCGACTATTTATAAATGACAGGTTCACCCTAATCTGATTAAATGTAGTCACCCGGATGACATATAGAGCAAAATGCACTGGCGATTGCAACCCCGATACAGAAAGACCGAGGCCCTCGTTTTGTGGATGTCGTTATCGCAAATTAGTATATCTAGGCTTATTTTTATCGCGAGGATTAAAATTAATTTCTGAGCGCACCAGAAATTGTGTGGTTGTTGACGAGAGCATCGTCAGTATATCATTGTGTGTATCGATGAAGAATTATTCAAGATAAAATTCATTTAACGATGGGAAGATAAAAACTGTTGTTAATTTTTTCGGTCAAACTTCAGCAAATGCTCTTCGGATATTTCCTTACATTCACAGCCTTTGCATATTTGCGTTTTACCGAGTGAATTAAACCGTCCATAGTTGGCTTCCTTGTTGTAGCAGCTTGGGCAATATTTATGGTATCCTAGATCCTCTCTTCGAAGGCTCTCTTTACGGTTTAAAAGCAGTATGTTCGCTTTATTTCCATACTGATAGCTTTTGTGCTTTCCTGTTATTCGCCTAGTATCATTCTGGCGTCTGGTCTGCTTTAACTCAAATAAATAAATAAATAAATAAATAAATAATTTTTTTCCACCTTTTCAGGGGTCTGGATTGTTACCCTATTGTAATCCAGAAGTTATTCAGTCGAAATCAAAAACGCATGGTAAAACTCGCAAAGATGCCCCATCCAGATAAGCACCTAAGCCTGTGATATATGGACTGAGTCACATTCTTCGCTTTTAGCCTATTATTCAATCAGCCGGAATCGAGTTTATCGACCGCGACCCTTCCCACGTGATGTTTATTCCCTCGCTCGATGCTATCGCTGCGACATAACTTTTTCTTTACTTATGCATGCAAAATCCAAGAATCAAGATTATACCGACCATTTTTCTGCATTTATAATAGACTGACCGGCGGAGTGTTAACGTGGATTTTTAGGCCTCGCCGATGACTCGCCGTCACTTGGGACTGATAATACAGTTTAATGACAGGTATTTTTTTTATTGATTTCTGAGGTAATTTACAATAAGGGAGATATATATACACCGTCTACACTCCACGGTAATATTGTACCGTGGAATGCAGACGAATCTTCGTAGCGAGTCGAGAATTATTATTCCATATCGACGACGCAATCTGTATGGTCGGTGTCTATAAACGGCTTTGTATCCACATTATGCTTGAGCGCAACTAGGAGAGCACGTCTGATGATGAATTCCGAAGGTTGCGGCTTCCTTGTCAAGATCCACGCAGATTGGACGCTTGAGAATAATAGAATACAATGAGTCAACTGTGCAGCGACAAACGAGGATTAAATTTGCATAGGGCAAAAATGGCAATCATGGCCCAGCCCCATTACACCCAGAATTTTTTTTTTTTTCGACCTCCACCGCTTATATGATTTAAGTTAAATGAATATTTCACCTAAACCAAATAAACGGTGGCCGTCAAATAATTTTTTTTCTGGGTGTAGAACGTTAATCGATGAAATACGGACTGGACGATAATCGCCGTTTTTGACCGTAGATCCAGGCAGCAAAGTGGCCGAGGATACATCGTTGAAGCTCATTGACAATTATACAGTGTAAGGAATAAGTGACTTACTGGGACGACTTCATGTCCCTGCAACTGTAGATAACGAGGTAGTTCTCGTAGTCCGTTCCCAAAATCCAGAAGTTACCCTCGACGGGAATCATAGGGAATTTCATTTTGAGCTTTCCAGGCTCGTTGATGTCGGGCTGATGAAGGTTTCCCTCAATGGAGGCTCGTTCTCCTGTTCTGAAAATCAATCGTTCGCGTTATTTCAATTAGTAGCGACAAGCTCGCTAACCCAACATCCTTTACTATATAGGCTGCCTTACGAGTTGTCGATTTGAGAGTGGATGAATTTAACACTGCCGTCAGTGCGTAATCCGTATTCGGCCGTCACGCATTTGGCATGGGTCTCGGATTTATGGAAATATCTCTTTGCCTCGTACCATCTTCCAAAAACCTGCAAGGAAGTTTGACAAAATACATTATCGATTACTATGAGAATGTATAATTTTTACTTTAAAACGTTCTGTTTTTTTTTTTTTTTTTGCATCTCTTTTACGTGTGAGCTTACCATAGCAATGTTGAAATCCGGCATAGTTTCGATGTCCGGGCAAGCGCCTTGTCGCGGCTCTGCCGAAGCAATGCCGACTAGGCATACAATCACAAAACCGTAGAACGCTGACATTGCCATTTTGAAAATTAGTGGCGTTAATCTCGAGTTGTACTTCGGATAAGAATGAGGATCTGACTGAGGGTCTGTCAGCGCCGCTTCCTTTTAAACCCTACACTTACGCCTGTCTCGATGAGATACGTGACGATTAACACGAATAACTAATTTCGGTGGTTTAATGGACCTCTTAATTGTCGCTTTGTGACACGTAGCCCGCAGGTTCACACTTGTTCAAACAATTAATTTATTACTGCAAATATCTCGGAGGCAGTTTGAATTAGGTAATGAGTAGGTTCCGGAAGGGGTTGGGAGAAATCATGTTGGGACAGGTGCTTTATTACGTAGTTAAACTTTTGTTAATGAGCCTATTCAATTCGGCAAAAACGATAATGCCTCGAGATGAGCCTGAAATTAGCGATCTGCGTTGGCGACCTGTGACGCGTGGTTTTGGGATGGGACTGTCCGCGCCTCAACATCGGCGCATAGAAAGAATTGTTACACGTTCGCGATATATTTCAATTAAATGCATGCTTAGATTAATTAAAAATTTGGCACGGAAAATTGTGTCACAATTTTCCGTTTTTCATCCTGGTACCTTTAGTGTACAGTAAAAAAAAAATTAAAAATAAACGTTTCGGTCTTCACTTGATGATTTGCAGAGGTATTCGCGTATATGGGTCCTTTCCGCTTCGCTTACACCAAACTGCATACATTTGGTACACATTTTAATATCAATTATCATAACACGCTCAATTAACTCTGTGTAAATGGTAATATATTACGTACGAGACGCGACGTACAGAGAAACCTCTCATAGCGCACTTGATGCGGAGACAATGTGCGTTATATGAAGCACTAATCGCGAATCAGAACCGGTCGGCTCTTGGCCAGCCATTTCCATTCTTCCACACTCACGCAGTGCCGTGATTGCTATGAGAGGCTTCACTATAGCTTCTTATTATAAATGCAATTTTGTCGCCAGTCAGTTGAAACATTTATTTAGCAGAAGGTTAACGTGGATTTTTTCAGGTCTCGCCGATGACTCACCGATATCCGAGGCCGATTATACAGATCGATTACAGGGTTTAAAAAAATTGTTTTCTGATGTAAATGACAAATTCTCGACAAGCATGTACAGTAATCTTGTACGGTGGAATATAGGCGAATCTTCGTAGCACGTCGAACATTTTTATAACTTCTGCGGCATGCAGGTCATGGTCTGGTCGGTGTTGAAATTCAGTAGTAACTTCTGCGCCCTCGTCAAGATCCACGCGAATTGTTTTGCGAAACAAGGAAATGTCGAAACGGGAATGTCTCCTCCTTTTCAGTCGGGTGTTAAAAAAAGCAGGACCGCATGTAGGACCAGCAGTATCCGCCGATCGATATATCGTCGATCGGTATAAATTAAAACCTGGCGTATCACACGAAAAACTGAATCTTCCCATATTTAAAAAAAAAATCACACGACCATGATATCTGATAAAAACATAAGGAAGCGTTCTATGCTGCTAATAAATTGTAATATATTATACATGATCGACTACAGAGCTATTCATTGTAAACAGTGTCGCTGTCGCGAATTAGAAAAGTATGTGAGAGTCCTCGGCATCTTCATCTTCCTTGGACTCCTCGGAACCCGAGTCGGCATCGCAATTTGTCTGATCGGTGATCATGAGCCACTTTTTGTTGAGCTTCTGCTTCTTCATGACTTTGACGGCCTTGTCGATTACGGTTTTCGAAGGTTGTTGCTGTCTGGTCCAGATCCAAATGTACTTCAGGCTGACGAAAAATAATCACCATTCAATTGATATTACAATTTAATTGATTGTATCGTTACGCTTTGCTTAAAACGATGACATGTGACGTTTTTGACTCACTGTATCAATTTCAAGTCGATGCAGCTGTAGCCAACCTTCCAGCTGTGGGGGTCGCTTCCCAGAATCCATAACTTGTACCACTCCTCCGAAGAAGGAAATTGGAGCTCGAGTTTGCCGGGCTCGGCAGCGTCAGCCACACGGACTTTTATTCCCTTTATCGACACCGTTTTGTCGGTACTGATAATCGATGGATCATTTTATCAACAAAACGTTTTACTGCGATAAAACAAAAATCTATATCTCATTGCTGTCTTACACGAGCGAAATTGCGGTGGTGTTCATCTGCATCATGCCGTGGCCGCCACCGTGCAGTAAATCGACCTTCACACATTTAAGAGTCATCTCGTTGAGCGAGAAGTACCTTCTCGATTCGAACCATCTTCCCTGTACCTGAAAACGGAGTTCGACGAATTAAAAATATAGCCGCATATGCGAAATGTGGAGATTAAAGAATAACAATCAAAGCCTTTTCGAAATTGAAGTCCTTACGTCGCGGATATTGAAATCCTCCATGGCGTCGACTTTCGGGCAAGGTCCCCATCCGGCCATCTGGGCGAGGGCACCGCTCGAGAAGCACATAGCCATCAATGCGTAAAACATCACCATGATGGATGTTGAAGTGGTTACTCGGTCGTTGCAATTGTCATTCGATGCTCGGCCGCCGAAGAAAATCCAACGGAGACTGACAATTACGCTCGTCTTTCCGCCTGTTTATAAAGAACAGGTTCACCCTAATCTGATTCAACTTTGTTACCCGGATGATGTATAGAATAATATGCACCGGCGATTGCAATCCTGATACCCAAATGCAGACGCCGCCGTTTTATCGATGTTGTTATCACAAATGAGTATCTAGCATTTTTTTTATCGCGATAGAATAAAAATTGTTTCTGAACGCACCAGAAATTCTGTGACCGCTGACGAGAGCATCGTCGGGATGACATTGTGTTTATTGATGAAGAATTATTCGAGATAAAATTCACTTAACAATGGATGGATGGATTTCGATATTTCCTTATTTTCGCAGACTTTGCATATTTGCGTTTTACCAAGTAAATTCCGTCCATAGTTGGCTTTCTTTTTGTAGCAGCTTGGGCAATATTTATTTGGTCCTATTTACTCTCTTTGGAGGCCCCTAAGAGTCAAGATTGTATCGACCACTTTTTATTATTTGTCTACCTTTTCAATAAACCGACCTGCGGCTGATATACGTGGGTTATAGTAGGTCTCGCCGATGATTAACCGAAAATCGAGGCCGATAATACAAATCAATTACAGGGTATTACAGGGTACCTTTTTATTATAGGATACATTTGAAAGCAATTGCTTTCTGGAGTAAACTACACATTCTCGACAAGCAGAAACAGTAATCTTGTACTGTGGAATATAGCCGAATCTTCGTAGCGCGTCGAGAAGTTTTATTCCACACGCTGTCTGCAATGCTTCTGGTCGGTGTCTATAAATGACTTTGTATCCACATGGTCGAGCACAAAAACGTCGAGAGCACGATCGACGACGGATTGCGGGGGACGCTGCGCCTTTGTCAAGATCCATGCATATTGCTCGCTTGAGAATTATAGAACACAATTAATCATCTGAGCAGCGACAGGCGAGAGTTAAATTTGCTTAGTGTAGAAGTGGCGAATGTGACCCAGCCCGATTATCACTTAAATCAATGAAATACGGACCGGGCGGTATTCACCGCTTTTAAGGTAGTCTTTGCGAATAGTGTTCACTTCGCATAAGTTTCAAAGAAATGATCGGGATTTGCAAACACTTTTGAATGGTATAAAAATCTGAAAAAATCATGCGTATCAAAGCTGGCTTTTTTCAAGCATATAAAAAAGGTGCTGAAAAGATTGATTTTGCATAATAACGATTCCAAATTATTATTAACAAATTGACGAAAAATGAAATCCTTTAACAAATCTCTCGGAAACCTAATTTTTTTATGATAAGAATGTGTAGAAAGTAACAAAATTTGAAGTGAATTTGAAAATTTGAAAAAATTCATACGTATTCAGAAAAATGAACGAATCATTTTCATTTAAAAAAGTTAGGTTTCCGAGCGATTTGTTGAACTATTTCATTTTTACGCTCGATTTTTTTCAGGCTTTCATACCTTCGAGGAGTATTTGCAATTCCCTCTAATTTCTCTGAACCTTGTGCGAAGTGAACACTATTCGCAAGAACTACTTTAACCGTAGTTCCAAGCAACAACGTTGCCGGAGATAGATCGTTGAAGCTCTTTGAGAATATACGGTGTAACGAATAAGGGACTCACTAGGCCGATTTCCCTTCCTTGCAACTGTAGATAGCAGCGTAGGTACTGTAGTCCGTTCCTAAAATCCAGTAGTCGACCGTAACCGGCATCTCATTGAATTTCATTTTGAGCTTTCCAGGTTCATTGGGATCAGGCTGAAACAGAATTCCCCCAAAGGCCGACGGTTTTCCTGTTCTGAAAATCAAACGTTTGCATTATGCTAATTAGTATCGGGAAGTTGGCCAATTCACAGCACTTAGCGGTACAAGTGCGGTAAAGCGAACTTTATACGCACGCTGTGAAGTGCGACCTCTTCAGATTCCGTGTATGATGTTCGTTACACCGCACTAGTATCGCATAATATTTTTTGTAACGAATGCAGAGGAAGTGCTACTGCGTGCCTGCTGTTTGTGGCGCTGTTCAGCCAGCATGCATAAAGTACGAGCAGTGTGCAAGAAATTCCAGAAATCGCACGCAAAGGAGCCAATCCGCGCATGCGCCGGGAATTTACTAAACTTATGGCTGCACAGCTCCACTTATGCCACTCTCGGCAGGCACGGGAAGTAGCGCTTTTCATGCATGAGTTAAATAAACGCCCTTTTCGATACGCTGCCTTACCTGGTGTCGATTTCAGTATGGCGGAATTGCATACTGGTTTCATTGTATAAACGGTAAAAGGCCGTTACGCATTTACCATGACTCTCGGTTTGCGTAAAGTATCTCTTTGCCTCGAACCATCGCCCATAAAACTGCAAGGGTATTTGAGGAACATATTATCGGTTACAATGAGTATGTACACTTTTTACTTTAAAACGTTCTTTTTTAACGTATGAGCTTACACTGGCCATGTCGAAATTAGGCATGGTTTCGACATCCGGGCAAGAGCCTGGACGCGGGTCTTCCGTCAAAGTTCCGAAGAAGTGTATAGTCACTAATCCAGAAAGCACTGACATTGCTTTTTTTTAAATCGGCAGTCTCAATCTCAAGTTATATACTTCGTACAAAAATGCAGAACTGGCAACATCGGGCCTGGTCGTGCTCCTTTTAAGTCCTCCACTCACCTGCCTGGATGATAAATGCGATATGAACAACACGAGCAAGCAATTTCAGTGGTTTTACGTACTTCCTAATTGTTGCTTCGTGTCACGTAGCCGATAAATTCACATTTATTTAAACAATTATTTACTTACGGAAAATATTTGGGAGGTCTGACTTAGGTAATAATTAGGTCCCGGCAAGGGGCGGAGGGAATCAGATTACAACAAATTCTGTATGTCAAAGCTACTGAGGCTATTTTAGCAAATAATTGTAGTGACTTCACGCAGTTGTACTTTAGATTATCAGCCTATTCAATTTGACGAAAAACGAATATGCTTCGAAGCAATGTAAAAAAAAGTAGAAGCTCGCAATCCAAGGTCACACACGTGTCTCACGAAGTTCCGTTGGCATGCTGAAGCGATATATTTTAGGGTACAGTAAAAAAAAAAATAAGAATAATAATAAAATTAAAAAATGCTGTCTTCTTTCGATGGATTTCAAATGTATTCGGGTACATGGACACTTCCCGCTTCGTTTAATTCAAACTACATATGTTTGTTATACATTTTTATATAAAAACCCATATAATAACACGCCTTATTAGCTGCGCATAAATTTTAGTACATTATAAACGCGTCATTACATATCATCTCATTATAAATGGTGTCGTTTCGCCAATCAGTAAAAACTTTTTATTTCCTCGGCACTTTGTATCCGCGTAGAATTCTCGGCGGACCCGCAACCCTCCTGGCTGGCCGGCAACAGAAACTTAGGATTGAGGTTTTGCTTCTTTATAACTTCGATGGCTTTGGCGATTACTTCCTCCGAAGGGTGCTGATCCCTGGTCGCGATCGTCAGCCTCTTCAGGCTAAGGACAGGGATGATAATAATATTATCGACAAAAGATTAAATGGCAAAGTTAATTATACGATGTTTGTAACTCACTTCACTAGTTTCATGTCGGTGCACCTGTAGCCGACTAAGAAGGAGTCGTAGTCCGTTCCCAAAACCCAGCCCTGGGTCACCCAGTTCTTGAAAGGGAACTTGATCCCGATCTTACCGGGGTCGGATGCATTAAGCGTTTTGAGTTCTATTCCATGGATGACCCCAACTTTTCCGGTCCTGAAAATTATTCGGTCATTTTGCCAAAAATACATTCCTAGTTGATAATAAAATCATCGGAGCTATTTAATTTTCCGTCTTACATGCGCGACGTCCCGTAGCCGTCCAGTAGCATAGTGCCGTTGGAACCCTGCCTGATTTCGGATTTCACACACTTGACAAACACCATGTCCAGCTTGAAGTACATTTTCGCGGCGTACCATGTTCCCGCAGTCTGAAAAGTCGTTCGATGGAAAAATATGTATATACGTATATGGTAACCGTTTTTTTAAACAGGATATGTAAACAAATATTTTAAACATTTAATGAAAGATAAGGTCCTGATACGGCCTGATGAGGCCTTATCAGGACCTTATCGGGGCTGAACTTACTTTGGTGATATCGAAGTCTGGCATGGTTTGAACATTCGGACAAGCACCCCATCCGATTATGTCAGCCATGGTGCTGCCCGAGAGGGCCAAAGCCACCAGCGCGTAGAACATCACCATGATGTATGTGGTTTAATGATTTGGTCCTTGCCCAAGTTATTAGATGCTCAATGTGCACGAGTCCCAGAAGGAAATCCAACAGGCACTAACAGCGCGCTTGGTGTTCTCCCGGCTTATAAATGAAATGTTCACGCCAATCTGATGTAACATTTTTTCGTTCGGGCTATTGTTCCATGGAAGTCGCTATCGCGGATCGATATAGTGAACAATTGTCATCGCGGTAGGTCATAATTATTTTCTAGCGGATCGGACATTATAGGATCGCCGGAAAACATTGCCACTAACTCACTACATTCATCGATAAAGAATGATCGAATATGAAATACGTTTCACAATGCACGTCCAAAAACGCGAGCGATTGATTTCGGCCTCGACGGAAAACTCTTCCGGTATTCCCTCGACTTTCCAGAGTTTGGCGACTTTATTTATTTTCGATACTTTTCGAGATCACCGCGTTGATCTCTTTGCGATGCGGATGTACTTCGGGCCAAGTAGATAACGTAATTATTTAAGGATCTCAAATCGAATTATCGATAGTGACGCTTCATTCGTACCGCTATCTCATCGCTCATTGCGATTGCCCCGATATAACTCTTTCGCTCGAACGGTGATAATGATAACAATCGTACTGGACAAGCCCCACTTTCTTTGACAATCAGTGAAACATGATCCGTGCTCCGAATCCAATGGATCTTCGAAAATTTCCGCATTTTGTGAATTTACCAGAATGGAGCTTTGTAAAAAAAGCTTTTAGATTTTTTACCCTCGTTCCCAATCGACATTGGTTCCGGCCCGATAAGACATTGCAAAAGCTTTCGTCGATAAAAACTTTTCCCACCTCGATGTGCGATTGATCTAATCGGGCTTATCGCTTCCATTTTCCGAGTAAAATTCTTACCCAGGAACTGAAAAAGCATTTAAACAATGCTGTTAATCTGAGTAAATGACCCCGAGACTGATTCACGCGTTGCTTTAGTTGGCTGCACGAGTATACATTACATAATATCTTCTCCGACCTTCGTTTTATTCTAATTTCCCATTAGTATCAGATGTTTTTTTCTGCAAGCTCCTCATGCCAAAAAGAAGACATTTAATCGTACGAAGAATGATTTATTTTTGATCATATATATTTATTTCGTTCGATACCAAAGCGATCGGAAAGCTAGGTCGACCTTCGAAGTTCCGCTTCATCGGCAATTCCGGTCTTATCAGCGTTTGTTTGTCCTGTGATTTCCTATCTTTCGCTTCAATGCTTTCGATCACGACGGTAGGAAAAATACACCGACACGGAATAGTACACTGCGTTTTTATTACTAAAGATAAATTAATAAATAACAAATTTCACAACGCAAAGGAGATTAACAAATAACAATGGCACGTCCAAATTACATTTGTCATGGACGATGACGAGGCCCCGCACGAAAAATCTTTGTAATTCGATAAGGAGATCGTTGTAACACAGTCTTAATCTTACCTAAAAAAAAAAACTACTTTATTCGAAAGTTACTTTAAAATCTCGAATGAAATGGTTGATATTGACTTTGGATCGGACGTGGTTCATCATTCTTCACTCCCACCGCAATATTGTTTTGTTAACGAAAATGCGCGCCAGAACCGGAAGGATTATTATCTTCGGTGTTTGTCAGCTACAAGCGCGCGCTGATAATCAAACTTTAAAAACTATAAATACTCCACTGTTCGTGCAGTGCAACAGCTCACATAACCGAACAAACAAGTGAAACATGAAGCCTTCGTGAGTCACGTGTTACGAAATTGGTTCTTGTCGGATTTTACAAGCCTCGAGGGAATCCCGAGTCTTCTTGCGCGATGAGTGTCGGATATACTTATGATAACAGCATGAGTAGATGATTTAGCGAAAACACTATACGAATATATATTATTTTTCTTCCTCTCAATAATCCTCCGGACAATTTTTCTGATCGGTTCGAAACAAGTACGCCCTGCTGATCTGATTTCTGTCGAGAACTTGATAAGCGCTCTCGAGCACCGATACTGGTGGTGTCCTCTGTCTCGTCATGATCCATGCACTCTTCAAGCTGCAGCGGAAAATAAACAATCGATCGATCGGGCAGCTCCCGTTTTTGTTATATAAAAAAAAAATATGGAAAAGCTTTTGGCAATCTCACCTGATAATTCCAACGTTCGCGCAGCTCCATTCGACGGAATAATTTGCGTAGTCAGTCGCCAAAATCGAGTAGGTTGTCGTGTACGGAAATCCCATGCTGTCCCATCGCACGTTCAGCTTCGGTTCGCCAGATTTGCCGATCGGTTCCACTCTGCCAACCGCGCTCGAGTCCGCCCTCGATCTGCGGAGGTTGAAATTAAATTTTTCCGCGATGTCGTTATTTTACCTCGTCGGAATGAGCCTTGACCTTGTAATTTAATAATTTCCCAGTGAAACACTCACATAGTTGAAATATGGGACGCGATGACGCTCAGCGCGCCGGCCTCGTCCATTGTGTAATTAGAGGTGCAGCACTTCGTTCCGACGGACAGTAACGAAAAGTATCTCTCGGCCTCGTACCATTTTCCCAAGTACTGCATATTAAAAAAGAATAGTAAAAAATGATAATAAAAGCAAGACGAAACGTTTCGCAATGACACATTTTTTAGTCACGATATTTACAGAAAACATTTTGGATCACAGGAACGCAGAAAACAAAAATCGACGGCACTAACCTTCTGCATATCGAAATTTTCGACCGTCTTAACTTTCGGACATCCGCCAAAATCTGGCAACACCCCGAAAACTCCGGTCGCCAAAGACATCACCAACGGTATCCACAGCATCCTTCCTAAGTATCGTAAAATTAGTAGCACTAAGTTAACATCGCATGCGTCTCGATTGCCAAAAGCACTGTTAGTCCGGAATGCGGAAGATCGCTAGCAATTTCTCACCTATCGATCCTCCAAACATGCTGACCTTGACCCTCGCCGATTCGCCTCCAATTGCCGATTACTCAACGGGTAGATACGTAACAAGAATACGCGATAGCGAGAGGCTATTACGAAGCTCTGTTTCTTCGAGCGAACTCTCCGTCGGCGATGCGTCCGGTTGACTGGCCTTGGGGACCAACGTACCCGATTGTCATCGACCTCCCGATCCGGCGGCTCTCTCTTATTCCTCGTTGTAGGCCCAGAGAGAGGTGTTTGTCAGTTAGTGGGTCAGCGAACGGTAAATAACGGAGTTCAAGAAACCCAAGTGAGCCACGCTCGAATTCACCAATACCGGTCACTCAGCGATACCGACCGTGTCCAATCGGACGTCGGCTCAAGAACCCGCTATCGGTGCGAAGTCGTGTCTTTTATTTTTCTCTTCTGTCCGGAATCTGGATCTTTCCCGTTTGGCAACGATCGGCGAGGTTCTCTTGAACTTGGACACTGCCACGATCGCTCTCGTTTGTTTTCCCTTATTTACGTCATTGACGGTGCGTGACTTCGCTGGTACCGGGCTGTTTATGAATACCTGGACGACATCTGAATATCTGATTAGGGCCGCTGTAGGAAAACTCACCAGGCATTCATGAAGAGTGTACGTTGAAGAAAACGTTCGATGTAGTACGATAAACAAAAGGCCTGGGAATTATGAAACTTTCTATCGGCTTGAGACTACTTATGAATCCAAAGAGAATACGAGTCGTTGAGATGTCTGTCGCTTATCTGCGGGGCCTTGCCGAGGCGCCATACGGGCCAGTAGGTCTGCGCCAAGATCTCTCGTTTCTATGTTCGTCACAAAGACGCGGACAAGTTTGCGGTGTCACTTGTGGCAAACTATTAATATGATCGGAATTAATAGGCCACCTGGGCGGGTCTGCGAAAGACGGTGCTGCACTGTTGGGTGCGATTACCAGCTTAGCAAAGATTACCGTCGTTGTATTTGTTCAGGTTACGCGGTTCGTTGGAAATTTTTTGGAAAGTTACAAAATTTCGAGCCTCCTACAAGTGCCCGCTCAAGTCATCGCCCCCCCGTAAGTGTGTCAATAATTTAACGCGCAAAATATTTTTATGTAACAATTTATTCACAATTACTTTTTGTCTTTTCGTTTTGTACAGTAATAACAGCTTCGTTTATCTTTTTTTTGTCGTTGTACATTTCCTCCTTAAAAACTATAATATGCTTCATTAAGTTTGCTTCGTCTCTCTTTTCTATCTGGCGATGCAGTGAAAAAAAAAGTTAGAGAATTAATAATAAATTTGGGATTCATCGGGCGAGACTGCTTCGCCGTCCCCCTCGTTTTAAGGAACGTGGGATGGAAGCCGAGCCGCTGCGAGCCTGAGAATCCGAATGAATTCCTCGTTTGACCGCTTGGATAATGCCGTTGTCGTCTGCCCATCGAATCGAAGCGTTCGCGACGCTCAAGATTCGATCTTCTTCACGTCGTTCTTGTTTTCCTCCTTTTTGGGAGCTTCCTGCGAAGCGACCAACGTCTCTTCCGGCAACTTTTCGGGAGTGACTTCAGCTGGCGTATCCAATGCTTGCTTCTTCACTTCAAACGCTGGTATCATAATCAGTGGTACCTCAGCCACTGGCTTCTCAGCCGCTGGCTTCTCAGCCGCTGGTTTCTCAGCCGCCGGCGCCTCCGGCTTGTGCTGGAAGGCCGCATGAAACTTGTCTACCGGACCTTGGACAGCAGCCTGGAACTGTTGTATGGGTCCTTGGAGAGCCGCCTGAAACTGCTGCACCGGATGTTGAATGAATTCCTGAAACTGGGCCGCGGGCTTCTGCAGAGCCTCCTGAAGCTGCTGAAGAGGTTTCTGCAGAGCTTCCGGAAGCTGTTTCCCCGGCTTGGACAGTTCTTCCTCCGATTGTTCATCGGATTTCTCCAAAGTCTCGTTGATGCTTTCGTGTGGTTGGAGGTTCTGCACTTCCGGTACGGCAGATTTGACCACCTCCTTGGCTCGATCGGCGGCTTTGAGGATCACTTCCGGCACGGAAGCTGGAGGAGCGGCGACTTCCGGTTCGGCAACCTTTTCCACCGTCTTCAATTCCTTCTCGGGCTCCAGGAGAGTCTCGACTGACCCGGCGATCAGAACTTCGGGCTGAACTTCGGGCTCCTTCGATGCAGCTGCTTTTTCTGCTGCGGCGATTTCGGATTTTCTCGTTTCGATTATGATAGCTGGCGCGTCGGGAGTTATAGCGAATCTCAGATTGAGGGCGCTTTTCGGGGCCTGAGCTTCCTCGCCGGTCGTTTCCTCGGACGCCTCTTCGACGGTGGCCTCCTCGGTCGGCTTTTCGTCGGGCTTCTTGTCCGGCTTCGCGGTTTCGGCGGTAGCGTCGAGATAGGCGCAGTCGTCCTGGTCGGTCTTGACGAAGAAGGTCTTCGAGATCTTGTACTTGTCGAGGACGCCGTAAGCCTGCGATAAATTAATAATATTACGAACCCGTTATCGAATAAACTTGAAGAAAAACGCGAAGAACATTTTTAAAGGTATTTGGTAATTGGTAAACGGGTCGTTGTACCTTCTGCAATATCTCGCCGGGCGGTCGACGCGACCTGGTCATCAGCCAAGCGCTCTGTGCGTGAATTGGTCCGATGCCAGAACAACTCCACAGCACAGCGTAATTCTCGTAATCGGTCTCGAGTACGGAGTACTGAGTTTCCGGGGTCAACGGTACGGTCGTGTATTTAACGTGGAGCTTGCCCTCCTCGGCTTTGGACGCTGCGGCTTTGATCTCGCCCTCCAGGATTCTCTTGATTCCGGTGCTATTAAAAAATGAAAGAAAAAAAAAGATCATCGTTAATCGTTAGTCGACATTGCATTTTCGGCTTCATCTATTTTACAAGCTATCGATCTTATAGTTTTAGGCCCGTATAGTTTAGGAATTGTCTTCGGACAATTTCGTTCGGTCGTTCTACACCAAATATCAGTCGGCAATTTTTTCGCCCCTTCGGTGCGCCTCATTTGATTTTATCTCCGTTGACGAATCGAACAAGTGGCGTCATCGGTGGATCCGTGCGAAAAGCTTTGCCGTTAGCTTGTCGTGCGTTTCATGCCGGGTGGCAAACTCGATTGATCATTTAAACCGTAGTCAGGGAAGAAAATGTACTCGGAGCGACAACAAATTAGTTTGCCGCTCTGGCTAAAAGTTCGCTGTTTCAGAGAATTTTTCGCTGCCGCGGGACATCTTTTCTCGATGCGTTGACAGTGTCAAAATCAGAGTTTGGCAAGCACTCTAAGTACTTGAAATACGTACACTGATAAAAAAAAAAAAAATACGGTTGTATCAACTAACATTCGGGCAGGGACGTTCAACTAAATATGTTGTTGGTACAGCTAAAATATTGGTTAGTTCAACAATTTGTTGGGCGATATCACCAAAATATTTTTGAGCCATTAAAATATTTTGTTCGACCAACTAGAGTTCCTGAGTACTCGAAGAACTGAATTTCTTAGATACCGAGGCATTCGTTACGTACTTCAATTGATCAGTGTATTTGCCCAGCTCTGGTCAAAATCATGCGACTCACATCCGAGCAAGAAATAAATTGCCATCAGACTGCCGATTTAACGAATCCTTAGAATACATTTTTGGAAAAACTCACAATCGATTGGTGACTTCGTTGCTGACGCGCATCTTGCCGTCCGGTCCCTTGGTGTAGTTGGCCATGACGCATCGCGAGACGACCTCGGATAGCTGGAAGTATCTCTCGGCCTCGTACCAAACTCCCATGAACTTGAATCAAGCATCGACGATACGTTAATCAACGAACACAATAAAATTTAACAAAAGAAGAAAAAAAAAAAATGATCGAAGAAATAAGCAGCTCGTCGGACTAACCTTGCCCATGTCGAAGTTCGCCATGGGAACGTAGTCGGGGCACCATCCCAGGTTCGGGATCTGTGCCCTGGCGACGGCCAGGGCGGACGCGACGAAGAGGATATTCTTCAGCATTTCTGGACGATATGGCTCAAGGATCGTCGGATACCGTGGTCTTATATACATTTGCCGCGGAGGGCAGGAGCGATGACCGGACACGTTTCTTCCCCTCCACGTGAGAGTGTCGTCCCTCCACCTCTCCTGTCTGCCCGTGGGGCAGCCCGTTCGTCGACATCCCGTGCCGAGGGTCCCGGCTCCGTACGTACGTGCGCGCCCACCTGTGTGCGTGTGAGCGTTGCGCTCTTACGTTACGGTACCATCGGCGACATACCGCGTAAGCTAAAACCACTCCGGATGCGAGAAGAAAAATAGATGGAAGCGTACGATGAAGAGGAGGAAGAAGCCAGAGAGAATCCGGCCGTCCCGCAGGCACGAGTTCCATTCGCCATTGGTCAACATACTCGTATCCGCTGATGGGTCCAGCACGCGGGTATTCAAAGCGTATTCGCCTCGTTCGCCGATGAGGCTGCTTCTCGAATAAAATAAACGAGGAGCTGAAGAGCGGAGAGTGCACGCGGAGAACACGTGCCCTTAACGTTGGGCACCGGTGCGACGACCCCTGCAACCAGAAGCCACAAAACAAACCACGATAATGATAATATAATTATAATATTAATTTATATTATTTTTATATAATTATAATTATACAGTGGAACCCCGTGTATCCGAGGTAATGTGGGGACAGCGTGCGTTGGAAAAGCGAAAACTCGGATAACACGGATAACATACTCAGTTCAAATTTGTACAACTATTACATATTTGAAAAATAACACACCATTTCATATAAACATTAACTTTATTAGTTAATTTACGACGTTTTTGATTTTTGAGACATCACCATGAACTGATGTATTTACGGTTACATCACGGAATTGATGTATTTACGGTTCGCGATACAAAGACGCAGCAAACTTGTACAAGTTTAAGCGCGTATGCAACAATGTAGCAGTTACAGACAACTCCGCTCGCGGACATGCTGCCTTGTCTGTTTTAACCGAGTTTGCCGCATTATCCGAGCCTACACCTCGGTTAACGCGGAGGGCTCGGATAATCGAAGGTCCGATAAGCGAGGTCCTACTGTAATTATAATTATAATTATAATTTGTAGTTTCCTCTTCCTCGCAGTTCGCTGGCAGTCTGTGGTTCATTGAAGAAGCCTCTCCTCTCTGCGGTATTTCTATTTCCATTCGTGCGAAGAGCTTCGTGAGGTGGCTCTTCGGAAGTCTGTCGAGACACGCTTCTTCCTTATTAGCAGAAACTTCGCGCGCGGATTCTTCGACGCTTCCTCATAGAATTCTTCCCCTTCCCGTCTCCGCTTCATCATTTTTTCCCCATTCTCGCGAACTGCGACTTCTTCGGGTTCACGACGTCTGCAGGCACTTAAAAGGACGCGCAGTCGGGAGATTGAACGGACGCTCGGTCGAAGCGACAAAAAGATGCACGGCTCACGCCGACGCTGGGTGTTGAACCCTTTTCCAAGCTTCGAGAAAAACATCGACGATCCGGACACGGTCAAAGGGACTTTCGTTCATCGGATCGAATTACACACACGATCGGGGAACACACTCTGGCCGGGAGGAATTAAAGACCGAAGACGAGTTAACGAGGAGCTGATCTTCTTTTTTTCTTGTTTTTTTTTCCATCCGGCGCGGAATACCAGAGAGCGAACGCGTTGTTAACATTTATATATTCTTTTTTTTGCTCTTTACTTTAAAAAAAAAAAAAAAATTATTTTTTTATTTTTTACTTTTTTGCAAGAAAATCAGTCGAGTAGTGCACGGAGAGAAAAGAGGACTATTGCGTCGGGACGTCATCAATTATTTATCGAGCGCCAGTGTACAGGCGAGCCGAGACTCGGCTGCTCCCTGGCTCCGGTGCTTCGATGAAAACCAGTCGTGTGCTTTGCATACGCGCTTACGTCTCGCTGGAGCTGAGCCCGGCCGGTAACGGGTCTCGCCGCGAGTAATGGTACTTTTTTCTTTTTTTCGTCGATTTTTTTTTTTACCGTCTTCTCTCTCCTACAAAAGTAAAACTTCGAACCGTTAGATTCGTACGAGCATACGAGAGTACAGTCCACGATCGGAGAACCGGCCCGCGGGCGCAATCTCCGCGGCCGGCTCGAGACGTCGACAATGAATTGGGTAACGGCCTCCTCTCTCTCGAATCTCAGTCCTCCCGGTCACTTCCTCGGGGCAACAGACGAGTCGTACGATGCAGTTGAAAAAGCAATAAACTGTAGATGAATTCCTCTAAATATTTGTGCGCCACAAAACGGTACCGGGTTTGAAGGGCACACATACAATAATACGATTTGGTGATAGGGGAGACCGGGGCAAAATGGCACAGCGGGGCAAAACTCAATTTTACAACAATATTTGGACACCCCATTTTCTTCCAACGATACATCCGGATCTTCAAACCCGTTTTGCCCGACGTATCACCGTCGCCACCATCCAAAAGTTATTGGACAATTTGCGTGTTGTCTCGGAATTCCGTTTTGCCCCGCTGTGCCATATTTCCCCGCTGTCCCCTATAAATTTTGTTTTCATCGGGAGATGGAACATGGCGGTGGAAGATAATGTTACTCATTGGACACAATCGTCTCTCAATTAATTTATTTCTCGTTAACCTATGAGCACTAAGAAAGCACGCGGAGACGCTCTCCGCTCGGAAGATGATGCTTAGAAAAAAGAAAAGAAAAAACCTACGTCGTTCGCCCAGATTTTTTTCGAGAATGCGGTCGGATTCGAGGGAAGGAAGAAGACGGGAGGATACAAGTCGATTGTCGCCTATTATTTGAAAAACTGACACTTTTCTGGAGAAAAGGAATTAATGTTTTTTTTTGTTGTTTTTTTTGTTTGTATTTCTATTTTTACATGGATTTGTCCGTAATGGGACTCGTTATCGAGATCGAAATTTATGTCGAGTTTGTTGTTCAATTATTGCCTCGAAATGAAAATGCAGGGGAAGGGACAGAGAATCTGGACGAGATTCGTGCAATATATGTACATTAGAAGATCGCGTTCGTCAGATCAACGACGGCTTTGTAAATATAATAAAATCTATTTATGCATTAAAATACAACAGTAATCTAGTGCGCTTAGGTTCGAAAGAAAGCTAGGGGCTTATAAATCACCACGGATCGCTAATTGCAAGTTGTTGTGCCCGCCGCGATGGTTCGCGCGCGCGATAAACAATAATTATTTTTATTTATCATTTAGTATCACATTGCGTTCACTGTTGTGCTGGCTGTTTTTCCTGGCTCTCGAGATTTCTCGTTACCTTCATATTATTATTAATACATTTTTTTAGGCACTTTAATTTAACAATCGATTTTTATTTTTATTTTTCTTTAATCACGAAGTTGATGTGTCCGGAAGAAAAATTGAGTCTTCGTATTTTCACGATGCCAGGAAAGACACAGGCGGTTTCAGAAGCTATAAGAACGAGAGTGCATAACAGGAAGGATCGTATTTAAAAGTTTTTTATTTTTATTATCTTCTAATCGTTTTCTTTTTTTTTTTCATTGATTATGCGTGTACAGCGATCTGTCGTAGGCATCGTCTTAAAATTCGTTACAGGGTTTTCAGGTCTCGTCGTTTCTTTGTTATCTTTTCACAAACACTTCTCAGCCCGTCTCCTATCTGTCACGAAAAAAAAAAAATATATGATTGCCTCACAATTGCCTTTCTTTCTTATTCTCTTCGCAAGACAGAAAATAACTTATTTATTACCCACTCGAACGGCCCTACGAACATATCTTTGGTGTACTGCTTCGGAAATAAGAATTATTTTATTATTTATGTGCTCTATTGATTATGCATTCTGCTGGGGTATTTACGCGGCACGACGAGTTTCTTTATTTTATTTTATTTCTTTTTATTTATTTTTCATATTCTTGTACTGTTTCATCTTTCTCTTCTTATAGTAAATATCTTCTTGCCTTTCATCTCTTTAAGAACTTTAATTTTTTCTTTTTTTTTTATATATCGCTACCGTGAAAAAATATTTTCTTTATCCCTCTGCAATCTTCCGTCATCGCGATTGCAATTTTCGTTCGCAACGCGCAAGAGACGCACGTCAATAAAAACCGTGCAGCCTCACTTGCGATAATTTTTTTTTCATTATTTTTTTAAAAATAGTTTCTCTCTTTTATCAGAAATAACAAATTTGTACGTAAACGCATAAATGCAGTAAAAAAAAAATACTGCACTCTCTTCCATTATAATCCAGATCGATATTCTAAATATACAAATTCTCTTCGTCGTCGAGTTTAAGGCAATTGTTTTGTCAGGAGTCGCGAGCGAGGAGGACTTGGCTCCGTCGAGACGAAAACGAAAAGAAAAACAAAAACCTAAGCGATGAAAGAAAAAAAAACAATAATAACGTTTGAAAAATATTAAAACGCTAGGCCGAGTTCTCAAAGGCACCTCGAGGCTTACCCTAAATCTGACGACCCGCGCCAAAAAGCTATCCGTCGACCTAACGGGAGGGGGGAGTTGGGGCTACCAATTGCGAATTGGAACTGAAACGACGCTAATAAAAACTAATCGTCCTAATTAATTAATTAATTAATTAACCTGCCTACGCGATTGTTGACGGTTTCCTAAGCGCGAGCATTACATCCCGTACACACTTAAGCCTATGAACACATGAAATCACTGCCCAATCGACCAATTTGGACCCATTGTACACAAACGGCACGCGAGATCGCTGAACTTTGGAAACAATGTTTTTTTTTTAATTCCCGTATTTTTTTTCTTTAAAATCTTTGTTTTTTTATTTGACGTTTACGAACAATTTTGACGCAACACATGGGGCCTTCCATGTAGAATCCATTGGTTCAGCGTTCGACGTTAACGATCGAGAGAGTCAAGCCATAATTGTTGAATCTTTTTTTTTCTTTTTATTATTATTTTTTTTTTTCGTTTCTTGAAGCTCACCTACGGTCAATTGGTTGGTGGCGATTAACGGGCAGGCACTATCTAATAAAAAAAAACTACCTAAGACAGAAATCGGTGGAAAGTCGGTTGGTCCCTTTGCAACTGTTAAATAAATAATAATAATGTCCTTTCGTATCTATAAAATATACTATATGTAACATTATATACAAGATATAAACGAGTGCGCGGCGAGTTAAATTTTGTACCGTCAGAATTATACTTTCGACATACGATTTTTTTTTTTTCACCGTGCGATATATCGTTACAGTTAATTCGCTACTCGTGTCTTCCTCGGCTTTTAATTTTTTTTTTCGTTTACTTTCGTTTTTCTTCATATATCCTAATCTAATCCATTAACCTACTCGTGCGAACGGCTGGCGTTCGATATTTCTCTTTCTAAACGTTACCGGTCGACCTCTTCCGGTATCGTCGGTGATCCGATTGCAAGGCGCCGGTGAGTTTTCTTTTCCTTTTTCGGTATTCAACATATTCTTCGGGAATTTTCTCGTCCATCGGCAGCAAAAAAGTCACTGCAGCGTCAAATACTCTGATGTATCTTTCTATTTTCTTTTTTTTTTGAAGGTCGTCCCGGCTTCCGCTCTCTCCGTCCCAAACGGAAGTTCATTTCGCCATGAGAGTCGTCGGAGTCTTCGTAGGGTCTTACATAGTGGAAAAAAAATATCTTCCCTCGACGAGTATCATCGTCGAGTATTCAAAAGATTTGTCGAAATTGCTCATCCGCTTTCGTTTTCTTCCCTCCGAAGCGATTCCACGCTAATCCGCCAATTTTCACATCCGGAAAAGAAGCAAAAAACCTTTCGTGGAATCTTGACGGGCGTTGTTTTTTTCGGGAGGAAACAATCGCTTCCCTTCGAAGCGATTGCACGGTGATCCGCAAATTTCCACAACCGGAAAAGAAGAAGAAAACCACCTTTCGTGGAATCTTGACGGATGTTGTTTTTTTTCGATAGGAAACAATCTTGCGAGACTCCGACAGCGTGATAGCCGGCCGACCTTCAGCCCCGTCGCTAGTCGTGCAGATTTTTGCTCAGGAGCAAATTGTTGTGTGGCCCCGACAAGTGTCTTATGAGCTCCTGCAGGCTGTCGAAGCTGAGCGAGCAGAAGCAACAGGTAAATGTGTTGTCGGGCGCTGCGATTACTCCTCTGTGGACCGAGCACAGGTGCTTGAGCAGATGTGCTTTCTGCTTGAACATCGCGACGCACAAACGACACGCGAAAGGTTTTTCACCGGTGTGAACTCGGAGATGAGTCTTGAGATTCCACGACATGCCGAATTGCTTGCCGCAGTAGGTGCAACGGTACTCCCGGACGGGATTCGACTTTGGTGGGTCCTCGGCGGGCGGCGCCGGCGGAGCTCGCGACGGTGGCAACGTCCAGGCACCCCATGGAGGCTCCAGACTCGCTGCCGACGCTGGATCGGCGCTGGGCGGCCTGTGGGAACCTCCGGGCGGCGTCACCGACCTGTCTTGCTGTAGAAACATTTTTTTTTTGTTAATCTTTAACATCAATAATACCTTCTGAGTGTGAGAGAAATAAACAAATTTTGTTTTTTATTCGAGAGACAGCATTTATCTCAATATCGAGATGATTTTTCTTTTCTCGTACTGATCGAGTCTTCGAAATTTACTAACTGACAAACGGATTATCTTTATATGTTTTTATAAAAAAGAAATGTAAGTAGAGAACTATATATATTCGTTTCTATAAACAACTGAAACTGCAGCTTAGTAGGAAACTGTCGTTTGACCGATTAAAAGAGTCAAATCTCTTGTGGCGTAGAAAAAAAAATATTACCACGGTCGGTAATTGACCCAAGAAAGTGGATCAATTTATTTAAAAAAAATTGACACGACCTTCGTTTTAGGATTTTTTAAATCTGGGAAATAGCCTTGACCGGTACCGTTGAACTCTGCGAAAACTAACCAGGTAAGGCGGTGCCGAGACGCTCAGCGGATGTGGCGCTTGCAACCTCCTCGGCGTCTCGAATCCGGGGTTGAAGGGCACGAATGCGGGATTCTGGGCTGGCGCGTTGTGAAATCCCGGTCTCCGTTTCCTGTGGGGAGTCACGACGTACGCCTCGGCCGGTGGGATCGGTATCTCCTCGGGTTTCCGTTTGCCGGGCTCGAGGCCTAGCGAGAGACGAGCGGCTAATTGCCGTCGTCTCTCTTCCGCCTCGTCCATCGACTCTCTCCTCTCCAGAAGAGTTTTTTCTGGCCTGTGTCGGCAAAAAAAAAAAATGGCATTATTAATTTTCTTTACCCATAAAAGAACGTTAATGTGAGAGCGATTTAAAATTTTTTAATTTTTTCTATTTACATTTTTCATTTATTTGTCTATCCTAATGTTTATTAATACCGACCTGTGAGTTGTGTCGTGGGAGCTGTCACTGGTAGTCGAGATCCCAGAATTGAGACTGAGATTCACGGGATCGGAACTATCCCTTCGCCGTGGAGGTTCGATACTGCTCTCTCGATTGTCGGCGAGCATCGCCTCGCTCTCCACACCCTCAACATCGACTTCCGGCTCCTCGTCGCAGCCTTCGCTCTTTATGAGGACCGAGCAGCAATCGGCTGGATTGTTCGATTGCCTTGAGATTTGAAAAATAAAAATAAAAATTAATCTGCCTAATTAATGGTCAGAGTGGAAAATGTATTTTTATTCGTATTTTTTGTTTTTGTTTTTTTGCTTACCTGCTGTCGTACTGGGACTCGTAGCTCGAACTCTCCTGGCTGTCCGACGCCTGCGGCGTCGCTATCCTCAGGGCGTCGGAGTCGCTCGAGGTTTGCGGCTGGTTAGGATCGAACAGTTCCGATTTTATTTGTAGTAGATCGAAGAGCTCCCTCAACGGTGTCAGCTCCGTTGACTGCGAAAGTTGAGCGAAAGATATTAAACGAATAAATAAAAGACCATGCCTTCTTTGAAGGACAAAAACGATACGGATGGTCGTAATAAATTTTATTCTGCGTAGTCAAAAAACGACACGTCAAGGTACGTCTGTGAATTTTTTCACATTTTTTTTAGCACGTTAACTTGTTAATCGAATCGGTCGAAGGTTGCGTCTTGGCGAATTCTAGGTTCTCGCTGTCCTAGACCCCGGTACGTGAACCGTTGAAAAAAGTTAAATAAGAGGAAACTTTCTTACCGGTATGAGAGCCTCGCCGTTGTAGAGAAATTCGAGCAAGTGACTGAGTTGAATCCTCCTAACGCCGGACAAGTGGACTACGTGGTCCAGGGCCGGGTTACGAAGTAGACTAGCCAGTAGGGGACTAGCTGCGGCTAATACGACACGGTGGGCCCTGACGACGGAGCCATCGTCGCAGGCCAGGGTCACGTCGACGTGACGATCCCCGCTGTACCAGGCCCCGACTTCGGCGGCGAGGGTCGCCGGATGTTTCCCATAATGGAGGGTCAGCAGACCGTCCGTATACATCGTCTGCAATGAAGATTATGCAAATATTAACGCTAATCAAGATAGAAGATATCCACGAAGAATTTATGCGGTACTGGCGCTAATTTCAATTTAATTTAATTAACGACCACGGGAGCCGGATGCGAGCTTATCGTTCTCCGTCTCGCGATGCAGCATCTCGTGCGACGCCGATAAATCATCCGTTACTCGCACGCATACTCATTTTTGTCTATTTCGTTTTTACATCCGATACATACGATAATTAAGGCTACAGCTCACGTAAATCTTTTTTTTTTTTGCGAGAAGTGTACAGGCCATCTTTTTCAAATTTCGTGGTTATATTAATGCATGTTTAGAGTGAAGAAAAAATATGTTAAAAAACATGCATCAACGTACCCTTACATTTAAAAATTAAAAAAGGGTCGCTCGTACAGTTTACTCCGAAAGTCACCTTTTTAATGATTCAATGATTTATAAAATATTTAATGATTTATGAAATTAGCAATGATTTCCATGAGTGTCCCCTCGAGTGTAAACAGATTGGCGAGTCAACTTCCGGGCGTGACTTTTTTTCAGCTCAAAGGTACAAATTCGGGATGGCTCGATTCGGCGAAAAATGTTTACCTGAACTCCGATCGCGGCAACGAAGAGACTCGGATCGGCCTCTCGACATGTGTGTCTGTCTCGTCGAGCAAGGAGAAAAACTCTGCAAGGCGGAAATGAAAAGTCCTCTCGTTGTTACGAGTTCGAGAGTGGCGGTTGTGCGGGGCAAAATCGCGGTGCCGCAGAGTGTGCGACCTTCGATCGCGAGGAATTGGAAAGGGGAGACCTTGAGTAAGAGTCACGGAGCTCTCGATGATCGCGTCACACACTCCCGCTCCTTCGATTCCCGGCTCGCGAGCTCCTCGCGATTTCATCTGTATGTAAGATCGCGGCTCCGATGTTTTGTCCCGACACGTAACACTTGTGTATTTACGTGCTGCATTCGATTGAGCAATCGATCGAGCGGTTGCGTCGTCGATGCGCGGAGGGAAAGGTAATAAAGCGGGAGGCGTCGAAGAGAAAAATAAATAAATACACGTATCGAGAAGCGAACGGCTCAATGGCGAAGAGAATATCTTCGACCGATCGCCGCGTTAGGTGGGATCGTCGATGTTTCGCCGTGTAATTAGCAAGTGCGAGATGCAAATCGTCGGGATACGGCAATGAGCGGCCGCCTGATTAATCGAACGGGAAGTAGTCTCGGGGACAGGTGTCCGATCGATCGGCGACAGTGATTGGCCATCTAAGGTGGGATAGATCTCAGCCTCCGATCATCGTCGGCTGCATCTCGTTCCGCGTCATTCGCAGAATTGCCGATAACTCGGCCACTTATCCCGCGAGCGACACCTGCACGTGAGCATTGATTACCAAGTCCGAGTTCCCGAGCGAACAATCGGAATAACTGAACGGAACGGGGAAAACTTCAACGAGAAACAACCGGTGATGCATCGGGGCGAGAGTTGATATCCGAGAAAAAAAATATGATAAAAAAAGAACTAACGATTTAGAATCTCGATAGCGAGTGTATTCTCGCCTGCGACTGCGCGAGAAGCGAGCGTTAGGTTGCCAGCACGAGTGTGTCGGAGGAGTGCCAATAAAATTACCAAGGACACGGTCGGCAGATCGGTATGGCGCGTTGGCACGATCGGACCCGGAAAACTGGGCGTACGTCGCCGCGGCCCCCGACTTTCACCAACTCAACCGACGAGCGAATTTTTTATTTTTTTTTTCTATCCATTGCGTGACCAGTTTCAAAAAATATCCTGTCGGAGTCCCACGATAAACTCTCCGAGGATCGCCACCGATTTAAAAAAAGTGGAATCGCTTCGTCGCCGTGTTCCCTCGAAAGCTCGATAGTGACGGATCTACGATTTTGCCGAGCGTAATAATGCGTAACTGCAATCGAGATTCGCTGCGAGCCTATTAAAAAGAGTCGGCCTTGGGTAAGAGTTATAGTTGCCAGAGTCGTGACATACCCGCGCGCATACGTAATGATCGTTATGCACCGAGAAAATCGCTGAATAAGGAAATTGCTGGCTGTGCGCGCAGCGAGCACCGTGCGGAGTTCTCTCTCTCTCTCTCTCATTCTTTCTGAGATTTATATAGACACGTGTATACACTTATATATCATTCTCACTCGGGCTCCCGGACGGGGAGAGCCGGGAGACTGCCTCTTGCCGCAAGAGCCTGAAGTTCAGGGTCAATCGACGCTGCTGGGCGCGGATTACGTCCAGCACCAGCGGCACGCGGCCACGCGCTCTCCTTAGTCTTTCTTCTTCTATTTGGGCCTTGACGACCGCGTGGATCTGCGTAGTAGTGGAAGCCGTCCGCGCCGCTCTATCCGCCGCCTGGTGGGAGAACCAGAAGAGTCGATTTCCCTGGCCGGAGTGGGGATGGAGCGGCACGGGCCCGTTCCCCCACCACTCTCCGAGCGGGGCCTCGTACCGCGCAGGTGCTGCGCTCTGGCGGGAGGATCTACCGCGCAGGCGCACCACGTAGCGCCCGCGCCGCAGCGCGGTCGGTAAGCAGAGACGCGCCTCTCCACCAAACTCGGAGTGTCGCTCGGCGACGAGAGATGGCTCATCGGAATCGCGAGAATTTTCATGCGCGCCGTCGCATCGGCTGTCGCCGAGCTTCCGACGATAACCGCCGTCTCGGGAGTACGAGAACGAGTTCGCAATCATAAAAAAAAACACGTCGTAAAAAAATCGAAAAAAAAGATGAAGAAATACACTTTGAAATAGAAGCGACAAAAATAATTAAGTGACTAACGTTGGAATAAACGTTCCGATGCCTCGATGAATCGATAAGAGGAACGAACAAGCTATCACATTGGTTTATTCCACGGCTCATACATTCCACGCGCGCATACATTACGGGAATAAATGAGACACTGGAGTGCAGAGCTCAGGGTCTCGTCTGCGCTTTCTATTGCTGCATACGAGCGACAAGGCTACAATAGTACATAAATAATATACTCCAAACTCCGCGGATCAGCACAACAGTGTGATTCATAATCTTTCCGTGTCTCGCTTGCAATGTAACATATATATGTATTCGTCGTTTCTTCAGACTCTTATCTCTCGATTACGAGCCACGAGTTACCGAGCGTGTAACTCGTACCCATGGTAATGCAGAACCACCTGTTGATTATCCTTTGCAACCGGAATCCCGCTACCACCGAGGGCTGGTCGAGCCGGTAGCTCGGCTTCGGGTTAAATAATTTCTCTCGTATTCATCGCCCGTAAAATTTACCTCGTGCACCGGCCGAGGTGAATTGCACTTTGAATGTGGCACGTTCGAGATAATGTCAACGAGACCTCCACACCGAATGACAGAATGACGGACAGTGAGAGTGAAAAAAAAAAAAAAAAAATTGAAATGATCGATGATTCGACGAGACGCGGGAAAACCGCAGACCGGAACGGGGCGCATCGTGCGCGAGAGAGTTCACGAGGTCGTCGTTACTCGATGAGAGATTTTTCGATAAGGGGAGAAAGTCCATGAATTTGTAAATTCCTGTTCACTCTGGGTCGCGGAGGGCTTATCGCTCGACGCGCTTCGTCACTGTATCGTGTTTTTATACACTCGTTGTAACGAATGTACGTATACGTCTGCATTATTTACAAGTGTCGGAGCATTTGTGTCGCGCTGGTGTTTGTGTCTCGCACGAAGCGCTCGGTGAAATTACATATGTAGACGCTCGTGCGGCGACGGTAGTAGAAAATCGGTATACGGACTCGTTGTAATCTCGCACAGTCGCGCGAACGAGCCGACTCTCGCGGCGGACGTTACGATCTACCATTGAATCGAACAATGGCGAAACTGGGTTACGCAAATGTCGAGGCTGGGAAATTAAAATGCATGCCTTAAGGCGGCCTCACTTGTACTGTAACGCTATTGCTGTTTACACACTCGCGATCGGAGAATCTTCGCTGGCACGCCCTCGCGACTTCGAGGACTCGTCCTTTGGGTCTTTCGTTAACGAGGTTGAATTCCGAATTGAAATTATTATTTCACGAAAACAATCTTTGCAGCACCTCCCATATGCTTGATTTTTTCAGATTTTTATCTCATCGATAAATGTTAGAATTTTTCCCTGAAACTCACGTTTGGCGGGACTGCACCGCTCGGACTACCTTAAGAAAAATTTTCAGTCTGCAAATAATTAGTCTCTTTAATTTCACAATTTAAAAAAAAAAAAAAAAAAAAAAGAAAAGAAAAAGCTTGCAATATTAACAAGAAAAAAATGCTGGACCTATCGTAAACTACAGTTGTTTGCTGAACGTGAAAACCTTTCCTCACCGCACGTATCCTTTAATCTGTAACGGAACAGCCTATGCACAAATCCCCGTGAGAATTTCGCAGAAATGATTAATTGTTTCGTGAAAGGAGATAATTTAAGGGAGAATCGTGCGGGCATGTGAACGTTACGTGGTAGTATTTCAAGGATACGCGTTATACAACACTCGCGTAAGAGTGCGATCCTCGGGGGAAAAAAGAGAAAGAACCAAAAAAAAATCGTTGATCCTTTTTCGCCGGTTGCGTCGATAGGACCGGGCCTCTTCAAAAAAGAATGACGTCCGCGGCTGTGAATTTCGTATGCAACATCGGACGACGTATTATATCGCATGTTCACCGTGAAAGAGAGTCCGATCGCACTGGCGTGCTCGTCGGCATTGATTAAGGCGAGGCGACGCACAGCTTCGCGCGGCGCTTGCCGCTTTTGCCTATACAGCTGCGAGTTCCAACGTCGCTGTAACGCGGATTGAGCAACGAGATCGCGAGTACGTACGCCGACGCGGAGAGTCGGCGCAAACGAGATCGCCCAGAACTCGTTACGGAGCGCAATGGGGCCTAGCGAGTATCCGATCCATTTTTTTTTTGGTCCCAATTACGTTTCTCCAGCTTGAATGGGGCCCTAACATAGGCGGTCGGGGGCGCCGGGTCGATGGCGGGGGAACGTTGCACGTTGGCCGGAAACCTTGTTCCATAGAAAAACAAACACCGGAACTGTGCTTAGATTTCCATGTATCGTATAAATGTTAAGTGACGATCTGTGACCGTGAGCGAAAAGGTGAATCTACACGTGGTTCGTAATCGTATTTAATCAGTTTAGAGCATTGTTAAACTTTGAAAGTATAATCGGTCTGTTTTATTTTTATTTTTTATTTTTTTGTCACGTGGGGCAGGGTCGGGGCAGAGGTGATGAAAGAGACCGGGGTGAAACGGACTGCCATTTCAGTTTGTGCGTCCCTGGAAACATCCGTAAAAAAACCCAGAATAGTGTTTAGAATTTTCATGGATTGTATAAATGTTAAATGATCATTTTTGACGGAGAGCGCAAACGGTGAATCTACACGATGTTCGGAGTCGTATTAAATCAATTTATAATATTGTTAAACTTTGAATGTATAATTGCCCTCCTTAATTTTTATTCTTTATTTTCTCATCGCGTGGCGCTGGATCAGGTCAGAGGCGATGACGAAGAGCGGGGTAAAAAGGACCGCCATTTGATGTGAGACATTTAACTTTCTGGCCTGGAAAGATTATTAAAAGTTGTCCATCTTGCCCCACAGTCCCCATTTGCCGCGCTCTGCCCCACCTCGGCACTCTGTCTCTCTCTCGTTCGCAAACGGCATTCATCTGTCGCCTTTTTTTCATCTCGGTTTCGTGTATCGCTTATCGCGGCCGCGCGTGGGTCGTGATATTCTCACAGCCCCCAAACTGCAGCACCAGCAGCGGCAGCAGCAGCGGCAGCAACGACTCAAAGTGGTGTAGATTAGAGTGTTTTCGTCTCGCTAATTTCAAAGGTCTTAATCGAAGGCTGCTCAAGAACGCCTCTTCAAATACGCTCAACCCTGAAAAAAAACTGTCTCCTTTAAAAAATAAAAATAAAAAAAATAATGAAAAATTTCTACTCGGGTGCTTCGGTCTTGAAGGATTAAGGTAGTCCTTGCGAATGGTGTAGACTCCGCATAAGTTTCAGAAAATTGAGAGGTAATTGTAAACACTTCTCGACGGTACAAAAATCTGAAAAAATCAAGCGTATTAAATTTTTCATCAATCTGTTAATAACATTTTGGAATTATTATTGTGCAAAATTAATATTTTCGGCATCTTCGATATACTTGATTTTTTTCAGATTTTTATACCATCGATAAGTGTTTACAATTCCCTCTCAAGTCTCTGAAACTTATGCGAAATCGACACCATCCGCAAGGACTACCTTAAGGGTCGCCCGACCACCTCGAGTTCGCTTCTCTCGACAGAACGCCAAATCAGCGAAGTGCAGCCCGTTCCTCCTCCATTCAATCCTCGCGACTCAGTAATTGAACGGGCCCGTCCTCGATGCGCCATTCCCGTAAAGTTATCCAGCAAAGCGGTGACCGTCGGATCGCCGAGCGCCTCGCAACTGCGCCGACGAGTTGCCGCTCTGCCGGATACATTTCGTTCAAGGCCAGAAGTAAAAAGCCTTTTCGAGCTCGCTCCCACACGCGCGCACTCCCGTGCGGGAGCTCGTCGTTCTCCGCGTGTGCGAGGCTCAACTCGGTTAACTGGACGACCGACGTACGAGCGAAAACACACCCATGCGCGCACACGCTCGAAGAAACTCGCCGCACATCGTCACACGAGGCGTACATCATCGCGGTCTCGGGAGAAGTGGAAGCAGTTCACCGAGACGGAGCTGGCGCGTAAAGTATGCTGCGGCGAACTCTATCCTCGCGCTCCGTCCTCGTCCACACGTGTGTCCCGCCGGTATGAGGCGGTACGTGCGTACACGCTCGTACCCATTCACTCTTACCTCTCTCGCCGAGCCTCGGGCTCGACCAAGTGCAACGGTGGAAATTCGCACGGGTCTGTGTGCGCTCCACGCACACTCGACCGCGGGCGCGATGCAACCGCGGGACTCGCTCGCGCGCACGATGAACGGAGCGAATGTGCAAGCGATTCGCGTAAGTGAGTGTGCAATTTCAAATGTGAGACATAAACACACGAATGTGCGCGCGACTTCGCCCGCGAGGACATCGCGGATGGAAGTGCAAGTGAGCCTGCGCTCTCGTCTACTGTGCGATCGCTACGACTATCCCGATGGCTGCAGAGCTATAGCCATCGGGCCTCCCCCCCCCCCCCTCCCCGCCCCTCCTCCGCCCCGCAGGTTGAGCTATATATCTACTTCGCAAAGCGGCCAGTTACATGATCCATTCATTATATAAGAACAATCGCTCGTTCTAATAGACGTTCCATCATTGCGGATCCTGAAGGGCACGCCGATCTTGCGCGCCGGAGACAATTACGCGATCGTTCTCTCTGCGTTTCCCCTTCCCCGGTAGCGGCTATCGCTCGATTCTTCGGGTATTCTAGATCCATGTTTTCCTGAAACTTTTCACGCGCCTTGACGGTTGATGCACTCGTGAAAGTTTCTTGATTTTTTGGGATATATATTTACTGGAGATTCTGGTGGGTCGCGCGCTACCTTTGAGTGCCTTTAAAACTTACTTAGAATGCGGACTTAGAATAATGAAGGAACATAGAATTTTCCGTAAACTTATTGATAATCGACATTAGATCCAACTTCTTCCTCCTCGATTCCCCTTTCTAAAAGGAGTTTGAATGCTTGAGACTGAGGGGTCACTCAAGGAAACTTGGGGTGGAATTGCAAGACGTTTGTTTGAAATTAAAATCGGGCTTCAGATCGAACTTTATAGTGTGCTTAAGATCTTAAGTTCGAACTTAATTCTAACCCAAATTCGAACTCGAGTTCGAACTTAAGATAGAACTCAAACTACAATCGAATTTGAGTTCAGACTTAAGTTCGAACTTAAGATAGATATTAAACACGAAATGAAGTTCGGGCCAAACTTCGATCTCAAAAGCGATCTGACGTTCATACTAATAATCATATTCTATATCCGCCTGTTTCATTTGACCCCGTTCAAAGTGTTTCTTTTGACCCCGGCCTTCTCGATTCTTGAACACGGCGGTGGCAGCGGCGAAATCTTTTTATATTATTGCGAGATATGTGTAGACATATACATATATATATTTTTTGTATATAGCAAGAACGGTAAAAAGTTGAGTTGAGTATTTTTTTTTCATACTTTTTTTTCAGGTGATGAGTGGGTGTGCCGAGGACAAGGAGGACGCTGGTACGGCCCGCACAGCACGCTAACGATGTATGTAAGTAATGCGCTATACCCTGGCACTACCTGACTGCGCTATCACGTTTCGTAACGGGTCATCCTGTCTCTCACGACTCTCGATATGCCTCTCCGTGAATCGCACACATTTCTGTGTATCGTTACACTGCGCGGAGAAATAATATAATAAATTCTGTCGGTTGAATGTTATATACATAAAATCCGAGAAAGGTGAAGCCTTTTACTGAAGGATGGTACGAGGGATTGTGCGGTGCAGGGAGAGGGACGGGACGAGAGTTGCTATCCAATCGTTATTGCCATTGCCAATTAGATCCGAGATAAGTTATTCCATAGCGGATCCCTCTCGCCAACTCATGGGACTAATTTTATCTCAATGGCGCCAGCTCCGAAGCTCATAAACATTGTTAAAAACTTATTACTGAAAATTTATCGTGCACGAAGTTGCTGCGCATAGACCGAATAGATTAAATTTTACACACAGGCACGAGTTAAAATTAACGCTCGGTGCGTCGAGCGGAGCTTTTCGGACGAGTTTAATGCACCGAAAAGTTTTGCCTCCATTTTTTTACCACATTTAATCGCCTGGATTCGTGGACAAAAATTTCACAATTTTCAGTATTTTCATTTTGCAAAAAAAAAAAAGAAGAATTTAACAGTAATGAAAAATATTGTTGTAAATCTTCTTTTGCTTTCGGAGTAAAGTTGAATCTTGCTCTTAAAAAAAAAAAACATGTAATGCGCTCGCGCCGAATGAAATTGTTTCGATTCCTCAATGGCTATTCGCGAAAGCTCTGTTGAGTCCGCATTCTCCCGACGCGTCAATATATTTGTACCAGCCATGTGCACATCCTCTAGCTGAAACTTTTTTGCTAATTAGATCTGCGATAGTTATTTACAGCGGATACTTCCGGCGAACTCATGGGACTAATTTTGTCTCAATGGCGCCTCTCGCTCCGAAATTTATAGACATTGTCGCAAACGTATTAATGAACATTTTTCGTGCGCGAAATAGATCGAATAAATTAAATTTTACATACAAGCGCGAGTTCAAATTAACGCTCGGCGAGTCGAACGGAGTTTTTCGGACGAGTTTAATGCACCGAGCAATTTCACCTCAATGTTGTATATCAAATTCAATACACCGGATCTGTCTCCAGAAATTTCATAATTTTGCACAAAACAAAAAAAACCATTTAACAGTAAAGATAAATATCGTTATTATTTTTTTTGCCTTCGGAGTAAATTTCAACCTCGCTCTTTATAAAAAAAAAATGTTACGCACTCACGCCGAGTGCCGCGTCGATAGAAATTTTTTTCGATTCATCAATGGCCATTCGCGACAGCTTCGCCAGACTAGGATTCAATAAATTTCTCCGCATTCTTCCGAAGCGTCAATATATTTGTACGAGCCATGTGCACATTCTCCAGCTGGAACTTCTCGGTTGCGCAATAGCGAAACTCATTAGCTCCGGCTGCAATTTTCAATGGATCCGGGCCGGTTAGTTGTGCACGCACCGCTCGGCCGAGCCATTGCAATATCTATACAGTCGGGCACGCAACGGCCATGCCACGCGCGTCATTCAATCACTTATGATCGCGGAGCGGTGCGAGATTCTCTTCGTCTATTTTTTTTTTCTTCTCCCCCTTTCCCCCTCGTCCGTCCCCGTCTTTCGCTCCGATGCAGGCGTTTAATTATGCAGGCCACCTTGAAATCGTCGAGCGGGTAAATCGCGATTACGCATCTCGAACCTCGAGACAATAGAGAACGTTTCTAGGCTCCCTCGTCCCCCTTTCCTATCCGCCGGCCGATGACTAAACCGGAAACGATGACTTTTCCGCTGTAACACTCTCGTCCCCCCCCCCCTCTTCCACCTAGCAGACTTTTCATTTCGCTCCCTCCCAATATGGCCTTGTCGATATTTTCATTGAAAATGCGCCTCCCTCCTTCGCCGTTCAAACGACGACGAAACAATGATTTTTCGAATTTAACGCGACGAGCTACGTCCACTCATAGACGCGACACATGTGTCCCAGAGGCGCGCTCCGAACGAAGAATAACGCGACCTTCGTGGCTCGCAACGATACTCCACCGTCCCACTAAATGTTTGCTTCCTCTCGCCATTCTTTTTCTTTCCCCCTTTTTTTCTTCATTTTTTTTTTTTTTTTCAATTTTGCCTCTCGTTCATCTCCCATCGGCCGGCAGCGGCCGCGAAGGCATATCCAGCGTCTGTGTGTACGTTGCTGCTGGCCACTCGTTACGTAACTCGCCGATCGTGCCGCACGATACATAATAATGCAGTCAAGAGAGCGAGAGGATAGAAGGGGCGAAGGAAGGGGGAGGGGGGGGGGGGGGTGATAGAGAGAATAAAAAAAAATGTATATACAGATATAGAAAAAGTTCGACAAAGCGAGTTTTTTGCCCATTGTAATCCTTTCACTTTGCATCGCCGTCGACGTCGCGTTCCCACGTCTCGCGTCTTTTTTTTTTTCTTCCCTCCTTTTTCGCTCGCTCCGTCGGAGCTTCCTCCCTCCTCCGCCACCTGCTTCAGCATCGTCCGAGCGTCCTTGTAACATCCTCATCCTGTCTTTCCCATTCCTACGGCAAAAAAAAAAAAAAAAATTCCCTACTGTTCGGCTCCTCCGCTTTGAGATATTCCTCCACGTGTCTCTATTCTAATTTTCCAACGTGGGCTCCGCGTGTTTTTTTTTCTTTTTTTTTTTTTTTCTTTAACTATGTATAATCGTGCACGCTGACCCCGCTTTAGGATAATTGCCGGGCTCGTCGTCGCATTCGTTTAGAATTGTAACAGTTTGGCGGCTCCTGCGAGGCTTATCTGTCCGCGGACATTGGAAATTGTTTTTTTTTTTTCGCTTCGGTGTTTTTATCGCCTTTTAATAACTCTCGAGCCGTTAATGAGTCCGTGCGAATAACCGCGAGCATTTAACGGGTCTTAAGTGTCGAAAAAAAAAAAAGAAATCGCTGTGACGAAAGTCACCGCCCGGTCATTAAAAACTTATCGTTGAAACATGGAGCAAAATGCAAAATAGAGTTCGAATGACAAAAAAAAAGAATAAAAAAAAGCAAAAGTAGCGAATCGAAAGGAAACGGCATAGTTTCGATCCGTGAAATCGAGAGCGGAGGATGGGCGGCGAGTATCATCATCGCTGAATCTCGCACACGCGTTAACTTCTCTGTGTGGTGTGACGAAACGAGAGTACACGGACGAGTGTCTCGTGTGACTTCGTTGCACGCTCTGATAGTCGGGAGTGTGACGTCTCCGCCCCTCCCCCTTCCCCTGTGGATGACCCTAGATTACGTAATCCAGTCCACTGTTTGGTAACGGCGGGGCAATATGGGACGCGCGGAACCACTTCATTAATTTATGTCACATGGTGCGAAAATTGCAGTTTTGCGCACGCTTCACGTGCGAAAAAACCCAATTTTCACACCTCGTGAAATAATAGGAATTTACGACACTAGTGCGATGAAACCTCTTCTGACGAGTGTGAGTTTGCAGCGCGAGCCGAATCCGGTCGATGCAATCACACGGGTTCAGAAAAAAGTTTCTCGCAGAAGTGTCGGACCAAATTTTATTTCGCAAATCGTGAAAATTGGGGTTTTGTGCGTAAAACTCGTGCGAAAAACTTTTCCTTGAATCGTGTGACTGCACGACTCGCGATCGGCTCGCGCTGCACACTCGCACTCGCCGGAAAAAAATTAATAGCACTAGTATCGTAAATTTATAGCCATTTTTTGAATATATTTAAACAAAATTTACCATCGACCGTTCAATGTCTCGATTCACCACCAATCGGAGCTACGAAATATGCGATAAGCCTCAATTTCTATCGGCACGATTTCTCCTCTTTTCATTTTAATAAAGAAGTAAAAAGAAATAGACTATTGATTGCGCAATATCTCGATCGGCTACAAATCGAAGCTATAAAAATAACCGATTTGTCTCATTGACAGCCGCCGAGGCTATTATTTCAGGGCAGCGCGAAAGCCTCATTTTAATAATTTACAATCGTTAAACGCTGTCAGCTCCTGCATAGTCAATGTGAGATATCGACCTTAGAGTTAAAAAAAAAAAGTAAAAGAAAAAGAGGTCTAAAAAAAAGGCAAAAAATTCCGCCGTGCAACGAGCTGCCCCTTGGAGCGTAGAAATTACGGCGCAACTCGTTGGGCACGTCGAGTACCTAATACCTCGGAACATAATACCCCACTATCCACACACACACATATATATACATAAATAAATATATACATGCATATCCCCACATATGTTTCACATACTCTCCTCCGAGAGCTCGCAATTCGTCCATATGCACAGTAAATAAGTAATAGGTATACGTAGACCAGCGACTGCGATATGTCGTGGATAGAGGAGCGGTATGTGCCTCCCCCCCCCCCCCTCTCCTCGCGAGAGTACGAGTATATTGGAACCGTGCGCTATACGATACTTGCACACGCTTCGCCTCTTCCATGCTGCAGCACATCGAGTGAGAAAGAGCGCTCTCTCTCGCTGTTGCGACTGCCGCTGCTGCTGGACACTTACGTAATCGAGAGTGATCTCACGTTGTAGGTGGGGACTTGCTGTGTGTAGTTCTCTCTCCGCGGTGGCCGCGACCCGCGAGAGAGCGTGCTGCTGCAGTCGCCGCTGCACCGCGCCGCGTCGGACGTGCCGGAGACTCATTTTGCCCCCCCCCCCTCCCCCCCCCCCTCGCCACTCCCGCCGTTCCAACTGCCCCCCCCCCCCCCCGTCGCGGGGGAGTCCGAGGGCGCCCACCAGAAACCATCTGCAGGGACGGATTCCCCTTGCTCGCTTCACTGTCCTATCCTACCACTTAACTCTACTCTATGTAGAGCCATGCACCGGTGTGCTCGCTGCTCTACTCTCGTTGTCGTCCTCCCGCCACGTTTTATTTTCTCTCGCCTGTCCGACAGACCTTGAGAGACGGACGGCGCGCGCAACGCCGGTAACATTTAGCGCCGATCGACGCAGTTCCTGCGGATATCGTCTTGAGATTTTTTGTCACCGGGACAAGCGGCTCGGGGTTGATCTTGTGAAGAATTTTGTCGCTTCGAAATGATTTTTTTATCGCAGGGCGAAAAAAAAATCGTCTTGAAATTTTTTTATGGGGACAACCAGCTCGAGGTGGATCTTGTGAAGAATTTATTCGCTCCGCAATGATTTTTCAATCGGAGGATGAAAAAAAATCGTCTTGACATTTTTTTCACGGAGACGACCGGCTCGACGTAGATCTTGTGAACAATTTTTTTCCCTCCGGAATGATGTTGATATCAGATTAAAAAAAAAAAAAAAAAAAGATCGAACGAGTTACAGGATGGAGGAGGAGTGTAGGCTGCGTTGTTCGGAGATCGTGAGTCATCTTCGTTAATTCACCTCCACTTTTTTCCAACCTTCTCCGTCTCTCCTCGCCGTCTATCTCTTGTTATTATTTCTTCCTCTCTCCGCGGTAATTTTAACCGGGAAACAAGATAGCGGCCGTTCTCCGTCGTGTGTACATATTTTCTGCTGGGTAAGAGTAATTAGCAGTCTTTTGTTGCCAGGTCATTAGGAAGTTATAACTCTCCTAAGGCCGTGGCGGTGTGTCTGTGTCTGCCTCACGCAGTTGGGATAGCTTCTGTGTTTTCCGTTCGTGAATAATTACAGCGTGAGGCTGCCGGTTCTTTCGCTCTTTCCACCGTTGCCCGGGCTGGGCGAGGAACTACAATATTTATGTTAATATTCGCGTAAGAATCGTTCGAGCCCGACGAATCGTCGTGGGGGCAATTTTGGCGAGGCACGATTGTTTCCGAGAGCCCAAGCGTGGGACTTTCTTCTTCTAGTTTTGTCGTTACAAATTGTATTACCTTGTGCAAAGGGGCGGGGGCGGGGGAGAGGGGAGGGGGGGGGGGCGGAGGGGGGCGTCACGCTCACCACGAAAATTTGGTATTTGGGTCGCGGGTCTAGCTCGCCGACCGTGCCGACGATCCGGGAACGAGAGCCAAGTGTTATATTGGCCTGCAACGAGCTCTGGCCAACGGGAGGGAGGGTGAAATTGCGTTCTAGTGATGTACGAGCTGCACTCACCGTTCACGGACCTTTTTAACGGTGAGGAGAGCCTCCGCGGAACTCCAGATACGGGTTATCGCGGGAAATACACGTGGCGGTGGTTTTTATTGAAACATTGTTCGCTCGTGTTATCGGGCTTTTCGTTACGAGGCTGGTATACATTTTTATTTTTTTTAATGTACTCTATTCAAGAGATTAGCTAATCCGTGTATTAAAGAAAAATGATAAAAATAAATTAAGTAGTATCGGTGTAGTTGGAAACGTTTTGCCAATTATGAATAACAAAGATGACAATTTTGTTGGTTTCCGGAGCGGATTTTTGGATGAAATATTCAGAGCCAAGGATATTGATCGAGGTGCTTTTTTTTAAAACGTTGTTTGCTCGTGTTATCTGGCTATTCGTTACGAGGCTGGTATACATTGTTTTTTTTTTAGGAATGTACTCTTTACAAGAGATTAGCTAAGCCGTGTATTCAAAAGAATGAAGAAACTTAAATTAAGTAGTATCAGTGTACATCGAAACCTTTTCCCAATTATGGACAACAAAGATAACAGTTTCGTTGACTTCCGGAGCGCATTTTTTGATGAAATCTTCATCGCCGAGGATATTGATCGAGGTGCGATCTATTGAAAAACTGCTCTTGTTATCTGGCCATTCGTTGCGAGGCTAGTCTTTTGACGAAACATCGATCGGGGAGTAAGATAGGTGGCGGATAAGTCTTCGGCTCGGGAAATTTTCGTGATCGGCATGAAAAGCATTAAGTTCCATCCGAGCCCTCCGAGCAGTTTTAATTTCCATCCGAATGACTCGGAACGAAAAACATTGAGCCCTCCGAACAGTTTTATTTTCCATCCGAGTGACTCGGAACGAAAAACATCGAAAGCTTGAGAGAAGTCGGGTACAACCGACGAGCAGCAATGCCAGCGTGCAGCGACGGTGCAATCGGATAGGCAATACCGAGCGAAGTCTCGCAAGAAGGTGTATGCGGTGCAAGCGATAGATGAAAGTGAAAGGGAAGGTAGAAAGGGTTGTTGTGCTGTTGCCTAGTTCCTCGGCCACGCTCTTTGCTACCTCTCCGCCAGCTCGCTCGTTCGTTCGTTCAGAGTCTGGCTCGACTTGCTGTACGAAGCTTGGCTGGATAAAACGTACGCTCGCGAGGGGGGAGTTTTACAATCGCCAACGAGACCGAGCAGACCGAGCAGAGCGCGGAACCGGGCAAAATACCGTAGGTACGCCGCAAGAACGGAGCAGAATGAGCGAGAGCTCGATATCGTTCCCGGATAACGAACCGCGAGGACGAGAGAGAAAGAGCCACGTCGCCCTGACGCCACACGCCGTCTTCGAAAACAACTCTCGGATTTTACACGCCACACGTTCTCAATCCTCCGCTCGATTCCGACTCGAAACCTGCTGCCGCTCCAAACTTTTTGCATTTTTGTAGTTTTTTGTTTGGATGTAAGTTTCCATCGCGCGATCAATAGATGGATCGAACGCGACACGGTAAAAAAGGCTCGTTGCAAACACCTTTCGTGCGGAGGAAGTTCGCAAATCGTATTTTTTAACCCTACAACTCGGGACTGGGGCGAAGTAACATAAAAAGTGAGCTTTTTTGCTGATATTTTCCGATTTTCAGTATTCAAACAAATAAAATCAGATTGCTCGTACGCCATTCTCTTCGTTATGAACGGTTTTATGATCGAAAAAAAGGTCAAAAAATTAAGTCATGCGTTGTAGGGTTAATTGTACCATTTTTTTTTTTTGCACATTGGCGAGCCGTATTTTTAATGAAAACAAAAAAAAATAGTAAAGTTAACGTGAAGATAATTGTGAAATTGACGAAAAGAGCAGCAGACAACATTTATTTATTAAATGTGCAAAGCTATTTTACCGTTTGGCACTACGGAGGATTAATGTCTATGGAAGAATTTCTCCGGGCCCTAAATTTCACGAGGCTCAGGTACGCGCCGGGGGAAGGAGAAAGGTTCGGTTAAAGGGTTAGCCGGACGTAAATTTAATTACCCCGTTTCACCGAGAACCTTGCAAGGGCTCGGGAATCGCCAGTCGAGCCTTCCAGTGAGAGTAGCGATGCAAATTTTCCGTGCAACAGGTAAACTTACCTGAGTCGAGGGATAGTGCGGACAGTATAGTTATATATATATATATATATATAATGTATACATGAAAATACCTGGGTTACCGTTGAGAAGGTTTCATTTGCGCGTGACTGTCAACCGGCTGCGGGCCCATCAAACTCTCGGGACTCGTCGCGTGCCGAACAGTTGAAATATTTACGAACCCGCGCGCGCGCGCCGTTCGCACGACAGTCTCCGTCCTTCCCGGCTAATTGTGGAACGAGCAATGAACTTGAAGGATTATGGGACACGAATGCTAAAGTATACACGACTCATGAATATGTAGCCCCGTGCCGGCTTCACCCGACAGGAAATCGTCAGCAAATCGCTTATACCTGAATTTCATTTCATTCCCAAAATTCCGAACAGAATTCCCTGCTCAGTTTTTGTAATATTGCACAATCCAATTTATAAAAAAATGCAATAGTAAAAGGTCAAAAACAGAGACCCTCCACGTGTGAGTAAAAAATTACCGAAAGAGCAGTTATAGTCCAGCCATAAAAATTGTACGGTCTCAATTCAAAATCATTATTCACATTGCCCTGAGAATTTCTCGTACAGTATTGCAAATACCGGTTCGTATTTGTATTTTTTTTTTCGTCGAGCCTCTCGCGAGCATCGGGTGTAGAGGAACCAGCATTGAGGTTGGAGCGCTTCAGACTAGTCAAATGAGTGCTACATTTATTAAGTCGTTTTATTCAAACGCCTTAAAAAATGTACTCAGTAAAAAAAAGTTTGTATTTTTTACAACAACTTATCGTCCACAAACGTGCACAATTTTGTATCTCCTAATTTTCCGACGCGTCATCCGGTTCTAGTTTTACGAACGAAAGTACAAACTAACATACTTAATGACACGGGAATCAAAACGACAGGTTTCTACATTCAACCCCGAACGAACGAGTTCTCACCTATTTAACAAACTTATTTTTATGAAAAAACTTCGTATCCCGATTTTACGAAACGACTTTTTACTGACACTAATCTGACTACAGTGAAGCTCTCCAACCTCCTTAATCGTCAACCTGTTGAGTCACCTCAGTTCGTCGAAAGATTGCGCGTCGCGCTTTCTCACTCGCATGACTCCCGTCATTAAAGCCCGTTAAGCAGGCTCCTTCGTTCCCGCCGATCGCAATGGGAAAAGCGTTCGCGGCCCGTACGAGGCTCACTTGCACGGGGGAGGAAGTAAGAGTGAAGATATGGCTTCGCATCACGTACAGTGTGGGTAAAAGCCAGCAAAGGGAACACGGTCCCGTCACACACGCGCGTGGATCCGCGCGTACGTGCATAAACGAGAGAAGAGAGTGAGAGAAGTCGCAATTAATGTGCTAAAAGGTGGAGGTGCACGTATGCGAGTCTTTCCCCGGCTCTCCGAGATTCGTCGGAGCGTACCTCCGCCTCTGATTAGCTTCCTCTTTTCCCACATCGTTCTCTCGGCTTCCGCGCACTTCGCCTCCCTCGCTCCTGCTCGTGATCTTTCTCTTCTCTTCCTTTCTTCTCTCGCCGGCTCCGATCGCTTCGCTCAGTTCCCTCGTCCTCGCCCGCCTTCCATTGTGATATTCAACATTCGCGCGACTCTTATCGCGCACCGAACGAAACGAAATGTGGGAATTCGCGCGATTGGCGAATACCTCTAGGAACCGCGGGAATTTCACGGCTAACGATCCTGATCGGTGTCAATTGCTCGCTCGTCGTTCATTCGCCGGCCCAAAGTCGTTTCGGGAATCGATGATAAGGCTCCGATAAACAGTAAAAAATAATTTCGTAAAATTACGTATAAATCTTTTTATTAATTTATTATCGAGGAATAAAAATGTGTGAATCGGGCAGAAATGTGTCGAAGCTAGATTTCTCACTTTTCTGCGCGGCCAAAGTCGCCTTTTCCGGATCAAGGATAAGCGCCGCATGTGCGCGGCGCGACACGAGCCGCAGATCCCGATAACCGCGAGTCGCGCTTTCCTCGAGTGGCGCCAATTAGATGTGCAGCCCTGGTTAATTAATAGTCCTCCTCCCCACTTACGATCACCTTCGACGGTTGCGGAGTCACGAGCCACCGATCCGTTTCCGTGACAAAACGAATCGTTAATTAGTTATTCACCCGTGTGTGATTGCCGGGGCGCGAGGAGTCGCGCATCGATCCCGCGATCGACGGCCGGGTGCGCTCGAGTGGCTGCACGATTTAAACGTTCGACGATTCGACTGCAATTTCTCGCTACGCAAAAAAAAAAAAAAATCAGAAAAGAAATGTATGTATCTAATTTTTTTATTTTCATTTTTTGACCGAAATATCAGAAGGAAGATAAAAAATAAATCCCGCTGCGCAGCCGCGATAAGTCCGCTTTGAAGATTCCTCCGCGACGCGTGAACGGTGTGAAATACTACGGGAGTATATATAGAACGCCTGACGTCACGGACGTAGTAGGCGCTCGATAACAATATTGGGCCAAATCCCACGTGTCGAAAAATTCACCAGACATTTTTATTTCACGATCCGAGAGCTCGGCCAGGAAGTGTGTTGTACGCACACAGGTGCGGACGCTCGGTCGCGCCGGAGTGGGTTTCAGTGTGCGCGCGTGCGTGTGTTATGTAGCACCGCGAAGTTTATCGCTGGATATATATATAGGTGACAGAGAGGAACCCCTTCCTCCTGGTCCCCCGCCGCTTTATGCCTCTTCCTACTCGTGGAGATAATAACACGACGATGAATGCAAAATGTGACGGAGTCGTTCTCGGGCGCCTTTCGACGTGCCCCCCCCCCCCCCCCCCCCGCGACCTTGACGAGAGATCACTTTTCTTTTACGATCCTTCTTCGACGCATTACACGCTCACTTTGTGGCTGTCGCAACTGCAGCCCTCCCCCCTCCGACGCACCTGTTGCATTTTCTCGATGATCTATAGATCACTGTCGCATTCATTTGGGGATCAATTTTGATACTTTCAAAGTGGACGGGTCACATGTGAACCTGAATTTTTGTTATCGATATTTTACTCCGAATAACTAGAAGGATGTTAGTTTTCCTGAAGCAATTTTTTGACGATTAATTCAAAGTCATTTCGGAGCGAGAATCTTCGGTGACCGCTTGGTCGCATTGCGAGTATTGTTACAAATGGAAAAGTGTGGAAAAGCTTGTTTCCTCGTGACTGCACTTTGGCTCGAAGAAGGCAAAGGTTTCTTTCGGCAGATTTTCGAAGCGCGATAATCAGTAACGATCTTATCGGATCAACATTTTTTTTTTTTTTATAGTCCTCTATTGTCTCGGTAGAGTCGACCTCCTTTTCACATTTGACTAGCGAGTCGTGTCGAGGCCAGCGTTAAAGCAACACCGGTAAGAGATACGGTTGCCGATGTGACACACTCATCTCAGAAAAATTCTTCGCAATAGAGAGATCGAGGGGATTTCGTCTGTGTGTGTGTATGTTTACGTGCGTGTGAAGGAGAGAGAAACAAACGCGTGAGATTCGCGATAAACGTCATTCGTAAATCACTCACCGTGTCGTCGAGATTATAGGGTCGTCGACACTTATAAATATAACGAGTGTGTGTGAGATTCTAATTTTTTTTTCATCTCCCTCTTTCTCTCCCCGGACGCGACCTTAACATCTCTTTCCTCTCCTCGTTCTTCGCTCATTCGTCTCCGGTGAGCTTACGGCCGAAACATAACCATCCGGCGAGGGTGCATATATACACACATATATATATTATATATACATATACATATATATATATATATAGGCGAGACTGGAACGAAACGAGGCAGCTGAGAAATAAAGACCGTTCGGAGGAGCCAGGAACTATGAATTGACTGTTTACTAACGATAACATTTGATTTGTTATTATTATTGTGCCGAGCAGTCGAGAAAAAATTCGTGTGGGGCAAAATGGACCGCTCAGTCTCACGGGAACCTCAATCGGAGATTCTTTAGAACGGCTCGGTTTAGGAGATTTCCTATCGCGTCTATTACACGTGTTATGTCCGGAGTGACTATTTTACTCCGGTTTCCGAAAGTGTTACATTTAATTTCCCGAAAAAAAGTCGTGGTATTCCATTTTGCCCCGTGTACGCAACGAGTCTGTGACTGATTTTTTTTTTGTGTTCATCTCCCTCTTTCTCTCGCTCGACGCGACCTTCTCATCTTTTTCCTCTCTTCGTTCTTCGCTCACTCGTCTACGGCGCGCTTACGTATGAAACGTCATCATCGTTCCGGCAGGGGTGCGCATATATATATGGGCGAGACTGGAACGAAAAGAGGCAGCCGAGAAATGAAAGACCTTTCGTAGGCGTCCGGAACTACGAATTGACTGTTTACTAACGATAACATTTAATTCGTCACTATCGTTATTACGAGCATCCGAGAAACATTTCTAGTGGGGCAAAATGGAGTACCTCTCAGTCTCTCGGGAACCGCGATCGGAGATTCTTTGGGTCGTCCCGATTTAGGAGATACCCAATCGTCTCCATTATACGCCTTATCTCCGGAGCGACCATTTTACCCCACCGAAAGTCTTGCGGTTAATTTTTCTGAAAACTTCGTCGTAGTCCATTTTGCCCGTCTCTGCAATTAACACCTCACCGACATTTCTACCGTCCGTATTTACTTTATTTCTACAAAACCAACCGCGATTAAACCTAATTGGATAATAAGAAGAACTCGAAAATTACGAACCTTGTTTTGTATGATCCTCCACACTGTCAAATCCGTTTAGCGGTTATATTTTTGTATTTTTTAAAAATTATCCCAGACTACCCCGTTGACGACCTTATCGTCGACTTCCGGGGCGGGGTGCGGGGAGGGGGGCCTGTCTGCCGCGTATCAGACGAAAGATCGATTATTAATTAGGATTCTCTCGATGAATCCCGACGCATTTCCACGACACTGGAAATGTCCTGCGGCGAAGTCGAGGACGTTGGTAACGATATGCTCGGTACACGGCGAAAGGTGATCGCGCGGGGGGGCCCAACACGTCGGCACGTGACGTACATTGAAACAACACTTGTTGGAAATTCTCTCTTCAATAATTTTTTTTATTATCCCTTTTCTTCCTCTTCTTTCCCTCCTTCAATTTTTTCCTCGCCGCTTCAGCGCTGTCGATGACACGCGCTCAGTCACCAATTTATCGATTACGCAACGACGATTTATCGGCCCCTCTCTCTCTCTCTCGAAGCACTCGAAACACTTCCCACTTCTCTTCTTTCGCTCGATATTTATTTTCTCTGCTACGATACTTTTTTTTTTAACTTTTCACAGTCACTTCCTCGTCGGTTCTTTCGCTGTTTCGCTTATCTCCTCCCTTCGATCGAGGATATCCGATGTGAATCACGTGACCGCAGAGGGGGGGAGCGTGAAATTGTCCTTGAATCGGGAAGAATTTCGCGACTGTAGAAAGGCCTCGATATATGTATAGATATTCCAACGCGCACTTATGCACGTAGATCGAACGAAGATATCTTCACAAGTGGCGGTGGGGAAGAAAAAAATATGTGTATTAAAAAAAAAAAATTCTCACTCCGTTCTTTCTAATTTTTCTTCCTTTCTCTCAGTTTCTTTGATTGGCCGGCAGGGAGGGGGCTGGTTGGCTCTCGCTCCTTCGTACGAGCGCGCCTGAGCCGTCGGTCCGGGCTCCCCAGGGTCAGCCGGCTGGCACTCGCGGTTCTCGCAGCCGCGGCGGCAGAACAGCCGAGCAGCGGCAACGGCAGCACTTTTACCCGCTGGTTACTCTCAAGGACTTCGGAGTCTCCTATATTCCTTTCTCTTATCCTTTCGCGCGAGCCTTTTTTATCCCGCTAACCTTTTTAAGCGAACTTTTAATTCCCCGACACACTCTCGGCACACTGTGCAAACTATACTCGTTCAACGCGCGCACGTACACAAACACACGCGCATGCGCGCACCCGGTACGAACGTTCGTGCCGGTTGTACGCTGTCCGTGCGCGGTTTTTCTTCGCACGCACCTCGACGAAGATCGTTACGGGCGGGGTATGAGCTCGATGGAGTTACAAAAAAAATATATATACATATATATATATTTTTTTTTCTTCCGCTATGGGCGCTTTGCAGGCAAACCGAAAGGTTTCGGCGCCGATCGGGTTGCGCGAAACGGAACGGAAAACACACACGAACTTCCGACACTCCGCAGATATAACGAAACCGCGCGCGTTCGGGAATTTATGTTTATACACCGAGAGCTTGTATGTATCCTTATATATTTGTATACAAATATATATGTATATATATATATGTTGGCGAACACGTAACACTCGACGTTTCACTTTGCCGCTAGAGACTTTTTTCCTTCTTCTATGTACAGTCCGATATTCACGTACAGAAGTTTATCGCAGCGATCGGGTGACGAAACTTTTATGTTTCGAAGTTTCGAATTCTCGAACGGCGTTCGGATGTTCGTTTAAATCCGTCGATGCCGGAGTGGACGACACGATCGAGAGCGGAGGCTCCGTTGTCGATTGCGCGGGCGCGTAAACTCCGCGGAGGAGTGAATCCCGTCTCGTGGCTGAGATACTCCGGGGCGCCCGTCGTAGTAGTGCCCAGAGGCGACTTACGATCGCGACCGAGCGCACGTTCCTCACTGACTCTCTTCGCCGCTCGGCCGCTTCGCGAGACGTTCCTCCTCTTGTCCGCTTCCGGCTGGCCGACGCGGGGTTCTGCTCCGCCAGCGAGAGTACTCCAAGGTGAAGAAAAGGCGCGGCGCTCGCTACGTATATGTTTATTTTTATTTTTAAATATATATATACATATATATATATATATAAATTTTTTTATTGTCAGGAAAAAGCACTATCGATGACGAGCAGCCGCGATCCTCGCTCCAGCGAATAATCGCAGGGGATGTTGTACACTTCTTCTTCACGAAGAACCAACGCAGCACGTTCGCGCACCTCGCAATCGCAAGGAAATTCACCCGAACAAGAGATTGAAAAAAATCTTATTTCATTTCTCACACTTTCGTCGGAAATCCACTCGTTCCTCGCCTCTCTACCGATAATCCTTTCGCTATCGATTCGATGAATCAATGATCACTGTCGTGTTTATGAAACAAATTTTTTATAAGACGTTTCTTGTTGTTTAATTTATGTATTTAAAAAAAAAAAAAAGGTACTTCGTCGTCGGTCCGTCGAGATGCGCGTGCGAGGCGCGAACGACGCGAGCCTCGATGACTACGAAACGACGGTGTGGACGAAAAGACCACGAGGGGGTAGACCGCAGGCGGAGCGCGCGACTTCACTTTCGCCCGATTGTGCGGCTCTCTTTCCCGTCCCGTTCGCGCCTTCCCCGAGTTTCCTTCTCGCTCGTTCGTCACCTCCGTCGATTCGTTTCCTCTTTCTCCCGTCGCCTCTTATCCCTCCTTTCTCCGCTCGCCGCTTGTACGTGTGCCGTTCGCCGTTCTCGCGTGTGTTTAAAAAAAAAAAAAAAAAAAATCGAGGCGCTCCTCTCTCTTTCTACACGATTTTGTAATCCCTTTACGAAACTCGCCGCGCGGCGCGGCAGAAACGGCGGTGGTTCTCGGGCACGGCGGACCGCCGCTGTGTGCGCGAAGTAAAAGTCGTCGAGGCGCGCTGTGCCGGGGCTCTCTCGGTCTAACTCGACGACTATACCACTCGACGACGATCGCGGTGAGAGACCGACTGGCGAACGAGAGGAGCTCCTATTACCCCGGCGAGGTTTCTGCCTGCCCTGCCAGCAACACTCTTCCCACTCTTCCGGCGACACGAGGCCTCTCGCGCCTGGGACCTTCCAACTTCCGGAGCTTCTTCTTGTCCGCTCCGCGATAAGCCGCCGCGCGCTGCTCGTTCGTCTCCCGATCTCGCCTCCCAGCGCCGATTCGCCTCTCGACTCTTCGATCTCCTTCGCACTTCGCGCCGAACTCCGGCTAGCCCGCAACTTCCGTTCTCCGCGTGCCACTTCCGGTTCTTCGTTCGGGCCGGGGAGCGATTGTTCCTCTATTGTCCTGCGCGCGCCACCTCCCGATCGCTTCGAGCCCGGACGCTTCCGCTCTCCTCCGGATGTGCGCGGATGACTCGTCGAGATACGACGTCGTACCTCCTATCGGTGGGAGAGACGAGAGCTCGCGAGCCCCGTGGAAACTTGCCCGATGGACGATCGTGCGCGCCTATCGACGATCTTCATCCTCGTCCCGCGATCTCTCGTCGCACCGCCGATCATCGGTCGCTACGTTCAGTTTCTGCGATTTTTTATTTTATTTTTATTTTTTATTTCCGCTGCCGCTCCGTCCGCTCCTCGACTCCGAGCGCGCGCACGGTTGAGCGAGGTTCGGGTTACGCAACGCCGAGAGCAGCGCGGAATCGCGCGCGAGCTTCGGCTGCTCCTGCTCTTCTTCCTCCTCCTCTTCTGCTCGTATTCGTTATTCACCGCGCTCTCTATCGGGCCGCTTTTATTTCTCGCTCTCCCTCGCTCGCCCGCTCGATCCTCGGAGACACCGTGCCAGGCTCACCGAGCAAAATGCTCGGCTCTCTGTAACGCTCCCTCTCGATTCTTCCTCACTTTCTCTCCACCGGAGAGACTATATTTCAAGGACAACCAGCAGCCGCGGCACAACCAGTGTTCCATCTACGCGCGCGGAGCTCGCGATCTCTCTCTCAACCCCCTTCACTTCGCTTCCTCCATCCGCGAATTCTATCGGTCGATCGCGTCCAACGATTTCCTCCTTCGATATTTTTATTAATTTTTTTGTATCTCTATTTGTGCAATTTTTTTTTTTTTTTTTTGTATTCTGCCGTAGAAAGAGTCGATGAGGAGGAGACGATTTTGTTCCGTGCGACGCCGTCCGTGACGGCGAGAATTTGAGCCGCCGTAGCGAGAAAGCGACCGAAAAATGAAAGGGAATATTCGGCCCGCGCGTACGTTATCTCTCTATCCGTTTCGTATTATTATCATTGTTTCTTTTTTCTTACTTTACGTTTTTTTTCTGTTGTTGTTGTTATTATTATTATTATTATTTTACTTCCTTTCTCCGTCGCTACCTCGGTTCGCCGATCCGCTCGCTGCCTACGGGATCGGATTTTAACGCGCTCACGCGCGGTAGCCGCGGAGCTCGCGAGCGCCGCCGCCTGCCGCTCGCCGCTGGCTGGCTGGCTCGCTCTCGCGGGCCGGCTAGCAGCCGAGCGCGCGCGGTTTCAACTTTTACTTTCAGCTCTTACACAACAAACGCCGCCGCGGCCCGGCGTCGGAGCGGGCCGAACGAGCTCGCAACGGCTCGCAGGCCTCCGTGAACCGCACCGCGTTATATTATCCGGACAACCCACGGGAACGCTGGCGAATAACTCGGCCGGCGCTGTGGGCTCGCTTATCACGTTTTTCCTCAGCCCCGTTTCTGCCCCCCTCCCTCCGTCGCTGCTCCCCTCGTCGATTCTTTATCGATCTACGTATCGAATCGAGAAAACGGAGAAGAATAAACAAAAAAACAAAATCGAGGTCCGATCCCGAAGTGCGATCGTAACAGGGACGGAGGATGAGTTTCCGTTCACTTTCTACTCGCTATCCTCGCCGCGGCGCGCGTGCGCGCATGCGCGCTAGATCGGTACGGTTAGGCGATCCTCCGCGCTCGCGTATCGTCGTAGCTGCCGATATAGTTCTCGGCTCTCGAGTTCCGTTCGAGGCGCTATCGAGTATCCCCTACAGCGTCCACTCGAAGAGTCCGCCTTTGACCCAAAACTGCACCGCGGTCTTGCGACGGAAACGAAACCGTCTACGGATCGACGAAGGTTCCTCCGAAGCTCGTTTCGATCATCCTCCGAGCATGGACCAGCGTAGGTGACGAGGTGAAAAAAAAAAAAAAAAAAAATTGCGTCCGATAACAGCCTGCCCGAGCGATAAACCCGACGGATCTGACCCGAGCGCGCGCACACGTTTCGTGGGTGTCTTCGGTAGAGAGGCCTCTCTTCCGGTCTTCGCGGTGTTTCTCACTACTGCACTCCTCGCCGCGGCGTAACTTTTGCGCAAAGCCTTCGGTTTACTGAATCCACTCTCTCCCTCTCTCTCTCGGTTCTCTCTCCGCGTCTATCGTCGACCCGCTCGCTCGCTTTCCCACCTACCCAAAGCTCTCGCTATCCGCGCCCCTCGCGCCCCGCCGGTCGAGATAGAGACGGCGAGAGCGAGTAGGTGAGACGAGCGAAACGGCGCGGGAGGGAAGAGGCGAAAGCGTGCGGCGCGGTAGCGGAGCGACGAGGAAACGGTGAGCTCTTCGTATCGGTGGTGGTGAGCTGTAACGCCGAACGGCTCTATCGCAGTCCGCATAGGCGATAGCTGTGTCGGTGCGTTTCCTCGTGGCTGGAACGGCGAGGGAGGGAAAAACCAGAGAGAGACCGTCGAACGGTTCGTGTGTCCGCGTAGCCGAGCTGCTCGTCGCCGTTCGCGAGTGTGTGAGTAACAGGGGGGGGGGACTCTGTGCGAAGCGCAGCTTAGACGAAATAGAGTGCGCTTCGGTGGCGCATGAACGAAAGGGTTACAGTGTTGGTGCGCGTTAAAATCGCATTGGCCTGCGGAGTGAGACGGTACGGAGGGAGGCGGCAGCGATGGCCAGAAGTGGCGGAGCTCCGCGGCAGGGCGATAGCGCGGGGAGGGGCACGGAGAAAGAGAGTGAAATAGAGAAAGGCAGGTAGGTGTTGCGGAGAGAACAAGAGAGCCGGAGAACGGAGAGGCAGAGCGCAATGCTGGAGCGGTGGGGGACGGGGAACCAGGTGTCTCGGAGGGACTCTTCAACGTCTTAGCGGAGAGTACGGACCCTTTGGGAGAGGGTTGGTTGTACTGCCGCAGAGGGTCGGCTCGAGGGACAAACGGGCGGACCGATACGGCGGAAACTTCCTTCTCTTTGCAGCGAGCATGTATGCAATGTCGATGTGTATATGCAGATCCCAACAGCTTGGATATCATACGAAATCGGACGTTGTACAGTATAGTGTACAGTATGTAGCACACAATATTGTACATTGTATAGCACAGCGTATAGTATAGTGTATAGTATAGTGTATGGTATAGTGTATAGTATAGTGTATAGTATAGTGTACAGTATAGTGTACAGTATAGTGTATAGTATAGTGTATAGTATAGTGTATAGTATAGTGTATAGTATAGTGTACAGTATAGTGTACAGTATAGTGTATAGTATAGTGTATAGTATAGTGTATAGTATAGTGTATAGTATAGTGTACAGTATAGTGTATAGTATAGTGTACAGTATAGTGCATAGTACAGTGCATAGTATAGTGTATAGTACAGTGCACAGTACAGTGTATAGTACGGTGTATAGTACAAGATATAGTTCACAACGACCGGCGAGAAACAGAAGGGCGTATACTACGCCGTTTAGCACATAAAATGGCTCGACATACGCCCTTCAGTTTCTTGCCGATCGTTACACATGCATCCATACATCTCCGTTCTCATCCAGCCACTCGGCCACTCTCTCGGTACTTACTCTCCGCAGCGAGCTTCGTTTCGTATGGAACTCGGGCCGTTCAGAGTTCCTCCCGAGCGTCCGCTAGTGTGAGATATCCAGCCTCCTCGCGATCGTTCCTCCGCGCTCTTATCTATCTTTTTCTATTTCTCTCAGTCCATCGGGTCTCAGACACCTCCACCACTCGCTTCTGCTCTATCCACTACCGCCGCGCGCTCAACCTCTTCCACCTCTCTTTTAACTTTTTCATCGTCGTTACCCCACTCGGCTCCGTCTCCGTGTGTGCGCGCTACGAGCCTCTCTTCAACCCCTCCTCCGGTCCTCATCCTCCTACCGGGCTTCTCCCGCTGCGCTACGCTCTTTCCAGCAGCGGTCGACGTCGTCACCGCCGAACCTCCCCCACCCTCGGCGGACCGCCGGTACTCTCCCTTTCCTAGGCACTCGAGGAAAATCTACTCCGTCCCTCCGCGCCTCTCGCACCGCTGCATCAACGGAGCGGGCCGTCGCCTCGCGGACGGGAGAAAGAGGCACCGATGGATGGGATACACAGAAGTCTAGCCCAACACATCGACGAAGCTCGCTCGGATGTGTGAACGCTCGTACACCGACGGTCGACACGCGGAGCTGTAACACGTGCGAACCAACAGCCTGAGTACACAAACACGCGCGGTGCGTTTCGGTGTGCGTCGGGAGCGCCACGATACGCACTCCCGACCGGGCCCGACGAGACCCGCGATAAGAAAACTAGAGCTCCGCTTCACGAATTCTTTCTCGCTCGCTCTTTCCGCTTCTCCAATTTTTATCGCCCGATTTTCTTGGCCCTTCCGTCACGAACTTTCGCAACGTGTCCAACTGACGCCGACTCTTCGAAGTACTTGTTCTCCACAACACGTGTGTATATATATATATATATATATTTACATATGTGTACATAAATGCGAGCTCGCGCTCCATTCGGACTCGATCGATCCGCAATCTCTTATTATTCGTTCTCGTCTTACAATATCGTGCATTAACGACCGCTAATGAAACGCGGATTTGTATCGGTTCAATTACGCGGCTGTGGGCCGAAGCGGTCGGGCATTGAGTCATGTTCGTCGGAGATCGGTGAAAGTGAACGTAAACTTTGGGACTCTCGCTTATCTTTTCGTTTTTCGGCCTCCGTGTTTTCTCTTTCGATCTATCGCTCGAGCATCCCTGACACTCTTTCCTCGTTCGCTTTGAAATCAACAGCGCTCCACCGGCTGTTCCACTCGAACGTTCGCGAGTTGCTCAACGAATTTAGAGAGATAAAAAAAAAACTTACATTTTCGTCCGATTCTATTTTTTTTCTTTGGAATTTAACGAGCAACCGGTTGATTCAGTGGGGAAGCGCGAGTGAGAGAACACGTGGATAAACACACCGAATTTTTATATATAGCTTTACGCAAAGACTGTAGTACTACACTGAATCGTATTACTATTATATTATTTCTCCATTCTAAAGACGCTTCCGCTCTTTCTCCACCTCTCTCTTTATTCATTCTGCGGGCCGGCTCCGTGTGTCTGTTTTCGCGTTTCTGTGTGCGGTCACGAATATAGTCGAGGCTCTGTAGCTATTCGGAGTATTTTGTACCACTCTCCACTCTCCAGCGGGGCCAGTCAGCGTTCTATTTTTATAGTATTTCGCTCGACGCGGCTCCGCGATTCCGCGCTCTAGACGGTCCCGGCTGAGCTCAGCCGGCACGCACCACTCTCGCACTGCTCGACGAACGAGCCGATCGCGATACTCGCTCACGTATCGGACACACAGTCAGAACATGTCCGTGCTACACGTAGACGTTACTCCTTCGAGCAACGCGCTTTGGGACCCGTCATCATTTTTGTACACACCACCGACCACACTCCTGCCACTCGATATGGAACCCATCGAGCATACACAGCTGATGGCCCTGCAATTTATTTGTATCCACCCTCAATTAGTCTATTCGAACATTCCATTGTTTTTTGCTTTGCCAATAAATGTATCCCTAGATTATTTTAAAAAATTATTCTTTTTTATATTATTTATTATATTATTTACTATATTATTTATTATTTTATTTACTATATTATTTATTATTTTATTTACTATATTATTTATTATTTTATTTACTATATTATTTATTATTTTATTTACTATATTATTTATTATATTATTTATTGTTATTATACAATGATCTCCATGTATGAATGAAAAGTCGTTGATTTTATTTGTCTGTCTGTCTGTCCTGACGCAGAGAGCGGCGGACAATTTGATGGGGAATGGATAAGCAATCTATTGGGCGAGTGCATTTGGTTTTTCGTCGACGCGTCGAATTTTCAATCGGATTTAATCAGCGTGATTGAGAAACGGGGAAAAAAAGAGGCGAGTAACGAACGGATGGCGGCTACATTATTTTGCATTTGCGCGAGGCCGCACGGGAGCGTGAGCCGGTCAGCTGATTCCCACGCGACTCTCGGGTGTGCGAGGCAGAATGAGAGAGAGAGTGACGCTTGCGCCAAATATTTGCTTTTACGAGCTGGCGGGCGTGCGCCGGTCCGCTATCAAAGCGCCCGGGCACAGAGTGGTATTAATTAGCTGCGATTAATGAGCGAAATCGTTTTACTCATTCATTAATCTATCTTACCCTGCTGATTTTTTTTTTTTGCCACTCTTCCGTCGCATCCACTCATCAAGTTGTTTGTCTCGGACCGCGACGACATTTATTTATTTACCCGTGGTCTAAATTAAAAGTACGTGGGTGGGTGGGGGGGGGGGGGGGGGGGGGGGGGGGGCGACACACGGGCTCGTGTGTGGCTCGCGACTAATAGAAGGCCACGCAGCCTGCGAACACGTTGCGCAATCGGGTAAGGTGGTTTCATTATTTAACTATCCTTATCGCAACGTAACATCTACGCAGGAATTCTGATACCAAAACACTCCACTTTCCGAGTTTTTTTTCTTTCTTTCTTTATTTTTAGATGTTCGCACATCAAACTGGTATTCTATGAGAACTGGTGCGATTCTCATGATTCGACGGTTGTTAAAATTCTGTCGCTAAATTAATGATAAAACAATTGTCGCAATGGTAATTTTTTAACCGAAGTCCGGTCTTAGTATGATGCAAGACTGGCCTGCATTAATGCCCGGTCCGTTTCCCTACCGCAGACCGATTCATATCCTCGAGCCATCAATGAATTACACGGTACTATCCATTCAGAAACGACCTTTAAAAAAAGATATATTACAAATATTAAATCGCTAAATATATTGCTATTAATTTAATTCTTCGTAAAATCGAAATTCGATCACATCGCAGGACTTTTCTCCCTTTTAAAAGGTCGGATGAAAATTCTATCGCTAAATTATTAAAGAAACAATTGTCGCGATCTAAATTTCTAACAAAAGCACGATCTTAGTACGAGTTAAGTCTTTCCCTAGTCAATGCCCGGTCCACTTCCCTACGTCAGGCTCATTCATGTCCTCAATGAACCACAAAATACTATCCATTCAGAAACTGCATAAAAAAAAAAGTGATCTAAAAAAATATTAAGTCGCCAAAAACATCGCTATTAATTTAATACCTCGTAAAATCGAACTTCGATCTCCTCGCAGTGCTTTGCCCCCTTTCCGAAGGTGGGGCGACCGCGAGGGGAGGAATATCCAGTTCTTTGCCGATTCCCGACTCTCGCTTCTTCGAGTTTGCGGCGACCGTGCAAACTCGAACGACTGCACGCTCCCGAGACTCCGAGACTTCGCTCGGCTTTCCTCTTTTCATCGTTCTTTCTCCCGGCAACCGCGATCCGGTGCACCGCACAACGTCCGCTCTCCCGTTTGTTCTGTTCGCTGCTCCCGCTCCCGCCGCCGACTACACCCTGTATTCTCCCGCGGTGTCTCTCGTTCCTCGTTGTGCTCTCTCGCCGCCGGAGCGGCCTGCTTTTATTGCGAATCCGGTTTGCGAGAGGCGAGCTAGCTCGCTCTCGCACACACAGCGGCGCAACGAAGGACGCGAGAAGGGAGAGGTTGTAGGAAATATATGCGAAAGAAAGAAAGGAAGAGGTAAAGAAAGGCCGGTAAAGTTTCGCATAAGGGCCTTTGCCCGGTGCGAGCAACGCTCGACGTATCGCGCAGCTAAAACCGTAAGGGCCCGATTCATCCCCGAGCAACCATGCGAGATACGCCCTTATGCCTCTAACCTTCCACGTCCGGTCGCTTACCGTGCAAAAAAAAAAAAAAAAAAAATAGTGCAAGAAAACGAAGATTTGCGAGAAAGATAAATAGAATAAAGAAGTTCGGGCCTCTCGGTCAAAAGGAAATAAATAATAATCGCGGAGAGAGGGCGGAGGGGACCGTCCCGTCCGATCGACGGGAGGGCTCCAATGAACGCCGTGTAAGATTCTGTACTCGTACTGTCCGCTGACCACTTTCAAGGTTGCCTGCCACCGACCACCGCGCTCCTACTTGTCCCGAGTTAATGCAACGAGAAGTGCTACGCGTACTCAGCGGGGTACGTGTCGCTCGCTGTACGCACGCAGAAGCGGGAGTCGTGTTGCGTGTACGCTTATTAGACACGCTCACGGTCGCGGGATCTCTTACCTGTTTCTACTTCTCACTTCGGTATCCGAGACAAATCTTTCACACGCGGCGCGAGTGGAATGTTAAGATAGACTGTAAATAATAATTATGAAAATGCATCGTTATTGTTGTTATTATTGTTATTATTGTTACTATTGTTACTATTGTTACTATTGTTATTATTGTTATTATTGGAGATTGGGACTCGAGCTAATTCTTGAAAGTCATCAGCTCCGAGCAACGGAGCTCCGAAATCCTAATTGCGAGCTTCAATTTTTTGTAATCCTTTTTTTCGATAAATAAATTTTATAACTAAAATAAAAAAAAAATAAAAATGACTTCAGTGAGTTTGGTGGCATTGGCCAGTCGCGTCACACGATTCTCGGTTAATCGATACGACGTTGTCCTACCTGATTCATCGAGCGGCACTCTCGCTCTCCCGGCTCACACCCAACGATATCGGAATCGCGTCGTGCACGGTAGATGCATAGGACGGCGCGCCTGTGTGAGTAACGCCAGCGATTATGATGTGTACGCAACGTGCAACGAGAAAGAGACGGAAAGAAAGGGGGAAGGGGGGTGGGGGGGGGGGGAGTATGGAACACCCCGCGCCTGCAATCGTTATGTAATATCATAACGTTACGCTATAGTCCGTTTTATACACTCGTTGTCTCGCACCATTGCGATTTCAAGGTTCGCGAGCATTGTTGTTTACTCGCCGGGTTAGCGAATCGTCGCCGCATCGCGATGCAGTTGCAGGGACGGATATCGGATACCGATAGTGCGTGTTACTCTCCGCCTGACGAATTTTTATTTTTTCTCCTCAACCCTTTCACAATCCATAAAAAAAAAAAATCCGCTCGCAATGTACTTCACGTAAAAGCACCGGTCAAATTTAATTTAATTTCAACCCTTTCACCCTTTTTCTCTTCGTAAAATAAAAATTTTATTTTCTCCCACATTCTTTCATGGAATCTGCACCGGTGGATTCATTTTTTTTTTTTTTCTTGTATGCATCGTAGTACATTGAGAAAAATGCTTTCCTCCCGGCCAGCTCTTCACCGGGCGGGCCAAAGGGCGGCGGACACGCACTCGCCCGTCGCCGGGATGAAAGTGAACGCGCAGCGACGGGGAGGAGAGGGAGAGGCTCGCGCCTCGAGTGGCTCCGCTGCAAGGGAAGTTTCTCAAAGAGAAAAAGGGAGAAGAAAATAAAAGGAAAAGGGAGAGTGAGAGAATAAGGGCGAGAAGGGAGGAGGTACACAGGGTCATGCACATATCTCCGTGCAGGGGCTTTACAAACTCGTAGGAACGCGAGAGGAACACGTGAAGTGGGTTGCAGTGTAGGTAGGCGGCGACACAGAGAATGCCGCCGCGCGGAGAAAGAACACGCAGGGCCCGCAAGCTGCCGAGCAAAGGGAAGGAGCTCGTACGATCCTCGAGGGCGGGAGCGTTCGCCGGCCGCCGCGGGGCAAAGCTCGGGCCGCGTGTGTGCGTGCGCGTACCAGCGAGAGGGAGTAAAGAAAAAAAAAAGAAAAAAAAAAAATCGCTGGAACGAGTAAAGAAAAGAAAAGAGAGCAAGGGGAAGTCCCGGCGAATCGAGTGGTTTTACAAATCCTCTGGCTCCTTCTCATTCACGCGTGAGGCTTTACAAATGCTCGTGTGGAACGTCGAGAGGCGGCCGATGGTGCGCTGCAGAAAAACGACGACGCTGCTCTTTTGCTACGCGGACTCGCACTGTACGTCGACGAGGGAACGCGTGGGAAGAGAGTTTTATCGCGGGGTGGAAGAGGAGAGCAACGAGACTGGCGATGTTCCGCGAGCCCCGCGCAAACCCGCGAGGGAAAGAGGAACGGGGAGAAAGGGGGAAACGATGATGCGCCGGTCGAAGAAAGAGGAAGATGAACGCCGCATAGGCTCGGCGCTTCTCCGGCGGCGTCACGAACGGCGTACGCACCGCCTGATAAGGCCTTATCGTGTGTGAAAGCACCGTGGCCTACTTACTTCGCGCACGTACGTACGAGAGCTTCACACGTGGCCGTGCACCGTGACTCGCTCCTTCAGCGTCTTTCCACGATGTCTGTCGGGGTGCCGAGGCACAGCTCGGCGCCGCCGACATACCCGCGCACCTCGTCGAATGCCTGACAACGGCTCGACGACGACACGTGTGGACACTCGATGAATACACGGTGAAACAACAAAAATCGTTGTGCATCTTACGAAGATTTCTTGCCAGTATCTCTGCGATTATCTTCTCGTCATTTTTTTTTTTTTAACAATTTTTCACAAAAAAAATTATTATATACTTAAAAAGAATAAAAATAGTGGTCCTTTGTGGATGGAAAATACTGTTAAATTAATTTTCTTCGCTAATTTTACAATTTTTCATTGACAAAAAAAAAAAATTGAAAGCGAACCAAATTTGTGGTTCTTTGTGGACGAGAATTACTGCTAAACGTACAAGAGGCTTTTACAGTACGCGGCTGGTAAAAATTGATTGCAACAAAGAGGCGTTCATTTTTATTTATTTTTTATTTCTTTTTCGAAGCAATGGCTCGGTGAATTCTCGACGTCCCCAAAGAGACTTCGACGTGCGCGCGCATAATATGTAATTCTCGGAGCGAATCATGCGTACACGCACGCGTATGCGAATGGCTGCTGCGATGTATTATGCATTATCCTTACGTACACGAAGCTGTTACATTATGGAGATGGAAACAGTACGAGACTGTTGGTGCCGAGTTTGTGTATTATTCCGCTTGTAATCCAGAAATGCTTCGGCTTCTTTTATTTCTCACCGGAGCGATTTGTCCGAGTTTTACTGAACGATATTTTTTCCGGCAGCCGCGCAATTCCCGATAATCGCTCTTCCATCGTCAGCGTCGGCAAACATCGACGAAACGGCACTCTCTATTTCACACTCGGTGATCTTTTCTTTCTTCAATTTTTTTTTTTGTTCTACCAGCTCGCTCTCTCGAGATAAGGGAATCGTTACGTCGGATTGTCCCACTTTGTTGTAGACGAGAAATGAGGCGAGCTGCACTCAGGGTCTCTGCAGTAGGTCTCTCTCGACAATGACCAACGAATCGTAACGATTTCAATGAAAATAATTTTTTTTTATTTATTCGCTCCACATTAATTCGCGCCAAATGGCATTGGTCGTTCAGTTACATTTTTTATATTTTTTCTCGGTATCTTTTTTTAAAATTATTTTCAATGCTTCATACAATAGCAAGTTGATAACCTCGGGTTTACGAGGAGCAGGCCTGGTTTTATGATAATTGAGTGAAATCGAATCAAATTGGCGAGAGAGCCAGTTAGGATACAGCGGAGTGGCCCCGAGAGTCGCGCGGTGAGTACAACGAAAAGTGTTACGTGGGAGGGATGACAACGCTCCGCGAGCTTGCGCTCTCTCGCCGAGTGCCGCTGCGTTATTGCTGCACTTCTCTCGTTGGGTAACTCGCGACTCGGGCCTTGACTTTTTGCTCGATTCTCTCCTCCTCCTCCCGTTTGTTAGACGATAGACCATAGCAAAACCGACGATGGAGAGATAGCGTATTAAAGTATCCGTGCTCTCTTGTGTCAATAACGTTTCAGCGCGATATTTCGCAGTACCATTAGATCCGAGCGTCAATAGTTTATGTACAGTAATATATATCCACCTAATGCACCTCTCGATATCCCGTTCGCTCTTTGCCTGTATCGATTTCGCCTTATCCATCAGATCTGTCGAGGGATACGTGTGAAAGATATATATTTTTTTTTTACAACTATCTCGTAGATATCCATTTGGATAAAGTACCTGGCACAAGTCATTTCGACACTTTTTTTATACCGAGAAATTGTGCGGGAAAAAAATTAACAATTTCGTGGAAAATTCGAGCTTATCAGCGGAGAGATTACGACCTCTCGAGCTCTACTCTGTCAAACATCAGTCAAACTTTTTTAAAATTTTTTTTACAATTATGTTACGTAATTATATTATACAGAATGCCTTCCATACATACATTGATAAATATCGTTTGCTTGAATCAGCCACATTTAATAAAATATTATTATTATTTTCAACCTATATTTTAATGTTCCGTCTCGAGATCAAAGAGACTACTCTCTGTAAAGAGCTCTACTCGGTCTGACGTCGGTAGAACATTTTATTATTTTTCGTTTACAATTATTACATACACTTCTGTTAAACAGAATGCCTCCAGTACATACATTGGTGAATATGGTTTGCTCGAATCAACCAAATTTAATGAATTATTATTATTGTTATTATTTTTATAATGTGCAGTCGTTGTTGCTATTCTGCCCCGAGCCGAAAAAGACTCTTCCACGTTAATCTGTTTAAGGAATAATTCAGTGATCCGTCGCGCTCTTCCCGAAAGTCCGAAACTCATGGTTCGCGAAGAGCGCGCGCGTGTTCTCGAGGCCCAACGTTATTCTATCGAGTGCAGAGGCAGACCTATGTGGGGTACGGAGTGGGTATAGCGAGTGTGTGGATAAACCGGCGACAGTTTCCGTGGCCACGCGTGTGCGTGAGGCCCGAGTCGGACGCATTGCGAAATTGGGTCGACAGAAATTCAACGCAGCCAGCAAAGCAGCAGCAGCAGCCAGAGTCTGCTTGCCAGCAGCAGCAGCACCTCGATCTTATACGGCGTGCAGCCACACGTTGCCTTTAAGGTGTACAAACTAACGCTATCTTGCGACGCACGCTGTATCAGAGCCTGTCGCGTAGCGTGTGTTACAGGCGAGGAAAATTTTCGTGGATACGGCATGGAAAAAAATTAATCGTATGGGAATTTCTTTCCCGCACTCTACAGTGAGAAAAATAAATGGTTGGGTCAATCGAGGCGCGTTGACATTCGTTCAAAGGCGTTGGTTGATTCAACAAAAATGTTTGTCCCAAGCGTGGTTTTCGTGAATTTCTTAGAAAAAATTATGTGAATGACTAAGGCGTAGAAAGGTCCGTTCTGACTCTTGTGAATGCCGCGATCGTCAAGAACTCCCTTTCTATAACCACCGTTCTGTAATAACTATTAATAAAACGATGCTTCAGTTGTACCAACCAAGTAACGGCTTTGAACGTCCCCGTGACTTTTGGTTCATAGAACCACTTTGTTTCTCAGTGCATCGGCCAACATAAAATTATTAAATTAAATGGATGGATTAAAAAAATTAATCCATGGAGAAAAAAAAAATTATGTTCCTTTCGGAGTGTATTAGAAGCTGAGGCTGAGAGTTTGCGGGAATGTCCACAAGCCCGGGCCTCTCTCCGGAATAACACTTTCGAGATTGAGTCAGGCTCTCGGTCCCGCCGGACCGAGGAGAATTTCAATTTCGCGTTACGCAATGATCGGCAACGGCAGCCGTACGGCGGCATAACAGGAACGGAGAGCCTCGCGATCGGCGATCAGCCGGTTAACTTTCGTTGATACACGCGCGCTAAAGAGAATTTAAAATTTGGTCCTATCAGCCGAATGGGCCATCGTCGAGCATCATTCGGACGATCGCCGAAGACGAGTATTTTGTTTCGTGAAGTCGTCGGGTCGATCGAAACCGCCGCGAGGCGAGAAAGCAGGGCTCGATTCGGAGGGCGTTACACTTGCGCGATGGAGGCACGACCAGAGGCACGCACATTTTTTTGTTTTTTTTTTATACGCCTCACGAAAAGAAGAGTCAACCTTGGGGAACGCGTCGGACGAGAGATAGCGGAATGAGGAATAAAGCGCGAAGCACGCAGATAGGAGGAACTTACGGCTCGGTGAGACAGCGAAGACTTTTGTGCCCGTAAGAACTTAGCCTCGGCCAACTTAGAGGTGTCGGAGACGACTCTGGCGCCGTAAAAGACGCGCTGCTCGCGATTGCCGCGAATGGGAAGTAGCTGAGCGAACGGAGAGAGATACGGGAGAACGTGAGCGAGCTGAACAGTGATATAGATTTCTACGCTTAACAAACATTTCTTGCCTACAACTTTTTTTTAAAATGTAGACTTTCGTATTAATTTAGCAATTTTTTTTTTTTTTTACCACTTGTTTTTTTATGTTACAATTTTTATTGTAAACTACTATTATCGCACCGAATTTTTGGCAAAGAAATTGTAAAATTAACAATTAAAAAATTAATGGTAAAATTATGGAGAAGAAAGTTGTGGACGTTTGTTAAATGTACAAACTATTTTTTCCTTTGAGAGACGTAAATCAATTTAATGTAACGGCAAAAGAGTTTTCTGCCACGACGACGTAACATTGAGCGACGGGTGAGTGGAGCGAAATTGCGAGTTTCCTAAATATGCGTCATAGCCGTTTTATTGGGTGCAATAAAGCGTCCCGAAATTTCTGCCGGTCCCTTTATCGTTTTACCACCGAAAGGGATGTCGGAGTTTAGGAGTCTCGACCGAGAAACACCAACAAAAAAAAAACACAAACCGGAAAAGAATGGCCTTTCGAACCCCTTTTTTTACTCCCATGTCCCCAAAGTTTCCGAAACACGAAAACCGAGGTCACCCCGAAAGTTTCGCTTTTACGAACACACGCTCAACCTCCGTCGCCAGTCAAAAGTACCGACATTATGACTTTACGAGCGTTTACCGGACGAGTGGTCGTCTCGTTGAATGTTACTCCGGAAGGGTTGTCCCTCCCTCTTCCCTTCTTCCTTTCTCCCTCCTCTCTTTCTCGGTCAGCCGGTCTCCTCCACAATGACAGGAGATTATGAGTTTTTACGCTCGATCCTTTCTTCCACTAGTCTATTCTCTCTCGCGCGGGACTGCGCGTATTCGCTTTTCACTGAAAGGATTGCGTCCCCGACCTCGAGCGCGCAAGGGTCAGGCGAGAGTCGGGCATTTTTTTTATATATATACATATATATATTCACAATTTTCACGAGCGTCAGTCCTCGGCTTCGACGCAACTCTCTCGCGCAGGGCTCTCTGGGGCCGAGAAGGGCGGAAAAGGAAATTGCTCGCTCGCTCTTTTTTTTTTTGCCTTTTTTTTTTGCCTCGCTCTTTCGGCTCCGGATCTCTTCTCGTCTCGTTACCAGTGCAAGACGACCCCGACTGCGGACCGCTCAACGAGACTCTCCCAGCCGGACTGCTATAATACTTATTTTTTTTCTAACGATATTTTTTTTTGGTTTTTTTTTCTTCCTTCATTGCTCTCACCGCCCGCGAACGCGGAGTTCGAACGACAAGGACTGCGCCCGTTTCTCTTATCCTTGAGCCATGCCACTGTGCGCGAGGGGGATTAGAAATTGGCCTTCGACGCGGCGCTTTTATAACGCTCACGGCTCTTTCGCTACGCGGCCGTGTCTTTCGTTGCTCAACGGATGAGATGAAATAGGTATTATAATATATAATACGTTGTAAACTTAAAATGCCAGTTTGTTTCGGGGAGGGTTGAGGGAAGATCGAAGGAGAGAGAAGAAAGAGAAGAGAAGAAAGATACGTTGCGTTCTTGCGAGAAATATACGATTTTATTTTTAACGCCATTTGGACTATTGAAGTATGTGTTAAAGAGTGGAAGAATTTGAGCGAAAGGTAATTTAAAGTAGTCCTTGCGAATAGTGCTCACTTCGCATAAGTTTCAGAGAGATTAGCGGCAATTGTAAACACTTGTCGATGGTATAAAAATCTGAAATTAATCAAGCGTATTAAAGATGCTGAAAAGATTAATTTTGCATAATAATAATTCGAAAATGTTATTATTATTATGCAAAGTTAATATTTTCAGCACCTTTAATATGCTTAATTTTTTCAGATTTTTATACAATCCAGAAGTGTTCGCAATTCCCTCATTCCTCTCATTTCTCTAAAACTTATACGAAGTTAACACTATTGGCAAGGACAACTTTAAGTAATGCATCGGATACCGGCATTGATACGCTCGGGCCTTTCTAGTGCAAAGCAGCAAAAACGCCAGAGAGTTCATCCTTGAAACGTCCGGGTTTCTCGATGGCCGATTGACGAGGTCTCGTGAACTTTGCCTCCACGCCATTCCCACAGCATATATGACACGGCGCGGCTCAAGCTCCTCGCTTCCGCGTCTCTGATATTCGCACGCTCCCAAAAAAAAAAAGGAAAAAAAACCGAGGTATAAACTGGTATTTAATCATTTTCATGAAGACTCGTCTCTCCGCGCTGTCGAAGGTCACGGATTCACTATAACGAGATTGATATATGCTGAACACGTCATGCATATTCCAACATCTTTTTTTACTATTTGTTTTTCATAAAGCAATTCAGCTATAACCTTACTTTAAACGATTGTAATGATGTCATTTTATAGGTAAGGGCCCTGACGGTCATATAATCACTAATTCTAAAGGACTTAAAACGGGTCCGCACTGTACGAGTACAACACGAATAGAATAGTAAACAAAAATTCTAGATGTATAAGCTGGTGTTTAATCTCTTCCGTAAAGATCCATCTCTCCACGCTATCGAAGGTCACGGATTCTCTATAACGAGATTGATATATGCTGAAGACGTCATGCAAATTCCAACATCTTTTTTGTTACGATTTTTGTTTCTTAAAACAGTTTAGCTGGTCCCTTTTTTAACCCTTGAAAGGAGCTTTTTTTTTAGGTAAAGTGCCCCGACCACCATATCATTAATAACTCTAAAGGACTTAAAAAAAAAAATACTGTTCCGCAATGCACGAACAGAAGAATCGCAGCTTGGGTAAATAAGAATATTGGCGTCCCCATCGATACTTTGTTTTTCCTCCATCTAACTTGTTTTTCCAATTTCCGACCATTTCCAAGCCGAAGGTCTCTCTCGGTCTCTATCTCGTGAAAATCTTGACCACTTCCACCAAGGCTTGTGTATGTCGTAAAACAGTAGAAAAATATATATGACGCAAATTCTACGAAGAGCTTCCTTTTTCTATTAGATTTTTATTATCTGCCTCGCTTCAAGATCGGAAGTGGGGGGCAGCGGCTTTCGCTACAAGCCTATAGTTGCAATGTGTTGTCTCAGGGACGAACGCGGCATCCCAGTCGATTCCTCGACGACCGGCATCAACATTATTTTTCCACATTGCCGAGAGAGACTCTGGTATGTTATTTTTTTTTTATAACTTTTTTCTACTCAACTCTCGTTTAGCGAGTTGCCAGTAATTTTTATCAAGAGCCGAGCGCTTCTGTCTGTCGTCCTTTTCGTCGGGCTTCCACGTCGCAGCTCGCGTGCCTGCAGTATCAGCTATCGGGCACCGCGGCGAACAAGCGGCAGCGGGGCTGCTGGCATGTACGTAAAGTGTTGTAAACTCTTATTCCGAGGACGCGAAACGTAAGACTTAGGAGAGAGATTAGGTAAGCGTCTCGAGGATTGGCCGAGGCAAAACGGGGGCGCAGCAAAAAAGATCGAAGGACATCCTCTCCGTACGGGTGCTCGAACGAAAATTTCACAGGATTTTTCTTGCGCGGCTTCAAAACCGCATGCTCGCGACTTTTAACGTATTTACGACGATGGCCCAAGCGAGCCGCGAATATATTATTTTTCCAGAGACGTTCTCGTTCACGAGCAACAGCGAGGAACGTAAACTCAATTTTACCATTTTTTTTTTTTTTTTACTTCGTTTACCAGCCAGCTCTTGTGCGCAGTCGACTGCGTACGCGTTGCCAAACCCGTCGATCACAGCAGCGATTGCGCGCGCGATAAAACCGAACGGTGAACAATAAAAAAAAAATTAAAAAAAAAAAAAAAATTCAAACAAAAAATTAAAATCAAAGGAAAAAGTAGCAAAGACGTATTAGAAGTATTCTTGGAGAGTCGAGGATAATTTCGTCGGCAATCCGTGTATTATCGAGTCGCGGAAGCCGACCTCGTAAACCTTGGACGGGGCAGATAGAACACAGTCCGAGGAAAATATTATGAGACTTCCGGTGCCTCGTAAAACTTTCTAATCGCATCGCGGGCTGTTCCTCTCCGGTTCTATCCTCAGCTTCGGAAACATATTATTTCTGCTTGTGTTATTATTCAACGGCCGCGGGAATGCTCGTGAATTCCGTCCTCGTTGAATATTCATGATTAATTCGTGGCTGCGCGTTGCTCTTCCTCCTCCGCCGATGCACGGAGAGGCGAGGAGCGAATGTCGTGGAAGTTTGGGAGGCGGTTTGGCCCGCGTGCCGAATGTCCAAGGGAAACGAAGATCGCGAGCAAGGGCCTTTCACACCGTTAACTCGGCCGTCGCGACGCGTAGCACGTTCTATTTGTAATCTCTCTCTCGCGCGCGAGCCCGAGCAGCGGCATCGCGGCATCACGGCAGTCGGCAGCGGGGGCCGCCTCGGGGAGAAATGGGAGCAAGGTCCGGAGAGTTAGGAAGAGGCTGCTAAGGTGCAATAGGTGGCTCTTGGCCAACGGTTGGCCAAGTTACTGACTTTAAGTGGGAAAATAGAACGAGTTTATATCGCGTGCTCTTCGTCGGGGTGAGCGCGTATAGTAGAAATTATAATACCCGCGCGATTTAAGAAGCGAACCCCTTCTTAATCGATCATCGATTCCCAGGGGGAAAAAATGGAATGTATTATTTAATTTTGCGGCAGGTAAAGATCGAGTCGAAAATACCCACGGGCGATCGGCGCTCCGATCGTGTACATTTTTTTTTTTTTCAACTGTGGGAGGAATTCCATTTCCTTTAATATTTTTTAAATGTCATATGTTGTATTGTCTACTTAAATAAAAATGGAACTCGATCATTGATTTTTTTTTTATATCCGGATCTAGAAAATTCTTTACATGTTCGAAACACTTTTACGAACGATCAATCGATCATCGATTCCGATTTAAAAAAATGGAATGTTTTATTTTGTTTCGCGGGAGATAAAGATCTAATCGGAAATCGCTACGGTCGATCGGTGCTTTGATTGGGCAAAAAAAAAAATCGCTAGATCCAAATGCAAGAACAAAACTGTGGGAGGAATTCCATTGCCTTCAATATTTTTCACATGCTACATTATCTATCCGGATTTAGAATTTTCTTTACATGTTCCGAACGATCGATAATGGGGGATTTTCCATACGATTTTAAATTACATTATTAGTAGTAGTAAAAGAGATTTATTGCCAAAGTTAATATTTATACAGTCACCGTCTTATACTAATTTTATACCTAATGATAATTTTAGCCCTTGGCTAAGGGCCATCGACCTGAGTCCTTCAGCCCAATGTATAATTATAGTTCATAAAAATGGAATTCCTTCAGCGATTTTTTATATCCAAGCCTAGAATTAAAAAAAAAAATTCACAACACTGATACGAACGATCAATCATGGAGGATTTACGATCCGATTTTTTATTATCGATAAACAAAATTATTTTTCCCCCAAAAAATCGATTTATTCCGACGGGAAAGAAAGATTCGATCGACCGTACGGAATTATTTCGTTCAGCGGGCAAATTCGAGGCAGCTGTAGTGCGCGGCCCGACCGACTGAACTTTCCACTCAGGAAACGGATGAGCGATCCTTTCCGATCGTCTTTGCTAGCACACCTTCGCCGTTGTGATACCGAGAGTCACGTCGCCGTTCGGTATACCTTCTGTACTGTATTCTATCCCGCGCTGTCCTATACCCACCTCGAACGTCGATGATTCTTTCGTTCCCCGTTCGTTCGTTCGTTCGCTCGGTTGGCTAAGAACGTTTGGTTACTTTACTTTCAATTTCATTTCGTCGGCTCTCTCGCGCGCGAGCTCCGCGAGGGCATTACGTAAGCTCCGTGCCGACCCGACCGAGAGAGTCGTGTCGAAATAATGGTGGCCACTCTTATTATGTACCTTGCAGGCACCGCCTGTGCCTTGCTTCTCTGCTGCTGCTGCTGTTGCTGCTGCCCCTTTGGAGTATTCCAACGGGGTAACTCGAGGCTGCCGAGAAGAGTGTTGAGCCTTAATGCCTAAAATCTTACAACCTCATCACGATAGATCGCATACCTAATAGCTAATACTGTACTATTATCGTCTCAGCCAGCGAACAATCTTCGCGCTGAACGATAAATTAACCCCCCCATCCCCTCTCCTCTTACGATACAAAAGCGATTGTTATTGAAGTGTCGAGAAAAAGGACACGGGTCATTTGTTTCAATATGAGTAAAGTGAAAAATACACCATCCACATATTGACAAAAAAAAAGGTTGGTTTAACCAAAAGTTTAACCCTTTCCGCCATACAAAAGAGATGTTTTTGGAGTATCGAGAAAAAAAAGACACGAGTCAGTTGTTTCAATATGAGTAAACCCTTTGAACTTATGTCATCGCGCCTTGTTTAATAAAACCATTTCTTATTCTCAGTGTAGTAGAATCGATGATAAAAAAATTTTAATACGAGTTCGAATTATACAAATTTTATCGATTCTTTTTTTTTTTACTTTTTGCAGATGGACTCGAAAGAAATGCAGTTTCAGGAGTCAACAGAGATGGTAAGTTCATTATTAATTCCGGAGCTCGGCGATTACTCCGAGTACTTATGGTACGCATTTATGTGCCCAACTACTCGATGCACTCGAGCATTGGCCAAACGCTCATTACTCTGCAGTGTCTCTTAATTAAAATTGAAACCAATCAATTTCTGTTCGACTCGGTAACATAATTTTTTTCATCATTCTGTACTCAGATTAAAAAAAAAAAAATTCCTTGCGCCGATATATTTTTCCGATGACAACGAAAGCATGAAGATAACGATTCCGTCGCGCGTCCCGAAATATTTTGCCTCGAACGAAAGTGAAAGGGTCCTTCGTCGCCCCGCTTCCCCGCCGCTTCGTGAGCGATTGCACCCGAGGGACGGCGGACAGACAGACCGAGAGACTCGCCTCCGCTCCTCGCCTCCACCAACGCGAGTGCAAAAACCTCCGGTCCGCGCGAAGTTGCGCGCGGAGTGTGACTGCGAATCGCAGAAACTCCGTAGATCGTAGATAGTCGCGCGTCAACGAGAAAGTTCGGTGTAACAAAGGTAACGATTGTGTCGGTCGCGTCTCTTAGGGACGCGATGTGGTGCGAGGAGCGAGGATGAGCCGGTGCGCGAAAAGCGCACACCGACGCCGTCGGAATAATCCGCCAGCGTGCTTGCGCGTATCGCGAAAGAGAGCGAGAACTCGCGCTCAGGGTCGGGCCGCGAGTGCGGTCGCGCGAATTGGAAAGTAATTTTTAATGTAACATATCGACGAGATGAGAGGAGCTCGCCGGGCCGATCGTCGGCGGATAATCGCCGTCGCTCGATCGACCGGGCATGAACTTTATCCGCGATCCGATAGCGATCGGGCGGCACGAGCAGGATCCCGGACCGGCCGCGATGGAAGCAATTAAAATTTCGTCAAAGAGCGTGACAACCCTGAAGGGTAGCTTTTTACATTTTTTGTATTTTTTTTTTTTTTTATTTCATGGGATGTAGTGAGGTTTAATTCATCGAGGGATAATATATATTATAAACTGTCGATTAGAGAAGAAGGTGCGGATAAGGTCGAGGAGTGGAGAAGCCGGAGCGCCGGTACATGGGAGCAGCATCAGCGATATATGACGGAGAGTTCTCGTACTCTGTACACGGTTTGTACCGTCACCGCGCCTGATGGCCTCTTCCCCCCCCCATCCTCCTCCCACATATCGTCTATGTGTTTTATACACACGATACGGTCTCCGCTTTGCAATTTCGCAACGAGGAGAGCCAGCTCTCGCGGCGCGCGCTCTCTGTGCGCTCCTCTCTCTGTCGCAATAACATCTTTGACGCTAAACATCGTCGTCGAAACGTCGCGCGGTAACACGCGAGAGAAGACCCGCTTGTTTGCTCGCGTATACACGGATAGGAGCGTGTGAATTGCGTGCGAGTGCGTGACACGTAAGAGGGCGATCACGCGCACGTGGAAAATACACACGGTAGAGAGCCCACAATTTTATTTATAGATCAAGTTTTTGGGAGGCGGAAGGCCGGAGCGCGGAGGCGCGAGGGAAGAAAGCCAGCCGGTCCCTTCGCCCTCCTCCGCCCCGCGCTCCGAAGACGATTTTCTTCGGCGCCCCCGTAATCTAACCAGGCGCTGACCTATATATAACACCATACATATTTTCCTCGTATCCCGGTCGACACGCGCGAGTCTCCTCCACCTCCTCGCATTTTCTGCGCGGCCCTAAACGCTGTTGTTGGCCCGCCCTCTCCCCCCCCCCCCCCTTGCCGCGTTTCGAGAACACACCGCGCCGTCGATAGCGCTGCGCTCTCAATCGGCGACCTTAAAACCGACGATTGTCGGAGATAAGAGTAGAACTTTTTTTTTATTCGTAATAAACGGGAGAAACACGATTCCGGGTAAGTTGGAGCGCGTAATCTTTGAAACGGAAAACTGTAGAGGTCATTCGGAGAGGCGTATAAAAAAGTGAACACATTTTTCGTAAATAAGGTTATAAATAATCTTGGAGAAAAATTCGAAAAATTTGAATTTTACTCGAAAATTGTGATAGAAGATGAAACGCCGAATGATTAGAGTGATGACATCGGGATTCATCATTTTCACACTTGGAAATATGCTAACTACCAAAATTCTGATACACGGCACCGAAATACCAAAAAGATTAATATCTTTGTGGTATTTCGGTGACCTGTTTCAGAAGCTTGATATCTTTTCGATAGATTTAGATCTTTTTGATGTTCGCGTATCGATCGCCAAGCCCCGAGATGCGCAGAAGCTACACGATGCACACTTCGCCCGGTAAAATGGGATTTTTTAAAAAAGTATTTTTGATAAATGAAAAATCATAGGAAATGGCAAGAAATAAGCTTTGAAATGTAAAACAGTAAAGCTAATGGAGAGACGCGTATAAGAAGCGAACAAACCCTAAATAAATAAGATAATCTCAAAGAAAAAAGACTAAGAATCTTAATTATACTCGAAAAATGATAACCAACGAAAAAACGTAAAATTCTTAAAGTGATGACATCGGAATTCGTCATTTTCACACTTGGAAATATTCTAAATACAAAAATTCTGGAACAAGTCACCAAACTACCAAACTACCAAACGGAAAGACGTAACTTAAAAAAAAACATAAACAAATATTCCGCGATTTTTCTTTTAAAGTAGCTTGAGCAAAAATGAAAAATCATAGTTCGGGTCTAGGTTTTCCGTTGCGGAGCGAAGCTACCGGTGCGCAAGTGCGAAGTTCGCGAGTTCGCCGATGACGCACCAGCGTCTCTGCGATTCCGAAAGCACCACCTCTTCGACTCGTCATGAGTGCTTAGGCAAGAGCAGCAGCAGCCTCTATTTATAGGAGAAGCGGCAGAAGGTCGCAAAGAAAGTGAGCCGGGGAACCCGGCGGGATATTCTCTTTTGTAACTCGGCGCGCTGCCGCCGCGGGAAGGCGGTTGATGCCTTCCGCTACGATGGCCTATTTTAATTATTTTACGCGATTCCCCCCATGCTGCGTGCGATCCCGAGACGAGCACACTCGTGAACTCGCGTGCTCGACGAGTTTCCCTCACGATCGACGGCGTGACCTTCTTTACTCCGCGCAGTGTCGCGACGCTTTGCGCAGGCCACGCGCCGGAAAAAAACACGCACTGTGACACTATATCAGACGCGGGAGATTATGCGTAACCGGCGAGATAATGGAAACGACGAATTTTCCAATCGGCTGTTTTTGGACTTTACTCGGCTAGACACTCGTCGATGAATATTGCATACGAATGAAATTGAAAAAAATATATAGCCGAAGGGCATAATAATGGCTTTCAGTAACGAAGAGACTTTTCTCGACATCGCTCGATCGGACAATCGTAAATTGCTATTACATGGAAGTGAAATTAGAAATTAAAAATATGGCCGAAGGGCACAATCGTGGCTTTCAATAACGAAGGGACTCTTCTGGTCTTCACTCGATCAGAGAATCGTTAATCGATATTACATAAAAGTAAAATGTAATTAAAGAAAAACCCGAAGGGCACAGATGATATCTTTCCGGTAGGAGAGAAGAGCGACGATTGCTTTGACCCACTTTTCCGCCGAACAAAAGTCACACTCTATCGAGAGTCGAGAGGGAGAGACTGTACAAAGCGTGCACGCATAATATTGAAGTATTGGAAGAAGAGAAGCGATATATTGCCGGCCGAGGCCACGACGCACGATAGCGGTAGTTAAGATTAGCCGCCCGCCGTCGCTGCCGCGTAATTCTGTTTATTCGTCGAGTGAAAATAAAATAGAACGGGAAAAAATTGTTGCCCAGTATTTTTTTCCCGTCTTCCGGCTGGAGTTTGGAGCGTATTTACGAGAAATGCATCCGCCTCGATCGCGGTGAAAGCTTCCATTATTCATGGCGGTAGGTGAACAGCAAAGAGGAAAAAAAATCATATTTACAAGAGAATTTTGTCAACTTCTGGTGTGGTAACAAAAAAAAAAAAAAATCTTTATGAACTCGAACGGTGCAAACGGAAATTCGTCATCGCGTATTCTATTTTTTTGTTATTCTAATATTTCTTGAATTTCTTCAATTATGTGACCCAACATTTCGACCGAACACGCTTGCGCATAATTTTTATTTTTCTACAAAGGGTTTGTCCCGGGAATTGAAAACAAACAAAAAAAATGTATGATAAAAAATCTCTTATCACCGATACAACGAAATGGAGCAGTATTAATGAAGGACGTAGATATTAGATAAAGATCGAGAACACTTTCGAGGAAGATAAACTGTGACACATTTCTTTCTCGAACGAGTTTATCATGCGTTACACGCAATACCGGATGCTCGTGCGTACATCAGCGTGTGGAGAGCGCGTATAGACTCAGGTACACGATAGTAAAGTATTACAAGCGATAAGCGAACATTCACAAACCTCGAGACACATTATTATCGCATTTTCAGCGCCCCGGGTGTGATTAAACAAGTTTACGGCCCCGGGCTGTCGGCGGCTTTAACCGATAATGCAGCATTAATGCAATCACGCCTGACAATATATCCTGTTTTGTCTTTCGCCGAGTTTAAATTTGTTCTTCGAAAATTGGCAAACACACACAGCGCTGTCCGAGAGAGTGAACGTACAGATAGAACATGAATAGACGTTTTAAGTTCTCTGCCCTTTGCTATTGTGGAATCACGCCTGACAATATTTCCTGTTTTCTCTTTTGCCGAGCTGGGATTTGTTCGTTGGAAATTTGCAAACATGCAATGTTTGCAAGTCAATGACGATGTCTGGTTTTCCTTGTTATCCTGTCCTGCTGGATATCTTGCTCGATGTCTAAACGGGATCGAAGATATCGAGCCAGATATCCAGCACGACATGCAGCAAGACGTCCAGTCTTGCTGTATTAATGCAATCACCCCTGACAATATATCCTGTTTTGCCTTTTGCCGAGCTGAAAATTGTTCTTCGGAAATTCGCAAGCATCCACACATTCACTGAGAGAAGAATCTCGGAAAAACTGGCGAGTCATATATGGTAAATTTCGACCAAGCAACGTGACATACCAGCGCCACCACCAGCGGTATGTGAAGTTTTCGCTGGAGCCATAGCATTTTTTATCCAACCGATGTGGTAATTTTTTTCTGAAGTCGGGATGGTAAAATTTTGCGTATCTGCTTAAGAATTCCGTGGATGAAAGTTGAGAATTCCATGGACAAAAATGAAGAATTCCGTGAACAAAAATTAAGAACTCCGTGGATAAAAGTTGAGAATTTCCGATTACTATATTTTCCAATAAGAAGAACTTATATTCTAGCAAAAATTTCGGGATATTCGAGTAATAACTGCGACAGCCAAAATTACTATATTTTTAGCAGTCAGTTATAAATTTAATGCTATGTATGTTTACCAGAATATCCAACATATCTGAAAGTTGTGTCGGTTTTTACCAGATTTATGGTAATTTCTATCAAATCCTTCTCTCAGTGTACCGGCGGTACTACGGTGGAACAAACGTATACATAGAACACAGATAGACAACGAAGCCCTCTGCCCTTTGCTACCGTAGAAGCCATCATTACCGACAACAGGAGAGCAACTCCATGGACTCGAGATATTGCAGCGCAATAAATTCGCACGCCAGATCGAAGCTGACCCTCGACCGACGAGCAGTTTGGACAGACAGCGTGCTACCGACCTTGTTACCGATTTCGTGCCATTCACCCGATCGTGGAAGCAATTTCGAGGAGTCCGATCCCCGGGGGAGTCTGTGAAAAGTGTTCGGAGAGTTTCTCGCGCGACAACGAAGGTGCGCGAAGATCGAGGAGGAACGATCGAGGGCAGTAAATCAAGAGGAGGTCGCGTGGCTGTTCGATGCTCCACGACCTTCTGGCAGAGGCTCTCGACGATCGACCCGACGAAGGACCGACGAAAGGGATTTCGAACGGCGGGCCAGGCCACGCTGCGGGGCGCTAATAGTGTTTTCGACAAACAGGTACACAACAGGGTAGACCCGGACGAAACTCGGTCACAGTGCGCGTGCCCTTCTGCCCGATCATCTCCATATCCGGCGAGATCTTTTCCCTTCCTGGAAAAAAGGATGAACGACGGTCGGAATTTGAATGGTTGTTGAATGGAAAAAAAGGGAGGCACGGAGGGTTCGTGCCTTTCAGGGCACGCCGGAGGGAATCCGTTCGTGTTTCATGTGCAGGGTTCATGTACGCAAGTCGGGAACATGGCCCACCTCGAATTGAGGACGTAAATCAACTGGGTCATATTTGCATCATGCATCACGCATCATGTTAACAAAAATACATTTTTATTTATAGTTAAGAATTGAAATTTTCATATCGCTTCCTCATGAAGGTGAAAATTGAAATTTATACATCGCTTTCTCACGATGTTATTTTGTTCGCAAAGCTTCTTCTATGAGAAAGCATTTTCTGTATTTTTGGCTTCCTCATCCTCTTGTGTATTTCTTCCCGTATAACATAATAGGTACCTGGGTTTTTCCGCGATGTCATCGGGGAGCAAAGAAATCGCTCAAACCCTCTTTACTCTCTACGTTTGACCCTCTCTAACTCTCACCTTGTTATCGACACCTACCCATTATCTTGCGAGAAGATCGCTAAGCATACAAAAATACACAATATTCCAAAATCCCCCCGTTAAAAATAAAAAAAGGGGCGAACGGGTTATTTCGTCATCGAGAGAATATACCGGACTCGGGAAAGTCGTCAGACCGGAGTGATAGAGAAATGTTGTAAACAAGTGAGAGAAATGCGCGGGCAACCCCGTGTCGGCGTCCACCGTCACCGCACCTACACACGCGCGAGCCTCTCGTGTGTCTCCCCGTCTCGTTTATTTATAAACGTCGGGAGACCGGCTCGAAGATCTCTTCGTATATAGATCTCGGAGACACCGACTCCGCACGCGGGCCAACTCCTGAGAGCCCGCGAGTGTCTCGCTGTGCACACATTTCCCAGGCGGTGAGCAGCCGCGCACGTTGCTTAGACCTCCGACGCGGCAACTTTCTTCTGACATAACCGAATGAAGGCGCGGGCCCGAGGGGTTATGCAATTGGAAAGTGCCCGCCTTACTTTACGTATCGTACGGTCTGCGACCGCCGCTGTGTATCCACGTACGTACGTGCAAAGAAACACTGTACCGAGGCGGTGCGCGAGTGTCGAGTCTCCGGTTCTGCCGTAGGTACAGATATTAGGCGAGTGTCCCAGTTACTGGCTCGGCGGAAGCTCGATTACCGAGCGGTTCGATGCATCGAGCCTTTAACACCGAACCGACGATAATCGATCGGTTCGCGATCGATGCAAGATACTCTCTCGCGGGATGCGGTTCGACGCTCGCGGAGGGTCCATCGCGAGGTCGGGAAGAGCACTCGAGTGGGGTGCGATAAATGCCCCGGTAAGGAGCGACGAGCCGATGACGACTGCGAAGGCAACGACTTCGAGAGTCAAAGGCTCCCGAAGAGCCGCCACCGCCGCCGGCACTTCCATTCGCTTCTACGTCCCTCGCCGCCGTTCCTTCTCTCGTTCGATGTGAAATAAAGGAACAGAAAGAGAAATACACCGGCCGACTTTCCGAGACTCGTGACGAAGCTATTAAAGGGCACTCCCTTCGTCCCTGATAGACGAGATCCTCGACTCTGCCGACGACTCGCCGTACACGTCTCGATCGCAGAGGGGGCTGTAGATCACTTCGGATCTCCTCCGCTCGATGGGAAAATTCTATTCTTCATGGAAATAATATAACTGGCATAACTGACGATGGAGATAGAATTAATGTACACGAAATGTCTGCATCTCGCCTCGTGAATAACGGTATCGGATATACCGGACGATTATAAATCGGTCGTTACGGCATTAAGCTTTATTAATTACTCGTACTCACGCCCGTGTGTGTGCAGGTCCAGTCGAGCCTCTGCGCTGAGGATTGAGTTACAGGTGGACGGAGATCGGGTGAGAACCGGTGATACATCGTCGATCGTAAATATCCCGGAACGAACGATGACTGACAAAAATCATATTCGAGCTACCGAGACTTCCCGAACTCTCGAATTTCGTATCCTATCGATACGGTTTTTTAAAATTATTGAACTGTCAGAGATCGGGTAAAATTGATGCAACTTCAAGCAGATACTGGTAATTTATTTATTATTTTATTATATATTATATATTTTATTATTAATGTTTATTATATCTCACGCAATTATTGAATCATTTCATTATAATAATTGTCGGACGAACGGCCTATAAACATTACGATTATTCATTGAGTTATTTTGTTCTTAGAAAATTGTAAAATTTAGTTATCTCATACGCACGGAATGCCGTGCATCGAGAAAAATGCATCGCTTTTGCTTCAGCGCGAAGCTCGAGTGTCCCCTCAATGAACGTCAGACGTCACGTGTACACGTGAGACCACAAGCGAACTGTACACACAATGCGACTTCTCCACCGTGCTCCTGCGGCCGGACGGCGGACACGCGAGTCTGCGAACGCTCCGCGGTGAAAGTGAGTGTACCGTAGACTACACGCTGCTCGTTGCTTTCCCCCGTGCAAGCGTGCGCCCGGTCTCCTTTAAACGCATGCATTAAGCAGTTATGTCACACAGCGGAATCCTCGACTCGTCCCGACTGCCGTCTCGTGTACGCGTTATAACGGTTAATTATTCCCAGTCGTTAGTTATTCGCGACAATCTTATTTTCTTCGACTTCTATCGAGTCTCATAAAAGTCTCGTAAAACACTCGATTCTCGTGTCCATTAAGAGAGCCGGTAAAACCATCATCGGAAATGTCTTCGAGACGACGAAAAAAAAAATAATAATTAAAAAAAAGATAGTCGATGTAATACCCGCGCGATGTTATGATAGCCACGTATCGCTATTATTTAACGACGTCTGATGTGAATATCGATCTCGTGTCGGCAATGGAATAACCGGTTCGAAGTTTTCCTCGATCGGTGTGTGCGCGGCCGGTTATTACCGCGACTACTATATTTATTAGTCATAGAATATCGGCGTACACCGAATTAGCCCGATCCATTTATTTATCCCGTGTGTATAAAGCATTATACCGTGTTTATAATCGACTGCAACGAATTTACACACACCGCGGCGAATTGCGGACTTTATATATATTTAATAGAAGTTTACTATTTTAATAGATGTAAGAATGAAGGATAGTCGGGAGATCGACTGGCGGGGATATAATTTCATTCTCGAACGTCAATTACAAGCTGTACGGTATATATTCATCGCGTCGGTGAAACGACTATCGGGGCGCGCGCGAGTGCTTTAGAGAGAGAATCATAAAGTAAATGACCGAGCGATTAATTAACCGTGAGCGCGGTTTTACTCCGCGGGCGGCCAGCCGGACGATGGAATGGACGGAGGAAATACACGGAGGGAACGAAGAGCCGGGAAAGGGGCAACGCGAAGTTTCGCAAACTTTTGTTCGACTTCGATATACCGCGCTCGCACTGTATAACGCTCGCGCTCGTTGGTCTCAAACGGGACACGACACACGGTCGAAACGACCAACGGAGGACCGTGAAATTTAGACGAAAAACTTCTTTCTTTTATTTTTTTCAGTAATAAACATTGTTCTTAAAAAATCCCCAGCTGTCGATCGTTCGCAAAGGTATTCTGATTGCGCGAAAAAATCCTCGGTCTCGCACATAAAAAATTGTAGAAGGGATTCCATCTTTTCGATATCATTGTTAGAATTTTGTTTTCATACATACAAAAAATGGAACACCTTCTGCAATTGTTGGCATTCGGACCCGGGGATTTTTCCACATGACCACAACACGGTTAAGAACGATTAACGTCGGAGAATTTTTAACCCAATTAATTTAATTACCCAGAAAAAAAAATCAAACACTTTTTTCTGATAGGAATCGACGGACCGCCTCAAGGAATTGTTTTCGAGGGTTCGTTCGCGGTGGTCAAGGTATAAATCATACAAGCTATAGGATAAATCCGAGTTGTGGAAATCCGATGAGGGAGGCACGTCGCGGTGCTGAAAGGATGATTAAGCAAAGGGTCTGCTCGCGCTTCGAGAGGAAAGTCCTTTCTCCCCTTAGGGCCTGGTCCTCGACCACGAGGATCCACTTATCTCCGGCTTCCTGTGCCCTCTTATATACATATACCTACCACTACATTGATGGAGAGCGAAGAGCCGGGAGAGCCCTTCGCTAATACCTTCGCCCCCTTGTTAATGCTCATCCCCCCCCCCCCCCCCTCTTGTATAAACTGCAGCGTAACCAGTCGAGGATGTCTGGGTATCTCTTCGAGTACCACGGATTTACTCTCGACAATTCGCCAGGTACATGCCTCCTTATTAGCCAGCGTGTATGACCCGAGGGATTAGGTTGCAGGATCTCTGTTAAATTGCGGCGAGATAGAGAAGCCGGGACATCAAGCTGGACGGCGAGATCAACGACACAGTGTGCGTACACGGAGCGAAGAAGGCAGTAAAGAAAATTACAAAGTTGCCTTTGCAAAAATTCGCTGCATACCAACCAGTGGGATATTTACAATAATTTTCACCGTAATTATAAAACATGTTTAGTAAAAGGGTAATCCTTGAATAACCGTGCATACACTGAGAAAAGGAACTCGGAAAAACCACCGAGTCATGTGAGCGAGAGCCTGAGGCATATATGCGAATGCGTAAAAGTACGCGAAAATTCTGTCAGTTTTTATAATTCTTATGAAAATTTCTATCGGATCCTTCGCTCAGTGTATGTTAAAAAAATTCTCGAAAATTTCGCGTTTATTTTAAATACGTCAACGTAGACATCGTGATTTTTGCTGGATCTCTTCGTGCAGAAAAACGGAGTGCGATGCTTTGATAGCATTTTCGATGTTCCCTTTGGGGTTTTTCAAACATTATTATTATTATCGGCATCGCTATTGAGTAGGCTATCTCGCGGGACCAAAAGTTTTCTTTACGATTCTCACGCGACAGCGTCGGAGCGCCGTTCAAACTTATCTGGCTGTTTCTCTCTCCGCGTCGGAGCGAGCGGCGATACGGTCCATACAGTCGAACACGCTTCTCGTCGATTTTTTTTCAATTCTCGCTCTCGACCGAGCATTCAGACCGAATAAATGGCGTTTGCAGGCTGCGGCAAAGATTCTATGGCGCTCCGAGCCTACGGTATCATAATAGCCTGACGTTAACGGAGAGAAAGATCTTTTTGTCCTACCTAGGAATGAGTTTCTGGAACACACGACAGCGCGATTGTATTTTCTGTTCGCGACTCTCGATTGTTCCCAGAAAAAAAAAAAAAAAAAAACATTCAAACGTGCACGCGCAATTGTAACGAGCAAAATCGGTCGGCTGCAATTAAAGGCTTTTGTGTCAGAGAAAATATTGGCTTTGCGTGTTTCGGCTTTTCTTTCACTTTTTTATTAATTCACAAACTCTTATCGATTAACAATAACACTAATAACAATAATAATATCCAGTCAATTAATTAATAAAATTGAATATAAATTTCGGTCATAAAATTCAATTGTATTCTGTACGAAGAGTAATTCTCGATGTACAGTAGAGAAACGAAAAAAAAAATTCTTTCGGCCTCTTGCGACAGAGAACAGAAACGACAGTCTGAAGCCATAAGTCAACGGAGTCGGCTAGCCGCACGACTCTCTCGTCATGTTTCACGTGTTTCCTTTTCTTTCGGAATTTCTTGCCTCTCACCCTTTTGCCATGGCCCCGGTCTCCCTCTCCCTCTCTCCGCGAACCCCCTCCATATTCGCCTCGTTCGTCACTTTTTTTTTTGCGTCGTTGTTTCCATCGTCTACGGTCAGAGCGGTTGCGATCGAAAATGAAACCGTTTTAAGGAAAAACCGTGCGGCGGGAACACCTCGTTCGACACCTCTTTATCAGACTGTAAATATACGCACGGTCGAACCGTTCGACGCCAAAGTCGACGAATATTGGGCAATCCAAAGCCGACCAAGGCTAGACGAGCCTCGAGGCCGCCTTTCCAAGTGTTCGACCGAAGTCGGAGACACGAATTCTGCGGACGTCCCCGGCTTTCGTTGTGTGCCGCTGTCGCGTCTGACTCGTAAGGTCCGCGACTACTGGTCCGCGATCGCGCCCCCCGCCTGCAGTCCGGATCCGAGCTTCTCCGCCGTTGCAGCTCCCAGCGGATGACGAGACGTACCTACTTGGAGTCATTCGTGGACCAGAATGACTCGCGCGACTTCGACTCTCGGATAGGCACGACGCGCCGCGCTCGTCCTTATTGCCCATACGCATCGTCACCGCTCCGTGTCACCGATCGTCCCTCCTCGCGCGTATGTATATCTGCGAACTCGGGCGACACTCTCCCTCTTCCACGACGTGCACGTGGAGCGTAGTCGAGCCCAGGCTCCGTCCTTGGCGCTGCACAGGTTGCCCCGTCGCCGTTATAGTACTCGAGCCATTCTAAGTTCCTCTTCTTTCTCTGCCAATCGTTTCTACAATCAGTCGTACCGGTCACCTTATGAATCCATGAAGTCAGCTATTGCCCACACCGTCGCAGTCCGCATCGGGGCGAAACGGAACATCGCCGCTAAAACGGACCACCCTTTCCTTCGAACCAATTCCCTTCGAGAAACACGAACGAAAACGTCCTTCCGTTTCGCCCCGCTCCGCCAGACACGGTGTGCAAATAAAATCCAGCATGCATGAAGAATTCCCCGCGATCATCTCATCGCCCACCGGAGCGAATCGAGTGTGTAACTCCGCGAATATGCGCGGAGCGGAATATACAATTGGAGCTCCCGGCCGTCCTTGGCGGTGCAACTCTATACTGTCACCGGTTACACTGCTCGACGCTGCAACCGCTCCTCTTCTTTCTCTATTAATCCGTACCCGTGCCTGTGTGAACTTTGGCGCGCGTCTGTGTAAGAATTTCTGTAACCGCTGCATCTCTTTTCGCGTCACGTACCCGCGAGCCTCGTCCGAGAGGCTGCAGGGGGCGGGTTCGCGCGATCATCTCGTTACACACTAATACCCATCGAGGGCCGACCCATTATGCTCCACCACGCTCGAACACACGCTACGCTGTTTCGTACGTTCCGATACGTGTGTTCTCCTCCGGTGGCGGAGGTTTACGGCTCGGTCGTGGTGACGATGCCTCCGCCGTTTCCTCCCGACCGTACCCGGCAATGGAACGCGCGGCTCACACATGTGCGCGCCTGTGAATAGGACAGCGCTGATCTCCGCGTAGGTAACGCGACTAACGTGCGAGCATGTGCGTACCCACACGCTCACGTACGCACACCCGAGGACACTGCCTGCCAAACCCATTGTGAGTTACGTAGGGACCTAATACACTGGCCAAGGCTCTCCATTATAGCGGGCACGTTTGCTCCCATATTTTGCTATAACGTCTGCTGCCACAACCCCCCCCCCCCCCCCTCCCTCCGCCTCCTCGTCCTCTCGAATGTTACTATATCACTATTACCTCACTTCACGCGGTCAACGTTGAAACAATCGTGACGTATAACTCGGTCGTGTCACTCTCTCTCTATCTCCCGGGTTACGAGAGATGGAGAGAGCTCATTCGATGATAAAGGGGCGAGTTAATTCGCCGCTGCCCTAACGCAAACGTGCAACCGGAGAGTTGACCCTATTTCATTACTCTCTTTCAATTACTAAACGAATCGGTTGCGTCAAGTAGGTTGCAGGGTTTTCTTTTGTTTGTAGTTTAATTTTTTTTTGCTTTTCGCGGTTTCGCTGGATCGATGACGAAAAAAAGAAAGATCATCGCTGCAATTGCGTTCTTCGCGGAGGATTGTTTCATTTTGTCTTTTCGTAATTAAACGAAGCGTTACCGAGTTGTTGGGGGAGATTTTTTTGTTTCTTTTTTTTTTTGTAATTTGCGTTTCACTCGACTCCGAGGACGCGGGAAAAAAGTCGCCAAGGTAAGAACGAGCGGGAAAGAGGAGGACAGGGGAGGGTAAAAAAAATACGTTTGAATTGGAAATCGCGGATACCTCGTGCGTTCGTATAATACGATGTACTCTTCGTTCGCACGCCGTTGAGGCGTGCGTTAGCCAGTCGTTGCTGATTTTTTTTTTCTTTCTTTCGAGAGACGCCAGAGCCCACGAGGACGGACGTCCCGCATTCGAATTATGTAAGAGCGGAGAGACTTTCGTCGACGCCTCTCACGTTCGCGTACATGTGCGCCACCGCACGCTCTTCGGCTGTTAGTACTTGCTCGACGCTCTCTTTCTATGATCGCCCGATGCGCTAGAGTTCCCATCGGGGACGCACGCTAAATCTGATATCTAAAAATGTGCTCCTAATACTGTAGCAAATAAACAATTCTGCGCCGCAACATTTTATTTAATTATCAAGAACGTACGTCAAAAAATTAACGCTGCTGATTTTTTTTTGTTTTGAACTTCGCTAAAAAAAGGTCTGTGCGCACGCTGGCTGTTAGAATGTTTGAGCTGTCGGAAAAAAATGTTCTACATAAAGGGGGTATCATCGAGCGACGATCCCTATTTAATTTGGTGAGGATCGATCGAACCGCTTAAATTTTATGAGTTTTTGCCTTTTTTAAATTTTTCTTTCTGACGATGGGACACGATACATCGGACGTGGTCCCGAAACGACGAATAACTACACTTTTTATAGAGAATCTTTGTAGCGAATGTTGCAAAAAATAGTGATTTATGTATATTTTCAAACAGCCATATTTCACACATATAAAGTAGTCTCCAGCGTATGAGATTTTTTTTTTTTGTGGAAAGAGGCTTGCCCGCCGAAGGGTTAAGGAGATGCAGAAGGGGTGGTTATTGGATATATTGTGTCGCATCAGAAATTCCGATTGCGCGACCCACTCTCGAATGCATGGTGGAGTACCTCAATTTCGGTTGGTTGGGCCGTGAGAATTGAGGCGGCGACTCGACAGGGTCGATATAGCCGGTACTTCGAGGAGGAAACCGCGACGAGGACGAGGACGACGACGAGAAGGAGAAAGTTAGGTGGTACATACCCGAGAGAGACTTACATACACGCAGGTAAGTATAATACGTATTGTGTGGACACGATTGCCAGGGACTATTCAACGCTTCTCTCGAGTTGTGAGGACGCGTCTCTCTCTCTACGTGCGGATCCACTTGTGATAACGACTTGAGCTCGCGGACGTGCTGGCCCATCGAGCGGAGGACTTTGCTGCTACGACCTACGAAAAACTTCGGTTTCGCATACGAAGTTAAAAAAAAAAAAAAAAATCAAATATAACAAAATCTCACACGCACGAATTAAATTTATATTGCAAGACGAGAGGGGAGTAAAACGGACAATGTACAACAAGTTTCTCGCCGAAGACACAAAAAAAGTCAGATTCCGAATGGAAGACACCGGTCCATTTTACCCCGCTCCCCTCCGCGAATTAAACGGCAAGATTCCGCAACGAGTGTCAGACTTCGTATTTATACTATTTCGCGTATATTATTTAATTAATTTGCATACAAGTAGCGTTCAGGAAACGAGCAAAACTATAATCGCACGAGTTGCAGAACTGTCTTTGTGCATTGTCTGCGGTACAATACGCTCGTGGAGCGCATGTATTTATCTGTATAAACGTATGCACGTGCGTGGGCAGAGAGACGTTCGTTTTCACTGGTAACCTCGAGGGGGCCCGACTCTTCCCCTTCTTTTCTTTTTATCTCCCCCCTTCCCTCCCCTTCACAACCGCCTATTCGTATTGCCACCCGTGCACGTTGAGTTTTACGCTTCGTAACAATGCTCAACTTTCTCCGTCACTTTCGTTTTCGTTGGCCGGTTGGGCACCCCCCCCCCCCTCCCCGCCCCCCCTTCTCGCCTTAGCCCCGTTTATCTCACTCTTTTTATCTTTCTCTCGCTCTCTCTCTCGGTCAGATTAGGAAATAATGCGTACCCTGCGATTGCCCCGAGAGACTCGCTGTATTCGTTCCCTCGTCGAAACATGAGAGGGGGGGGAGGGGGGTAGGCCTCTCGCTGGCAGCTCAACTCTTTTGCCCGACCCGCGAGCATTCCCGCGATTTTAGAAAGGGCCACGCTCCTCGCTTCCCCGCACGCCTTACCCTTGCCTTCGACTAAGTGAGTACGCAAACCCGCTGCTCGCGTAGGTTCTCTCGGTAGACTCCCATCTAGTGCCGTTGTATATTACGTGGATTACCGAGCCTGGCTATTAACAGCTCTCGCACACGACTATGAGAAATCCGGTGAAATTTCCTCGTCTCTCCAGAAGTTTTGAAAGAATATCGCCGGACAGAGTTTGTTGAATTCTCACATTCTTAACTTTCTTTTCTTCTCTGTAGCAATCCTTTTTTCGTCCGGAAGTGACGTCATACCGGAAAAACGTCACTTCCGATTAAAAAATGAATTTTCCGGACCGGAAGTGACGTATTTGGCTTTGACGTCACTTCCGATCGAAAAAATGAGATTTTCAAACCGAAAGTCAAGCGTTTTCGGTAAATCTTTAGAGGCCTAAATTTCCGGTTTCTAATTTTTACATTCCACAGTGAGGGCGCGAGTCGCCCGAGCTGCAACAACCTACTAGTATTTCGTTAAAACTATTTAATTCTAGCGTTTAAGGGTTAATAATTGAGGCGTCGCTTTAACACGTATATTTTATTATCCCATTGAAAAATAATGCCGTACATCGTTATAGGAAATAATAGAATCTGCACAAATCAACTTACTCGGCGCACCACTATTATTCGCCATATCATTAGGTATTTACATTTGTTTTTTTTTTTGTCTTTCTTATTTTCTTCTCTCGCGGATACCGTAGACACTATACGGGGCAGGGAGGTTAAAGTGATGGGTGTCTCTCAACTCTCGAGAAAGAGTTTCGAGAGAAATTCGTAGGAAGGTGTACAGCAGTTGAATGCGGAGAACAGTGAGTTCACCCTCGGGTCTCCCTCGATACGCCATCCCCGCGGAGGACCCGAATCACCCCTCCGCACTTGTCGCTTCTCGCGCGGAATAATCGAGAGGGCGAGGGTGTAACTCGTGGGAACAATCGATCAGCGAGTTATTACATTCTTATATATTGTACAGCGAAACAGCGAAATAAGTGTGTGCAGCACTAGCCTACCCTGTTACTCCAATAATAAAAAACATTCAGGAATATTTTTAAATAGCGTTATAGATAGCTTATCGTAGTTAATCAAGTATGTTGTATTTTTTTTTTTTTTTTATAGTACGACGTAGAGAGTTAGAGACCCGATGCGATAAATATTATTTGATGCGGGTCGCGCTCGACTGTCCCATAGCGATTGCGGGTTACTTTATGCATTACATTTTTGTTTGCGCACATGAGAGCGGGGCAAAATGGACCAGTGTCCTCCGTTCGATAGGAGACTCTTATGTCCCTCGAAAAACCTGGTTAAACTGACCGTATTGCCCCGCTTCATCCTGTGCACATAGCAGTGTACGATACTAGTCGTAGGAAATGAGTTTGTCGAATATTATTATTATCATTATTACAGTGACGAGCGCTATGATCGTGTCTTGGCGCCAATCGTCTAAGTGTCCGGATGATTTCTTTTTTTAAGTTTTCGCTCAAAAAGCGGCAGTGTCGTAGGGCTCGTGGTACAAACACGTGAAGGGCGGGTGGGAGTCTTAGAGAGGGCGAAATTGTTTAAAGTTCATCGTAGTATGAAACATGCGACATCTAGACATCGAGTTGAATTCGTAAGAGCGAAATTATTTATTCTTACTTGTATACTTTCCCGGCGGTGTTTTAATTTTTTGTTTTTATTTCATTTTTTTTTTGGCAGTATGCGAACGAGTACAATAATTATGAAAGGCTGTTAAATTTATCTTTTTCCTTCTCAATACAAATCTCGCAATGACTTTCATCAATGTTGCTATACGAGCGATACCTACAGTATATAGTAATTTGAATTTCTATTTATGAATAGTACGTGTATAATGTGTGAGGTCCGTGCCGTCCGTTTGCGCAATAGTCGTCTGTCCACCGAAGGTCGCCCGCGACAATGGAATTGCGCGCCGTCGTTCTTTCATTCTCTCTCTCTCCGTTGGTGTTTGTCGGCTCCGCGAGCTTTGCCTGCGCGAGGGGTATCGCGCTACGGGCCTTCGTTCCGCTTGCAAATATCCGAAGAGTTTCGTAATTGAGGACGGAGCGAGAACGAGCACCGGCGCTCGATTCTCCCGATGGTTCGCCGCGAACGACGCGGAGCTCTTCGAGGGCAAGGAAGATTCACGGCGAAGGGTCAACGACGACCGAGTCTCGCGTGTCTCTTCAACCTCAAAGTTCCATCGACAAAAATCGCGAAAGGGCTCATCGGTTTGCTCCTCAACAATCGGAGACACTGCATTTGTTAACCGCTAAATCCCCGTCTCTCAGCGTTTGTTATTTAACCCTTTGGTGCAACGGTAATTTTAAAAAATATTTAAAAAAATATATATGCAAGAAATTCTGAACAGATTACACGAAGATCGATACATTGAGGATACATTTTTTTTACCGCAATGTCTTCGTAAAGATCTTTCCGGCTCGAAGGCTCAAAGGGGAGAGATAAAAATGCTCCGGATAGCGAAGCATCACGAAGTGTGGAACGGAGACACGTCGCACCGGCGCGAGAGTCGGTTGCCGTGCTGCAGGCGCGCCCGTCTGATCGCTTAGTCGCTGTCACTACTTATCCTCGCCGCTCGGGTTTCTGATGGATAATGAGCGCTCAAGCGAGCTCGTTGTTTTCGTTTTCGACGACTCGGACGGATCATCCGAGTATCGTGCAAACGGACGTCGACCTCCAATTCCAGCACGCTCTTTGATTATAATCAGACTTTCCGGTTCGATTTGATTGAATGGCGTTATCCCGCTAGACACGCAACGGGTGTTCACCGCTCGAATCTGCGTAGCTCCGCAGGATCGAGGGATGCACATACGTAAACCCGTACGGGCGACAGGTGGGGGGCAAAAATACGCGAATGTATAAATCCACGTCCTATCAATATTCCTGGCTCGCATCTTCAATCCTTTCTCGGAGTATCGACGAATTTCCTCGATAAGAGACGCCGATAGCGAGCGTACGTTCCACATCGCACCTCTTACCGGGCGGGCTCTCGAGCCAGCGTATTCTGGCTCCTCGCTCTTTCCCGCTCGCATTCTTTCCAACCCTTTTTTTTTTGGACCCTAACGCGCCACTTTCGAGACGCGATTTGTAACTCTCCTGGCCCCGTGCCGAGGAGGGAACAGCGACTCGGCCATCCGGCAGATCCACCCCCCCCCCCCTCCCCCTTCATCCTAACACCCGTTGTGGCAAATCGACTTGAATAAAAAATCACCGATTTCCCATCCGGCCATCACGCTATTCACGAGATCTCCCCCGGGGCGAGGGATGCGTCGAGGGTCCTTCTCGAATTCTCCGAGATCGTGTGTACGTACTTTCGTCGAAAATATCTCTCGTTCCGTGAGAAAGAGCCATCGTAGCGGTGAACTTTCGTTAAAGATTCATCCGTACGAAGACGCTTCGTCATTTTTTTTTTTTTTTTTCGGGACTATCTCTTCCGGACACATGTTGATAGAAGGGGTATTTGATGGCGGAAGTCATCCGTGCAGCCTCGTCATCCAAAGTCATCGGGAAACGAAGTCATCCCATTTTCTCCGAAGATGTAGCCAATGCAGACGCGAAGCAGCGCCGAGGACTCGACGCCCGCTCGGTGATGGCTCTCGGGCTGGTGAGTTTATAAAGATCCTCAGATGAAGCCGCCGAGAGCGTCGTGAAACTCCTGGAGATAGGCGAGCAGCTGAGGCATCGTCGGGCGATCGCGGGCCAGACCCAGCCAGCAGACAGCCATCACGGCGAATAGCTCGTCCGGGCAGGGACGCGGCTGAGCCAGCCGATATCCGTCTCGCAGACAGGCCATCATCTCGAATGGATCGACCTCGACGTAAGGCTGCTGTCCCATTGTCACCAATTCCCACAGGAAGACGCCGAAGGCCCACTGCAACGAGAAAGAGGAGACACTATATCGTCTTCCGAATTCGGCTGTGTTTCGGATTACAGTCTGGTGCCGAAATTCGCAATTCAATTGAGCTTTCGGAGACTCACACTTCAAGTGCAGACTTGGACAAAGAAATGGTTGGGTTAGCCAAAAGTTCAAAGCTTTTATCTGGGTGGTACACCCGAAGTATTGTTTTGTCGGCCGATTATTCAATTCACTCGATTAAAAATATTTCGAATGAAACAACATTTTTTATTGTCCCAAACAACGCCCTTGAAAAATGGTTGGTTTAACTAAAAGTTCAAAGCTGTTATTTGGTACAACTAAAGCATTGTTTTGTTAACCGATTATTCACTTCACTCGATTCAAAATATTTCGAGTGAAACAACATTTTTTATTGTCCCAAATAACGCCCTTGAACGCGCGTCAGCGCGCTTTAGTTAACCCAACCACACATTTTTCTCTGTGCAACTTTAAAGGGTTGATATGGATAAAAATAAAGCAGAGTATCTTACCACATCGGTAGCGGTGTTGTACTGATTGTGCTGCAGGCTTTCCAAGGCCATCCATCGGATAGGCCGGTTCTCGTTATCGCCCAGGCAGTGATAGTCCTGCGGAAAGATGTCCCTCGCGAGTGCTGCATCCGCCAGTCTCACGCGCAGCCTGTTTGGTTCTATGAGACAATTCCTCGCGGCAATGTCCCTGCGCGTTAAAAAAAAAAACACCATTAAGGAGTCTTATCTCGAAGCGACAACCAGGAAGAGGGATGATCGTTTACCTGTGCAAGAGTCCCCGTCCGTGAAGAAATGCCCCGGCCCTCGCAACCTGTGCTCCGATGTTCACCAGATCCCTCGTGACCGGATGATGATTGCCGTCGGTGAGATAGGTCTTCAGATTCAATTCGCTCGGCGCACTGGCGTAAGCGAGCAACGGACACGGACTGTCCAGACACGCCGCTACCAACGCCGCTATGTTGGCGTGAACGAGACCGGCCAATTGCGAACCTTCGACCACGAGCAGCGACGCCTGGTACGCCGAGGCGACTTCTGCAATTGTTTGTTGTTCAATCAATCTTTTTCTTCAAATCCGAACCATTACCGATCGGAGAACGGAGATCGCTTCGTCATCGAACGAGACCCGTCGGGCCTCAAGCTGACGCGAAACGCCTCTCCACTATCCGAAGCCAATGACTTCCGAGCGCGCCCTCGAAGGATCAAGACAATCAACGAAACTTCACCTGTAACAGTTTTGATGATGACTTCCTGCTCCCTCCCGGCGACGTTCAACGCCCCTTTGTAGACCCGCCCAAAAGTGCCCTCCTGAAGAAGACTCCTGCAGTAGAGCGCCGATCTCGAGACTGCCAATGCTCGCGCCTTGTCGCACGGATCAGTCGTCTAGAATGAATCATGAAAAACGCCGTTCGCATAAATATCTCGTAATACAAATTCGTGTACATTGGGGTGTTTCACAAAAAGGACATTTAAAAAACTTCCCTCCACTCTTTTAAAGTACAGATTTCGATCACAAATTGAATCTCACGAAAGGCGGTCCCTAGCAAAAAATTCTAAGAGAAGCCGCATTCGACAATTAACTTTGAGAGGTGCCGCACATTTTGGGTAAAACGTCGAATGCGGCACCTCTTAGGATTTTTTGCTAGGTACCGCCTTTCGCGAGGTTTAATTTGAGATCGAAATCTGTACTTTAAAAAGGTGGGAGGAAAATTACAAAAAAAAAAAATGCTTCTTTCAAACACCCTACTGTAAATATATTTTTCTTTCTTTCAAAGACGCCCAAGCAACTTCCTCAATTATCTGAAAAAACGTCTTCATTACACGCATCAATGAGTAACATCAGGAGAGATGAGCCCCGTTCCGCCCTTCTTCGACAGTCGGCAGCTCGGAAGAAAACGAATATTTTACTTCGCTCCCTCGTTTTATTAGTAGTACCGGAAAAAATCCATAATAACGTTATCATCGCTCTGAGGAAGTGTTGTGAGTCTGAGGGGATAGCCGGAGATATGTACTCGGAGTCGCTTCCTCTTTTTTTCTTCCACTCCGCCCGAGGCGCATCGGGCAAAGGGAAACCGAGGGAGCTTTTTCCCTCCTCCTCCTCGCTCATCGTCCCCCGCTCGCAGTCGTCGAGCACTCCATCCTCTCGCGGCACTCCGGATATCAATCCCTCTTTGTTCGCGGATGGATCCCCATTGGCCTCCCCGGCGTCAGGGGGCTTCTCTCGCCAAGCACACGCACCCCTCCTCCCCACGCAGACCTGGCCATTCATTAATTTCAATTTTCCGGAGTTTTGCCTCCGGCCCGGCGAGCCCTTCCCGCCCCAGTCCCTCACCGCCTCCGCGACTAATACCGATAACGTGCGCGCGTCGGTGGCATTATACACAAAGGGATATCGCAGCGAGACGAGGATAAAACCTTGCCGCTCGTCGGTCCTTTCCCTTTGAAAAATTAAAAAAAAAAAATAATAATAAAAACTAAACTACGCAAATATCGGAGCGTCGAAACGCATTAGCGTATGACCTGCGTGCGTCCGTTCGCGGCATTTTCGAGGGTGGGAAGGGAGCGCGGAGGTGCATCCAGAAGCGACGACGGCATCGCTCGCAGATATATTGGAATTAAGCGGCCGATGGAGTGGGAATGAGAGAATCGAATATTAATTCAACAACGCGAAGGGCTTAGCCTATCGCGCACCCTCCACAGCGCGATGTATTATCGAGGGCATTCGTGTGTACACGGAGATTGGCTGATCGGTTTTCCAATTAAAGTTTAACTAGTCTCATGGAAAAATCAACCCAACGGATAACGAATTTTTTGTCGACTTCCTTTTTTTTGTTTGTTTTTTTTTTTAATCAGCCTGCGAAAAGAGTCACGCGAGATCGAAATTGTATGCTTTTTTTTCTTTCCTTCTTTTTTTGTTTCGCGAGTGGATAGCGTGCTCGAAGAGTCGGCACTCGATGTTTCCCATCGGCAAAGGGAAAAGGCACGCCGAGTGGCAACCGATATTGGAATCGGAAATTATTTACGAACCGCACTCACGCTGTAACGGGGCAGTACGTACACGGCCCGCGCGCGCGTTCCGCGTTTTCCACACTCTCGTCATAGAGCGTAAAATGCAAATACGCTAATTCCGGGCGGCTTATCGTCGAGCGAGGTCTGTAATTATTTGAGACCCTCGTTACGCACACTCGGCCGTTCGATGACTGCACAGGTTACTTTAATGGGCTGTGTGACGGCACGAACGGGGATATTCCCGGCTCGGTACAATTAGCGACCGGTGAGAAATAAATTCGCGCGAGCGCGTTTGTACGCCTACTGTGGCCCGACGATAATCGTAGTTTTTTTCTTTTCGTCTCCGATATTTGGCTCGCTTAATTAAACAGTGTTTCGCACTAATGTCCGGCCGGGTAACGCGCGACCGACGGCAACGGGCACTTCCGTGTACAAATGTTTTAATCAAACGCCACAGTCCACCCCGTTCGGCAGACAGTCGCGTTTATTAACGGCTTAGGCCACAATAAAATTGAATGCATTTTTTTTATGTTCGTCAATATGTCCTCCTTCCACCCTAAAAAAATCAAATAGATGAAGCATATATTTATGAAAAAAAAAATCACAAAATATGCGTACGTTTGTAGCCATTTATTGTAGGGTAAGCCCTCAACAAGCCCCGATAGCACTGAACCTTCGAATCGCACCGGAGCGCAACGCGCCCGCAATTTCACTCTCGAGATTAAGAGACGTCAGTCATCGTTTGTTATCCGCTGCGCGGGCGTAATTCATTGGGGCTGATAAACCCCCTCGTTCGCGCACTAATAAAACATGTAGGCGGGGCCGGCCGAACTCGCAATCGAGCGAACGCACAATTTTGGCTTAACGGAATTAACATCGCCATCGACAATTTTAAGCCGAAACGCACAGAACCGGTCGCTCTCGAAACGATGAAGCTAGCAAATTTCGTCAAAATTTCACTTCTTTGGTCGAGAATAAAACTATCTGAGGTTAATCTTCTCATTCTACTGGTTCAACGTTTCATTCGAAAACACACGCCGGAGGCTAAAAAATATATCGTACATGACGATAACCTGCTTCGAATCATTCGCCGGAGGTGACGCTGCTACCGGCACGAAAAAGGAAGAAATTTCCAGCAAATATTGTACCGTCGATCGTATTCCCAGTTACGCTCAATGCGAGGAACGAAACTGCCGGGTAAGTTATAGGATGAGTAAGGAACGAGCTTCGTGCAGCGACGCGCGGGTCGGGTAATAAGTTTCGCAATGGGATCTCAAGCGTATCGTTTTACAGGGTTGATAAGACTTTCTCGACTGGCGTTCTCGTGCCTCACGGATGTGAGTTCCCGGAGCGAGAAGGTACGCGCGCGCTCACACGGCACTACGTACATCTCCGCAAAGGAAACGGCGGGCTCGAGAGACAGAACGAGAGGCGAAAGCTAGGAGGGAAGGAATTTAAGTGAAGGCAAACGGTGAGCGTAGAGCGTTTCGCACACAAGTCTAGGATTCAAACAGGATGTAGAAAGAAGGAGCTTTCTCGCTCGCCTCGCGGCTGGAGGGTGGAATTTTTTTTGTGCGCGGGGTCGGAGGCGAGTCTCGATTATACACACAGGGGAGAAGAACGCGGAGCCGACGGTGCTTTTGAGACGGCGCCACTGGTCCATCAGCCTCTCTCACGAGGGTGGAAACGAGCGAGACGGACGGAAGGTTGAGGCATACGCGTATACCCGGTAAATTGATCCAAGATCAAAGCCGAAACAATCACAGGACCCACTTCCAGCCGTCCTCCGTTCACCCTCGACCTCTTTGGTCTCCTTCCCGTCTCTCCTTCCATCCGCGACTACACGCTGGCACACTCTCCGAGGCGGATCTCCCGCCGCCGCCTCGCAGCGGCTCGATTCACGGTCCCCGGCCTCTCCGTCTCGCTTCCGCCTTCCGTTCTCCAGGTTGACAAGCAACCTTCCTTCGGCGCTCGCCCCGTCGTCTCGCGCCCCTTTCATCGGCGACTGCGAGGGACGAACGCCGAGGGTCGCCCGGGAAGAGAGGTAACCGCGTGTGTAACCTTCCGGCTACCCCGACCTTCCCGATCTTCCTTCCCATTCTCCGCCCCTCCTCCGTTTCTCGCTTCTCGGTTATACCCTCCGACGCACCATCGGAGCTCGCTCGCCCACGGCAACCTCGAGATCCACTCCGTTCCACTCAACGTCCCTCCGGAATACTACGCGCTCAGATATGTACGCGATTCCACGAACGGCTACGTATATCTTTATACCGTATCGTTTCACTCACGAATTCCTATTTCCTTACGAGTGAAATTAATATAAAATGCGCCGTCTCTCCCCATCTCGGAATCGGCAATGAATAGCGGCATTACGTTGCGAGTGCCTCCAACAGCCGATAAATCGTGTCGAAAATACACGTCGAACACGTTCTTTTTCCACGTTCCAACGATTTTATCGACGACTCTGAAATTCCTTCCATCGCGGCGAGGATTTACGGCGATAATTGGAGAAAGCAGCGAAGCTCTCTCGGGTTTTACTGAAATTTAAAAAATTCTGAGGAAGGTGAACGTAAAACATTGACTCTTGGCTTCCGGCAGTACGTAAGGAGGGTCTTCAGTGTGCTCCTTTGTTTTTAAACGTTCGGCGAGCAGCTTGTAGCCGGGCGAAGAGGGTGAGGAGGGTTGGAAACTCGAGTGGGAAGGAAGAGAGGTGGAAGGTGGTCGTGAGTTTGAAATAGCTGTATAGAGGGCGGAAGGGGGGAAGGGCGCTCCCGCGCTGTCGAGAGAGCTACGCGGTGTAGTCGTCGAAGACTCGATGTGGGCCCGCGCGGGAGGAAGAGAGGCAGAGCAAGGAGGGTCGACGAAAAGTTGTCCGTGGAAAACGACTCGTTCGACCGCAAACTCGATAAAGTTTCGGCTTCTGGACCAACGGCGGGAGGGCAGCATCGACGAATCGTGTAGGGCAGCCCGCCAGTCAGCCGACCGAACCACCCTATAAATACCATTCGATACTTTCGTTCTCCGTTGCTCATCCACCTTCGAGCCGCGACGCGAGCGAGCTGCGAGGGAGTTCTCGTCCCGGAGGGTTTCCGTTTCCGGTGGCCACACCGGGAAGCCCCGAAGAGCAACCGGAGAACGAGCGACGAAACTCCGCGAAGCAATGCAAGAAAAACACGGAGCGCAGGAGCGGGGAGGAATAGCCGGGTGCAGCGAGAATAGGAGAAGAAACGAGAAAAGTGATCGATAAGGATGGGACGGCGTAAAAACGAGATGGGAATGAGCGAGGAAGTGCTGCACCGGCTCCGTATCTCCGCGTCACCTCGTCTCCTACATTCCTCCGCCGAAGGAAAATTGCTCGGTTACGATGAAATCGGATTTGCCGAGGCGCCACGAGTGTCGCTTTTCTACTCAACGTACCTCGCTCTTCTGGGGTTCCCGGCTACCACTACCGACGACTGCGACGACCGGAGTACAGTCGTTCCCTGTACTCTCCGATGTGCCTCGAGCGTCTGTCGAAACTCTGCCCTCGCTTCCTGCTTCCCTTTCTGCCGTTTCTCCGCTCAACCCCTTTCGCGGAGAGATAACGTCTTTGAGTCTGTGATTTCAATAGGCCGAGGCCAGAGACAACACGATGACGACGACGACGACGCAGCCGGGCGAGCAAGTGTACACCGGCTCCCGTGTCGAATAGAATGTACAACGGCGAGAGGAGAACACCAGCGTGCACCAGCCGGGCCGAGCTCTCGCCGCACACACAGTCGCTGTCTGCTTGCTTGCTCTCAACCGGTAGAGCAGTTCCGCTCCACCGTGGTAGTCTGCTATTACCTACACCTCCCCCCGTTGATGCTCCTGTCACACAACCGGAAATCCCTTTCCATGGTTACCAAGAAGCGTTTGTCTCCGCGATGCGCCACCGAGGCAAACGCCCCGCGACACCGCGTTTGCAATTTGCGCGCACACATGCACGGACACGCGCCCGGGCGGTGGGTAGACCGGCGTCTAGGGGATTCCCCGGGAACTCGAATTTGCATCTCGTCGGGCCGTCGGGAAGCCCCGAGAAGCTCGACGCCCTTTGGACAGCGCGCAACGCCGCTGGAGACACCCGCACCCTCTCCGTCCACCTTGCTCCGTTTCTCTCTAAACCTTCCGCCACCCTTCACCCGGCCTTGCTCACTTGTTCCGCGATTGCCGCTTCGCCGACCGACACTCCGACGGTTCTCCTTTCGCAGCGCGATATTATTCGCCTTATCTCGTCGGCTTTTTCGCTAACGTCCACCCCTCAGCCGACGCTCGCGCGATTCGGAGGAAGGTATGAATGCTCAGCGAGATAGCAATATATTTTTATGAACGCGGAGGGAAACGCAAAGCGGTCAGGCGTTTCGAGACGCTCGGGGAAAGAGAGTACCTACTTCCGGCTCAAGTGCGGAAGGTATGTGCTTGAGATTGTAATTTTGCCGGGACACTTTCTGGTCACGTTACTGTGAATTTTTTTTTTTTTTTTTTACATCTTACTACGGCCGGTTGCATCGGCAACCGTTTATCGTTGCATGGTCGATATCAAGACGCAGCTCGAATTGGAGAGCAGTAACTTGTCCGAGGGTATTTTTTACCTGTTCGAGCGTTTAACCGGGTTTTAGGTAATGGTCAATCGGCCACCTAAAATCTGGGATCAAACTCCCCAGGTGCGGTTGGCCGACGCTGGGAGTATGGCCGGTTACAAGTTTGCAGCCGATCATCGCATCTTGAGTAATGCCCGGCATTGGCTCAACTATCGATTGACAACTACTCCGACGTTGGCCTCGGAAGTTTGCAAGACGTGCTTACCAGAGTTGGGCCCGCACTGGCGTATCGTTGCAATAATGCGAGTTCGGTGATATCAGGTGGAAGTTCGCTAACGACGGCGAACATCTTTGGCCCAGTACCCGCTAGCGATGTTCGGCCAATGTTCATAAAAAAATGTGTAAACAACGACATTTTTTTTTTCAATTCGCGCGACTGCTGAGTGCTTTTTTATTGTTCCAGATTCCTTTATTATAGCGTTTATCTACAGTACTGTAGCGCCGACAGCCAAAGTTTCGTCAACACTATTAATTAAAGTGTGTATAAAAAAATCAAATAATAAAAATTAGATCATTTAAAGAAATTGCTTATGTGTAAGATTCTAAAAAAAATATTCAAGATGAGCATAGCCGAGTTTCGAGTCCCCGTTAACAACTAAAAAATCTATTCTGATGATTCCAGTGTGTGAGAATGAAAAAAAAAACTACAAAAAAGCGATTGTAGGAGGATAAAAAAGCATTTAGAAGTCGCGCAGATCGATGAAAATATTTTTCTATAGCTTCCCAATATTTTTTATCCAACGTTGGCTGGACATAAGTAATCAACATTCGGGTAAATTAGTTTGATAGCGTTGGGCCGACGTTACCATCCCGAAGTTAACTGGTCGTCGGATCTACATTGGCGACCAGAGTCGGGTCGGTTTTCTAACTCAGGCGCCCACAGTCGGTCCATCGTCAGCCCGGCTCTAAAACCGCCCCTGGGTTCTGGCTTTCTTTGCGATGCATGGTTTACGTCGTACGGATCGCCAGAGGTTGGCCAGCAACCCTCAGCCAAAGCGCCACATCGAAACTGACCGTCGCAAATGGTCTCGTAACCTCGTTTATGAACACTTTTAACGAAAACAGGATGGACCGCGCATGCGTCAAAGGATACTCGTTGTGCGACGGGTAAACTACGTTACGAAATTGAATGATGAAATTACTCACGTGACTGAGCTGAGTAACGTGACTGGCGGCGTAGTAACTCGCTCTGGAACCGCAGGGTCTCGAGTACAACGGCTCGAGGTCGGCGATAGTCGCGTAACTTCCCGAATTGGCGCTCCCCGGCCTTGGGTCGACCCTCACGAGGACCGAACTTCCGGTCAGTCCACCGGTACCGGCCGCCGAGTAACTGCAACAAGGTAGCGTCTTCCTGAAAATACGAAAGGCTCAAGATTTTTTTATTTCTCGTCTGCGGACACTCTGCGTGCACATTTTTGTGATGCATTATACATGGCATCATGTTCTCGTTATCATAATCGGAACTAAGCCTGGCTCGCCCGGTACACGGAAGATATATTCCGGAGACACGTGTTCCCGAGACCTTCCCGACTATACGTGACAAGGTTGCGCGGAAGGAGGGTAAAAGTTCGCTCGAATCTTTCGCTATTCCATCGGATAACGCCAGCTGGTACATACATTATTCCCTCGATTCGATAAGAAAGAGAGGAAGCGCGTCGTTTCCCCTTCGAGCGTTGCGCACGATATTGTCAAGCAATTTGCATATCGCCCCTGCGGGCAGGAAATCGCCAGTCTCTCCTCTCCGTCTCTCATCTACCATCCATCCATTTCTCGGCGTCCACCTCACTATTGCCCGACTTAACTCCCTGGCCCCCGAGCGTCCGATCCCATTGTCCTCAAAGTAACGCTCTACAAGGGTAGAGAGTGCATTATACTAAGTGAATCTTTAAAGGCATTAGCGCGAGGGCGGAAGAGAGGGATGGTAATGAGAACGCTCTCGTAACGTCGCTGATCATTAAGGTCGATTGGATGTCCGTGTAATAGCGAACCCTTGGACTTTTACCTTTCCACACTTAATATTACAGTCACGTTTTAACTTTGTTATTTTTGTTTTTAGCTTTTCATTTTTTACTCGTCCGTACAGCCATCTCTTCACGCTAGAGAAAAATCGTTTGATGCAAGAGTTCTCTGTTTGCTGGAAATGACAATCCACGTCCTGCTGAAGGATCTTGCGTCGAGTGAATTTTATTTAGAGTGTCGCGTCGATCCGCTCCTCCTGAAAAAAATTACCGTTTTGCCCGGAGGCCAAAGAGATTTTCAAAGAGCGCCGAGGGTCCATCGCTTCCTGTACTACTTTGCTGTACGCGTATCGGTAAAAGGGAGTATCGAAGGAGGGAGGATGGTGGATCGGAGAGGGAGGACTAAAATATTCCGGGGGATCGCGTCTCTATACCTATGGATATGTGGGGAGGAAATAAATTCTAACCGATTCGTCATCGGGGACTTGCCAATTCGTCCCGGCAATCGGTATGTGAACGGTTCACGAACGTCGTTGATCGAAAGAAGATCAAAGACTCGTCTCATATGTGTTTATCGAATTTTTTCCCAGGAACCATTTAAAAAAAAAAAAAAAAACCGTGGCCGCTCAGATCAAATCCATCGATCGATTAGTATTTCTCCATCAAGACCCTCGCAATCCCTTGCCGTTGGTTCTGATATTCAGTAGTCGAGACCAGTCAAACGCCAGTCCCTCAAGGAAGAACCTTAACATCTTAGCTGTGTGCATAAAATAAGTCAAGACTACTATTGCCATCACTGTCTAATTCGTAAAGACCATCTTAGCATCCTAGCAGTATTCTCCCGTTCTCTCCTAACAGAAACCATTTTTTAAAAATCGTAGTCGCTCATACCAAATCCATCGATCCATTAGAATTTTCCCATTAATACCCTCGCAATCCCCTGTCGGTGATTCTGATGTTCAGTAGTCGATACCGGTCAAACGCCAGTCAATCAAAGAAGAACCTCAATATCTCAGCTGTGCGTATAAGATAAGTCAGGACTATTATTGCCATCACCGTTCAACTCTTAAAAATCGTCCCGGCAGGTATCGCCAACCGTCCGGTGTTCGCCCGCTCTCCCCCAACGAAGACCAATCTCTCGTCTCGGCGTGGGATGATTTTCTGCACGAAAGTCCGATCTACGATAAAGTTAAACAACCTTCGCGTCCCGGTATCCAAGCTGAAGACCCTCAAAAGAGCTAATATTTCCCGTGAGAGACCATCGTCTCGTTCCGGAAGTCTTCCCGGAGTCCCGTGTACTATCGCGCATTCTCGCAACCCCCTTAAGTACAGGCTCCGCTCCCCACGTCATCCCCAATCCCTTGTCTCTCCCCTTCTCTTCCCGTGTACAGCAGCAGCATTACAGCAGCCTCCCTCCATTCCCGAGGACATTCGCGTGCAGTCTTATATCCCAGTCTGGAAAGCCCACGGAAGCCAGCCCCGGAGTCCTCGAGGAGAGGAAAATCCTCGAACGGGAGCCGCGCGGTCGTGTAATAAAATGTCGGGAGCGGTGCCAAGCGACCGACAGATCACCCGGCTTATTGAAAGGATATTTCATTCGGGCTACCGTAGCCAGCGAGAGAGCGAGGATAACCCGACGACGAGACCAAAGTGGAGAGTGGAAAACGGGGGCGAAGGAGGCGGCCGCCTGCCTCGCCGGTATCCCAGACGCTTATCCAACGAATTTCCCGCGGGTGTGCCGAGCTCCAAAAATCTGCGTCCTTTCACCATCGCGCACTGCTACCTCGCGATAGAAAGAACACCCTACGCACGCAAAACCAGCGAAGGGCAAAACCAGCAAAGTCTTGACGCTTTTTTTCCTGTCCCGCTCCTTGTGCATCCTCTTTCCAAAGATTCGCCGAGTTTCCATCCTACTTTGTTCGTCATTGATTTTCGCCGATCCCCGACACGGCACGAAAGTATACGAAGGGGTCTCTGCCCTTGTCGGCCGGAGTGACGAAAAGCTTACGCGGGATCCCCGTGGATCCTTTCATCGGTAAGAAGTATCAGCAGAAATTGAAAGAGGGATGCATCGGTCCGAGCAAGATAAACGCCTCCGTATGGAACTCCGAGCGAACTTACTGCGATTCCTGAACACGCGCCTTGCTGTTCCTTATGTACAGGGCGCTGGCGACACTTCCGACGACGAGGATGAGCGCGCAGGCACAAGTAGCGGCCACGTAGAGGGCTCCGGTTCCGTTCACCAGCGGTCCAGCTTCCAGGCGAACCGAATCGTTTCTCGGCGGTGTCTCGACGCCTGGAACAATGAATGAGAAACAAATTTACTTTGGCGAACACTTTGGACTCTCGCCGAGGCGAGTCAATGGGCTCGCGCTCCGGATAGAACAGTTTAATTCCGTCAATCGCGTCTAGTGCACTCCGCGATTGAGGGGACAGGCGAGAGGACGGCGGTGACGAGAGTACACTGAAGTTCACATACACACAGACACAAACACACACAATTTTCCACCCGCCTTTCCCCATCGGAACTCGAGTCTGTCGCGTGTACGACGAACGAATCTCGCGTCGAGTCAGCGAAATCCGTTTGACTGTGCCCTCCCCCGTTTCGCGGCCCGGCCTCGCACCGAACCGGGAAGGTGTTCGAGTGTTCCTCCCCCCCCGTGTCGCTGTTCGAGAGTTCGATTACTCGAGGAACGAGCGGGGGATGAGAGAAAACCGCAGTCACCGGAAGAGCCGAGGGACGAAGGGGGTGCGCGCGGGCGACGACGCTTTGATCGACTCTCGTCGTCCGGGACGCGACTTTGTTCGACACCGCCCGGAGTCCCGCTGGGAAATTCGAGGAATCTCACGTTTTATTTATTTTGTCTCTCGTCCTTTATGTTCTTTTATTTTTTTGGTTAACGAGAGAGGCACCCGAGTACAGTTTCATCTTCCCGACTGGTTCGCGGAGGCGGGTTCGGGCGAGGTTCTTCTCTCATCAGCGGCATCTCCCTTGTTGCGACTATGTTTTTTTCCACTCCAATCCCCCTTATCTCTTCCCATCCGCTCTTCAGTACGCTCCGCCGGGTAAACCGGCTCCAACGGGGAGAAAAAATAACAACAGCCCCGGTGGGATGAGGTTGATTGTAAAATGAAGCCGCTGATGGAAACGTCCTACGGTTTCGCATAAACTTGCATTAACTACGAGAAAAATAAGCGGACACTGTAGCGTAATCGAGATTACGCCGGGAAAGTTACAGATGGTACTTTTAAAATAATAGCGTGTCTCGCGTCGGTAAGAGCGGAACATTCGTCCGTGCGAAGTAAGAAGGTACCAAAGTGCCCGGAAGTGAAGGAGACGCGAGCACGGAGAACACGGGCAGGTTGGCGGGGCTCTTGTTTGCTCAGGTGTGATGAGGCGTTCCGTTGGCGAAGATACGACCAAAAAAGAAAGCGGAACGGGAGTACAGAGCGGGGATAAAAAAAAAAGTTAAATAAATCGTGGGGCGAAGGCTCTCGGGCATGAAGCGAGTCGAGCGCGGGAGGATGCTTGTTACTTTATTTATTTACACCGACTTTCCATCCGAGACCCAGGGCGAAGAGGAGCTTGTAACAGCAGGAGCGGCAACTACCCCGACGCGGCCCCTTCGCCTCAACGGCACGGTACCTTGCCCGGAAGGCTTTCCTTCCTCTTCTTCTTCTTCTTCCCATCCACTTCTTCGGCATCCACGTTTTCCTCCTCCAGATATCCGTTTCTCTCGCAAGGCTGCACGATGTTGCCCCACCGAGTTGCATTAACTCCGAGAGCGGAAATTCTCGAGAACCAGCAAGACTTCGCTGCACCCCCCCCCCCCCCCTCCCCTTTTTCCTCCTTCCGTCGTTTCCCGTTTGCTATACGATATCTCGCAAAACATGCCCCGAGCTACGAGCACTCGTGCCACAAAGTTTATTCGAAACTGTGCCATCGGGCGCAACATCGCGCGCTCGAGAAATTCCAATATCAAGAAATTCTACCTCCTCGCGACCGCACAGTTCCCACAACCGAGTCCTCGGTCTCCGCACGGCGGACTTGTGAATAATCAGAGACCAGTCGTCGAACTATCCGTAGCGTTTCCCCAATCAGACCGCGATTTTTCCTATCGACTTTCCGCAAATCCTTTTCGGCGTTCCACCGGAGAAACGACCGCGGAAGGTGGACTGCGGAGAGGGGCAGTTTCCGTTGTAGGAATCGTCGTAAATAAGGGATGAGACGACGAGGATTCGATGTTCCACGTTAGATTGGCGGAAGCCTCGATCGTTCGGTGCGGGAGTTCGCCGGCTCCTCTTTTCGCGCGGTCACGTACGTGACCCGGCCGGGATCGCCTTTCGCGGAATTTAAACGCGACCGAACCGCACCGGCGTCCTCATGATCTCGTCATCTGGCGGAATCGAACGGGACTATCGAAGTACCCGCGGAAGTTGGCCCGGAATCATCGAAACATCACACTCGGCGAATCCGCAGGGAGAGTCGTCGAACTTCGATCGTTGTTCCTTGATTCCGGCCATTGGGAAAAGCAGTCCGAACTTTGGACACCTGGAATTCGGAGGAAGGAAAACGAATCGGGAACTTCCGCCAGGAATGTGTACGAATCACGGGAAGGCTGGTCGGACCTGTATCACTTTGGTGGTGTTGGAAGGGAGGGGACGGAGTCACGGAAGCGTTAAGATTAGTGCACGCTTCGGTGTTATCCGTGCCAGGAAAAGCCCCGATGACCGCCGCTTCTCCCCCTTGCCCCGGAGGGGGTTGAGCTCGGTGACCAAGCTATAGCATGCTTTTCGTGCGGTGAACGGCGTCGGTGGCCGGTCAGCCGCGATCAAACAGTCGCTAACCGAGATTTACGCCCGTCCGGAATTAAGTCCGGACCTGGATTAACTGGCGAAACCACCGACGAACCTTCACATACACATATACCTCCTACGTACTTCCCGATCCTGAAAGCTTCGCGCTCTCATCCACTCGGCAGCATTTTCCGATCCTCCAAAATCTCGTTATCGTTACTTTCCAGACTCGGTCGCATTAGAATCCTTTCTGTAATTCATTCGCGTCTCGAACAGAAGTGGCATTAAGAAAGAAAGAAAAAAAAATCCCTCGAAGTTTACTCTTTTTTCGCGTTCTCTTGTTTGCCTTCCGTTCGGCCCATCGTCGGGGCGCGGATCGCGGCGGAACGGAAAGTTGAAGCGTACTCGGAGTGTTATACCGGTAGGCGTCGCAACGAAGTGGATGAAGGGAAGATCCCGTGATCTTCGCGAGAGAAAAACCAGCAGCCCTTCTTGATCTTGATTCTCGATGGCTTCGCAAAGACGGCGGGAGGATACCTTTCATTAAATCCTGGCCCCGCTCCATCGAGAACCGCTACCGGCGCCCCCGTCGACGGCGACGACGAGATTTAATTTTCCTTCCGGCGGATTGCTTTTCCCTGTTCCGTCTTGCCTTGTAACCGGATCCGCTCCGGTCGACTCCGTCCATGGAGCTTATTCTCTCCCGGACGGGGTGCGGTGAGCGAAGGGAAGTTATATGCATGGAGGACGAGTCGCTGTACTCTCCGTACAACGATTGATCCTGAGTACACATGAGACGGAGTTTTACCGAGAACAGAGTATCGACAGTCATTCGATATCTACAAAAAGCCCAAGCCCGACGTCTTTCCTCGAGACGAAACGGAAAAGAGCACCCAGCAAAGCCGTCGGCGAATCTCAAACGACGAGTTTCTTCCACATGAAGCAAATTCGATCGGAACGGTGACTGGAATTAATTTTCATAGTTACCCCGGCAGCGCCGAGAGGCGCTTGGGATAATTGAAACCAGACAATTATCCGACTTAGTTGGCGGGTTGGGTATAATCAACAAGATGAAGGAGTTACGTAGGTGGGCGCGCGGGTCGGAGCTAAACCCGCAGCGTTTATCAAGGCGATATGTATGTGGACCGATGTAGCATTTCCATGGCTTGTAGCATTATATCGATGCTCTGTTCCACGCTCGCGTAGCGCGTGATACTGACACCTCGGCCTGAATCGTTATCCGGTGATTACCTGCAGGAGCATTATATCATCCCCCAAATAACCATATACAACCGGCGCCAGTACACTACAACGTTCACGATCGGCGTATCTCGATACGTCCCCCATACCATGACCGGCCCACTCCTCGTGTGATTATGGCTTTGAGTTGGCGGCAGATAGCTTTGATCGCCCAAGATCGAATTACCGGGATAAATTATGGCTAAATCGAAGCCAGTCAACTGTGTATTGCCGCTTCGACATGCCAGTCATGTTTAGCATTGCCGATAAATTTATACGTACGGTTAAGCCTTACCCAAAAATTGTCCTTCTCTGCGTCAAAGAACATCGACAAGGAACCAAAACATGAAAACGTTCTTCCAAACCCGCAGCAAAGAGATAAGTCGAATTTGAAGACCCTAGTTGGAACTTGAGATCGAAGTTTGGCTCGAACTTCATTGGGTGCTTGAGATCTGTCTTAAGGTCGAACCTCAGTTCAAATTTGATTTCGAACTTAAATTTGATCTTAAGTTCGAAGTCGAACTACGATCGAATTTGAGTTTGAACTTTAGATCAAACTTAAGCACGAAATGAAGTTCGAACTGAGGTTCGATATTAAGACAGACCTTAAGCACGCAATGAAGTTCGGGCCAGACTTGGATCTTAAATTCGACCTCAAGAGCGATCTTAAGTTCAAACTAACGTCTCAAAATTCGACCCTCAACATAGATGAAACCATACCTTTCAAGCATATCTTGTTCCTCTTGAAGACGAGAATAGTGTCGTTGTACCGCGTCCCGGGAGGCGCCGTCACGTTCAGTCTCAGCGTCATCGGAATCTCGGCGCTGACGAGACCCGAGCAAGGTAGCCTGATCCTGAAGACCTGGAGACTGACCGGCACCTCGCCCTTCGCCGACACGTTCACCCGGGGACGCAGAAGGGCAACGGACTCGGCGCTTCCGCCGTGTATGCCCACGACGTCGTAATCCAGCTCCATCGAGTACTGCAACTGTGGGCAAGAAAACAAACGAGGAACGATATAATAATTTATTCGAGGTCTCTAACTTTTTCATCGTTTCTCCATCTTTCCTTCCCTCCCAGCTGCGATTCCTTACTTCCGAGCATAAAGTATGTAAGCTACGGGGCCTTTTTTATTGTGGGATGTAGGTTTACGTGGAACAACGAGCACGTAGCCATTCGAGTAGGCACGTAAACGCTCTCCAGGATGGAGGGCTGAACAAGATTTCCTCTCCCTCCTCGTTGCCGATGTTTTTCGCAAACCCCACACACACACACACACACATCCGCTGCCCGTTCATTGGCCGATTCCTCGGGGTTTTACGACTACACCTATCGCACGAGGAATTCCGAGGGGGTCGCCGAGAGTCGGCCGGGGTGGGAAGAAGTCGGCAATCGACGATCACGGAATGCCCGCGAGAGCTCGGCGGGCCGTCTCGTTCGGACTCGCGCCGGTCACCACCCCCGACTCGGGACAGAGAACGGCGAGAAGCACGGCTGTATAGCTCTCCGGCACGCCACAAGTTTTACGAGGTGGCATAAATAATAGGGTTAGTGTTTCGTGATGCGGTGTCAACCAGTCGCGGTTTTTGTCTTCCCCTCTCGTTCTCCCTCTCCCGCCTCTCGACCCCTTTCTCGCGCAGCGCCCAACTACGGCCCTCGAGAGAGCCTCGCGCATTTTTTTTTTGCGCCGTGTGTAATCGCTCCCGCGGGTTTGTAGCGTGACACCTTACGCTCCTGCGCCGGTCAACGAACACCCCACCCCTCCCTCGATCCCTTTACATTTTCTCCCTCTCCGGTCTCAACCGAGTCTCGCACGTAACGTCGAATAATAAAACACATAAAAACAACGAACGCACACGCACAATGTCTCTTTTTCGCCGCCACCATAACCGCCCATATCGCTAATGAGGGGACCGGCGAGTCGCTGCACAGCCGGAGAGTGGAAAGGAACGAGGAGAAAGGGAGGTCGTTATTAGTACCGGCATTGCGAGCCGTTCTACGCTCGCAATTACCTTTCCTTACCTTGACCTTTTTCAGCTAAGCGAACTCTCACTCGATTCGTGCATCGATTCGGAGTGTATTATTAAAATCCTTACGATTACACATATCCGTGGAAAAAAATCGCATTAAATTACCCGCGACAGCAAAGAGTATCTGCTTTGTCGAGAACGAAGTACCGCGGAGGAGGGAACGATAGTCCGGCTATCGTTTTTTTCTTTCCTTTTTTTTTGTGCCCGACCTTCCCAGGTCGATGAGCTCGGAATATACTCCAAACAAACTCTGTATAAAGAATGTGTCGAGAGGTTGAATTATCGTTCTTTACTGTCCTTTGCCACCGGGCTATCGTGTATACCCTCGTACAACAACCCCCGAAGCCGGGTCTATAGTGGAACATCGAGACAGTTCGAAAATGTATGTTTCCCTCGAAGCTAACTTTCTCCCTCGCTACGGTCTCACCCCTTTCCAATGTTTCCGTCAACTCGCAGGCGAAGGTTCTTCTTTTACGTTTGTGCACGTATATAAAAAGCGAGTAAGCCGCGAGGAAAATAATAAAAATAAAGGAGGATGAAGAAGAAGAAGAAGAAGAAGAAGAAGAAGCAGCGACGAAGTCAGGAAGGAAGAGACAGAGGTGGGAGCGCCGGTCGTCGATTCTCGGTCCCTCGAGCTATCGTTGCGTGATTCGTCCTTAGAGCCGGGCCAATCGATTTATCTTGGCTCTCGCGGGCGCACCGAAAGGATTCAGGGGTGGAAAACCGGGGGAGGGATGAACGAGCGGCAGGAGAAGCGGCAGCGGCGTCGAGCGATTTTCTGCAGCTGCAAGCGCGTTTGCTTAATATCCACTCTCGGATTCCCGTAATAGCGTAAAAATGTTTGCTCAAGGAGCGGGCCCGCCCTCGCCTTTCCGTCAGACTGGCCCATACTCCCTGTCGCCGACTTACCATTTCCGCCACTCGTCGAAGCCCCCCTCCTACGTCGCTGAAAACGGCACCCTGAAACGATCTCCCGCTCTTGGCCCGGCTAACCGAAACCTTCACTCTCAAACACCCCCCCAAACCCCTCGCCCCTCTCACCCCCCTGGCTGTGCTGTGTGCCGAGAACAAACTTCCCATCGAGCCGTCCCGGTACCCGCTTGTTATTAATCGCTATCGTTATTATTATTATTAGCCTTATCATAATTATCCACCGAAATAACGTGGATGGAATACACAAGCTAGACGGTCTTCGGCTGTCTCTGCTTCGTTATTGGCAACCATGCTCGAAGGGAGAAAGTTACAATTAAAATCGAATGAAAACGAACAGCGAGTCGTTTGTTCTGTGAATTTATATGAATACGGGCAAAGAACGAATATAAAAAATAATTAACAGCGAGTACATAAGTTAGTTCAGCCGTTCATAGTTTCCGTCCTGATAACCTCTTGTTAATAATCACTATCTTTATTATTATTATTAGCTTTTTCACAGTTATCCACTGAAATAACGTGTACAGACTACACAAGCGTCTCTGCTTCGTTATTGGCAACAATGCTCGAAGCGAGGAAGTTACAATTAAAATCGAATGAAAACGAACATCGAGTGGTTTGTTCTGCAAATTTATGTGAATACCTGCAAAGAACGAATATAAAAAATAATATCGAGTACATAAGTCAGTCCAGCCGGTCATGGTTCGGTGCTCGGCACTTGTACGTCTGAGCTCGAAGAAACGAGACCCGAAGGAAAACAACCGTCCGGCAGACTCTTAATCCTAAGGAATTCACCCCCGAATGACAGATGGTCCGGAGCAGGGATGACAATGAAGCTGAAAATAATTTGAACGGTAGTAGGTAGTGCCGTTTGGTGGTGGCAGCTCGATAGGGGTCGCAGTCGATCTGCGGTGAGACCGAGGATGGTCCCGAGGACGAGAAATAAAAAGCTCGGTGACGCGCCCTTCCCCCCTCTCCCCCCGATGGCCGTCAAACTGGGGTGGTTATATGACGGTAGGACCTCGCGGATAGAAGTGGTGCGGGACGGGAGGGAGCAAAGGTCTTGAAGGGTTTTCTCTTTCTCGTGTCCTCCACTCCGCGCAATAACGAAATGCCATTGGTTTTTTTTTTCTTCTACACTATCCTCCTCCCCCGCGCTCTCTTTTCATCCCTCTCGCTTTCTCGCTTCGCCTTTCTTCGGCCAACGTCGCTTCGTCGCCCCATCCCTTCGTCGCCTTTGCACAAGCGAGACGCGAGAGACAGAGGACGAGGAGAACCGGGACTCGGCAGAACGGAATGAAAGTTACGAGTTTACGCTTTGATTTGATTCCACCGAATCCTCCCTTCGTCGCCGTGCCGTCCCGCGTATCCTTCTCGGCAGAATCCTTTGCTTCCACTCCAACTTCCAGTAGCATCCTACCGGCGGACGCACACTCGCCCGGCATCGACCAAGGGATTTCCACTGCGGCCGGCCCGTTAGACAGAAATTAAATCGAATCGCGTCTTTGGCAAAAACGGTGTAAGGGATGGATTGCCGAGGGAATCGGAATTCCGGATAACCGGCCGGAGAGAATTCCATGCAGGGATACACAGTCGCGAGATTCTTTTTCCGAGTCACGATAGGGCGAGGGCGAGAGGCGAAACGGATTATTTCTATCATTTTTACTGTAGTAGGCAATTGAAGTGGAACTCAATTTTTTTCGCCAGTTTTGGCAAAGTTGGACCCTTTTACGTATGCATTCGCCAAAATAGGCTTGTTCCACTTCAATTGCCTATTACTGTATTTCGACGAACATTGAACGGAAAGTCTCATGTCGGATGGAGGACTCGGGTCCATTTTGCCCCGCTCTCCCGCACACGTGTGCCTCCAGTTCTCGTCCGCATGCCTTTGCCCAAAAAAGTAATTCCTCGTTGCAATTATTTTTATTTTTATTCTTTCACGTTCGTCCCGAATCGCACAGTAATGGGAATTAGCTTCGATAAATTCTTCTCGGCAGTGTCCTCGCGACATCGAGATCTGGAATAGGTAGCGCGTGCGACGGTTCCGAGTTTATTGTATTTGTATACGTTGATCGTGCAGGGTACGAGAATCGCGTGACGCTCTCCCACGAATTAAGGGAACAAAACTCTCGAAAACCAACGGTGCGTTCGTGCTCCGCTGGCATCCTCGCGGCAAAAGCCTCTTTAGAGACACGCGACGAGCGAGAGCGCCGGGGACGCCTTCGGGCGTATCCCGCGACGGTAATATTTCAATCAAATATTTAGCCCTTAATGGTCTTACGTACCACGGCAGAGTGGGCTTGAAAGGGTTCGTTTCTCGCGGACGCCCAGTTTTCTCTCTCGAGTGAGGGAGCGCGCGCGGCAGTCTCGTCTCGCAAAGAGCCTTCCGCCAGCTTTAATGCGCCACTTTTGACGACACGATGAATTAATCACGACGAATTGATGGAGAAAAGCCCCCGTTCGATATCTATTCTATGTGAGAATAATCCCCCCCATAGAACGCGGCACATGGAAGCAATAACTGTGCATAATGCCACTTCGATATTTATCCCATTTCTTAGGTAGGGAAAAAGTGGTAAATATGGCCCACTCCGATTGGCATGTAAATATCGCGTATCTTGGAGCATTTCATCTCGAAAGCGTGTTCATCCATCAACAGTACAGAGCCCGATAAAACGAACAGAAAAAAATGTGAGATTTTCTCGATCGGAAGTTCACCAGACCGAAAGAGGATATCCGGAGTAAAGAGAAAATTGCGGTTCGAGGACCGCATTATATAAGTGGCCCATTCCGGCTCAAAACACATGCAACTTGTGTTTTTTTCGAAATTTGAAAAATTCACCATTTCCAGCATAGGGAATCCTATGTTAAATTTTGCGAAACGGCACTTTTTTTCAAAAAATTTCGAGATATCAAATTAAAACCTTCGCCATTCTTTTCAAGTGGCATATTTACCAACCGAATTCGGTAAAGAAAAAATTCTAAAAAAATTTCTTGAAAAAATACCATTTTTGTCGAAAATTTTTAAGGGTTACCCCTTCTCATTTTTCCACTTTCAAAATGGCCAAATATTTTTTTTCGAGATATCGAATTTCTACCACCGCCATTCGCTTCAGGTGACCCATTTCCACACAGAAAACGTAAAACTGGAACCTATTTAGAAATTTTAAAAATTGACCATTTCCAGCATAGGGAATCCTATGTTAAATTTTGCGAAACGGCACTTTTTTTCAAAAAATTTGGAGATATCGAATTAAAACCTTCGCCATTCTTTTCAAGTGGCATATTTACCAACCGATTTCAGTAAAGAGAAAATTCTAAAAAAATTTAAAAAAAAAGAACGGACCGAAAGAGAACATCCATAGTAAAGAGGAAAATGGCAGTTCCAATAGCGCGAAACGACCGAAGAAATAGATCCGCACCGTACTTTCCGCGAGCTCTATAACAGGTGCACGATACAGCCTAGTAGATGGTCCCTGTAATGGTAGGCCAAGTGTCCAACCCTCGAGATACGAGAAGGTTCCAGAGGCGAGTAGTCCGTCAGCGCGAGAAAGCAAGCGAGCGAGAGAACCCCAGGTCGATGATGGCCCGAGTGTCGAATCGAGAGAAAGCTCGGGCGAGAGACTACCCGAGAGCCCGTCGCTTTAACGAGCGCTTTTAACGGTTTAATTATTAGCTCGACTGTACTCGAGAGACACAAGGGGGTGTTTGCACCCTCGGCGTTAACGCAATACGCTCGAGCAACGCTCGGGCCAGCAGCGGCGAGGCCGGGCGGGTTCGGGGGCGGGAGGACGGGCGGCGAGGACGCTTCGATGGAAAACGGTATGCGGGGGATGCAGAGATCCGGCAGATGTAAGCGACTCGCGCGAGCGATTCACAACCCGTCGCCGTTTCCCGGCTCTCGACTCCTTCGCCAAACTCGCACGGGAGTTTCGGCTCCGGGCGCAACCTGCTGCTGCCCGAGTCCCTGTCTGCTTCCTCCTCGGTGCTCGCCCGTCTCCCCGACGGTCCATCCGCGCGTCTGACGGACGAACGCACGCGCTCATCGAGTCACGGATATACATACATATGCAATTCTCGTCGACCCGTTCCATCCGAGAGGTCCTTCGGGACTCCGGCTATCTTCCGCCAAGGATACTGGCTTGGACTGCTCTATATGGATGTATGTAGATATCTATATATACATATACATATATATGTAGCTCACAATTCCCGCTCGTCTCTGTCGGCTTCATCTCGTCGTATTGCTTTCCCTCGGTCGAGTGTCTCGCTCTCTCGACGACAGCCTTTGTGGCCGGGAAGACCCGAGTGCGTTAATACGCGACAATCGTGTAGACACCCTCGCTCACGAGAACGGCGGTAGAGGGTGTGGGGAGGGGGGGGGGGAAGAACCCCGTTTCGCGATAAGCAATAAGCCGTCGCACGAGAGCTGTGGCTGTACGGAGCGTTGTATATGGATGAAGGGTGCTCCGATGTGCGCCCGAGGTGAGTATCCGAATGTCGTTTGGAGACCCGGTTCATTCTCCCGTGGGGGTGAGTGGGGCGCAGAGTGCAAGCTCTTCCTTCGGGATAATGTTCCGTTCCCGTTGAGGAGCATTCGCACGGGCATTTTTTTTATTGTGACCCCAAACGCGATTTTTGAGCTTCGATGACCGAAGACGTGCGAACGGAAGGGACGGAACTTATGCGCTGTTCCACTGTAACACGAATCAAGAGAATGGATATGATTCTCTCGTCCATTTCCCTGGAGGCCACCCACCGTGTACTTAAACTAATGCCACACGTCGGACAGCGGTGGAGCACGCTCGTATATTATTCAAGACATAAGAACTCGACGCCGACTGGATATTAGGTGAAGTAGTAATGGCCGTCGCCCGGCCAGACCTCGGCACGGCCGGCCCCTCGATATTTTCTCCGCGTCCTCTTCTCCGCTATCCATATTGTTCCTCCGGTAAGAAATCACCTCGTCGCATCGCTTGATGGCCGAACTCCGGCTCCGCAGCGATAAATTTCAATTTGTCGAAAGACGAAGGATAGTTCTTAGGATGGTAGTAAAAAAAAGGCGAAAAAAATTAGTGCCCGTAAAAATAGCCGGAGTGACTTATTTCGTTAGCCCGCATCGTTCGCCCGGTTAATTGGTGGCTGGGGGCGAATAAAGCCGGGGTGTCCGGCCCGACGGAAGTGAAGGGTGCGAAGGGGTGCGAACAGGAACACTTCCTTCCTTCCCAAAGAAAGCTCCGTCACGCTATACCGTACAGTACTTTGTTTCGTAATGCGAAAACATTGCGCCTCCGCAGTCTACAGGCTGCGACTTTGTGTGTGTGTGTATGGAAGGATTGAGATGAAGTCACGTAAAGGATTACGCTACGAGTCCCGAAGGAGCGCTTCGTGTGAGAGCTCTGGGACCCTTCCGGACGAGACCACCAGGACGTCCGTTTGCTTCCTCCCTCGCGTTGCAGTAACAGCCAGTGGACCGATATTGGACGGCGTAATCTTTTAATCCTGGCTCGCTTGCCTCTCCCGCAGCCTTATTGCCCGCGCGCGACTGGGGAAAAGAATCGGTTGAGATATAAAGCTTATGTGGAACACGAAGAGCGTGATTAAATAGCTCGCCTTTCCGTTCGCTTTTTCTTTATGTGGAGATATACCGGCATTATTAGTTCGTCCCGTGTCACCTTTACGGAGAAACCTTCGCGGTAACTATTACAGTCACGATGTCGTGAAAAGGGCCATCGTCGAGATTGGGAAATGAAATCGTAAAATTTTATTTTTGTGTCGGAAAATGTAACGAGTTTTCTTATGATGTACGACCGGGAGTGACGCATTTTCGGTATGACGTCACGTCCGGTTGAAAAATGAGATTTCCGAATAGGAAGTGACGTGTTTAAGGTACATTTCTGAACATGTAAATTTCCAGCTTCTAAATTCCATGGTCCATGGCGAGGGTGCAAAGTGCCTGAGCCACGGCTCTCTGCTACTATATTATTAATACAAAAGCACCGTATACAATATATCTCTGAAAAAATGTTATTTCCTCGGTGTTCGCAATTTAATATGTACGGAATAATTTTTTCGCATTTTCCAAAAGCCCGCGGAGTCTCAGCGCTGAAACAACAATGCGAGCGATAAATCAATCCTCGCGTACTTCCGGCTCCGGTACTCTGCATAACAAGACGCGATAAAACTCTCGCACAAGCAGAGTCACTGCGATAATAATATCTGCGAGCGTTACGTATAAAACATGTCCCTGCGGTGTTTCAACCGTGGTACATGCATGTGTGTCTGCGCGCGCGGTGTTTGCATTGAAAGCATAAAGCAGTGAAGTTGCGAACTGCAGTAACTTCGTCTCCGTGAGGTTCACACCTGTGGTTTTAGCAACAGGCAACCAGTAACTACATCGGCGAAGGGGTGGGAGTGAGGCAGTCTAGTGTACGTTTCAGCAGGTTTATCAAATGCAGTTTAGCGTCGCGCGTTTATCGTCCCTCGCTCGAATACGGAGCTGCGCGGGTGAGTGACTGGCTGCGGAGGAGAGTTCTCGCGTGTTGAGGCCAAAGCGTAGAGACGGAGAGAGAGAGAGAGAGAGAGAGAGGACGCGGGAACAGAATTGAAGGTGACAGGAGGTTGGAGCGGGTGGGGGGTAAAATGGGGTAGTCGAGAGCGAGACTGGATATACCGAATGCGAATGTATATACACAGGAGAGACGAAGAGTATAGAGAGGAGCGAAATGAGGAAGGGGGCACGTAGGGCAATTTTCGCGTAATTCGATGGGGCGTGATCGTCATAGCAACCCCCCCGTCGCCCCTCCGGTCCACCCTCCTCGGAGGCTGGAGCGCCTGTTCAAACAACCCCCAAACTCCGTGCCGTACGGTGCACCGGTGCTGTCTGCTCAGTTGCTCTCCCTTACCACTGCCTCGGATCTGCTCTCCTTCCTCGCTATCCGGCTCTCACCCTGCCTACCGCGTTCGCTCCTCGGTGCACTTCCTCGTTCTCATTATACATACCTACATGTATAAACCAGCGCACTGACGTGGGATTTGCCCGAAGCACGGTCACGCACGCACACCGCGCGCACACCGCGACGTACGGCTTGTGTGTGCTATATTGTGTGTAAAATCCGAGAATATTCGCCGCGGACTCGCCGAAAGCAGAAGCGGAGACGCTGAAACACGTGTATGTATGTGTGTTTCGGGCCGGGGAATAATTCGTCCGCTTGCCGGGAGAGTGTAGCTGGTACGAGGTACTTTGCCGGAGAAAGAGGAGGATACAGATGGGAATAGAGGCGGAAGGGGGGGGGGGGGGGGAGGGGTGAATGTAGATAGAATGTTGGCGTGCGCCGAAACGTCGGGTTATCACGCCGGGGACAACGCCGGAGGAGACCCTCAGGAGTCAGAAGTTGTAACAACTACCTGGGATTTACTCCTTTCCGCACGAGGAGAGAGAGTCGTCTCGTCCTCGTCGGTAGACCCGTTCGCTCCGCGCAGCCCGATCTTTCCATTGTAATTACGCCAGAGCTCGTTAGCGTCTACCGGGCTTCTCCGCTTCATACCGCGTTCGCGTATTGTCGCACACCGGGAACTCGATTCCGCACCGTACGGGTGACGAGCGAATGTTTCGTCCTGTACGAGGCACAACAAGGCGCAAACATCGGGATCGGAATGAGTTGATTATACTTTTATCTATTTTAGCTCGGTATTTTTTATATTATTTTCATGAATTTCTTTTTGGTTTTTTTATTTATTTTATCCGCTGCGGCGGCGGCGAGGGAAATCACGGCTCTCAGTTTCGGGAACGGGCGGGAGAACGCGGAGATAATAATGCGTATCTCGAGCGAGAAAATATCTCTCGGGACTGCGGTGAGAATTTTCTGGTGAACAATAAAGAAAAAAAAAACATGAAGAATTGCGGTGGAATGAGTTGAGAGAAGAAAAATGCGGCATCAACCGGCCTCGTTCGGATTCTCCGGTGCAGCCGAGCGGAGAGGTAATTTTTCCTGTTTCCTGTTGGCGCCGATCGTCGGCACGAGATACTCCCGCTGGAGACTCGTATTATTTATAATTATCTTTAAACCTCCGAGCGAAGCCCGTCGACTCCGTGACGGTCCGTACTCGACTTGTACTACTTCGCTCCGGCGCCTCGACGCCCGACGAGGAACTTTTTCCACCGAGGAGGAACGCCGCAGGAGTGCTCGGTAGTAGCGGAGCTAGGTGGACGGCCGAGCGAAACCGTGAATTAGCACGGCCCGGCAACGAGCTGCCGCGCTGTCTCGCATCGTGCTCCGAATTCGAGGCGAGACTGGCAAAACTGTGCGCGGGGCTTAGTTCTTTCTCCGACTGCGCTGGATGCGCCGCATCTTCACGGTGAGTTCGGAGAGATTCACCTGGGAATTGAAGAAAGAAGAAGACGAAAAAAAAGAAAGAGAAACGAAACAGCAACGGGAAGAAAGAAGCCAAGGAATGAAGAGAGCTGGGAAGAAGTTGAACGAAAACCGGGGAACAAGCAGAGTTCTCGGGGTCATTGGAAGTGGTTAGCCACAAAAGGACTTTCGCCTCGGCGCGGGTAAATTGGATCGCGGAAAAAAGTTGATTAATCCATTGTGGAAAATAAGTGGCTGGCGCGATAGAGACCAGGGCGAGAAGCGCGAAAAAACGCACAGTTCCTCATTTCTCGTTTCCACCTCATCGCCGCCGGTTAATCTCAATTGTATGTAATTTTTGCTGCATTCCGCGTTGTTGATTCGTTTATCCCCGGCTGGAATATCTGCCGGATGCCTGCGCCATGCTCGCAGACGTCCGAAGGTGAACCGGCGAAGCGAGAGATATAAATTAGAGGAGAGTTACTCGCCAGTATTGCCGGGCGAGAGCTGCTTAATTATAAAACCGATAAATTCATGACGCTCCTACGCAGGAATGCCCCAGCCCCGTCCCGCCAAGACTATTCACCCCGAACAGACGTCCGGAATCCTCCGCGTGATAAACGAGCTACTGATCCCGATCCTACCGTATATACAACCGACCCGGCAGAGCGGACGGCCGGAAAGCTTTATAGCGCAGTAAGGATCCGTGTCACCCTTTCCCAACCCTCTCCGGATCTTCGCGGCCCCATTGAATTTCGGATGTGGCTTTTGCAACATGCATTACCGTGGGGTTATCACCGCGAAAGACTCGGGAATTCGTGCTCCGAAGTCCGCCCAACTCCGAATCTTCCCGATTCACCTTATCTTAGCGATTCCTCTGCTGCGTCCTCTTCGCCGCTTCGCCGTCACCGTGGTGTCCTCTCTGCGGCACCCTCGGAACGCGTTTCCTCGCATCCAAAGGAGCTCCGGCAAAGGCGCCTCCGCAATTAGGTGCGTCGTTGGGCGTCGCCCGTGCGTCTCCAAGCCCGATCAACCACCAACCCCCGGGCACGTTAAGGGGCCTCGAAGTTAACGGCCGATCAGATACCGAACATCTCTCGCGCATAGGCGCAACCCGAGTTACCGATACTTATGTGTACGCGAAGTGCATCGACGCGACAAATTGGAGAGTCCTCGATCGCATCCTCGGCGTCTCCCTCAGACGTGTGCGCTCGATCAATATCTCCGGATTTTGTGTACTCCGAGCGGGAGCTCAATCAGACAGGACGCTTTGCCGTCGCTACATTTGTTTATGAAGTTGCACATTTCAGGCTAGAAATTCCACCAAGTTTCTTCATAAATTCTAGCGAGATGAAAAAAATAAAAATAAGTGCCCCATCTGTCGCACGGAGGACTAAGTTTATTTACTTTCTTCTCTCTTCTCCGCTGGCGCTGTTGTTTGAGAGGGAAAAAAAAATCCCTCCTCCGCCTCTTCTTCCTCGTATCCGAGCTTTCCGAAGGAGTTTAGATAAGCGTCCGGCAAGGATGCCGAACTAATGGGGAGGTACCGCGAGGCAAGGCGGGAGGTCTCTATATCGGACACCTTTGTACACAACCGCGTTCGTCCGATTCTCTCCGAGCTTCGTTCCCCTTCGGCTCACTCTCTCTCGCGTCGGGGGTTGGGCAAACTATCAGGAAACCTATCGCGGGGACAAATTTCCTCATCTAACTTTGCTGGCCCGAGATGAGATGATCGCTCAATGCCACATCCACCGGGCGGTCGTCGACGGCGCGACGCTCACGGAGGCTATCGTTCCTTCGTTTCTCAAAGTCTATACAGCGTCGGATTCCCGAGCTGGTAATAAAAAAAAAAAATATATATATATATATATAAAAGAAAGATTAATAAGAAAGAAAAAGAGCAGATCGTTCCTCCGTCCAGATACCCTTTGCATCGGGACATCTATAAGCGTTCTCAACTCCGAGTTTACTCAACGTTATTAGTTCCCGAAGAGTCAACTCGTTGAAAAGTTGTTACCCTCGTCGGTCCGACGCTGACTGGACGGGCGAATGCACGAGGTTCGGCAGTCGAGAGGCGCTCGAACGCCAGTGCAAGGCTGAGAGTTCGGTTTGAAAAATAAAACAATAGGGGACGAGCGGAAAGAGAGAGCGAGTCTGTCGCCGAGGCTGTGTAACAGCAGTTTGCTGGACAAATAAACGGGAGAACACGTCGACGAGGCAGTCGAAGGCCCCGAGACAGACTGAAGGGACCAGACGGGCAAATTGAAAATGTTGCTCCCTGTTTAAAGTTGGGATCGTGTTGTGTGTACGCGCGGTGTCGGGACCGAGAAACGTCTGGGTGGGCGGGCTGAGCGACTGACACCTCCGGTTTCCTCTCTTTCGTTCGGTACGTTCGGAAGCGCCGAGGCGAGTCCTTCCTTTCTCTCTCTCCGCTCCGCCATCCGGAGCAGAGAGCGTACAGCGGCCGTCGCGCTATCACCGCTGGCGACGGGGCTCGTTCTCCGGCTCGCGACCCCTGACCCTGTCCAGGCTGCTGCACTGTATAATGCATTTCTATCCTACCGTTTATTCCGCCAAAGCACGAACGCGCCTATCGTCACTCTTTCCCCTCCTCGTATACTTTAACATAATAAGGCCCGTATTATGCGTTACTGTGTATACGAAAATTTCAAAGTCCCCTCCTCGACGATGCCGACCCTTCGGGTCAAAATCGAGGCGAGGAAGGCAGCGGAAAAGAAAAAAAAACTGTATCAAACATGCATCAACCTCGGTTTCGCAAGCTCGAGTCCAGTACATTTTCATCCTGAGTTACGGCCGCCGTGTGCTCGATACTCGATAAGAATAACATATCAGCTTCTCTAAGAACGTGAACGGAAGTCCTTAAATTTGAGCGACTCTTCTGTGTTATGAGGCCGCTCATGCACAATTTCTCAAAGAAATTTCATTAGCGGATCGTCGCGAGGCGCGACGATAGCCAGCCCGCTGATAGATCGATACAACGAAAGATGTGAGTTGAACTTCCGATTACGTCGGTGGAATTTCATACGAGATATTTCACGTGAATTGTCTCCGGTAACTGCGGCGTCCGCGGCCGCAGTTACCGGCATCACCGGCAACGCGGCTGGGTCTCCGGTTTCGAGTGATTATGTCGCATAATCCTGTGCGGTGGAGAATGGGGTTGGTCAGGCGGGGCTTTCGGATAGCGGCGTGCTCCTGCCTGCCGCTGCCGGTCGTACACACGAACACTGTGCAACATCCGAAGCCGGCGCCACAACGACGGGGCGTGTGTTTTCCAGTGCGGACGGCGGAGAACGCACACAGGAAGAACCAGCGGGGTATTTGTCACGGCCGCGACGCGGCGGTGTGTTTCACGGTGTCGGGTGTACCGTGATATTCCGTGTTATCCGAAACACGAGGCTGTTATCCCACAGGACTTATCGTACGGTGTACGAGCGGGTGCACGCCACTGGCCGCGCCAAGGGGATGAGAGCCGAGGAGGAAGGCACCGAGAGCTTTGCTGGAACTCGCGCGGCCCCGGCTCACGCCGGAAAACCTGAGCGGGGGGATACACGAAGGGACGAGGGGAGAGAGTGGAAGAGTACCGAGGTAGTCGGTTCGACATTAATCACCTTGCGTCACGAGCCGTGATCCCGGTGAATTTTGCAATTAATTTTCAAATTGCCATCATCAACCGTTACCGGCTCGTGGCAATTTGCGACGCCATCGGAGCTTTCAATTACAATATCGCCGCAGCGGAGAATCGGCGATCGAGCAGCCGGTAGATTCGAGCGATTCGCGCGCGGGCCGAGAGCGAAGCTGGAAGCGGCGGTTTTCGGAAGGGAACGGAGCCAAAACTGAGATAGGGAATGGGCGATGCGAAGCCGATGCGAGAGCGAAGGGACGGCAATTCAGCCGACTCGATTCATCCCCTTAACGAAGCCGACGATCGAGCCTTCGCGGAATCCTCTAAGCCCATTCGAGTCTCCCGGAAGGACCGAATTAGGCTGTGACTCAGTGCGGCCTCCGAGCTTCCTTTTACCGCGTCGCGAAATATAATCCGTCGTATGGTTCCTAGGATTGGAGTACCCGAGCGGCGATTCGAGTGCGTGTCACGGAGCGAGGAAACGAGTGGGAGTGACACGTTCGGCCCTTATCCTCGCGGAAACTCGAGGCCTTATTACAGCGGAGCCTTCGGCTCTTTCTCATTCGCCCGATCTCGCGAGGAACGAGGGCGGAGGGGAGAAAACGGCCGCAGTTCCGTGTAAGCTCGTGACAGAAGTACGCGGTGAGAGTAGCTCGAATTCTGATTCCCACCCTGCTCGACGAGACAATGGACGGTCTCGATCGGCGGTAGTCGGTAATATCTTTTTTATCGGGGAAAAAGTACGCCCCATCGAGTCCGTCCCAGAACTCTCCCGCTCGCAGACCCTCGTGTCGAACTAGCTATCCGACCACCACCCCCCCCCCCCCCCCCGTGAAACGCCCCGGGGGCTGACAGTATTACAAGTAATTGTCGCTGTGGGATGGGAAGAATCGGGAGCGCGGACGAGGATCCGGCCCGCGGGCCTTCGCGGCTACAACTTTCTCATTCCTACCCTTCTTCCTCGATCACGTATTTTCCTGGCGTTGTGTTCCGCCGGCATCGCGACCAACCCCAGAAGCTGATGCACGAACACACCGCGGAGAGACTCTCGGGCTCCGTTGCAATTTGAGCAAGGCGCGCCCTACCGGCACATCCCAAAGTCGTCTTCGTTCGCACGGTGGTGCGAGGGATTCCTACTTGTGCCAAGCTCCCGGGGCTCCCGGCCGGCGAGACCCGGTGAAAGGACGGGGTTTCGGGGGCGTCGAGGAAGCGGGGAATGGGGATGAATATTAGGCAGCGACTCGTCGCTCGCAAGCGGGTTCCGCCTCTGGTGGAAGGATGCTGCGGGGGTTAAAGTGGAGGCAACTTTCGTCTAACAAGTGGATGATTCACAAATCATTTCCAATTGCAGTTCCCGAAGCGGAGGACGAGGACGAGTGGGAGCGGAAGGTAGGAGAGGCAGCGCAGTCGCCGGCAACGGGTGAGTAGAACTTTATTCGTTACTTCGCTGTCTCCACGGTGTATTTCCATGTGTATGCACGGGCGGATTGGGCGAGTGTGCGTCACCGTAGAAATATGCTCATGTCTGCACCCGCGACACTGGTCGCGTCGCCGCTCTCGAGAGTACGGAGCAGGATTTTCAACTCCCTGAGGGGATTCAACCGCCCGACCCCCTCGTCGCTCCTCGCACAAACGTCGCTCTCATTCCTCTCGCCTGACGAACTCTCGATGTGTGCGGGAAAATTAAGATAGACTCGGATACAAGTCTCCGCCGGCACCGCGGCTGCGCTGCTGTGACTCACCGCCTCTCCGACGCTAAAGACTGATGAGGGTAAAGATTGGGGTAGTCGGGGGAAAAAAGAAACCGACGAAAAGAAACGAGAAATTCGGAAAAAGCGGGGGAAAAAAAAAAGAAAACAAGCGACTGAGAGAATCCGCCGAATCATTCCTTTGAAGGCGAATTGGCGGGACGGTGAACAGTAATTTATCATTCGCACTACCGAGCGATGTTTGGGGTTTCGCGAGCTCGATCGCTATCTTACCGACGATGTTATTCCGGTGTGATGACGTCGATATAAAATTCTAGAGAACATCGGCGCGAGTGAGTCATCTCTCTGTGATCTCCGACGTGAAATTCGGTTCTCGGTAGAGCGAACGTGAATTTATGCCGGTCTCGGCTATCGCCGCTGTCGCGCGATCGAAACTTTTACTGCTATCGGACGCTAGACTCAACGTGCGGGATCGCGGCCGGTTCATGCGATGTCGGAGACGCGAAAGAGCGAAAGGAAAATGTCGAGAGATTCGAGGGACTGTCCCGAGGGTTCGACGTCCCCGAGGAGAGAGAGACCCCTGCGGATGGATCTTGATAAAGTAAAATAGCGTGTAGCCGCAGTGAGTCATTGTCGGTGAGGCGAGAGAGGGAAAAAATCCGAGCTGACCTTGCGCGGAGATCGCTGTAAGATTGAAACGTTGCTGAATTCGGCATAATAGAGATCCGATCTGAGGGATGCATCGAAGCAGGAGGGAGGAGATTAATTGCTTCGATGTCGAACGACAAATATGGTCGAGCTGAATAAGCTGGAATTTTCGCTCGAAGTCAAGGGGTGCATTGGTAATTGGCAAAAACTGTTTCGTTCGTTTCCGGCGTGTGAATAGTTTGTTATGAAGGGCTTCGAATTTCAGCCAACTGCGGAAATTGTCAGTTAGGCGAGAAAGGAAAAAAGTCCAAGCGGACCTAAGGCAGAGATCGCTGTAAGATCGATACGTTGCTGAATTCGGCATAATAGAGATCCGATCTGAGGGATGTATCGAAGCAGGAGAGAGGAGATTAATTGCTTCGATGTCGGACGACAAATATGGTCGAGCCAAAGAAACCGGCATTTTTGCCCTAAGTCAAAAGGTCCACTGGTAATTGGCAAAACCCGTTTCTTTCGTTTTCGTCGTGTCAGTAGTTTCTTATAAAGTGTTTCGAACTTCAGCCAACTGCGTAAAAGGTGTGCAGCGCATCGGCCAAATAAACTGTTCGATAAGCATCGCGATAACCGGACAATTTGAGCCATCTGCAGTACCGGAAAACTACACAAAAAGCCTCATGCATAATGTGACTGCGCCAGTTACAGTGGAATTGCGTAAGTGAGCCGAAGATTACAATCGCACGGATTTCGGTTTCAGACCTGAAAGCACAACCGAACAACGGGGAAACTCGAGCCATCGGGACTAACGAACCTCGCTGCCGGAACGAGAAATCCCACAGATAACAGGATGGAAAATGCTCCTGGGGGAATGCAGGAGATAGCCTGGCTGGCTCTGCTGTGGCAAAACCGGAGAGCCTTCGCTTTCTCGCCCTCCCCGTTCGCGGATAAACATCCTTGCCTCGTCGCCCAGTGGACGATCTCGATCCTTGAGCCAGCTACTTGCGCGCGAACACGCTCCGAAGTTTAGATTGCAATTGGCATTGTGCATCGCGCGTGCATTCGCCTCTATCTCCGCCGCTCTCATCTCCCTCTTCCTTTTATCTTTTCGCGTATACGGGTAAGCCTCTGAATCCCATCAAATTCCGCTACAGGTATATATACACACACAACGTATTCCCGAGGCAGCCTTGGGACAGGAATAATCGAGATAGCGGGGCAAAACGGAACCCCGGCAGCGAAACCGACTACATTTACCAATCCTTGCCAGGACATAAAAAAAAATCTCCTCTCGGAAGGAAGATGCGAGTCCGTCTTGCCCCGGTGTTCCGTTTCGCCCCGCTCCGCGCTACGGTAGCCTCGGCGAACTCTATCGAGATATATTCCACAGAATTTCCCCGGGAAATTAGAGTAATACGAGGTGGAATTCACCGACGCGAGAAATTCTCCAGCTATCTTCCTTTATTATCCCTTCCCGAAGGCGAACCCCGCGAGGCTCCGCGGCAAGCATTATCTCGTTTCGCTGGCCGCAATACCGAGAAAAAAAAGTCATCCGCGGAATTGCCGCGTCTTTATCGAGCTCCGTTCCGTGCCAGCGTGCACTTTCCGTTTAACGGATCATCGATGCACACTCCCTTCAGTTTCCCGTACGAAAGTTCTCGGAGGCAAAAGAAAAAGAATGAGAAAAAAATCGAATCATCGAAGCGGCGTGGCTACTTTACAACGTGGTTAGCGGAGCCGTGTCGTTTATTCATTTTATTATCCAGTTCCGACGTTCGCGAGAGCCCTTGCCCTTTGAATTACGACGTTCTCGCCCACGTCGAAAATCTAGTTAAGACCCGCTCTCCCCGAGCAATGACGTAGCTCTCTTCCTTTTTCGCTATTAACATTACTAATTAGGAAGTTCGTCGGCGAAACCTCCGGTCTGGTTCGGGGCAGCCCTCTCGCTCGGTGCCCTCAGCCCCGACGTCCGCGAAAAACCCGAGACACGGAACGGAGGAAGGGGAGAGAGAGAGCCGGGAAGAAAAGTTACCTTGTCGCATCGATTCAGCGCCGCGGCTTTTACTGCCTGATTCATTGCTGGAACGAACAACGCGTACATATTAACCGCACGATGTTTTACACCGCGGTCGTTTGGCACGGCGCTGCCTCGCCACAAATATATTCAACGGGTCAACGCCGCTGGAGAATCCAAACCAACGACCGACAAACAACTATTAATAAACCCCTCGCTGAAGCGTGCCGGAGATCAAATTCGATCGCGAACACGTCACCCAACGCTCCAAGCCGTGCCAAACGACGGACATCAAAAATACATCTCACGACCGTCAACGGCCGTTCGTCGATCCCCGATAAAGAATCCAAACGGGACGATAAAGAGATTCGTTCAATTACCATTCACAGTAAATAAGAAAATAACTGTTTCAATCAGGAGTGCGATTCGCCGGATGGGGTGGAATTCCAATTTTCACCCCGAAGGCCCGAAGAGCCGTGAACGCCCTCGCAGCTCTTTCTTCTCCGATCTCATGGAAGCGTGGAGAAGCGGTCGGAGAAAGAAAGTTTTTCCTGAGGGTTTCTCTCCGGTAGGAGGGTTCGGCGCGGAGCGAAGACCCCGCGGCGCGAGGAGCTGGGGTGGAGGGGGGCAAGCCATCATGTAGCGGAGCGTCAATTTCCTTGTCGTTTAACGTTTGATTGAGGGCGCGAGGGCCGATGGGCATATCGAGAGAGCACGAGAGCGCACGATTCTCTTCGTGGCAGGCGCGCGGGGCTGAGGGGGGTGGCGGAACAGGGGGCGGGGGCGCGATTTTCAAGAGGGGGACGCGCACCGCTCTCGCTATCGGGAGCATTCGGTTTCCTTGGTGACCGGAGGGAGCGCAAACCCGGCAGGCTCTCCCCCATAGCTCCGCAGAACACCACTGTTTGTATTTCATATTGATAGAGTATTGATACCCGAACCACCGAACTCTCGCTCTCTGTATCTATCGCCCCGCGCAGCCCGTTTCGCCATGCTTTCCCAGCATCCCCCTGTAGCCCATCGACGATGTTACTGCACGCCGGTATCGCAGCCGCGGTCGAACAGGTTCCGCAAACCACCGGGATTCAGCGTGTACCACCCTCAATCATCTCCCGTTCCTCGCGTGCTGCTGCATCCGAGCGAGCGGTCCCGAACCATCCCCAATCTACAAACTCGACCGAGCGAACAAACGGTGGTTTCTCTCCCGGCCGTGTTTCTTTATCTCGCTGTTTCTGCCACATATTTGATAAACGGGACGACGAGAGTTGCTTTGTCGAGGAGACCGGTGAGCTCCGGCAAAATGCGTACAAAAATCTCGAAATCGGTAAACAGAGTCACCGTCGTAAAAATCTTGGAATAGAACATTTTTGCGTGGGATGGGATAAGAGTGGTGAATATGGACCACCCTTATTAGGGCGGAAATCGATGATCTACAAATTGAGTGATAACGTTCGATACGAATCACCATCGACCATAGTGAATGGTCGTCAGAGTGCAGACGAAAAAACTAGCACTCGGCTGGCTGGAGTGGAGCGAAGCTCCTTAAGCCGACGAGAATAATAGTTTCGCCTCGTTGTACTTCCGTCCGATTCCATTCGCTGCTGTCTTGTCCGAGGCTCGATTACGAGATCCTTACCGTCTTCTGGCTCGAGGGGTTCTTCGACTCGGTTCGATGCTCGCCCTATCGAGGGCGGGGACTAATTACACCCTGTGTTTCCGGTCCGTCGTTCCACGTCTGTCTTGTGTCGATGTGGAAAACCTTTCCGATGCTCGCTGATTAATCGCCCGACCTCTTTTTCTCGGCGCCCGTCGGGCAATGGACTCGCAACCTATATCGGGACATTTAATATGGAGAGTTTCGAGAAGTGCGATCAATCAGAGCCGAGAGTCGGAGAGGAGATCCTTCCCCCGGGTTTCGAACTCGAGATTCATGCACTCAACGTTATCTCCGATCCCCCCGTCGTGTACAGGGCTGGAATACAGTGAGTGTGAAGTTTCTGCGCAGCGGCGCACACTCGTGTGTGTCATACGTGGCAGGGGTGTCTCCGGTACATATTTGTTTTGTTTCACTTGCATCGGTTCGTCCGACGGGAGCAGCTTGCCGAGCGTTAATGGACGGTAAAAGTATTTTTCGCGAGCTCACCCTCTTTTTGGATCATCGACACGTGACCTCCCTCAAATAGAGCTGATGAACTCACGAAATTGGGGAGGGGCGAAAGAGGAGCGACATTTTTTTTCCCCGGGAATAGGCACGTTTAGATAGAAGCAATAACAATGGTATTTTTTTTTTTTATTACTCACCGGATAACCGACGAGACTCTGCCAGGAGAATTCGAGATCGGCGATGCTCGCCGGTACCAGAACGACGAAGTTCATGGCGTACGTGTTAACGACACCCTCCTGAACGTAGTACAACTCCGCCTTCAATCCTGAAACGAAAATGGCGGTGTTATTTATTTATTTATTTACCACTATAAACAGGACAAGTCTTTTTTACAGCGCGTAGGCAAATTCGAAAGTAGAAGTAGGTTAAGCAGATGAGATGTAGCCGATAACCGTATGCGAGCTTACAGTGCGGCGGAACGGAATAAAAACATTGTTGGGACAACAAGAATTTTGCTACCGTAACTTATTTACCTGTTTAACATAGGGACAAAAAAATAATTTACTGTAGCAGCCAAATATTTTTGCTTCCACAACAATAAAGTATTAACGATCTACATTTTGTTGGAGAATCAGAACAATTTTTCTCCGTGTGCGACGTGAGAGACGGTGCGAGGAGTAAGTCTGCGCGATGGCAGAAATTACGATGACAGAAACGAAGGTCAATTTAATTTAGTCTTCAAGCCCCGGACCTTCGGACAGTGACTCGAGTGTGATTATATTTCATTAATCACAGACATGCCCCGTCCCATATTTTACATTGCCATTCCTCGCGTTTTCCGATATCGGTATGAACTGTCGGGGACGGGTAAACATATCGATGGAGATGGGAGAGAGAGTCACCGAGACGATTTTTCATATCATGAACCTCTTTCTCGTCTTTCACCGGCATCGTCGGTTTTATATTCTCGCGCAAGCCGAAAGTGAGCTTCGGGAAGTCGTCACACCCCCGCATATCCCAAGACGTCTTCGCCGTATCATACGAGAGAGCTAGTCCCCGAGAGAAAAATGAAAAAAAAAAAGGTAGCGTAGCGAACACGAAGAGGCAGAGAGATGGGAAAAATCTGAGTATCGTTGGCATAGGCGGAGACGCATACCGCTGGTTCTGAATTTTTCTCAGCGTGTGATTCGGGCGTCATCCGTCCGCCTTTTCGGATGACTACGCAATTCGATATCTGGCTCTGCTTTCGCGGATTCCCATATCGTTCGGGTATACCAGTGGATACCGGTGTACCATATAGACCAGCGAGCATACGTGACGCGTCGTCGTATCTATCGTACTTGCTACCCGTGGGAAGAAATAAAAAAACGAGTAAACCCGGAAACGTACGAGTTTGCCAGTGAAAAAGATGCGAAGAACCATCGCAAGTAGTCAGGCTTTTTGGGCCGAACGAACCGCCATGCCTTCGAACTTAATTTCACACTTCGACCTTTGTTCCATGCTTAAGTTTGAACTCAGGATTTTGAGGAAAGAATCGAGCGTATCAGGCAAATGAGTATATCAGGTTCGGGTAACCGAGCGGCAATGCCGAGGGCTAAGCGAAGCCGAAGCGATGAATAAGTTAAAGGGCTTCCGGGATATCCTCCTCGCACGTTGCAGTTCCCCGAGGGTTGCTCTCGCCTACTTCAGGTGCAGGTAATCCGCACACCCATCTTCAAGACGTGGCACAAAGCCTTCCGCGCGTTCCGGTCGCCGCTCTCCGGCAGAAAATCGAGTCTGACTCGCTAAGAGCCTCGACTACCGAGACTGCAGGTATACATCAGCCGGGCGAGGAACCAGACCTGCTGCCAGGCTCCTTCCGCAGCCGAGGTGCCCCTATTACCTCTCGACACTACGCCCGGAATGCGCGCCAAGAGTACCCTCGGGAATCCAACTCAAAGACCAATGCCGATTGCCGCTGCTTCCCGACTCTTCGGATCAGAATCCTGCGCCATAAGTCCGCCCAGGTTTGGTCGGCATTTCGCCGGATCGGACGACCCAGTCTCCAGCGACGGAATAAAGGATTTCACCCGGAATCGAAGCCGCGCTCCCCTAAAAGGTTATCGGAAAGCTACCGGTCGAAAGCCATTAGACAGACAGAAAGACGGAGTGCGATCGAGGGAATATTATCAGGTCGGCTCGTCTCCCCCAGGACTTTTTTCCCAACAGACCCCCCCCCTCGTTCTATAGACAGAAGATGGTTACGAGAGACGACCTCTCGAAGACGACGCTGCCGATCCTCCAGCGCCGTTTGCCACGACCTTATTCTCTCCCAGCTGGGAAGGGGAAAACGCGCTGGTACACGAGCCCGATCCTACTGGTGCTAAGTAGAAAATCGTGTCTGGCGTATGAACGCGCACGGGACACACCAGCGACCGCTGCTCGACGCCTTCGTACTCTCGTTTGTGCCCCCCTACCCCCTCCCCCCCCCCCCCCCCCCCCCTGGTGCGAGCGTGTTGGTAAGCACCCTGCCACTGCCAGACGCCGACTGCTAATGCGGGGCGCGACGGGATCGCTCGGCGGAAGAAGCTCAAACCCCTCTTTAAACATATTCCTCGGCACGAGCGCAGCTTCCTTCTGGAGTGAGGTTTCGGCAGAGGTCGCTCGTTCTCTCTTCTCATTCCCACATTCCTCTTTTAGACCTACCGCACCCTACGGTCTAAGGAAACTACCACTGGATGGAACGAAACACATCCACACCTTACAACCTCCCTCCACCCCTTGTGCCGAAAACTTCGGGGGAAAATCTCTGTCGACACGGTAGGTGGCACATGCTAATGAACTCCCGGAATTAGTGCGATGGAAGGTTAATTCCCGAACAATGTAGCACAATGTTCTCCTGTCCGACATGACATTTTTTAAATTTTTTTATTTATTCGACACCTTAAGCGGGAATTAAATTGAATAGTGGAGATTTTTTTTATGGGCGACGATTTTCCGAACATCCCTGATACACATTCAATCAAATACTCGCTATAATATCTTTGCCAGGTTTATCTCGACGTTTCAGGGGGGGATCATATCTATATCTATCAGTAATCCGGCGTACGAGCGGCTAAACGGATCTTTGGGACGTGGATGGTAGGGGATTCGGAGAGCACGTAGTATATAGTGGGGTAAGTAGAGCCCGCTGAGTGAAGAACGAGTAGGGTAGATGGGTGGAGAACGAGGCGAAGAGGAGGACGGCCGGATGACGGGGGAAGGAGGGGACGGCGTGGAGGAGGGCGCTGTTCGATCGGGGGTTAGGAGCCAAGGTAAATACATTAAGGATACAACATCCTGCGGGAGAACATTCTGTCCGGGGACGAGATTCGATATGGCCACGTACTACGTACACTCGCAAACTCTCCGCGACCGGTGCGGTCGTCCCGGAGCTCGGGCACTCTGGACCGATGGCTTTGAATCGTGCACTATTCACCATTTATCTCTCTGGCTCTCGTCCTCGACGAGAGCGAATATCGGTGATTCCAGACGAGGTCGAACAGTGTACCTTTGATAATTATGCATCGGTTTTCGGATGAATAATGATCTTTTTTTATCCTCCCGTTGATCCATCGGGAAGGCCCGGCGCAATCCGGCTTGGACCATTTATTTCTATCCACTCTCGTTCGATCTGTGGTAATGAGAGAGTCGGGCGGTATCGGGGACGGAGCCATCCGTCTTCGGATCCTGTGAGGCCAAATCCTCGACCATCGGGGATCCTGAGGGGCAGAAAGCTCGCTTGTGCAACACGACTAGCGGTGCAACGCCGGTTGTTGATCAACTGATTAAATTGCGGCATTACGAATTCTCTCTTTGGGATCGTTAATATTAATGACTGTTTACTCGAGTGTTCGGTAATGACGGTGGCCTCTTTGCATTTCGGTATCGATCGTTCGTCGTTGAGTTTTGGGATGTTCGACGAGCGGAACCTTTGATACAATTCGGTAGCGGAATTCTCGGGGAATATGGAACGGTCGTGAAAATTTTGTACACGAATGTACCCGGGCTATGGGAAACTGGGTACTGTAGTTCGCCACTTAGGTATAGCATACCTTTACGTACAGCTGGAGGCTTACCTTCCATCGCCACGTTGAAAACGGTAGCGAGGAAGGAACTAAGCTCGCCCGGAGCTGCGAGGAGAGTTACTCCGGCAAATTATCTTAGAAGAGCTCGCCCCCCGGGCTCAGCCTCTTCCGTTGCAAATTATCTGCACACTCGGTCCTACCCGGCGGATCCTGCTCATCCCTCGGCATCGTACTCTCATACCCTTAGCACCTATTTTAACCGAAAGTTTCCCAGTAGCTAACACCCCCTTTGACCTCCTCTAAAATCAGCTTGGCGAGCGAAATGCTCGAAGTAGACACCGTGTTCAATAAATTAATCATAAAACATTTTGCGCATAGCCTTCTCTATGAGGAAGTTCGTCGATCGATCTTTGGCCTCCTCGTGCAGGAAGCTATGCCCATTGTTGTAATGATTTTCTAATTTATTACAACAATAATTTATTTAGAAAGCCATGCGCTAATTACTTGGCACCTTTTCCCAAATTTATTTTACTCCTTTTCTTTTTACTGCTCTACCGGTAATATCTTCGGTGTACGACTTTCGAAAACGCGAAGAATATTTTTGCGACTCGCGATATTTCACGATGATCTTTGCGTCTGAAATATCGAGACGTACGAATAAAAAAAAAAATACAGTCAAAACCGTATAAAATGTTAACGGGTGAACCGATGCCCGCAAAATTCAGTGAGGAACATCGGTTCAAAACCCACACATCCACACATCAATCCAGACATTTTTTTCTAGATGTGCTTGTTTGCAGTTTTGGAACATAAAAAAAAAAAAAAAAACCCAATGTAATATATTTCGAATAAATTTAATTTCCGTGAATGAAGGACATAGTGTAGGACATGAAGGATTCGGAGACACCGCGAGTGTCCCGAAGCAAAAAAAAAAAAAGATCAATCGGCAACGTTCTCTTTTACCCGCTTTCACCGCCGTCAGCGGCGACGCGAGCGGATCGTTGTTTTCCCGACGGTAGCAAAGTGGCGTCGAGGCCTCTACGGGTAAAACAGTGCTATCCGGGACTCTCACGCCGAGTGGGGGAGAGGGATGTTTGTCTTTAATTAAAATCAGCCGGTTTCACCGAGGCCGCAGCGGTAGGCAAAGGATACAGAAAGACCGCAGGAGCGAGAGAGTACATGCACATAGGGCTATGCGAGAGAGGGCTGCTCTTACCGCTGAGCGCAGGCAATGAGGGCCCTCTCGCCACTTTGTCGAGTGGAGTTCTTAATATTCAATTATCCAGCCCGCGCTTTTAATCAGCCGTATGGGGGGAAGAGGCGGACGGGGCTGTATGTACACCGCGAGCCCGAACCCTTTTCACCCTCAGGAACCAGCGCCGCGGTGCATCGAGTGGGGTCGTTGAAAGCGTTCCGAGAGCGACGCATAACCACTTAACGCCCGGGCCCAAAGCCCGTAATTAACGAATAATAAACGCGTGTATCGCGGCAAGCCGGGCGGCGCACGCCGAAAGTATAATCCGTTGACCAGAAATCGTTAATTCCGACCGGTGGCGACAAATCGACGAAATTTTTCAGTCAAATAAAAGCTTCGGTGCAAAACCCCGTTCGAAACCGGTTTCCAATTGTTCCGAGTGTTATTGTACAGTGAACGCCTGGGAAATATGCACCGCGCGATAATGCGAACAATAACGTCAGTTCGACGAACAATCGTCGTGCCAAGAGCCGCGGCTTCGGCGCGGCGGACCGATTTTCGTGCAACCGGTAGAGAGCGCGCACCTCCGAGAGCCGCACAATGCATCGGGTGGAGTTTGCAATTTTCGCCGACGGCAAGTTAAATCGCGTCAGCTAGACAAACGAATCCGACGGACTAATTATTTTCACCGGCAACGGAAGCACCGGTACCAGCGGCAGTCGGAACAACGCGCCGGTGGTAGCAATGGCGTCATTCTCGCGCGGTTAACAAACGTTCCCTTTGCACGCGAGAAGCTCTCGGCTCATTAACGAGCGGCTAGATGCGAGCGCCTCCGGGCGCAGTTTCGCGTCGTCCTTGTCCCTCGTCAAGCCCCCCCGGTTTTGATGCCCCCGAGGATTCCGTTTCTCCGTTTCCCATTGCAGACGACACTCGCAATTGCCCTTTTCCCTCCCGACCATTCCGCCATTACCATCATCGCCGCCTCGCTTTTTCTCGCGCCCAACGATTATTCCCGACATCTACGGACTCGCTTGTTTCTGCGACTACGGGGCTGGCTCGAGGCTTCGCTCCTCTCTCCTCTCCGACCATCCCGTTTCCAACGAACGCGCACCACTACCGTGTTTTGTTAATCGTTTTCTTTCGGTCTCTTTTTGACTCGCCCGCGGGAGGGCGAGGGGCGAGAGCTGGGCTGAAAAAAAGTACGGGCCGTTCCGCAGTGAGCTGCTTTTTCGCGAGTCCGTTTACACGAACGATTGTGTGTTCCTACCTGCGTTTCTCGCGGGTTTTTCACTACTTTATATCCAGCTTTTTCTCTTGGCTGATACAACCCCCCTTCCCCCCCACCCCCCTCCTTGCTGCCACCCGTTACTGCCCCTGGAGCAGTTGCATTCGCTAAAGCTCGTCGCGGTTGCAAAAACTACCTTTTTTTCTCTCTTTTATTCTTTGCTCCTTTCTAGGGCTCACTGTGTGCGGTTGGGCCGGGGATACCTTTAAAAGCTCGGTGGTTACCTCTCCTCCAACCCCCCCCCCTCTCCCCCCTCTCCCCGCAAAGCTCTGTTGCAACTTTCCTCGAGTAATCGCGTTTCTTTCTCTCGACGTTTATTTCAATCTCTCTCTTACGAAATTGTACACAAAGCTTCGTTATTTCCGCTTTTTTGTATACATTTTCTTTTTAAGCCACTCGAATGTTACATTCGCGCTTAAGAATTCTTCGACGATCATCTTTTGTCGACATTACTAAAGCTCTTCTGCAACTTCTATCAAGCAATCGCATTGCTTTTTCTCGACGATCATTTCAACCTCTCTCTTTCACGGAATTGTACACAAGACTTCGTTATTTTCGCTTTTTTGTATAGATTTTTTTAAGTTACCAGAATGTTACACACGCGCTTACAAATTGAATTCCTCGCTGATGATCTTTCATCGAAATGATTGTAACATGAAGAAGAATACGATCCATCGACCGGGGAATGCAGATATGCGCGATTGCTGGTGGGATATTTTCTCCGTTGCGTATCACGTGCATTTCAGACTCTCCCGTGCAGCTGTGCGGGGAAGAGCGAATAGTTGAATAACGTTTCTGTGCGAGGGTAGCGAAGAGGACCGCAGACGCATCAGTTGTGATGCTGTGTCACTTTCCGTCCGACCCTCGAACAGACCGACACTCTTTTCCGGACCGTACACAGCTCGCCGCTCCATTCTCTACAACAGACTCGGCGACTCTTTATAATGGTCGAGGCGTTATAGACAGGAGAGTTCGTATTTTTTTCCCCTGTGTTTCAGCACCGTTTAAGCTCGGCCCCAGCTGTCGGTGTCAGGCGACCTCGACCAGGATTGCACAGAGAGAGGCAGAGAGAGAGGGACGTAGAGAGGAGAGTGAAACGAGCGAGGAGAAACAAGGCGAGACGCAGAAAACATAAAAGCAAAAGCTTTCACTCCATCCGGTCGAGGCGAGAACGTTTGCGGAAAAGCGTCACGGAAACGAGTCGATTGTTTGGCAGCGGATTGTTTATTGTTCGAGTTTCACGCACCGCCGGATTTTTCCCGGTCGGCCGAGGGTGGAGAGAAAAGGCGCGAGACTTCCGCGATAGAGATTGAAGGGTGAGAGAGAGACGAGAAAAAAAAGCCGAGAGCTCGACGTATAATGCGAAAGAAATTGAATTAGCGTGAACGAGTGAAGGTATCAAGTGCGGCTGGCGAGTCGGGGAGAACTCGTCCGATTGTGCTCTGGACGAAGAAGTCGAGGGAGCGGACTCGGGGAAACGAGCCGCGAGGGGGTGGGCGAACCGAGGGAGCGAGGGTGCGGCCAATAAGACGATTATGAATAGACGTCGCTTATGTCTGTCGTGAAAGCAAAATAAAAAAGAACCAAGCAGGAAGAAGCTATTTCATTCGATTCCTCAATACTGTGGAAGTCTCAACGACTTTTTCGCGTTTTACCGGTGAAATTGTAAGGTAAAGAAAGGAGACCGGGTGCAAACTGCTGGCTGCGTCATCGCTGCCTGTTCCGGTACATAAAGAAATGAAAGTAATTGCAAAATTATTTAATGAAATACACGAGAACGTATAGCGCGCGGGTGGTACACAAGTGGAATAACCAGACGCGGATGTTACGGGCTTTCGAATACCCCGAGATGAGAATGACCGCGGCGGGCGCGACTGTACTGCGTGAAAGCCGGAGATCTCTTTACGTGCACCTGGCACCGTCGAGACTCGGCAATACCGAGGAAAAGCGGAGGCAGTAGAAAGTAAATACGAAGAAAAAGTTGTAAGCGACTGGATTAAAAAATCAAAGGAAAAACGACTAGCTCGTTAGGCGGAGGAAAAAAATATATAGGACGGTCTTTTTTTATTCTAAATATGTTGTGATGCTCTGTTCGCATGTCCTAAATATGGGAATATTCTCATTTATCTACCGGAAGTGACGTATTTCAGGTACGACGTCACTTCGGGTTGAAATCTGAGATTCTCAAATCGGAAGTAACGCATTCACGTGTCACGTCACTTCCGGTTGAAAACTAAGATTTTGAAACCAGAAGTGACGTTGTGACGAGGTTTTTCAAAACTCAGTTTTTCAAAAGTCAGTATAGTTGATTTTACTATGTAATTTTTTCTCAGTGTGTGTGGCACGTCTCAAAGGTACTCGAAAGTAATCTCGAATGCAGCCATCGACGGATTAGTCAAGTTAACCCCCTGAATCGTTAATTACGAAAGAATCCCAAACAAATCGTTGAACGTAACGTAGAACGTCTCGTTGCTCCGAATTATCCTAAAAATCGTTCTATCGACTTCACCTCGGCCAAGCGGAAACGGCCGCGCTTTACATACGCGGAGAGTGAGTAATTTTCTCGAAAGATTTACTATATCAAGTGGTCGATTACCCGTGGCTCGTAGCACGCTAGACGCTTATCTCCGCACGATTTGTCGCGGAACGAGCCGCCCCCGATAGTTAATCGAGCGGAGTGGAGTCCAAGTGTCCATCAGAACGACCAAACCGGCGACGCGGACGATAGCGACGGCGACGTACACCTTCCCTATCGTCCACCGCACTCTCTTTCTTCTCTCTATCTTTTCCTCTTTCCCCGACACCGGAGGAACTGCAGCGCCCCGAGTACTTATTCCAGCAGTTACTCTCGGTGTGGAGTGCGGCGGAGCAATACTCGTTCCTCGACGGCGGCAAGAGGAAGCTCGGCAAACGACTGTGCACACCAGCCACAGCATGCGCCCGGTTTTAGCCCCGTAGGAAACTCGATTACGTTGCTTTCGATCTTCCACTTTACACCAACCACCGGCAGCCTTCCCACGTCTTCTCCGGCGCTCCGCTCTCCTCTCCGCCGCTTCCGCCTCTTTTTATTCCATTTGATTTTATTCTATTTCCTACGGTGCGACGCGAAATTGCCTCGCCGGATTGAACATTTTAAGTTCCGGCGCTGTCCGGAACTCGGCCTTCGGTGAAATGATGTTAAGGGCGCTAAGCAACTTTTCGGGAAATTGCCTGCAACGATGCTTATGATCGTGTGCATCTGGCATTGAAAAAAGAAACAACAAAAAAATCTTAATTGATACAATTTATTCTCTCGTGATCGTTTGTACCGGCGAAACGATGGTAAGGGCGCTGAGGGACTTGTCGAGAAATATGGCTGCGGCGATGTTTATCATCGTGTGCAATAATCCGGCACTGAAAAAAAAATAAAAAATATAAAAAATATCTTAATGAGTATTATTTATTCTCTCGTGATCGTTCATGCCGGCAAGTTTATATATAAACTTGCAGGGAATCGTATACGATTCCCTGCTTATCGCCAGTCCCCTCCGGTATGGGCACGAACTTCCCATGCTTCCTTAATTAGGAATTCGTCACGAATCACGCGTCCCACGTGAAACCTCGCCTCTGTCGCTCCAAGAATTTTTTTATTGGATTTCATTGCCGGGAACTGAGATACCCGAAGGATTCATACTCCGCGGTCCCGGCTTGTGTGCCCTTTCCGTCTAGCCCTTCGCCCGGTATTGCCGAACGTGACGTACACGGCCCGACCGAGGAAGCTTAACTTTCCCCGAGCACGTAAACTTCACGTAACTCTTATAAATAATCCATAATTCACCGCCCTCACTCTCCCCAGCTACCGAAGGTATTTCGCTTCCTTTCACAGGCAACGTCTCGGAAATCACAGACGAGTCTGCAAAATTTACCTGGTTACCTTCCGCTCACTCCCTCCCTATCCCTCGTGAATACGAGCAGTTTGTACAGGCGATGCAAAGCACCGAGCGTCTCTGGTTCGATATCAGAAACTCGAGTTCCGTCATTAACGACAATAAAGTTTGCCAAGCAAGTTCCACGGTACGCTAGTTCGGCGATCAGGACGTTTCCACGTTTCTCGGCTCTCGTCCTCCTCAGGAAAAGCGTACACGGGACAGAGTTTAGCCAACGACAACTACGTGAACGCGAGGAGAACGTCTAGGAACCCGGGGAGAGCGAGCGAAGTGGGTAAAGGAAAAGCAGCGAGCGTGCGAGTTGAACGCGGGCACTCGTCCCTTCCCGTCTCCGGCGGTTTATGTCGTCGGGGGACGAAACTCTCAATGCGATTTGCATTAAGCAGATAATATTATGCAGACGTCCTCTGGCGAACGCGTGGTCGGGGGCGGACTCGCGAGTCGTTGGGGAGGAAAATTCAGTAACGTCGCAACCCCTTCGTGGAGCGCAGTTATTCGCGCGGAGCTTTTGGGATGGGTTGTTGTTGTCTGCACACGTCGTTACACCTGTAATCGCGCGAAATTTCCATTCAATGTACAATCTCGGTCTATTCTTTCGTAACTCCGGATCCACTCGACGGCATTCGCGGCAGCGTCGCTTCGGCGGCTGCAAAAATTAATTGCGATTCGCGATGGAAGAAAAATTTGCTCATTTTAACTGAAATGTCGACAATTTCGAACTTAGGTATTGTGTTTAGTCGGTTTTATTGTAAAGCTCGGAATTCATGAAATTCCGGTTTATAATTGAAATCCGCGGCTGAAAAATGTTGTAATTCGATTAATATCGGATTATTAAATTTTTCAGCCCCAGATTTCAATTACAAACCGCGACCTCGTGTATTCCGATCATTGATGCTTCAGCGATGCAATTTCGATAATACAGGAAATTTCGGTGGGGATATGAATTCGAATTTTCTGCCAGCCAGAGCAAACATTTTCAAATTTTCCATGTCGCGCGTACTTGGGATAGACTCCGTGAGCAGTTGGGACCCGGTTGGGGAGGAAAATTTAGCACAGTAGCGTCGCAATCCCTTTGTGGAGCGCAGTTATTTGCGCGGAGCTTTTGGGATGGGTTGTTGTCGTCTGCATACGTCGTTACACCTGTAATCGCGCCAAATTTTCATCCAAAGTACAATCTCGGTCCATTCTTTCGTCGCTTTGCATTTCAATGTAGCCGACGAACGTCGCATCGGCGGCTACAAAACATGAATTGCGAATCACGATGGAAGCAAAATTTGCGCGTTTTAACTGAAATGTAGAAATTTTACAACTCAAATATTGTATTTAGTCAAGTTTTCAGATTATCAAATTTGTGAGCCCCAAATTTCCAATACAAACCCGCAAATTCGTATATTCCGAGCTTTTTGATACTCCATCGATGCCATTTCTGTAAAATATTTTACGGTCGAGATATGAATTCGAATTTTCCGACGGTGAGAGGAAAAATGGTCAAGATTTCCATCTCACGTCGTCTGCAATCCTTGTTTCCGGAATAAGCGTTATACAGACGGAAGCTATGCGGTGAAGCTGATGAGCTCACTTCTGTTACCGCTGCAAACGCCCACGGTAAACGTCATGCAGAACCAGTCAGCTTCACGGCGCAAACTATGTATAATATATATACATATATGTGGCAACGATATCGCTCGATTCCATTTACATTTCACAAAGCTCGGCACCCTGGGAACCGCGTGCTGGCAACGTGCGTGTGATGTTACACAGTTACAGATACGACACTTCCTATACGCTATAGTTTGGCGCACAGAATTCGCAGACCGTATTCAGGAGTAGAGACAGGCTGCAGGTGCATGCACACCAACAGGCACACTTTGTGTCTGGGAACGCTCGGCCGTATAGGTACATACACTAAAATATATGAGAATGTGTTGCAGCTGCTGTCGGCGACGTTGGTTGGCGCCGTTCATTCTCGTTTCCTACCCTCCGACGACGGGTTCGATGTCAAGAGTTGCCTCTCTCGACGATTCCACACACTGACCATTCCTCGGAATGAACATCGATCCAGCAGAGGAAAACCGTTTCAGGTAAGTCGCGAGAAAGTTGATACGTTTTTTTTTTTATTGCTCTATTCGCTATTCATTCGTGAGGCTAACGACATTGCTATGACTCACGAAAATCAAATAACATTTGAAATGCAGTAGAGTCGCTTATCCGACCTTCGATCAACCGAGCCGCCGCGTTATCCGGGGCACCCAACTCATCCAAGCTCTCCGCGTTAATCGAGGTGTAGGCTAGGATGATACGGACAACTCGGATAAAAAGGATAAAGCAGCAATGCCAGCGCGCGGTGTTGTTCTGCTATCCATGTTATCCGAGATTTCACTTATCCGACGCTCTCTCTACATTACTTCGGATAAACGGGGATCTACTGTATTAAATTCGGGGATTCTGGTTTATAAGTATACTAAGGGAATACGTCACATGGTCGCCGTTTCTTAATGGTGGGAGGTGGTAAGAATTAAGAACTTATATTCTTACAAAAATAACGTGATATTTGGCTAATATCTGCGACAGCAAAAATTACGATATTTTCTAGTAGAGTGTGTTAAATCTAATACCAATGTTTGCCAGGATGTAGCTGTAGTTCTCATGTTCCTAAAAGTGCGGTCGGTTTTGACCAGATTTATGGTAATTTCTATCAGATCCTGCTCCCAGTGTATGTATTTAAATACACTCAAGCTATAAAGGTGGCGAATATGACCCGGTCGGTTTATCATTGATTTACATACCAACCGGGCTCGTTCATACTCACTACTTTTACCCTACATCTTCACAAACTACATCTCCACAAATACATTCAAAAATATATCCTAAATATACATTTTTTCGGTGAAAAATATCTTTCGCAAAAAATCACACACACACACTTATCGACGCATGTCACCGAACGCTTTTTAGTGCGTGCGATGCCGACGAGCTTTTACACTCGTCCGCCTCATCGTCCGCCGTCCTGCCTCATTCATCAGTCGCCCGACCCGTAAAGTGATTGGTACACTTGTATTTTTTTCCGTCCAATATGTTCAGCGTGCCATTGACTGTGAGCCCTCGATCGGCCGAGCGACGCCAATGACCGCGGCGTTTGCCAACGTAACCTTTCCTCGGAATTCCTGCATCAATTTTGCCCAGTGGCACACGTCCCGGGACTGACGCGAGCGGGGTAGGGGATAGCGCGCCCGTTAGCCAAATTGCAGTAGTTTGCACCGACTAGGAAGATCCGGTCGGGCGATAACGTAAACCGGCGTGGTTTATGGTCCCCGCGAACACTTGTTCGTACCGGCTACGGGTGAAATCCACTACTGTACTCCGACGTCACTACTGATGTCGCCGTTTCCCAGCCAGCGTGCTCCCGGCTGTCCCTTCGACGCCGAGTTATAGCTCGCGTCTATCCCTATACCGGCCTACCCACCCGCGCACACCCTTTCGGCGGAGCTTAGCTTCATCCCTCCTGCCCCGGGGGTAATCCATGATAATGGATTGATCGCTACATCCGTCATCGGTCGTACCGACCGGATATCCCACGAAATATATGCGCTAACGTTTCCTCTGCTCGCCCCCCCCCCCCTCCCCCATCCCCTTGACGCGTTGCATAAATTGTACTTTGAGTACACATTCACGCATTCGTAAATCATCGAAACAATTATAACCGATGAGGGGACAATACTGCAATAATTTTGAGATAAATGTAACAGGATCAGGTCCCTAATTAATTGCTCCGATTGTAACATTTTTGGGCGCGGGGGATAGCAGACTCGGAAACAAAATCGGCTGTAAATCGCCCGGATTCCCACGTGTTTGGAACTCCGAAATAAAATCGGCTGTAAGCTTACCGGATTCCCACACTGTAAAAAATGTTGTTCGACAACTAATGAACGGTATTGGAAACTTATTTACGTAAACGGTATTTGACATTTCAAAGACATGTGCATTGCAGTTTTACAGTGAAATTTGTATTTTTAATAAAAATTGTTGCAAATTTCAGGCGACATATTTGTAATTTTTATTTTCTAAAAGAAATACATTCGTGTTTAATTGATGCAAGTAATATAAGCCAATTTTACACTTTATAATGCTATTTCTATTGCCAATAGGCCATCGACCTAAGTCCTTTAGCCCTCCTATTTTATTATTATAATTATTATTGTTATTATTATTTTAACGAAAATGGTTCTACGGGAAAGCAAAGTGCGCGCAGTGTACATCAATGAAAAATACGACCGGCAATAATGTTCCGGCCCTCTCTTGTGTCCGCGATCGCGAAGTACTTCGTGTCCCGCCCATCGGCATCGGTGCAAGCTAAAGCGATGCTTCCTCGATGCTGCCTCGATCACGTTCGCTCGATCATAGAGGTATCCTCCCGGCTGGTGTGGCTGTTAGTTGTTTGTCGGCGCGTCGCGCGCGGTCCAGACTGCATCGCAAATACACGCCGTGTCGGGCGTTCGCTAACCCGCGATACCCGCTGCCGTGGATGTTCTGTCGTCCGCGAATGTACACCGTTAACGGGCCCGTGCGACAAGCACACCGGCCGCGCTGCAGTTTGCGTGAGTATACCGAAGCGCGCGATACACACGGCCGCTTACACAATCGTCGAACTATAGTCGGATAGTCCGACAGGCGGAGGTTGTCTCGTTGCCCAAAAAAAAAAAACGCAAATTAAAAATCAATTCGGCGCTATGTAGGGCGCACACCGAGCAACGTCGCCTGGGTTATATCGGTCTCCGGAGTGGCCCTTTGCCGTGGTATGCATTTTATCGTGCTCCGGTGTGGAACGCCCACGAGAACCGCGACACTCGAAGCGAAATGAGTTTTCGCCAGCGGTCCTCTCCGCCGGATAAATCTCTCGGGCCTCGAATGTATCGTGCATTCGAGAGAGATTCGCTGAAAGGAAAACGAATGGAATATAACGCGGACGATGCGATGCCGGCGCGAACGACGGAACGTCGATGCGTTTGACGCGCGCGATCCGGGAAAACGGTACGAGCCAGCGCGACGGATACGTCACTCAAAATCGATTATTATGGCGACGATATTTGTATTCGAACGCGCATATACGTTGTGCCGCGCGCGTACGATACATCGCTCGTCGGGATTTACGTAAGCATTTGTGTAAGCCTCTGTGAGTGTTCAAGAGCACACACCTATTTTCATTGTATTGAATGCTAAATGACAAAAGGGCGTACAGTAGAACCTCGATTATCCGAACCTCCGCTGTCTGAACTCTCCATTATCCGAACTGCGGCTGGCTTTATCCGAATTTCTATTAACCGAACCATGGCGCAAAATTTCGGTGGCGTTTCATCCAGTGATGGATTTGGGCACAGGCAATGTTGGCAATTGCCTAGGGGCGCCGAACAGCCAGAGGCGCCGGCGCGCTCAAAAAAATTAATTTGAAGACCGAAAATTTTGAATGTTGTATAAATCTATTTAGCTGTTTTCAGGGCGTGAAAAGTGGATAATTTTTATCCACAAACTGCAGGGTGCAGCTTGCAGAGATATTCATATCGGTGGATGTAAAAAATTATTAGTGATTGAATAATGGTTTTGTAGTCGAATGCGTTGTCACTTCGACGAACAATACTTCCACCTCTAAGCGGAATTTTGAGACAAATGTAACAGCGCGACGGGCCTAATTAATTGCTCGACTATTGTGAGTAATTGTGGGTAATTATAGTTGAGTGCTTTGTGGCTTCGACGAACAATACTTCCACCTCCAAGCGATAATTTCGAGATAAATGTAACAGGGCTCGCCCCCAATTGATTCGGATAATCGAGGTTCTACTCTGTCCCCCATGTTAAGTCGTACACGTTACGTCCTTTCGCTTCTTAGCAATCGATATTGCAGATTCCCACAGCAGACGTAAGCGTAACGTGCAGCTACATTCTATGCCGACATGACGAGCGAACGAATCGAATGGATTCCACACTCAGATAAGGATCCAGTAAATATGACTACATCGCTTGAGAGATATTACCATAGCACATAGTAGTAGGGAACTAGGGCGCCACATATGGTAAAAACTACCGGATTTATAAGAATTTTTCGTAACTATTGTGCTAAACATTTTTGGAAAATCGGAGATTTTCCGCCATAAGTGGCAACCTGGTGCCCTACTACTCCGCTGAAAAAAAAAATCATTGATTCAAGTAAAATTTGCACGACCCTGAAGACATCTGCATGATACTAAAATTCATCAAGCTATGATACCTGTATTTTGCATGGCACAAACTTCGCTCGTGGAAGTTCACTCGGAGAATAAGATTCTACGAGTGAAATTCTTCTGATCGGTAGTTTTTGCCAGCTCCTTCTCTCAGTGCGGCTGCACTTCGATTAACGCAATTGCACGAATGTTATCATCCGTCACGAGTTAAACATCGGAGAAAGTTTGAGTTCAAAAAGTTGGCGAACACCTGCTGCTCGCAAATTTCGGAATTTCTTATATTTACAACATTGCGCCACTGTCGGGAGGGAGGAGGGGGGCGTGGGACACAGTAAAACGTTTCCTCTGGCCGCTTTTCTTTTTTCTCCTCTCATTTTCGTCGCCCAGCTTCCATGGTTCTTTCTCTTTTATTCTCCGTGTCTCTTCCGTACCCCGCCCCGTCGACGTTCCACCAGCAGCGAGAACTTTCCCGTGGCAAAGTAAAGTCATTTCGCTCGTGCAATCTAAGTTAAGTGACTTTCGAGAGGCTTCGCCCCCGTCCGCCCAACCCCGAAACTTGCTACCCCGAGACTTTCGCTTGCATCGTCGGTGTCGCACACAGAGCGCGTGCAGGTTGGACCGTTCATGTTTCAGGGAGCAGCAACGGGGCGACGTCGTCGTTGTCCTCGTCGAGTGCGAAATGCAGACACCTCGCGTCCTCGCGGAATAGTTTACGAAGATACGCGTGCGCATGCTCGCCCCGTCCGGGGGTCGCCCGATGATGACGAGGTGGAAAAATATTATTCCGATTGACAATCTCGATCTCGGAACTTCCTCGTACCTAGGGTAGAGCGAGGCGAAACGGTGTCCTCCATTTAAAATCGGACTTCTGTTTTTTGTGTCCCATAGAAAACCGTCCATTTCGCCCCGCTCTCCCCTGTTATCGTGGGCACAGAAAACACAGAAAAGAGATGAGAGAGCGCGGGGAAACAAGAATAACAAAAAATCCGAGTTCGCGTCGGAAATTCGATCGCGGCGTTCAACGTTTCTTTGTCCCACGGACGTTGAAAAGTAAATACCGTTTATTTGTTCAATCTCGAGTCAAAAGAACAAAAAAAAAGAAATGAATAAACCGCGCCAGCTGAACTGAATTTAGAGAACACTCCTCATCGCGCTCGGTTGCTCCTGGCGCGTCCAGCGCGCGGATGACGTTGAAGAAATATCGTCGCGAGAGTTCATCCAATCTCGCTGGAGTGGCGCACGACGCTCTCCTCGGAAATCGCGATGCTCGTCGAGGAGGAGGAGGAGTAAGAAGAAGAAAAAGGGCAATTCGACGAGAAGAAGCGATCCTTCAGCGGGCTGCGAGATCCTCCGCGCTTCCGGAACTCGCGTTCCACCTTGGAGAGTCCGCGGAGCGACGCAGCGAAATCTTCCGGACAAAACCGGGAAGCGCGATCATACGCGACGGTAAACTTTTCTCTCCACTCTCAAATTTCATACGGTCTCCGGAGAGCGGCCGCTATTACGAAAATTAAGTCTGTCCCGCGTCGCCCCCGTCGGCCCTCCCGAGAAGGAAGAAAAATTTCTCCGCTCCATTTGCCCTCATTGGCGGTAATAAAAGCTTCCTCGGTGGCAAATAAAAGTGCGCCGCGGAGTGTACATAATCCGGGGCAGCGCCCGGCGAGAGCATATTTATTTTGCGAAAGCATATCAATTTCTTCCTCTTTACGGCTCCTCCGTTTCTGGCGCCTCGAATAGCTCCTGGAGGGGCGTTCCCGCGTTGCGACGTAGAAAGCCGCGGGGGGATGGCACGCGCACACGTGCTATTTCAATAACAATATTTTGTTTTCCTTTAATGAATCGCTCGCGGGCGAGTCCTCCCCTCGCTGGGCGTCGAGTTATGAATCATGAGGTCGTAAAGTGATATACACCGAGCACAACGGACCGAGAGTGGGGCGCGGGGATGCACAGAAAGAACGCTCTGTAAAGCAAACACGCCGGCAGTCGAGCTGCAGTCGGAATGCATCATCAGCCGTGTAACCCCGTGGCTGTGACTGGCATACGAAAAAAAAGAGAAGCGACAAAAAATTATTAAAAAGCGTGTCGCTAAAACGACACTTAGGCCTCTCGGGCGCACGCCCACCCCGAAGCTTCGAGTGCCACATTTTTCTTTTTTTTTTTTGCGACCGGCACCGCGTTGCTTGGTCGTCAAAAGCGCGAAAAACGCCCGCTGCAAGTCGAAAGAGCGAGCTCGAGGGTGAGAGAGAGGAGGGCGGAAGCGAAAAAGCAAAAAACGAAAAATACTAAATAAAAATGCTCCGCCATGCGGGAGGAGCCTCGGTGAGGCATGCGACACGCACTGGAAATAAAATTCTCGCATATTTCACCGTACAGATAGAGGGTAAAAGTGGTGAATATGGCCCACCTCGATTAACACGTAAATCGATGATATATGGACCGGGCCATATTCCCCACTTTTACCTTACTCTCCAGATAGTCAAGAAATGTCCTTTTTTTTTTTATGGAACGCGAAATCACAATTTTATCCATCGCTCCGTTGAATTTATTTTTGCACTCACGCTGCTGCACGCGCATGGGCTAGATTGCATTGTACAGTAGAACCTCGATTACCCGAACACCCATTATCCGAACCTTCTGTTATCCAAACCGCCGCCGGTTCGGATAAAGTTTTTACTATCCGAACTATTGCGCGAAATTCTGAACGAGCGGTCCGAGTCAATTTTTTTCGTTGACAATATATGTCGGCGAAGAGCAAAAAAGATTGACAGGCTAATCGACGGCGAATTACAACCGTGAAGGATTCTTCGCGGGAAAATTTCAAAAATTTACCGCATGGCTCTCACTCGGGTTTGCAGTGTTCGGTGACACGATAACGGTTTTCGAGGCCCGTCGCATACGATAGTCGCGGATGATGCGACTAATGAAGCAAACGAGGTGAAAGCGCCGAGGTACAGAAAGGAAAGGGAAAAAGCTTGACGTTCCCGCCTATCTGAACGAGCAATCGAGTTATGCCGGGAGTGTTGGGAAGGGTGGCGGCCAAACATTCACATCGCGCACGGAACCGCACACGGTTCGCTCATCAGTGCGAGTCGACATACGGATACGCGTGTCACTCCGGGCGGGCTCGTCGTGTTGGTACGTGTGAATTCGATATCGGGCACATATTTCGATAATGAAAACAGGCCATGCGGGAACAAACAGACTAGCGCCGCTTCTCCGCTCTGCTCTCTGTTGCCGTTGCCGCTCGTTGCCCGCTTTTACTGTGGGCTTTTCGATTACACGTGCGCTGTCTCGCGCCTCCCGGCCCGATAACATTGGCCCCAAAGCCAATTGTACATTCGATGAATAAATAAAACGAGGACCCGGCGGCGACGAGGGAAAACGAGGAAACAAATGAGCAACGGAGCGGAAGGAGACCCAAAAAAAAAGTGGGAAAAACATTCAATTCGAAAGTTGGGGCTTGCATAATAACGTTAACAACATTGGCAAGGATTCAACGTGATACCGGTGGACGGGCTATCTTCCGGCGTGGAGGAAAAGCCCTGTCTAGGGAACCCTCGGCATCGCCAAACTCGGATAATAGTGAAAGTCGAAGTCGCGCCCGTCGAGCCACAGCGGTGTGAATACATTTAATATTTATAAAAGAAACGTTGGATTGGCGCCAGAGGCACCGGGAAACCGGAGAGATTTCGCCGTGAAACGCTGGCTCACCGGGGTGTGTGTGTACGCCGCGGATGTATGAAGTCGAAATCAAAGAAAAATTCTGCACTTTTAGTTCCCCTGGACCACCGAAATATGCATAGCCAGGGCACGTTTCCGGCGAGCGGCGGTAGAGAAATAAAAGGGGGCGTCGGAGGGGCGAGTAGGAAAGAGCGTTTGAACTTTGGCCCAAAGGGGTAATGGGAGCGAGGTGGAGATATGGAGAGAACGAGAGCCGAGCGTCAAAAAGGATTTTATGCTCTCGTTCACATTTCAGCCCTCTGTGATTCTGTCGCTCCCGGTCGCTTTTTCCACTCACTCTCAATTTTCCCTCGCCGCCTCGCGATACACCCGATCACGCGTCGCTGAACCCAACTAACGTTGCAAATTGGATTTAACAATAATCCTTCAAAAAGATGTTAACGATAATCTCGCCGGAACGGTCAGTCCGCTGCGCGTAATACGCTGAATTTAATCTGTGCCTTTTTTTTTTGTTTGGTCCTTAACGCAATCAATCCTCCGCGCAGCAAACCGCTGTTTGCGGATTGCGGACCACGGTGCTGCAAAGGCGATTTGTCCGGACAATGCTTCGCAAAAATGTGGACGACTCGTTGGTTCGTTAAGCCGCGGAATACGGCAAAGGTGATTCATTATTACGATCAACTGTCCATCGGGTTTTATTAACCGAATGCCCAAAGTACCCCATTTGCGACTTTGTTCTAAACGCAATTTTTTTTTTTATATCTCATTACTTTTAATGAGAAAAATTTTGAAAACGCTTGGCGAACAGTTGACCCGTCGTAATGAAATTTGTCGCGAGTATAATTTAACTATAAATTTTATTTCTTTTATGGAGTATTTATTTTTTTCAAAGTGAAAAAGACTTCGAGCTCGAAGTGTTAATAAAAACCAAAGTTGACAACTCTTGGCTCATTAAGCCGCGAACTCCGGCAAAAGTGATTCATTGTTACGAATCAACTGTACGTCGGGTTTTATTAACCCAATGTACTCTGTTAGCGACGTTGTTGAAAACGCTATATTTTAATATCTCATTTACTGGTAATAATAAGATTGCAAGTTTCAAATTGGATTTCCGACACTTAAATTCGGAATAAATGCAATCTGCATAGGAGTGTCCGAGGACTGGGACGTGTCCGAGCATTGATATGTTACCTTAATGAAATTTCCGCCAAACATAACTTAATCGTACATTTTTAAGTTTCTTTTATTGAGAATGTAATTTTTCAAGAAAAAAAAGGCTTGGAGCCCGAATGGATTAACAGAAAAATCGTACTCACCCAGAAGTTTCAGGACCTGTGACTGGCTGATAAACAAATTGAGATAGCCGTCGGTGAGGCCCACGAGTCCGAGTATAAAAATAATCTTCAGCCGCTGAATTTCGAAGGATCCTTCACCCCACCGCATTGTCACATCATTCCTTTATCTCGATCCGGCGATAACACGAAACCACCCCCTCCCCCTCGACGGGTTTTCCTTGCACTCCGTCTTCTCTCGCCCCCCACCTCCGCCCCCTTTATCGCCACTTCTCTCACGTGTCTAGCAGTAACAGCCGCATCGCGTACACAGGCGACGAATCGTTGCACTCGCCTCCCTATCGCGTTTCAGCGCCAACAGCGGCGTCGTCTCAGTTACAGCTGGTACCGAGCGAGCACATGCTCTCCTTCCCTCTCATCCGCTAAACAAATGTCATCCCGCGAGAACCCGCGACTCTCCCGCAACAACTCACGTGGAATTCCCTCGCCGCTACCATCAGCCCCCTTACATATTTTTCACTCTCGCGCGAATTTTATTTTTGGAAACTCCCCCTCGGCCCTCCCAAAACTACTCTCGCTTCCCTTCCCCTCACGCTCGCGCCGGCATTTGTCACCGCTACGTGCGAAGACGCTATGTACTCGATTTCCGTACTCTCGACACTTTTATGAAAAGGAATGCATGTAAAAAAAATCGAAAAAAATTTGAACAAAATTGAGTTATATCGTCAACTCGACGTTTTTATTTATCGCTGTTCCAGAAAAGCGACTCCCGAGTGATTTATTGTTCGGCAGTGAAAGCTCGCTTTGTTTACCGCTTGACTGCCTTCACTCCTTGTATCTTCATTTTATCGGTTATTTTGATGATTTTTTTTTCTTTTTTTAACGACTATCACTTCCGTCGATTATTTGGGAACTTGTTGTAAGGTGTTTTTTTGAATATTTGTTGCTTTCGATTGAGATTAAGAAATTTTTGATTGCGCTCAGTCACGTGGCGGATGGACAGCATCCGAGTGTTGGTCCACGGTCTCGTGACGGCAGTGAAAGAAGGGGATCTCGTCGGGGTGCAACGTCGTCGACGCTGGCGTGCTGAACGCGAGACTGAAAAGACCCCGTCGGCGTGCGGTTTTCGGTGCGCTCGCCGGCTGAGCAGCGAGTGAGATAAAGCGAGAGAACCAGCGGGGTGGTATTCGACGCGCAGGCGTCGCACATTCACAGCCCCCCCAGAACTTGTCGCAAGGGCGGGCCACCGACCGCCAGACAAGGACTGTCGGTGCATCGGAGCGAGATGGACAAAGTGGACCAGGGGGGTGCGGGAGGAACGTAGAGAAGCCCGTACCACAGGGATGAACGGATAAATGACGAATTTCCGGAAACCGTGCGTACGTGACTGGCCGGCTAGGTTCCCTCGTCAGTTAGCGGGCAAAATGCATCTCCACCTCTTCCAGTTGCGCGTCTCTAAAAAAAAGCAACTATTTTACAAACCCATATACCACGGTAAAAAATCTGTGAAAAAAAAAAATCGCGCAGCGCCAGACACATGTACAACTGAGACAACAAAATGCACTTCGCAGTGTCCGATTCGTTCAATCCATCGAGCGGTTCTTCGCACACTCGCTACCGTCCACGTATCTCGTTCGCCTCGCACATTCCCGACGCGAAACTGTTGATTGAATTCTGTTTTAATATCCGAAATGTTATTTTTCCACATTTTTTTGTTGTTGCTATCTTGCCCGGACCACCGGTGCAGCGAGGCGAGAAGCGCGAGGGCGAATGCAGTGAGTTTGAATGGATGTAAAAGGATGGGACGAAAAAAAAAAACGACCAAGCGCGCATCCACGGTCGAGCAAAGTCCCAGGTAACAAGAGAAGCAATCAAAAGGGGGTGGCCGAGTGTGGGGGGAAAGCCGCTCGTACCCTGGACGCTGCCTCGTGCGTACGCGCGCGAAAATGCGCCACGCGCCCCTGTGGGGTGGTTCTCGTATTAATTTATCAGGGACAATCGGCGGATTTTCAATCCATGGTCTGTGTACTCCGAATGAGCGGGGGGGTAGAGAGAGACGGAACGAGGGACCGGGAAGCGCGGGGAGGCGACCGGCCGGTTGTTGCCCCGCGCTTTTGCCATCGGCACCTTCCTCCGCCTCGGACCTCCCGGCTGTAAGCGCACGAAAGCGTTCGCCAACGGCAGAATTTAATTAAACAGGCGGGAGTGAGAAAGCTCGAGAGAGGGCCGAGAGCGAGAAGCGAAAGTAAAATTCATGGATGCCGCGCTTCCGGCCCGACGCTCGATACCTATATAGCCTCGAAAACGGTTTCTCACTCGCGTTTCGCTGCCGCGGACAGTTCGCCTCGATTCACGATCCGATCTTCGAAAGTTTAAGCCCACCCGAAGCTCCCTCGCACGCGGGGAAACAGAGCAGACGGTTCCGGTCTTTTCCTCCACCGGAGGCTGAGGGAATCGAGAGTGAGAACGGGATTTTAATTAGGAACCAAGGGATTAATTAACTCCATCAGATCCAACCCGAACCCTCACCGCCCCATTCCTCAACCGATCTCTCTCGCCGTGTCGACGATTGGCAAATAATTGCCACTCCTTTTTGTCTCCCTTCGTACTTGTTTCACGGTGATGCGTCGAAGTAATGGAGAAACCCCGAGATCGAGGAATAAAACGGCGTGGGGGAGAGGGCGGAAAGAGCGAAAGGGAGAAACTGAAGGTGACAGTCGAGAATTCGATACTCTCTTGTTTTTCCGATACGGTGCGGGATTCTTTTTAGGAAATGCGGAGAAGTACTCGGGCAGACGATACGTTGGACGAGCAACCTTTTATTCTGCGGTTCGATATACGAAGTACTGTTACGGTGAAAAAAAATCATTCATTTTTTTAAATTCTTTTTTATGTACGTGATGTAAGTTATAATACGAGGTGAAATAGTGTCAACTAAGAGCGTTAAAGAAAATAAAAAAAAGTTGAAAATTGAAATTTTCATATCGCTTCCTCATAAAGATGAAGATTGAAATTTTCACGTCGCTTTCTCATAAAGTTCCTTTATTCGCGAAGCTTCTTTTATGAGGAAGCATTGTCTGTATTTTTGGCAAATTTTCGTAAATTTCAAACAAAAGATTTGTAATTTTTATATCTGGTATTTTATTTTACAAGCAAAGTAGATTCATGTTTAATTAATACGAGTAATGTTAGCAAATTTCAAGTGCCAGTGCATCAAATTTACAATTTTGTTTTTACAGTGCAAGCGTTTTTCTCCTCGTATCTCGCCAGCACAAGTGACAGAAACTTTCGCCCCTATTCGCGTCAGGGCGTACCTAGTCGCGGAGCAGGAAAACTCGTGGTATCGGCCCGAGGCTCTCCCGTGAGCGATATAAGGGAAGCAGCCGCAGAGAGCCACGCGACACACACGATTCCGCGATATACCGTGGAGATATCGATCAGCGGGCATAGAGAGAGCCTCGTCACGTGTGGTAGACTAGCAGGCGGGTGCCTGCGGCTGGCGAGGGGGCTCACTTAATTATTTAAACTTTTCTCATTAGCCGATCGTCATCGATCGTTGTTCGAAGGGTGGGAAAGGAAAGAACGTCGTATTTCCGCAGGAAAAGCAAGTGGGGGAAAGTTACGCGTGTACATCGCACGGACAATAGCGGAGCAAGGTATCCGATCGATGGGGCTTTGCGCCCGAGCGCGAAGACAACCCCCGCCGTGGGGCTGTCGGGAACTGCGAGACAAGCCGGAAAACGCCGGCAGACAAATTAAATTGCGATCGGCGACTGTGAGCTCGTCGAAGACTTTGTACAAAGTACGGAAAAGTGGAGGAACGAAGCGTCTACCCGTTCTGTCCGAAGAGACCCGTCGGCGGAAAGTTCGCGGGAAGAGCTCGTCACGGTCGAGCTAACGCGCTCCGGGTGCGCAATTAGGGAAGAATTTATTAAGCCAAGTCCTCGTCATGACCGGAGGCTACAGCAGTCAAACGATTGATCTCTCTCTCTCATTTTTTTTTAAGTTCTGTATTCGTTCGCCTATACGCGCAGAGGACAATTAACGTCGGGTTAACGAGAACCAAATTCGTAGGGAATTGCGAAGAGGAATGTAAGAGGTAGAACGGGCGCGTATTGTTCGAACGATTAAAAATAACAACGGGGGAAACGTGCAAGGAAAGCGAAGAACGCGGGAACGCGAGAGCAAGGAATAACGACTTCTACGCAAACGTGCCGGATAAATACGCAATTGCTGGACCGGGTGTTATAACCCGAAGAGACAATTAAAGTCGAATTTATTTAATCCGCAGCGTTCGCGGGGAAAATGGGGCGACACCTTCCGGGCAGCTCCGCATCGGAGGGGAACGGGCGAGTGGAGGAAAAAATTGCATAACTGCGTAAGAAAACAGGAACGCGGGAATCGGGCGTTTCTGCCGCGTTACAGACGAATGAGAGTCGGAAACAAACGTCGATTATTATTTAACGTACGTATAGAGACAAACTCGAAACATGGAGAGACAATTGTACTAGACAGCCCTCGCTTCCCTCCTGCCGAGCCCTCGCTCTCTATCCCCGTGCCCGGCTCGTCTCTGTTCCGCCACGAAACTAACGAGGTCCTCGAGACAGCGTTCGGGTCTGGCCGTTCGTTCGCTCGCGCGCCAATCAGCCAGATCATTAACTCCGATAATTAATATTGATCGGAAATCGATAATGCACAGAGTGCGAGAGAACGTGGAGATGCCCGAGAGGGCGGAGGATGCCTGCGACCGAAGCGCACGGTAGTCAATACAACCCAGGTGGGACTCTGGCGCAACCGGAAGTGACGTGTTTCCGGTACGACGACACGTACGAACGGAAAATTCGATTTTCAGACCGGAAGTTACGTATTTTTGGTTTGACGTCGCTTCCTATCGAAAAAAATTAGATTTTTAAACCGGAAGTGACGTATTTCCGGCCTGATGTCTTCCGGCCTGAAAATCCGGTTGTATCGTCGGAGACAAAATGGGGCATCCAAAAATTATTGGAAAATTGAGTTCTGCACTCACTGTCCCGTTTTACCCCGCTGTGCCATTCTCCCCGGGTCTCCCCTATGGCCCAATTCAGGCGCAGCGACAATGTTTTTCGTCGAGCCGATCGAGTCCGACTCAGTACCGGGATCGTGCGGATTATCGGCTCGAGCACCGGGCGAGTACAAGACCCTCGGCAGCCAGTGCGGTCCCGTATCCGTGCCGATGGTTAAATTTCACCCGGGTACAAGCATGGAGGGACTCTTCATGGAGAGCGTGGAGAGAGTTCCCGCTGTCGCGAAACTCCGGCGCCCAACAGCGAAGCGACGTGACGATCCGCGATTGCCCGATGTCACCCAATGAAATGGCTACGCGCAAAACCGGACAATCGACATCGAGCCGTTGTCGATCGACGGAGAGCTTCGCAGTCGCTTCGGTTGATGCGCCGATAGATAGCGAGGACTCGCATGCATCAAGCTCTCCCCGTCTCTCCCTCGGCCTGTCCCTCACCCTCCGCTCGAGCGTTCTCTTCAGAAGTGGTGGAACACGTAATAGCCAGCGAATGCACGGTCGAGCGCTTATGAAACGTACGACAATTAGCAATGGAATTCGTTGCAGGCCATCCGGAATTTTGCGGTGGGTTAGTTGGAACACCCCCGCGAACGGCACACAACCATACAGCACCGTAGAGAACCGCGACGAGAGCTCTCTGTGATAATATGCCCCGGTGAACAATGTCGAGATATTATACTCGCGGTTTTTGCCGTTTGGAGAGACAGACCGCAGAGATTTTGCGGGTACACGTGGCTCCGGTGTGTTAAACGGATGTAACACACGGACCTTCTCTCGTTACGCGGACGAGGAAGTTGGGCTAAGGCACACAAAGTTCCGGCGGACCGTTAACGAAGAATAGCTAAGTAAATTTAGGGAGGATAACCGGTGGACGCGAGGACCAGCTTCGTACGAGCAATGTGGCGCACGTGTGCGGTGCGTTACACAATGAAGAGGTCGGTAACGTGGAACATACAAAGTCCTGGTACGACCTCGACGAAGAATCCGAGTTAAACTGACTAAACTTAGAGACGGAATCCGGGGAATGTCGAGTCGAGTTGGGTACCTTGTTTTTGGCTCGTCGGTGCGAACGAGCCAGGTTGAAAGATACACACCTGCGAGTAGCAAACTCCTGAAACGTTTCGCAATCGAAACGTTTCACGAAATCGAGATAAATCACGGTGATTCATGTTCGGTAAAGTTTTAATCTGATTGCCGTGATCGATCATTCCCTCGTTAATTATTTCGACGGATTAAACGAGTACGGTATAAAAGTCCATGAGGTACATACTTCGATACATATATTTATATATATGTATGTCAATACATATGAACATATATATATATATATATACATATATATATAAACATCGGTACATAGGCATTCGTTGCGCTTGGCCTCCATGCTCATCGGTTCGAGCTATCGCCCGTCAAAGTTTTCGAGCAACAGCAGCTGGAACAGGAACGACGATAGGAACCACCGACACACAGTATGAGAGAGAATCGCGGGAGAGAGTACCAATATCGCGCGGAAAATGCTGTTCTGGCTCACGCCTCGATTGTGAAATCATCGACGTGGTACGCGCGGCGGCGGCGGCGGTGGCGGGAAACGCGACGGAGCGAGAGTTCGATCGATCGATATCATCGAGAACGTAACTCAATATAATCCTCGAGATCGTCGTGCCCTCGGCTCTCGCGGTGCAGCTGTGTTGTGTGTCCTCGACATTCATGCAGCGAGGCTATGCGCGATACTGATGTGCAGCAATGCCCGCCGCATCGTGCACCGTTGTACCGATATTCCAACGAAATTTATTGATACACGATACAGTTCACCCGTGCCGTTACGCTGTAACGCTGTGCTGTACAGGTCCGGGGGAATATTCTACAAAAGCGAACGGCGCTGCCGATTGTACGAGCTTTGTTTCATTACGAAGTGCTACAGACTCTACAACCCCCGACCTTCTCCCTCATCAGTCGCGCCTTTCTCTGTGTCTCTCTGCGACCGCGAGATACACCATTATGGAAATGTGTTCAAAGGTTCGATGGTTCACACGGTCGACCTTTTTGCACGGGTGGAAAATATGTTTTGCCTACGATGTAGGTAATGTACCGCGTTCGTGTAATTCAGGGCACATTAGAGCAGCTCGTGATGGCCGTGATGATGCCAATTTTTCGGTGCGGTTGTCTGCTTCGTAAGTGGCTGAAGCTCCGTCGCACCGGAAACGAAATGTTTATTTTTCGCAATTACCAACTTATTTTAGCTTCATTTGTGAGTCAGGGTGATGTGGCCACCCGTAGTATCTTTTAAGAATTGTACAGTTTTTAGTATATGTGGATACTATATGATGTATGTCAATATGGCCAGTAAAATCGTTTTCTTTTTAGTTTCGCATCTGAAATATTTTTCGAAGGTAATTATCATCTTTCTGAATTCATGCAGACACCATGAGATACTCTATCTCTATGCCTAATCGACTACCATTATTACTACGGCCATATCACCCGTTATATCCGGTGGATAATGCCGATCGGAAATATTTATTTACAGAGCTGCGATTGAATCACACATCCAAAATATCGAACGTTTCGAATGAATTACTTGAACCTCCAATTCACATTGTTAAAAAAAAATGGCCATCACTCCGACTTACCCTATATTTGACAAGGATTTTATTTCGCCGATTACCATTTGCAAAACTAACAAATTGCGAGGAGTACATATCGACGCCAGCAGCCCCACCTTACTCGCGGTTCATCGGCTTTGTCCAACGCGACGCTGGAATCCAATCAAACGAAACAATTCCATCTGGCAGATTCAGCCTTATCAATAAAGTCGATAGTCCCGACCAGAGGCACGGGTTCATCGGCTGGAACACACGTTCCCATTCGATTCCCATGCTAGATTAAGTTCACCTCGTATTACTGCTCTCCGTAGCTACCGCCTCGACACATTCATTAACCCCATTCATTAGCAACGAACACAGTGCCTGCACCGGCTCCGCGATACCGCACCATTAGGTGTTCCCGCTGCGAATAGTTCGGTTACCGTTTTCCCGGAAGTTCGACGAAGGTCTTAACTAAGGGTGGGCGGAGTGAGACGGAGGAGTTTCTCTCGTCACACTCCAGTCTCTGCGGGGTGTGTGTGTGTGTCTCGTACAGAGACGCGATCCCATCGAAAGCTCCGAGTGGTGCAAGCGCGTTATAGTCAGCCTTCGATTGGAATTTCTGGGCCGTTAAAGATAAGGGTGCACCGCTTCCGCTGCCACTGGCCACCAGCCCTGCTTTGTGCTCCGGACGATCCTACAATATGCTACCAACACCGTTCCCGGACATCCACCCTTGTCAAGCGCCGGCGAAGGACCTCGCACATCGACCCGTATTCACCGGAGTTGGCCGAGTGTTGGGTTTTCAATATACACGAGCCCTCGCGCACACGCAGACGCGTTATACCGGCATTATAGAAGACATGAGTGAAGGTACGGTGTGTAAAGCACATATAGTCCCGGCACCCCGTTGGGAAGTCGAAGTGGGGGGGGGGGGGGGGGGGGGGCGACACAGCGAAGGGCGTCCAGGCGTGCGGAGGGATCGTCGAGCTCTACCCTCGCCCCGATGTTACAGGCCCTTCTTATCGCCCCTCGCCAGCGAGTCCCCGGCACACGTTGACTAAACGCCGAAATACGATTCCGCGCACTTTGTTTCCTCTGCTCGGCAGCGATAATTGCGCACACCGGGAGCACCAGCCCGGATCTCTCCTGCTCGGGGCCCGCGTGCGATGCTTATTGTTGACTCCGAATCCCCCCCAAGGGTGGGACAGAGAGAAGAGAAATTCCCGACGGCATTCGAACGCTCTCGGGCGAATTCGATCCCAGAACGCACACGCACACACACACACGGGGATAGCCACGTATCGGGCAATCGGAAATAACCCTCAAGTGAAGAGATATTTGGCCACTCGATATACAGTTCGGATTCTTTTTATTTTTTCATTTTATATCGAAATATATATAGTATAAAATCCGTTTTGGAGTAGCTATCGATATTGTTTTAACGTTTTTAGGAAAAAAGAATTGATACATCGGACGATTCGAGCGAACAGCCTTATTTCTCGATGAAGCGTCGATGGTTTATATATCGTGTGTGTATGCGGACGGTTCGATCCGTCGAACGGAAACGCAACATTCTTTCCGACGATATGAAATTGATAGTTCCGTGGCGCTGGTCTCTCGGTCACGCGAGGATGGATGACCGGGAAGAGGAGGACGAGGACCTCCCGTCGGGGGATATCCAGAGGTTCTGGAGCGTCGTCGGGCGAGCGGGGTGCGCCGGGGACGGCGAGTTGTTTGCTCCTAAGCCTCCCTGCGTGACTTCCTTCGGGGTAGTCGGCTTACTTCCGTTGCGGACCAATCACGCGAAGCAAATAGTCGTAATGCAAACGTTTCGAAACTTTCGACATTCATCCACGTCTCCGAGAGTCGGTGCTCCCGCAACCCTCCTCCTCGACCATCGTTTTTCACCCTTCAGCCTCGCTTTTCTCTACTGCCGCTGCTATATAAATTTGTTCTTAACCGTATAAACATCTAGAGTCGAGCTACTTCCTGTTACGCCGACGGGGGGGGGGGGGGGGGGGGGGGGGAGGTCGAGGAAGAACTTCCCGTGCGCGAGAAGATTGAAATCTTCGCGTTCGATATCCTCAAGCTCACCACTCACTTTGATCCCCATCTCAGCCGAAAGCGTTGTTTTCCCTTCGGCCTTCGAGCTTCCGATAGAAACACTTGTTCCGATAAAAATGCATCTCGAATGCAACCAGCGAAAGATCGAATCTCACCCGCGAAACCCATGTCTTGAACGGACCGTGTTTTTCAGTTATTGAATTTTTCTCGTATGCAGACGAAAGGAAGAGAATATTCAAGAAAGAAGAATGGTCGAAGGCAATTTGTGCGCACACGATAAATATATTAGCTGAGTTCGGGTAGCCCGGGCGAACGCGTATTCCTTCGAGTCTACTGAGTCATCCACTCAATCGTCTGGATCGTCCGCTCGTCTGCGAGAGTAGCCAAGACCGAAGAATAGAGCCGCGCAGGAACTTTTCCATCCTCTGTATGGCGCGCAGGATGGAATGAAATCGAATGGGGAGGGAAAAACGTCGTAGGCGGCGTCGTCCCGCGACTGGTGAGGTCGTTTCGGAGGGCGGTTAAGGGTTAACAAAATATCATAAAGAGGACCGTGCTGGCTGCTGGTAATAGCCGCGCCGACGGCGACGCTGGGGCATAAAGAAAGCCGGAGGAGAGGGAAAGCGACTTGGATTTATTGTTTATTAGCCTTTCCGAGACGCGCGTCCACGGTGTGTGTGTGTGTTTGTGCGCGCTGGTAGGAAGTACGGACTGTTAAGTAAAGTCCATCGAAAGTTCGCTGGCTCGAGAGTCGTGTGAGACAATAAAAAAAAATAGCTACGAGTGAAGAACGAAGGGAGGCGAGAGAAGGCAGAAAGGAAAGAGGGAGGCCAGATCGAGAACGAGATGTAGAATGGAGGAAGAGGAGGAAGAAAAAAAAAAGGAACTCCACGACTCCGCCAGGCGAACGATAACCAAGGGCGCGTTCGGCCGCGAAGGGATGAGTTTTTTCCGAGATCACATTCGCCCTCGATATTCCGGGCGGTCTGGCGCGCGTGGTATAATCGAGACTGCTCCGTGGAACCCCTTCCGCAAGGGATGCGCCCTATCTCGCTCGGTTTTACGAGCCCTCTTGGCTCGCGAAATTTGTCTGGATGCCATCCGGGCATCCGCGAGCCTTGGCTCTCCTTCCTTCGGGATGTACGGGGCTGAGAGGTGCCGGCACTGCCGGTTCTGCCGCTGGTTCCAGTGGTAAAGGACACGAACCGTGGGATACAGGAAAGCAGTAAACGACGACGAGCTCGCGCGCTCGGCGAGGACCCAACCCAGTCGAAACCCTCGAGCATCCCGTCGGCCTTGCCAAACCCCTCGCAGCGATCTCTCTCGAGGCCGCAGAAGAGCCCCGAGCAAGCCCCGGAGAAAACGCGAAAGCGACCGCCCACGTAGCCCATTCAACGTGATACACGTCAGAGTAGCTGCAGCGGTTTCGAGCTGCTTGCAAATTCGTTTCCCGTACACGCTTACTCATTCCTCCTGTTCCGTTTTCCCACCTCCCCCCCCGCGCCGCACTCTATCGCGCAAGCTTGTTTCCGAATGTACACGAGTTTTCTCCTCGCCCGCCTCGCCGCCGTTCGTCGTTCGCCAATGCGAAATTGTCCGCAAATGTACCCACGGCGAATACTCATGTAAATCGGAAAAATTGTTCGCTCCGTACTTTGTGTGTATCCGACGAGAAACGACGACTCGGCTCGCTCTCGAGATTCGTCCCATTGCACGCTCTTCACCTTTCTTGTTTCAGTTCGCCGTTTCCCTCGGGACAGTCGGATTTCATTCATTCGCCTTCTCCTCTCTTTCTCTTTATCGTTTCGCTGCTAGACACTGTTTCTGTTTTACTCTCGTATATAAATTATACATACCCAAATGCTATATACGGCGTATGAATAATCCATGTTCCCCGTCCGCGCACACACACGGGATGATCCGGGCGGAAGGTATGAGTGAACGGGCGAGAGATACAAAAGCACTCCGATTGGCAACCGGCCTTTTCGACTCCTAGATACCATTTTTTTTTCTGTCTAGCTTCGAGCTTTGCACGACGCGCGGAGCTTTTTTTCTAGTCCTTGTATCCGCTCGTTATCGTTCAGCTCGTTCGCCCGCCGGTCTACTAGTTTGCCCTACAACGTACATGGAAAAACGCCAGCTAGGGGGACAGAGATGTTTGACCGGTAACAGTAACACTTTTTTCCTCTGCAGTGCAGTTTTTAATTTTTTTTTTGTTTTGTTTTTTATCGTTTCGATGGATACGGTCGAACGCCGGGGAAAGTGTACCGCTGTCCCCTGCACGGGCCTTCTCTTCACCAACCCTGCTCATCGACCCGGATACATCCGGGAATGCGCTGCAGTTACAAGCCTTTTTTTAATACCCAAGCGTACTCCGGGTTTTGCGTAGCTACCGGTTCGCCGAACCAACTCGCGATAGACACGTTTCCCGGTGCCGATTGGGGAATGTCAAACGGGCGGCACGAGTGTTTCGCACGGGGGCAGATAAATGGGTTATTCCGTGGAAAAAAAAAAAAAATGGGAACGGGTATACGGAGCGAAATAGTTATCATCCGCGCGACTCGCCGATGGGTCACTTCGGGTCATTACTTTTGACGATTCAATATCGTCGCAGCTTTCTAATCGGGGCGTGGAAAAGTTTGCGCCCGCACTGACGGATCTCCTCAGCTTCGATCGAAGACGGAGTCGATAGGACGTTCGGACTCGAGCCACGGGCAACGATGGGGAAGAGACCGTATTGATTGGCTATAAATTTGTGTACGAATGAATTATTACCATGCGGAGAGCCCTTCGTAGGAGCGTCCACCGGCATCCGATCCGTGACCTCCGAACCCTCCGAAACGTTCAGTCATTGGCGGGAGCTTCTGAAACATTCATCACCACCATTTCTCGCAAGAGTAGACTTCACTCGTTCACTTTTCTCTATCTCCGGTAGTTTCTACATTTTTTTTTGTTACTTCCTTCTTCTTTTTGCTCCCCCCTCGACAGAGGACTTTCCGTTCGGAAAGAGTCTCGACGAGCAAAAAACAAGCGAACACTGCCAAGCGGCAGCGCAAGACTTCTCGGCTCTTTCGAATGGGAACGAGGCTGCGTCTCCTTTCTATTTCCTCTCTCTCGTGTTCCTGCTCGTTTCTTCTTCGCCGCGCTTCGCAACCATTTTCAGAGCTAAATTTTTCTTGGTTATTTTTTATTCATTGTACGTTCACGCGAAAGCGGGAAGACCCGACGGGGCAGACGTCACTCCCGGCTGGCGGAACAAACGCGTTACGCGATCGTCGCAAACGCCCCTCGGAGCCTTTGAATTATTCGATGCCGAGGTGATTCATAAGGTATCGGGTGTTTGCGAACGTCTCGCTTCCAACGCCTCGGATGCTGTTGTAAAATCGAGATGAAAGCTCCCGTCGTCATTTCGAAAATGGACAAGACAGGCTGTCAATAATGCCACAACAGGCACAATTAACTGGATGCCGATGAGTTGCGGCAGTTATTTACTCGTGTCCACGCAGCGTGCCGTAGAATCAACGTCAACGGGGCGTTAACACGAAATGCCGCTGTAGATCAAGATCAACGGTCCATGGAAGCGACCGAGCGGGTGTATTCGTTATACAGGCCAACGAGAAATGGAGCGTGCATCGTATATATTTATTATCGCCAGAGTGGATCGCACCTGTTAGTGGAACGTGAATCCGGCGAAAATCTGTGATTCTTCAGGTTTCATGTTTTTTTTTTTTTTGCTTTCTCATAGAGGAAACTGTTTTCAGCAATCGAAATTTTAATGTCAGAGTACTTATAATAGTCCACACTCAATTGTTCGATTTGAATCATCGTTATCGCGGCTCTCTCTCTTCGATAATAAAATTAGAGCCATAATCTCTCGATGCGGACCTTGCTTGCGCATATTTGACGCATCATTGTCACCGCACGCTTTAATTAAATCCTGACTCACTGCCGATGCGTGAACGGGATTTACCGTAACGTGTTCCGAGAACGGTGAGGGTGCACCTATGATCCCTTAATTCCGTTCGCCGAACGGTGTAATCGGGCCAGCCCCCTTCGGTACACCCAATGTACAGCACAAGAAGGGAAGGGTGACGTTTTTCACATAAAGACAACGAAGCCAACCCTCCGTTTCAAAGCGGTTTCCAACTTGCCGAGGCGCTCATCCGCATGTAGACTTTGATTAGAGAATCCTGATAATGACGTGAAGATCGAGCCCCGTTTGGCCCGTGGGCCGCTTAATCGGATATCCAAAACTGTCTGAGCCAGCTCATCGGCAAGAAGATATTGCCTACCTCAGGGCCGGGGGGTCGCCGCTGCCTCGGTAATCGAGGAGGCGGACGTCGGGAAATCGCGAATGGGGTAGCGGCGTTCCACGAGGAGGCCACTTTATAGACCATACGGAAAAGAGATGGCAAACTTTGGGCAAACTTCTCGATCGGGTTATTAGAAAAATATTCAAATTTCGTCGGGACTTCTGATAGAACGTAAAAAAAAAACAAGAAATAAAAGAGAGGAGAAACTATCGAGAGAGCCCTGTCTACGTGTGGATTATACGTGCATTGGAAATAGCGGAATCAGAGTCTCGAAAGGATTTCTACCGATCGACCGCGCCGGTGCGGGGAAAGGAGGAACGAAAAGTGGAAGCAAAGCGGCAGAAGTGGCGGCGAGCTTTTACCCCGACGAAAAAGCTCATCTCCGGAAAGTGGTCTCGCGGCGAACGAGCCGGTGGAACGACACGGACGGAAAACTGCAGCGTCCAAAGACCGAAACCGAAAGTGGTTAAGCGTAGCGACGCTGCCCAAGGTGCGGCGAGAGAACAACCGAAACTAATCGTAGCGGGAAAGGGCGAGAGTTCCTTCGATTTGCGCGCGAGCAAAGAGGCCAGTTCGAATATGCCGAGGGGCAGTTAGATTTTACGTTTATCTTTATTGTCGAGAAACTCCCGCGCTCTACAGCGAGCGTTCGATTGGCCGATCCACGTCGACCGATCTGAAATGACTTTGGAGCATTCTGCATTTCTTATATATATATATATATTTTTTTTTTTGCACGTCGAGGATGTTCGGCTGTGAGCGTGTTTCATCCGAACATCATCCCAGGTGGAATTTCGAGTCCCCCAGTAAATCGAGCCCATTTTTGCGCTCCAACGGTCCGGGACAATTTTTTTTATTTCTCGAGAACGTTTAGACGAATATTGGACGACGGTGGAAAGTCCGCTGGAAAGTCGTCCTTCCGCGGTTCAAGGATATCGAAAGAAGCGGGAATTCCGGAGAGCACGAGAATCGAATGGAATCGTAACGCCGGAGGATGAAGTACAGTGAAATATCGATATCGAAAAGAGGAAGGGGAAGAAAGGAGGAGAGCGGCAAAAATCCGACCACGAAAATACCACCGGTCGAATGAAACGGTCGAGGGAACTTTACGATCGGCTTTATCGGGCGGTTATTGACTCAGGAATACTTTTACGGTCGCGAGTATGATTTTACGATACCGCTCGCCTATTAGCCATTTCGCTTGTCGTTCGTATGCGGCACGAAGTCTCTTTCGCCGTCATCCCCCCTTTCGCCTCCCTCAGGGGTGAGTGAGAGCTCGATCGAGAGGATTCTTCTCCGCCATTATTTCCGAAGAGAACCAAGTATTTTCCTTTCCCCGATGATTCGCTCTCGTGTCGAACTCTGTTTTCTCTCCCGACGTCCGGAACAACGGGGAAGCCGGTACCAAGAAACCGGTGTTCTCGTAACTTATGAGAAAACGATTTCTTCGCTGGTAGTAGCGACGGTACATATAAATGAGTAAGAATCTATTTCGTTGCGTATCGCGGCGTTGCTCGCCTCTCGATAAGTAATACCTCCATTGCCGGGTCTTCTCGCGGCATCGCTCGTAGTACTTCTATTTCGCGAGGCCATTTCGGTGGTTATTTTTCGAAGCGTAAAACCCCGGAGCGCAAACACGATGTGTCTGGGAACCGCTCGCAGACACAGCGAACGGAAATGGGAAGGTACGAGGGAGAACGCAGCGAGAGACGTGCAGTACATATACATATATATTGCTGCACACGATACGATCTCGGATGGGGGTGGCGCGTGTAACTCCGCGGTAATCCAGCTAGCCAAGACACCTCCAATTACTGGATCAAAGGATGGCTCAGCTCAGCTATGCGCGCTCTTCCCGTTCCGAGGCGTTTTTCGAAGGGACTCGTCGTTCCGGAGGACACCCGGAGAGAGATAATGACACGGATTAGGCGTCCTTCACATCGCAATTACTTCGCAATTTCACGCGGGACGCATTCATTTGAATATTTTTTTGAACGGGATGGAACGCACTTTGAGGATGAAGACTGCATCGTGTTAGCTACATTTTTTTAATAAAAAAAACTGAACCTTTTTATATTCATGATAATAATAACAATATGCGAGTAATCTGTGATGTTGAGAAAACACGAACGGTATGTACTCAGTTTGGCGGAAATCATAGCCGACCTTAGAAAAACACTTCGGGCGATTCTTGCCGAGCATCTTCCTCGATACCTTGCTGCATATCTTCTTTCATATCTTCCTCGGTGAGTCTTTCGCAGCGATGCTCTTTCAGGACACTTTTCATTCGGAACTCTCGCTGAAGATATTTTCGCATACAAAATAAGATCAAGGGCGTTTAAACTACCAAAAAAAAACTCGTTTATGGAATAGAATTTTCAAAATTGTGCTGAACATTCTGGCACGTAAGCGCTCTCGACGTTATCGAGAGGGTTTATCGTGCGAGAGAGGAGCCAGAGGGAGGGAGAGGGTTCGTACAATAATTCCGCATACCCGTAGCGGAGGCATGGGTGAGAGAAGTATATTCTCCGGACGGGGCTATGCGCGCATATATGAGATCCAATAATGTTAACGTACCAGCTCGGGCTCGTCTCGCCTCGTGAAATATAATTATTAGTACAGGCCCGAGTGTCCGAGGGACGAAAGATAGTGCAATGAACCGGGCGACTATGGCTTCGGCGCTGCGAGACTTAACGAAAAAAAAAGGAACTCTCTCGTTTCTACAATTGTATCCATTTCTTCTCGTTAAAATGAGAAAAGAAATATCGCGGAGGAGCGGTCGTGGGTCTATTGTTACGTTTTAAATAAAAGTCCACCGGCAAAGCTCGGGATTTCAGTGCAGAAATAAAGCTTCCCTCCCTGTCCCTTCACCAGCCGGACCGCGAAGGGGTCTTATCGCGGAGCGTGAGAGGGCGTAGAAAAAAAAAAAAAACCTATATATATATATAGCGGAAAAACTTTCGTTCCCATGGCACTTGTAATCTAAAACATTGCCGCAGTGACGTCTATATACATGTATAATATAATGTATATATGTACGTGTGTATTGGACCGTTTTATGTTTCACGATGTAATAGACTCTGATATAGGATGGGCAATAAACCCACGCGTGCTGGTATGCCCTATACATTTATGCTGACACCGCCGGTTTTTCCTCGAGGTGGATTCCTCCCTTCGGCCGTCCGTTCTCTCTCTCTTCGGCATCGCCCCGCTCCTATATTCAAATGAATATCGCGCCGTTACCGGGGGTCCCAGTGAGTCAGTGAATAAAAGCTACCTCCGAGATAAATTATTGCATCCGAACTCGTAAAAACATCTATAAATATCTCTAGGCCGTACAGGTTTGTACAGTGATAGGTCTCCTCCTCGGGTCCTCCGCGTCTCGCGCCTCGACGAACTTTATTGCTTCATATATTCCCGAGTGGTGTAATTAACTCGATTCTTCTTCGATGTCGTGTTACTCGATTTTTTGAGAAATTTCGAAAGATGTTGTCCATCTGTTTATTTTGAGTTTAATGTCGAGCCCCGTTGATGCGGAGGTTTGGACCGGCGTTGAGGCAAACAGTGCCATCGAACGACGAAGGGGTGAATCCGACGGTGACAACCCCGATCGATCAGAACTGCTTGGCCGGGGATTCACCGACCAGGGTTGGTATCGAAACCCCTTCGTATTCGAAGGTATTGACTCTTACAGATTTTTAGTAAATTTTTTATTAACAGAATTGTTTTAATAAATGCAATTTTTCGGCTGGCTACGGATTGTTCAAAAGTAAAGTTCTTGGCTCTTGTCTGATTCAGAAATGGGAAAATCAGACATACCTGGCGTATCGCAACATCGAACCATTCAGAGATAAACTTAGAACTGCCTTTATCGGGATTTTTTTTTTTTTATAACATGGACCGTGGCGGGTATGGTGAAATAAAAACATCTTCATAAATAAAAATTATTGTTTACTCATGAATATTTATATCAAAATATAATTATAATGATTGACGTTGCGAGTGACGATTTTTTTCGATCATCACCGGCGCGATCCTCTTTCCGTCCTATGTATAGGTAATCATTGTGTTCATTTTAATGCCCGCATATTCGGGCGGGCGTGTATTTAATCTTGGTGTGTGGTTGTGTACTTAAGACACGTACGTAAAACATATTCCCTCTATAACCGGGGAATATAATGATGATAAGGCAGGGAGGGAAAAGGGGGGGGCCTACTTGGAATGTAAATCGACAGAGAGAAATAAGAAAAATGTAAATCTCTCTCTGCGGCTGAGGAATAAGTCACTTGACGATTTCGAGCAATAAGTTATGTTAGGATCGACCTGACGCCGCGTCGCTTCGAAAATTCGCGGCGTCGTCGCGTTAGTCGTGAAATGAAAAATTAAAAAAAAAAAAAAGAAAACACAAAATTTCACATTTTCTACCTGACGGCGAAGGGAAGGAAAAAAATATGAAACAAGTATCTAATAAAGAAAAGGGTTTGCGCGAAAGTTGAGAACTAAAATAAATACCGTGAGCTCTTCGCGGAGTTTCTCGTCGCGAGGTGGACCCGGAAGGCCTTTCATCGCGGATGAATAATCCAAAACTGGCTTATAAACTGTGTTTCCCGAGCATCGACGTTTTACTGCGCGCAGTTTACACCTCGAACGCGCCCTCGTTCGAGGGTCCTCTTATCCGGGAGAAGCCCCGAAGGCGAGAATAACATAGCGAATGAGCCACCGGCCCGAAGAGCCAACGAGATTCTACGTGAGGTATGAAGAGTAGTAAAAGTTATGAAGGATTATTAGTGAACATAAATAATAAAATGGTGATGGTGTGAGGGGGAGTGAAAGGACTCGAAGGGTCGGGCAGGGAAGGACAGGGCTGACGCAGGGAATAAACTGGCGAACGTCCTGAGCAACTCCTATTCGATCCCTGCGCGCTTTTTCACTTTTATGTACATCGTTACCCAGGACCGCAATGATCGGTCCAGCTTCACCGAGGCTTCCTGCTCGATACTCTTTGTCGACTACCGTGAAGAAAAGTTTAATCGTCGGGGCTTCGACGATCGTTAAAAAAAAAAAATAATAATAAAAAATGTATCTGCATCGAAGAAGCTAAAAACAAAGAAGAGCATTAAAATCGACTACGGTGGACGATCAGGTAGTCGCTGGTGAAGCCGGACGCGAGTCTTCGTCGCTCTTCTATTCTCCCTTCTACGTGTCGTTCGCTCTTCGCTCCATCTCTCGTCCCTTCTAATCTTCAAAAATCTCGTCGATCATCTTCATTTTGTTATTTTCTTTTTTTATATATATTTACATGAACTTTCCCATCGATCCGAGTTCCGGCGTTTGCCCGATTCGTTCCGCACGAGTCAGGAAAACGCAGGGAGGACTCGCGACGGTTGCGAGGCAGTCGAAGAACGAACAGGGATGAAATTGCAAAAAGAGTATCAATTGACGAAGACGACGGGGGAGTCGAAAATCGCGAGTCAGTCATCAACGACGATCGTTGCACGAATCGATCGATCGCGATCGATTATCGTTTTTTCTCTCACAATTTTTCTCCCTCGATCTCTCTATCGCTTCATAGTTTCTCTCCCATCTTCTCTCACCCTCTCTCGTTTACCGCGTCGTACCGATAATCAGTTCGCTACTTTGACGAATTCGGGATTCGGCATACTGCAGTTTTCCGGAGCGTAGACCGGATGAGCGAAGTTCGTGTTGGTCATGCCGGCGTTTTTTCTGTCGACCGCTCTGACGCGAACGAAGAGGAACGAAGCCACGAGGGAAGCGACGACGATCACGAGGAGAAGCATCACGAGACCACCGACGAATCCTGGCAACGACATGCAAATAGTTTCCGGATCGGCCGAGGCGCTCGCGTTCTGTATGACCACCGTCGTGTCGTTGCTCGTGTTCGTCGTTCCCAGAGCGAAATTCACGTCGCCGGGCGCGACGACTTGAATTATTCTCGATGTGTTGACGTCCGTCATCTCCTGGGCGGCACGCTTGTATACGTGCGACGAGACAAGCGTCACGGTGTGGAATAGACTCTGAAATCAAAAAAATCATTTTCACGTTAAGATTACATTTTTTTCAAGCGACAAGTCCTGCTACCTTGGTTACATTTTTTGTTGTTGTTAAAACTGGCGATGAGAGAAAATTTGATGGACTCACGGGATCGAATTCAGCCTGCTCGTCGTGCCTCCGCCTCCTGGCGCCACGAAGTTCCGCGGGTAAGCCCTCGACCGACCTCGGCCTACCGCCGAGGGTAGCCAGATTGCCCTCGAGCTCGTCCGAGCCGACGGTTCCCTTCCTCTTCACCGTCTGGTAAGCACCGGCCGGATGACCCGGAAGTGGCGGCGGTGGCAAATGGATGTTGTCCTGCGCTTGGCTCTGCGGCGAACTCGACGCTGCCGTCGAATCTCCGGGAGTCGAGCTCGGCGAAGACGAGGAAGTTTGGGCCTGGGGTGCTGGCACCACATCGGGATTCGGCTCACTGTGGAAGGAAGATTTGAAAAAAACAACGATCAAGATATTCCCCGATAGAAGCAAGTAATTTTTTTCCGTCGTCCATGATTTTTTTCCATCTTTACCTGTAAGCTCCGGCGGGACCGCTGGGATGACGCGGGTCAGGATACGCCGGCGGTATTCCGTATTCCGGTACCGGAGGCGCTCCGTAATCGGAGGACAGACCTTGATGGACCGGCGCACCGTACTCCTGAGGAATACCGGCCGAGGGAGCTCCGTACTCGAGACCCGGGTGACCGCACTTTGGCTCCGGACAGTTGTAGCGACACACTTGTATGACGCACTGGAAGTGAACGTTCATGCTGTCCGGGAACTTGAACGCCTGGAAGTAGGCGAAACTGACTACCGATGCGCTCGGTCCGAAGTTCTTGATCTTCTGGAATCTGCGAAAATGGAAGAATCAAGATTAGAATCCCGTTCGCCGTCCGGAGGTCTTCCACTGTAGGCTAAAGTGTTAGGTTTTTTTCTCTTCGTCGATCCTCTTATTCCTTACCTGGACATGATCTTCGGCCTGACGACGCATCCGTACTGATCGACGAGCTGTATGGGTGCCCTCTTGCCGTCGTGAGCGACGCAATTCCTCACCAGCATGTCGAACTTGTTCTCGTCGTCCTTTATCGCCAGAACCATCGTCATCGTTTGTCCGATCTTGACGATACCCGAAACCTCCGAAGCCCACGGCCCCTTGCCGACCTGGATCTGCATCCAGCACTGAAGATTGTCGCCCAGGAAGTTGGCGGTGACCGCGTGGAGCATGTCGACCTGGAACGGTCGGAAGGTGACGGCTTTCTCGTAGAAGTCGTACCAGGTGCATCGCAGCTTTCTCGCCTGGTCCCAGACTTCCTGGACGTAAGGGTCGTACTGGACGATTATGGTGTTCTCGACGTAGCTTCCCGATGGCGTTGGTGCGCCGTAGGCGGCCGCGTTGTGATTGGCCGAGCTGCTCATGCCGCACGAGTTCAGGAATATCTCGAAGGTCGCGCTCAGATGACCGGTTCCGGGCTTCAAGTGGACGCAATGAGGATCCGAGTAGAAACCCTTGCTGAAGATCATACCGTAGAAGGGCCGATCGAACTCGATGTTCACGCGCATGTGCGTCTTCTCGCACTGCACCTGAAGATGCTTTATCTGAGGGGTGTCCGGCGATGCCAGGGGCCAATTTTCCTCGGCGCCGTGGGACGGGGGCGCACCGTACTGAGCCGGCGGACCGTAAACCGATCTGTGCTCCAGCGGCAGGGCGCTGCTGTCCACCAATGGCGCCTCGCATTTTACGCTCTGCAATCGGACAAAAAAAATTGCATTTAAATCGCTGAAATACAGAGTTTCGTGCAGAGCAACAAGACGTTGACTGTCCAAATTGCCGAATTGCCGAAACTGTTAGCCTGCGAATTCAAAGAAGCTCGTAGTTAAGGCAAGAGTTAAAACGATTAATCTCCGGGCTTTCCAAAGCGGCGGATGTCGCATTCCGAATTGTGAAACCCGCGGCGGAAGTCCGAACGGCGCGTGTGTATTATAAAATTGTGCCAGCGAAGCAAGTGTCTGGCCGAGTGCGCAGGCATTTTAGTCTTGTACGCACGTGAGTGCGAGCGGCTCGTCGCCACATTGTTGCGGTAAAAATGGTATTTCGAAATCATCGTGAAAACGGCGTTGTAACGGGAGAAAAAAATCGTAAGGCGTTTACCACTCTTTTTATTAAAACCATTATATTTTTATTGCATCACGTTTCTTATTTGACGATCGCCGGACGAAGATAACCGTACGAAAAGCGTCGGACACACACCTGCAGGTCGTGCACCATGCCGGAATAGCCTGCGTTTCGCTGCAGACCAGGAAAAGCCGGTCTTTCGGGAATTACAACGAATATAAGTATTCTTCCGCGGTTTCACCGTCCCTGAAGTATTTATATGAGCGCGCCAGAAAGCCAGAGAGGAACGACGGTGAAAAGGAAGAAAGAGAAGGAACGTTCGACCGAATGCGGGCCACGAGTTGCATTTCGAATTCCGCTGGCGTTTAGACTCGCCGGTCGGTCGTTCGAAGGTATGCCAATAAATTAAATCGTCCCGGAACGCGAAAACACGTGTATATCTTTAGCTTCGCGAAACACGAATGGTACGCGCTCTTTCTCGCGGGTCATCGACGGGGGCGACGGAGCCGGAGGGGCGTCGGGTCGAGCTTTCTTCGACCTTGAGAGATCGAACGATAAATTTCGAAAAATTAATGTCAAGTCATCGGCCGCACAATCCTCGCTCACCGATGTCTCTTACGTTGCGAGGTGCCTCGGAAAATAAAAAGCGGACCGGAGGAGCGGCGAGCGCGGAGATTGCTTCATTAGCACGGAAGATTAAGTTGTTCCGAGGACGCGGACGTCGAATTGGGTTAATAATTGCCGAGGAAGATCAAAGACGACGCGGGCTGCGAGTCAACCGATCGGGGACGCGTATATTAACATGTCTCAAAAAAAAAAAAAAAAAAAAAAAATGATAGGTCGCCTTGACACGCAACACGGAGAAAGAGAGACGTTCCGCTGTGTAAAAATGTTACGGTCTCGGATGGTATACAGTTATCCGTGGACCGGAGCCCTCGCTTTCTTTCCATCTTTCTCCTCGTCGTCCCGGGGTGTCTCCTCTAAGAGTTTGTTGGGATAGAGTCGGGTCGTGAGCTCCGGCCGTTGCCGACGTCGCATTAGCGCCGAGCCCGATCAACGCCCTGGGCGACTTCGCTCGCATTCTGGGTTACCCCACGACGTTTCTCTCTCCGGCTCTCCGCGCTTGCTGGTACGTACGCAACTTTGCACCGGGGAGGACAGGTCGATCGGCGATCGGTGTCTCGAGTTTTGGAATAGAAACCTGATTCCTCCGGTGGTTCGCGATCGACGCGTGCGCACCTTGACTTTTCTAGTGCAGCCTCGATCGATTACCTTAGCCGATCGACGATCCGCGAAAGGAATTTCGTGCCCGCTGTACCATAAATTTCTTATTCACTCGCGGACCTCGGGAATTCATGGTGTACCACGAATTCGCGGAGGCGTTGCATTCGAAAGGCGTGAGGATTACGGGTCTCAGCTCGGATGAACGATAAAGTGCAAGTAAATGAGTTACGATGTTTACTGGGCGTACGATCGGGTATAATAAACGCCTTGGAGATTGAATCGCTGGTCCCGGAGGCTGTTTGCATTCTGGGTTATTCGGATACGTATCCAGGTGATATTTAACCATCGGCACGGCTACAAGACCGCACCAATAGCCGACGGTCTTGTACTCGCCCGGCAGTGTTCGGTCGAACCCGGAAATACGTCACTTCCGGTCGAAAAATGAGATTTTCAAACCGGAAATGACGTTTTCATCTATGACGTCAATTCCGCTTGAAAACTGAGATTTTGAAGCCGGAAGTGACATCGCAATAATTTTTTTCTTAATTCAAAAGTTTGCTAGAATTTTGTGCAGCAGAAACGTTCGCCGGATGAAAGAAAAAACAGTGAGTAGCGTTGAATTTTCACTGTTATAGTTCGAACCGAGCGCTCGTTTGGCGTTCGTCGCTGTTTCCTCGTTCACTTTCACTGCCACACGAAATAACGTGAGAAGTTCATAATTGTCCGGAACAATGAGTCAGGCCACGGCGAGAGTGACCATGTAGCTTATATTTTTTCTAAATATTTTTTGCGCTCGTACACCAAGAGTGTTCCAACCGGCAGTCACGGTCAGACTTTTTTCTTCGGCTTCCTCGACTCACGTTGCCGCTCAGAGCGTTCGATCTCTTGCGTCAGAGAACAGACTGATGGTCCGAAGAGACAAAAAAACAAAAAATAAGAAAGTAAGCGAGCGAGAAACGGAAGGCGAGAATCGGAAGAAATGCTCGAAGGAAGGTTAAATAGATGCTCGACGGAACTAACGTAAGAGAGGTTTGAGGAAATTCCTCGACCGGTAGCAACACGGCCGTGGCGAGAGACAATTGATCGAACGTGACCCGTTTCGTGTTTAGAAAGCGAACTCTTTCGTGAACGCGTGTGCGGGTCTCGTCGCCACATCCGCGTTCCACTCCTTTCTTTCTCGGAGTCGCCCCCCTCGCTCCGTCTCGTCCTCTCCCGCGCTGATCTGCAGGAGAGGGGGGGGGGGGGGGCGAAACGGACCCCGGGGCAAAACGGACCATTTTTTTTACCAATTCCCCAAAAAAAAATCTCCTCCGAAGCGTCGGACACTCCATTTTGCCCCGCTCTTCCGCAGTACCTCACGATTTACTTTTCTCTCGATTCTCTCGCCAACGAATTTCCGCGAAAACTCCGACGAAGAGAAATTCCCCAGCGTAGAGTATAAATTGAAGAGGACTCCGTCGGCGGACGGTTAGCCCGAGAGCGTTGCTACTCTTCCGCCGAGCGAACGGGAGAGCCCGCCGAGGTGAGGAAGAAAAAGTAGGTCGGACAACGTCGTATCAAGACACACGAACGTACAAACCTCAAATAACGCACACCGTATCGTACACCTCACGTGTTATTCTCGAACCGGTGCAAGTTTTATCTGAAATAAATTCTCATGCCCGTCCAGTCAGCGCTGCGCAACGTTCCCAGTCGCCGTCATACGGGTGCTCCGGAATAATCACGAGCGAGCAAAAAAAAAGTAAGAAACAAAAAAAAAAGAAGATAAAAATTATTTTCACCCAGGAAGCGACTTCGGCTCTCGCGGCTCGCGTTTCGATGCTAAATTTTATTCCCCGAAAAAGGCGATTCACACAACGGTGAGTTCGTGCGCGTTTAACGATTTAAATCGCGCGAAGGGGCTGCAGCCGGACGAGGAAAAAGTTCAAGTCTACGAATGAGTAAAAAAAAGAAATAAAGATATTTTAAAAAATCATAAAAAGAAGATAAAAATTATTTTCATCCGGGAAGCGAATTTGCGACTTTGCAATTCAGCTCTCGCTGCCCGTTTCGATGCTGAATTTTCTTCACGAAAAGTGCGATTCGCACGACGTTGCATTTGTGCGCATTAAACGATTGAAATCTCGCGATCGGCCTGCAGCCAGACGATGAAAAAGTTGAAGCGTACGAGTGAGTGGAAAGAAAAGAGAGAACAAAAAATTAAGACGCGTACAGTAGGGAGAGCCGTGAGAATTGGGCTTGCACGGTTCAGTTTCTGGTAAAAAGAAAAGGAGTCACGTGTACGCGATGGTAGTCAGCCGGGTCGCATCGCGATTAACTAACCATTTGTGAATTTAAAAAAAAAAGTCTCGGATTGGACTTTAATTGAAAGAGCGCATTCGCGCGGTGGGTGCGAGGTTCGCTCGCTGTCCCGGTGCAACGGCTAGACGAGCCACATATTAGGAGAACCGAGGCGGTCGACGACCACGAAGACGACGATGCGCAGCGCCGCGTCAACTGCGAATGAAACGACTGCGCCTCGGGAGTCCCAGCGATTTCTCGCGATACGCCGACTTCCGGTTCACATCCGGCGCCGAAGAGCAGCCAGAACACGTTTCTACATTGTCTCCGATTCAATGACTAATTGCCCACCGGAGGCGAAGCGATTCGCTGTGCAGAGGGAGAAAAAAATAAAGAAGTCCGGATATATTGCAGTGTTTTCTTGCGGTATTTGGCGTAATGAAACGAAGGCTTCTGCTGCGGTAGCCGAGGAAATAGCCGAAGACGTGGGAGGAGGAGGAATCTTATAAAAGCCCATGCCATCAACCTAAGTGGTAGGCGTGTGTTTGAAAAAAAAGAAAAGAGAAGAGGATCGGGCGACAGAGGGAAGGAAGAAATGGAAGGAGGAGCGGAGTCGCGGTCGACCGCAAGATTGTAAGGGAAAGCCGAGCGGCAAGGCCAGTTGTAGGCGAGACGCTCAAACCGTGATGAATGACGCGTCACTTATTTTCATTTTTTTTCCCCTCGCTTCGCTTCTCTCATTGTTACTGAAATTGTCAATGGTGAGCAGTAAACGATCTAAGAAAAGTTACTTATCCGCGTACTTCCATCACTATCATAGTTTATACACTATAAATATGGTCGTCTTTTTTCAAGCGTCTTTGTAATTTTTACTAAATCGGAAAATATGAACAAAAAAATTATAAAAAACAATGAAATTTCCCGATCGACCCAGATTGCATTCTCAATGATAAAACTCGTAACTGCACTATCGTCATAATTTTGCCTTTCTCGAAATTGACCTTCCCATGAAATAGCCGCATGTAAAAGAAGCTAATGATGTGCAACAGGTGGTTTGCGGATTTTCCATCAGCGCCGCTGTGTCGAATTCGACGGGCGAGGAGGAGGAGGAAGCGACAGACAATAGATGAGCCGGGATGAAAAATGTTGCCGAGTCCCGACAGTCGCTTCTATCGGTGAGATGAGAAGAAATGAGACTGCGAGGGTATTAGGACTAATCGAGGTTCTCCCCCGAAGGTTTTTCGACGTGCTGCCGTTCAGGTCTGGAAGGGCTGTCCCGGTTCGCTCTGTTTCTCGCCGATGGCCATCGGAGCACGGAAACTCGGGGTTGGAACAGCGCCAAAAGACGTTCACCGTGCCGCGTGCAGCATCGCGAAGAAAAATCGTTGGGGAGTCGATACGAGAACGATGCGCGCAGGGCGCCTGTCGAAAAGTCATGAGCGGCATCTTCCCACGGGAATTCGAGCTGCACGGGCGATTTCGTTACGGCTCCAGGTATCCCGGACCTTTCTTTCACCGTCCACATCATCGACGGGGAAACCGCATCGGCACCGACTTTCGCGTGCGACGAGAGAATAATCGTTCGAACAAAGCACCTCGGAGATTTTGGAGAAAGAGATATGAGAGAAAGAGCAATCATAACTAATTGGAAGTCCGCCCGTCCTGCGGCGTGGAGTTTCAAAAGTTAACCGTGGAAAATCGATGAATTCGTTTCGTTCTAGAAGCCCCAATTATACACCTTTTTCTTCGAGTGATTATCAAAATGAAAATTAGCCGGTACAAAAAATTCCTCAGGCTTACAAATGACCTCAGGCCCGGATTCATTGAGGGTCGTAAAAAGCGCCACCTTCTTGCGTAAGGCGAAGAAAAGGCCGGAAAATGATATAGCGTGATCGGCTCTTTACCGATCAATCGCAGGGCATTGAGAGAAACCCTCTCATCTTAAAATCCCGACGGTCCATTTTGCCCCTTTCCTCCCCCGCAGCATGATCGATCCCCGGCGATCCCGAGCACTCTCGTCCGAAACAAACAGTCCGATTCGACCAGAAACCACCGTACCGACTACAGCAAGTGTCTCGCGAGACAAGTGTCTCGCGTCTGGGCTCTGCAAGGCAGGACGTCGGCGACGCACCGGGCGGCTCGGAGGATCGGTACGAGTAAGAGAGGAGAGGCCTAGGTGACTGGCATTGAAGTAATACCCGCCAGGCGAGCACGGGTACAAGAGACAGAGACGACGGCGTTTCTCGGGAAAGAAAGCTGCTGGAGTCGTTGAATGAAAGAAGTTGATTCTCCTGGCAGAGATGCACACAGAAGAGCGGTGCCCGATCGTGCACCCGCTGCACACTCGTCGTCGTCGTCGCGCGCGCGCGCCTTGTCCACCGGCCGGGTACCCTAGAGTGCAGCGAGAGACATCTCGGCTATCGTTGCACGGTGCATCGACGAAAGTACACGATGAGGGAAGTATAGCGTCGGCGAAGAAGGAGAAAAAGAACGGGGAGGTGGAGGAGGACGAGGAGGAGGGCACTGCGTCCGGCGCAGTGACCTACTATCTTCGGTTCGGCGGCTCGCTTATAGTGTGTACACTATATAGTAACCATAGCCCGACGCAACGTCGTTGTCGTCTTACGAACTCGGGCTCGCACATACGTACATGCAACACACATACATATTTTTCATTCCACGATTTACAATGGTTAATGAGCGGTACGTGCCCGATTGCAAATAAAAGAGGCGGATAGCAAGCAACAGCAGTTGTTACAGCTGCTCGCTCTCGCACACACACACGCGCACACACATGCGCGCGCAGACACCCAGCCGATTTTCGTTGACCCGGAATCTAATGCTGGAAAAAAATAATAACGCGGCGAGTGGAGAGAGCCGCCACTTTGAGAATGATTTAATGCATCTCGAACTCATCGCGGCTATACGGATAATGAGAGTGATAACAATTCACGGGTAGAAATCGGGGTTTTGGGAATGAAGTTTTTACGATAGCACGCTTCGATAACCCTCTTACGGATCGATGACCGGCAAGTTGGGTTAGTGATTACGTCTTTTTTTTTATCGCTATGCTACTGAAATTTTGTGGCCAGTCGTTTAACCCTTAGAAGCGCGGTGCATCACAGGTGATGCACCGCTTTCAATTCGGAAAAAAATGCATCGATAACCAATCGATGTATTTGAAACTTCACACTGAGAAGAAATATAGTTTTATATTTATAGTAGAAAGTGACTATAGTCACTCCAACTATGTAATTTTTTCTCAGTGCATACTTGTAATGAAAAAAGAATGTTTCAAGGGGTTAAACAGGTTAATAGTAAAAAAAAAAAAAAATCGGTTGATATAATGACTTTATTGTTATTTCGCATGGCATAGAGAAATCTCTGCGAGGGTTCGTCAGTCGATTAAATATCGGTCATCTAAGGTGACGTAAATTTGTACTCACAAGGGCCAGCAGCAAGGGCAAAAGAAGGCTCAGGACTGTCCTTCGTATACTCCTCCGCGTTCTCTCCATCGTGTGTGCTTGCTTTCTGTAACGAGACAAAAATAATCTAAGCTTATTCGTCATACCTTCGATGCGCCGTAGCGAAGAATTCACAACAACGATAAAATTTTCTACAGTCGAAACGGATGAATGCGAAGAGGGAAAGATTAATAACAAGATTTGTAATGAAGACCCTGCCGGGCCACGCGGAGTCTCATTAATTTTAACGTCGTCAAAGGCTCTCGATTCGACAACAAGTGCTTTGTGAAAGATCATTCGTCAAGTGTCGTGGACGACACCGGTCACAATTTCCCGTAACTCACGGAGCTACCGGCTGCCTGTGCGAGGCCACCGGTTTCTGAATGAAACCCCACGTTTCACGCGGCGCGGCGTGGCGAGCGATCGAGAAATAAAAAATATCTTTTCAATTCGAGCGTCGCGGCGGGTCCCGGATCGGCTTTCACGTAATTTCTTTTTTTTTCTCAGTCTCTCCCCCTACCTGTCGCTCGTACCCTCCGACGATTCAAATTTATCATCCCATCGAGTATCACCGCGAAGCGAAAAAATAACAGCAACGACGCTCCAACACGTGTAGCAAAAAAAAAATAAAAAAAATTATAGACGAAAGAATTCACCTTGTCGCACAGTAAACTGGAGCCGTAATCCTCGAACCCGGAAGTTAACAAAAAAAAAATTCAACTTTCGTTCCGACCGATTTAAAAAAAAAAAAAAAAATCACGTCCCTAAAAAAAAAATTGCAAAATAAATAAAATAAATTCCTCCCAACCGACAGCACACAATCACTAAAAAAAATGCCCTAACTCTTACGAGTAACACACTTTTCTTCACCCCTCGTCCGTACCGTCTGATCTCCTCACTGGTTTAACTCCCCTGTCGCGGTTCTTCCGGATCGAAGGCCAAAATTTCGTTTGCGAAAAGAACAGAAACGACCGATCATAAACAGATTTTTAATTTTTTTTTTGAAGAACCAAAAATTGATATCCGGACCGCGACGGCGACGACGAGGTTTACTACTGATTGTTCTTCATCGGATCGTGGGGCCCTACGAGTCGGTTGGGACTTGAGGCCCAGAGTGGCTGTCCTGGCCGGCGGGGACTGACTGAACCTGCGAGAGCCGCTCGTCGCGGCAACGAGCCGCGTCCCAGTGACCTACTCAGGATCTCGATCGTTCGTGTGAGGCCCCGTCCGCGCACACCATCGAGACGGCTCCCAACACAGGCAAGGCGGTATCGCCGGTAGTGGCGGCAGCGAGCAGCGCAGCCCGATCGGCGAGGCCCCGGGGACTCGGTTGCCCCTTCCTCGCTCCCCTGTCCCGCCTTGTGCGTACTCGCGGGCCCGTTCACCGGCCCGCGACTCGTTCTATCCCACGGGCACAGGTGAAACACGGGGACCGAGTGCGTCGCGTTCGCGCCTCGTTTTGCCCCGATAGACGAACAAGGACGGCCCGAACGACGTCGAGCGAGAAGCATCGAAAGGTGTGTAGAAGTCTTGGGAGGACGTGGATCCCCCGGGTGAAGCGAGGAAATAGCGGAGGTGGGAAACAAGGTCCAATGACTCCGGAATCGACGATCACTGCAGATCGCTATCGAAGATCGATGCAATGATTCGAAAAATGCGCTTAAACCAAAGACTCGGGCAGGGACGTTCGAACAGATATTCCAGTGGTCGAACAAAATATCTTAATGGCTCGAAAATATTTTGGTGAAGTCGTCAACAATTTTTTGAACCGATCGATCTTTTAGCTGCACCATCAGAATATTTATTTGAACGTTCCTGACCGAATCTTTAGTTGTTTCAATCGTATTTTTTTAAGTGTGCTCTGGACTGTGAAAAAGAATTGCGTGAAATTTCGTGTGGCGGACTTGAAGTTTTTTATTTTTAAGGCGTTAGATTTTAAGGCGTTACATCAGGCCCCGATGACGCCCTGGCAAGGCCCGCTCGGGCCCCGATGTAATGCTCGAATTTCGAAGGTGAAAATTTGAGGTATTTGGGATGACGTTTAAACGTCTGAACGTCTAAACGTCTAAACGTCTAAACGTCTAAACGTCTAAACGTCTAAACGTCTAAACGTGAATGGGAAGGAAATACACGGTGACAGTAAACGCGGAGAAAATAAATTTACATAACGCCCGGAGACGATAAACCTTGGCGGGGCTCTTAGTCTCGGTTTACTGTGCAAAAGCGTAATCGCGGAGGGGAACTAGTAACAGACTGACCCAGATTCCTCGGGCAACCCGCATCGCGGTACACGCCGTTGAAGAGTCCCAGCCGGCGAGCTGGGTATACCGAGTGCCAGGAGCGATACGGAAGTGCAGAACGAAAAGGGGCGACGCGGCTCGGTAGATAATTCGTGAAAGCGCGAGTGAACGCCTTCTTTCTTCATATTCACTCCTTTCTTTTATTCTTTTTTAAATTTTCTTTTTTTACCCTTTTTTGCGCAAGTTGCAGCATGGTTCCAGCGAACGATACGGTGGTTATCTTACACGTCGTCAAATAATTTTTTTTTCTGCTGCTAAGAAAAATTCTTATAAATCCGGTGCTTCTTAGCATAGGTCGCGCCCCAGCGCCCTACTACTATGTGCTATGGCAATATCTCTCAAGCCATACTGTCATTTTTACTAGATTCTTCTCTCAGTGTACACGAAGGAAAAAAAATTCTTGGGACAACAACAATTTTGTTACCACAACTGATTTACCTCGTTAACATAGGGACAACAAAATATTTTGCTGTGGCAACAAATATTTTGCTGTGGCAACAAATATTTTGCAGTAGAAGCCAAATATTTTTGCTACCACAACAATAAATTATTAACGATGTACATTTTATCAGAGAAACAGAACTATTTTTCTCCGTGCAGGGTAAATACCGCGCTCCGCCGCGGGAAGGAGATCGGAGGGCATGGACCCTTGCCGAGCCGTGAAACTGGCACCGCCTACTACACTTTCACACGTCCTCCGATAAATTGAATTCAACTCGGAGCGAGGTAGGGAAAAAAAAGAAGCGAAACGATATTTAATTGCCACATTCACCCGGTAGCCTCTAATGGTGCGTGAAAGGAATTCGACAAAAAAAAAAGGGAGAAAAAAAAGAGAAACCGCGTCGAAAAGCTGCTTCCTGGTTTTAGAAAGAAGATAATAGTCGGGGGTGGCCCATCTCGGCTGTACCTTCGGAGGCAGTCTCGAGAACCGGATACAAGGGTTGTTCACGAGGAAGAAATTCCATAAGTGAAAAACGCCGGGTAGATTTTTTTTTTACCTGCCACACAACCCCAAGCCGAGTGCCAACTAATCTTCGTCGTCCTTTCGTTTTCATCCCTCACTTCGGCGGACTTCTCTCCGGGCGGAATTTATTTTCATTTTTATTTCTCGGCTTCTATCCCTCGAACGACAAAGCGGAGGAAGCCGCGAGAGAGCCCGGCTACCGAACGGCAAACATCGAGGCGAGAACTTGATCTCCGCAGCGCGGCTGTGCTCCGTGAAATTCTCGTGAAGAAGAAACAACGGAGGAAAACGAACAGAAAACGACGAAGCCCGGAGAGAGAAGCCTCGCGATAGGTTTTTCCTCGATTTTTTTATTTTCTACAGAGTCACGATGAAATATCACTTTTTGGGCTTTTTCATCGAAGCCAAAGTTTTATGTCAGCCACCCGTCTGCCGTGTACGTGAATCTCCCGAGCGAACGAGGGAAAGAAAGGAAGAGAAAGGAGCGTTGAATGTATGAGAGAAAAAAAATCCAGCATAAGACGGCTATAACGTCAGGCGCGCCGACAGGTGGATACGTTTCACAAGACCGACGATACTTCGGCGGCGGCGAAGCGTCGAAAGGGCTTCGATAATTTCAGAACGGCGCTATGATAGTGTACAAATTCAATTACGTACGTCTCGATCGACCAATTTGTTCTCGATCGACGGGGTGGAGAGAGATGCTGCAAACTGCAGACGAGGAGGAAAATGAGGTGCCGGAAAAAAATTCGAAAGATTCCTTGGAAGAACGGAGAGACCGGAGTTGGGCAAGCGGGGTAAAATGGTCCTCAATCGGGACCAATTAACCCTCTAATCGCCACTTCTCTCGAAATTTCATTTGAGCTGGAAAATAAATTTGATTTAACCAGCCAGTGAAGAACCAGCCATTTATGCTCGCGTCAGTCACATTTTCGTGTTTAATCTGGTATAAGAGACAGCTGCATGTTTACATGTTTTTTTCGACGTCGGGACGCGACTGACGGAAACGGCGAAACCGTAAAAATTCAATGTGCATGATTTCTTGATCCCCCTCTTCCCCTCCCCCGCCTCCTCCACCAACAACCATCTGCAACAACATCGCCAAGCTCGAGTGATTTATCTCGGGGCGATAGGGCCTAATTAAAACTGTTCGTGTGCGTGACGCGAAAGAACGCACGGCGCGAGAAAGAGCGGAAGCCGGCACAAGAGGTGTACACAAGCACAGAGAACGATGTAAAAAAGGTCGGCCGCTTCGGTTAGGAGAAAGCGGCCCGAAATGATCGCTCTCGCGAATAAGAATACGGAGAGGAAGAGGAACGACGAGAGTAAGACGGTGGAGTTATAGTTATAGGGGACGATGTGGTAAAAGTAACCGATGCTACACCCCGGTTAGTAAAATCAAAGACGTATGACAATTGTGGACGGAACAGTAATGGGCATAATGCTCTAAATTATGGTCTTTACTCGTGTCAAGCATCCGGGAATGTCAGGCCCCAAAAATCTGTTTTTCGATTATCAAAAACCGTGACTCGGAGGGTTGCACCAGGGCGGCAGATTAGATTAAGGATTGAGGCTGTCCGAAGGGATGTAATAATGATTACAGTCCCCAAGAGTTGGATGTGTTTTGACGAAATTGATGTCATTCTGGATAATAATATTCGACGAAAGATCATCAATGCTTTCATTTAAAAAAAAAGTTTTTATCTTTCATCTTCATTCTCGCTCCCCGAGTGATTTCTCTCGCGTGATTTAAGATTTTGTGTGTCAATTGGCCGACGGCCTTGATTTCGAAGCCCGCTCCTCGGATTTCTGGGCTACCATTTCGAGAATCCGAGACTCGCCTAGTTTCGTCGCTTTTCATGGGTAAATGCTGGCCTCCGAAACGCAGCCAGAGCAGTGGCCGGTCTCCCTCTCTATAACCGGTAATACTACCGATTCCGATGCCACAACGATGTATACCTTACAATTTAAAAAAGCCACGACACGACGGACCCAGCGACGAATTATTATTCAGGCACGTACGAAAACTGTTCGCTCCGGGTAGACCCACGAAAAAAAATGTGGGTCAGTGTGCAATACAAAGAAGCGCTTCGGTATGTCCCCAAAAAAAAAAAAAAAAACAAGATTACAATCAAAGAGGTTAATAACAACGAGTGACTATTTGTTTAAAAACCCTCGCTGCATTGAGCGTAATTAAGGTCGGCAAACATTTAACTCGAAACGGCGGCGTATCGTGAGAATAATTCTTCCGAGTGAAAATCGCTCCGAACCATGAGAAAAGTCGCTCTCGGTAAAGAATCCTCGGATCGTCTGGGCGTGGAGAGATTCCCGGGAGAGCAGCAGCTTGACAAAATCATAGTGGTACGATAAACTGAATATGAAAGCACGTGGATGTCGCAAGAGCCGCAAACAGCTCGTCGTCCCACGTTCGCGATGACAAACGAGCTCGCGCCCACGGCGGCCGCGAATGAAAATATAGCGCGGGAAGGAAGACGAAGGAAAAGCGGAGAAAACGCATTTATGTAGAACTCGCTCGGTGTCTGAAGTCGCAGGAGATTCTCGAGGGAAAGCCCGTGTCCTCGATAAATTTAAACCAAGACATTAAAGAACGCAACAAAATCAAGATAAAATAAAAATAGATGGGAAGCAAAACCGATTGCGATACGTCGGCAAAAACAACATCGAAGTCACTGTGCCAATAGAGTTGGGCACAGTGTGGAGAAGAAATTCCGATAATAATATTGATTCCACGTCCGGGTGAACTCGTGAGCGATGCACTGAGTAAATGCACATTGGACGGATAATTGTATCCTTGCGGAGACAGGAAGGTAGAACGGACCAGTCATAGGTCGCATTCCGATCGATTCTCTCGCTTTCCTTTCGTACACGTCAAGCCTGGAGATGTGCCGTGACGGTCATTTTTTGTAACCATCAATCGACCACAAAATCACCATCAATTGACCGTCTTTTTTGATTCCAGAAATTGTTTCGTATCTCATGACCGTCATTACAGTTTGGGGTCACAAATATAGGCAATACAGCGACAAGCAACTATCCAGTTGGGATTTGACCGTCATTTTTTTTCTCACAAATCAGGTAAACTTCTTAGCAGTCTGGGACTTCGCGATCATTCGTATTATAAATTTTTTTTAATCAATTAATCCACCGACGAAACAATATTATAAAATGGATACAAAATAAATTTTTTTCTGATTGAACGAGACTCCTACTTTCTTAATTTTGAAATTGGGATCGTGGAGATTTTTGGAGTCGATGTCGCCATTGTAACAGTGTGGTCACTTCCGAACAGGTCAATCGCAATGCACCAAAAAAATGACGGATCACAAAATCGGTGCCCATCGATAATCCAGCCTTCCATTCCGGACCGTGTCAATATCTTGTATCACTGTCTCATTAATTTTTCTAGTTACCACGTGTAACATGTGCACTCTGCCTCTGGTGTCAGGAAGCGTTACACAAGATCCGCACAGTCTGGTTTCCCCGTTGCGGAAATCTGATATCAGGTAGCCTCTTGGGGTACCGTAAGGGCGTCTGCGCTATGTCCTAGCTTCGTTCCGTCTCCCTTTTCTGGTACCTCGCCATTCCTCTTTCTCGAGCGCTCGAGCGCTTTGCGTTATTTTTTTTTCCGAAGCCAGCCCTTTGTCCTTCCGAAGCGTGACAGGTGCGCGGTGTGACGTAACGCCGGTACAGTTATACGCAAAGTACATGCTAACGTGCCGGAGAGCTCGGAGACAGCACACACGAGAACCGATGGGAATTATGGGAACGCCCTCGCGAAACCTTCCAAGAATGCAATGTAAACCGCGGTACAAAAACGAGACAGACCCGAGGCCATCAAATTTCGTCTTTGCGGAAAAGTGATTGACACGCGAAAATTATTACTAATTTTTTTTAAATAAGTGACAAACTCGTTTGCACTTTTGTCTGTAAAACTGGAGCCAGGTGGTGCGATCGGGAAATTAACAAATACAAAATTGTGGACGTTTGTGGACAATAAGTTGTAAAAAGTACAAACTTTTTTTACTGTGCATTGCGGAGTGAAATTGTTGCTTCATTTTTTTTGGTTTGTTGAATAACACCGTTAATTCATTACCGATGTAATTAATTAGGATTTTTTTTAATGAGTGAATCCACGGTTTTGCGAGGTTGTTGATAATTTTGTGCGGGAGGCAAGAGAGTCGCCACTGCGGAAACAGCGTCGGAGGCGAAGGTGCGCTGTCGCGTGTTCCACGTCGTCTTTAACGCAGGGCAGAAAGCGCGAAATTGGGCGTCGCTTCGCCGTGCTTCGCCTCTTTCCTTTTTTTTTTTATTCCCCGGCTCGGACGCGTTCTCCTCTTTCTCTCGCTTTTGGTAAATTGGACGTGGGTGGCGCGACGCTGCAGAAGCGAAAGTTTCGTGAGCGACGGCTCGTTGCGAAGCCGAAAAGGCTCCCGACGAGACCGACGTCCCTTTCGCATCATGCGCGGTGGATCACTCTGGTTTGATTGACGCTTTCAAACGTACACCGATCTCCGCATAACAGCTCCATTAAGTCAATGATAAAAATAAAGAAAAAAAAATGATATCAATTTCCTTCGAGCAGATGCCTCGAGCAATTTTTTTTTCAATGTCTCGATCAGAGATTAGAAATTTGAAGTCTCGTTTTAGGTCGCGTGGAACATCTCGAGAATTGTTCGATCGCGCTCGTCTCCCAAGCGAAGATTAAAGATTGCAGAAGCGAGTCAGCAGTCTCTCGGTCTCTCCGGCTCTTTCGGTCTCGCTCCTCTCCTCGACGATCCTCTCAGCGATCTTTCTCTCGGTCTCTTCTCGCTCGCTCCTGCTGTGCCCACGGCCTTATTCTCCGAGCTGCCTCTCGGAGAAGGAAGGACGCGACGTCTCGGCAGCAGCGGCCCGGAGAGCGAGCGAGAGATGCGGGAACGTTGACACACTGACTCGCTACCCCACATACCCTTTTACCTTTTCGATACGTATACAACCCGAGCCCGGGATGCAGGTATGCGTGTAACATGTGCGTCGCGACTGGCGAGGCTTAAACGGAATCCCGGTAGGAGGAAGTCGCCGGGAAGATATATTTCATCAGAGAAATTCCATCGTTCCGCGAACGCGATGACACTATATCAACCCCGTCGATTTCCGGAAGCGAGGTATTTATTTATTTTATTTTTTCTATTTATTTATTTTTTTCTACTTGTCGTCAACTCATCGTGATGCAATGCCATGAAAATTTAATCGACCATCCGACCTGCGAGAATTCGCGATCGCCGCTCGACCGGAAGCACTCTCGAGACTCAATTTTTCACTGACCACTTAGTCGTCACACAGATTTTTTGTTTAGTAAATTTTTGTTGTTTTTTTTTTTTGTTATAAATCACAAACCTTTCGAGTTGCCGAATGGAAGAGATATAATCCTATGGCACACACACTTGGCACTGTTCTCGTTATTCTCCTCTCGACGAGGCTCGAGACGACGAACGTACGTGTACAAGATGTTAAAGAAAAATTTGTCCTCCAATTCGATAATCGGACAATCGGGAGAGAGAAATATGTATATATATATATATATATGTGTGTCTCGTTGATTACTGGTCTCCCGCGACTTTGGCGGAGAGTGTGTTCGTTGTGAGGCTTTCAGATTCGAAACCGCCGCTATATACTCTCCCCTCTCTGTAGACGTCTCTCTCGCTCCCGTGACGACACCCGGCAGCTCCGGCCGCGGTTACACTCTTTCTCGTGGCTTTCACCAAAAAGCGAGCCGAGATACCTGTACGGCAAACGCCCGTCTGCCGACGGCTGGAAAAACTATTGTCTTCGGGACACGCTAAAAAAAATGGTATTTTGACGGTCCGGAAAGAAGAAATGGCAGACGATGTCGCAGCCTTCCGGCCAGGTCTTCTTGCGCAGTTTTTATCACTCTCGATG